>VSWD01000005.1:34466243-35666243 GCA_033119305.1 Pinctada imbricata | reverse complement strand
CTTAAATCAGCATATCAGATGACCTCATTGTGATTTTTGTTTTGTATTTGACTTTCAATCACTGGTCCCTCTTCAACCAAGTATATACGAGGAAGTCAACGTTGGCTTGTCTTTAATAAACCCTTTTAATCTAAATACATCACGAAAAGAGTGTTAATTCAAAATTGATTAATCGACTAGGGAAACTGTTTCTACATGTAATAGAATGCATAATCATCACCTACAAATAAACCAAAGATCTTTTCCATTTTCATGTTACAGTTCTAGTGATTGTCGATGGGCTCTTAGCAGTGGTACTGGGGATGTAGTAGAAATCACCGTCATCGTATCTGACGTAGAGGATGACAACCCTAACAGCTGTGACTATGATGTTTACTATATATTTGATGGTAAGGATAAGCTTTTTCAATCAATAACAATAACTGTTACTTCTCTCAATATGAGTTTATATCTATATTATTGATTTCCAGAAAACGAGTTTCTTATCTAAAAAGAAATAAAAGTCTGCACCTCTACTGGTTCAAGGGAACAAAAGATTTCATCATGTTACTTATCATGCAATAAATCGCTTTAAATGTAAGAAACAATCCTTACAAAATTAAATTTAAGATATTTTTTATAGAAATAACGATATCTTTTATAGAAATAATGAGATAAAGATAGAAATAAGAAACGTATAAACAGTGGATGAAAGTCAAACACAAAACGAATATTTAATCTTAAGTGATTTTCTTAAACATCAATGAATTTTAGGTGCGTACAAATGCGAACATAACGAAATACGAAAAGTTTGCCAAGAGTATCCAGCAGTGTTGTCTTACAATTATACATCTAACGAGGACACCGTCACAGTAACGTTCAAAAGTGACTCAAGTGTTAATAGGAGAGGATTTCTGCTTGCGTACAGATCAATTACGTTACCGACTACAGCTTCTAGTACCACTGAAAGTACGACAGTGTCATCAACATACACATCAACAGCTTCCTCTACATCTACAACTGTCACTTCAGAGTCTACCACTGTCAAACCAACAACTTCGTCAGATCCTATTACTACAAACCGTCAATCAACAGATTCACTTACATCTTATACTACTGTGGTATGCAACTGTCCATCAAACCCGCCTGAAAAGTCCACTAAAGATCGATCTTCTACAGGTATATACAAATAAATATATAAGAATAAATCAAGAATGGATAGAATATGTAGAAATGAGTATAAAACTTTATTCAGTTTAGAATATTGCTTGTAGTCAAATGATGTCATTTCTGATCATAAATGCGTAAATAATGTTAAAAATGGATGTGAACATTAATTTACCCAACCTTTGTAGAAATTGCCTATTGTGAACTTTTTTTTTATTTCAGACATAACAGTAAGTTTAGAAGTTTTCCTTGGAGCAGTTGGTGTAATTATTTTTATATTTGTATTCACCATAACAACGGCAGTCTGTGTTGTGAAAAAGAAAGTAAACTCTCCTGTAAAGAAGACTATAACACCAGTTCAGCCATTTCGAGCACCTGTTAACTCGATCAAGAAACAGGAAGTCATAGTTAATGTTAAAAAGCTTTCCAAACAGAGGAAATTGCAGACACAGAGCGGGATGATCGTGCGACAGCCGCAGCCTTGGTGAAGAAAAAAGTCTTCAATATTTCATCATTTGAAGACACAAAGTACGTACTATTGTAAAATTGAAAAACTGCAGCATTGCTTGGTGCCAAATAACTTAAACTTGTATCCATAACGTTATACCAAATTGTGTTCATTTTGTTTATTTACTAATATGTATTTGATCTGAGATGTGTTTGTTCTTATGCGATATTTCAAATTCTATCGTTTGTGACCAAACTAATATAAATATATGTCATGAATATTAAACATTACAAATTAGCTCTGAGAACTTCACGAAATTTGATCAAGATATCTAGAACAATGAAATTCATAATCCATGTAATAAGTTGCTGAACTTTTAACTTCAGTATTAAATAAACAACATATTTATTCTTTCCATGAAAATACATTATTATGTAAATATCGTGATGAAATATACCAGTAGCTCTGAAACTTCATAGAAATTGGATCAAGATATCTTAAATATTCTTGCCGTGAAAATAAAACATTAAAAACATCGTGCCGAGCTTTGCAGAATTAGGTTGAAGAATACAATGAAATTCTTAGCACTTCCAGTAATATGTGGTTGGCCCTAACGCAAGATTTTTATTCTTATATCAATACAAACAAGAATTATAACATGTAAATAGGAATGTAATGATATAATATTATATCTAGTCATTTTGTAAAATGTGTTATATCTTTGTATTTACATAAATTTGGTGTAAATCGTGAATAATATCCTGTACAATAAAATTATTTCAGTTTATATCAAGACTTCTATCTTACAATGCTTCTTATATTCACAAACTACAATGATATACGGAGATCTCTTCTAAATTCTTATGCAGACATCGGCTATTCTTATTCGTCAACTGAATAAGGAAAACATCTCCAACAAAACAACACGGCAGCCACCACAACAGGTTACTAACGCAAATATGAAGAAAAAGGGGACCGCATAACTCAAAACAACCATGTCAATAATACGGAAGTGTTCCAACTTTTTACCTTCTTGTAGACAATTTCAAACCAGTTTAAATGCACCAGACACGTGTTTCGGATACAGTAAATCCTCATCAGTGGTACTTATTAGTTATTAAATGTCGAAGTGATTTCTGACACAGCCAAATGTATTTCAGTAGCGCGCTCTGGTTTATTTTTTGAGTTTGAAACGAAATAATCACTCTTTGGCCATATTACATTGTTTAGATAGAGGATCACTGACGAGGGCTAAATACCCGAAACGTACATGTCTGGTCCATGCTGTAAATAAACAGTAAACAAGTACCTATCACTTATTCAGTCTCAAAGTCGAGATGGCTAGGCAAAATCATTAGATGTTCCATAGGAATGGTTGCGAACCTCGGAATGAACAACATTCCGAAGTGAGACCATGTGCCCGGGGAGAGTCAGCGTCTCCTGATTGCATGCAACACCCGTCGAAACAGCTCCTTGGAATCTTCGGTGATTGTCTCGATGTACATATCGATGTACACATCAGGTAAGTCTTGTTTGGTGATGATGACAGCCATTTACAATCCAGAATGTCACTGATCATTCTGGAAAGGGGGATCTGATATACTTTTATTATATCCCCGTACCGACCGAAGAACTTCCTCAAAGATGATTTCATGTTTACATAATCAACACCAATCAGCCACGCAGCATAAAAAATTTATGAAGGACCTGACACTCTGTTTCGGTTTTACGATATCATAATAGATCGTTTTCTTTTTTCAAGTTTTACAACAAATGTTTTGCAGAGTGTATCGGTGGTATTTCGTTAGAATACGAATATGCTATATTTTTTCTCGATATATTTAAGGCCCACCTCA
This sequence comes from Pinctada imbricata, assembly GCA_033119305.1. NCBI lineage: Eukaryota > Metazoa > Mollusca > Bivalvia > Pterioida > Pteriidae > Pinctada > Pinctada imbricata. The sequence continues at coordinate 35,662,793 of VSWD01000005.1, read as the reverse complement.
TCAGGAGTCCACCTAAAGAAGAATCGAATGTGTGACAAGATCACCTGTATTTTTTTAGTTTTTTGAAAATGCTACCATGTGTTCTGCCGTGAATATTTTCTTACATAGTTCGTCATTCATTACAATAGACCAATATAACCCTGAACGAGTAGCTTACTTGCAAGTCCTCTGGCTCAAACGATGAAATATATCTTTATATTTAGAACATGCCCCTGGAGTACAGTATGAGCTGTTCTTAAATGATGCTATTGAATTTGAAGATGTTAACAATTGTAATCAAAATGTAATCAAGTGGTAAAGTCTTAGTTTTGTATAGGATGGAATTTTGGTTATCATATATTTTTCTAAACTGAAATCAGATTCAATTGGTTGCCTTCTGAACGAATTACTTTTACCTTTTCTTTGCTCCTTGTGTTTTTCTCAGTGTCAAAAAAGTTCAGTAATTCAACGTATTTGTACGTTGTACAAGTTTAGATTTGCTTTGTTCATAGCAAAGGAGACTGATTTACTTTTTGTTCAGAAGGAATAAAGAGCTCCACAATGACAACAATGCATTGATATAGCGATGTTAAACGTCTTCAAATTCAATAGCATCATTTAAATTTAAGAACAGATCAATTAGCAGCATGGACCAGACATGCATGTTTCGGGTACTTAACCCTCGTCAGTGTTCCTCAATCTAAATGTAATATTGCCAACGAGTGTGAAAATTATTATGTACAAACTTGTACCGAAAAATATAGCAGGATGGGTGGGATATGATGCTACAGTTCCCACGTTTTAGAAATTCAAAGATTTGTTAATGACAGAAATTTTTGAATGCGTTGAAGAGACAGACGACCAACCGAAGTTGATCGAACTTGGCTACATGTGCCCTCGGGGACTTCTGTTCCACCAGCAGTGACACTCATCAAGTGGTTCAAACGTTAAACGTCTTCGAATTCAATAGCATCATTTAAGAGCAGATCAATTTGCAGCATGGACCAGACATGCACGTTTCGGGTACTTAACCCTCGTCAGTGATCTTCAATCTAAACAATGCAATATGGCAAAAGATTGTGAAAATTATTGTCCAAAATTGTACCGAAAAATGTAGCAGGATGGGTGGGATATGATGTTATAGGACCCATGTTTCAGAAATTCAAAGAGTTTTTGATGACAGAAATTTTTGAATGCGTTGAAGAGACAGACGAGCAACCATCGGGGACATGCACGTTTCGGGTACTTAACCCTCATCAGTAATCCTCAATCTAAACAATGTAATATGACCGAAGAGTATAACGGTTTTTATGTCCAAAAATGTACCGAAAGACGTAGCAGGATGGATGGGATATGATGCTACAGGACCCACGCCTTAGAAATTTCAAGAAATTTTCACAACATAATTTTTCGAATGCGTTGAAGAAACGATCAGCTGAATCAACTGATCAGCAAGGCTCACAACATATCAATCAGCCCTCGCAAATTTTATGTCAAATATTATACTTTCGTCGACAAGTTTGTTATAACCATGATTGTCTGTCCGCTCACCTGTGTATCAATATAGATAAATTTCCTGTCTGCACCATAAGCAGATTGATTCAAAGTGATTAACCTTCAAACATTGATGGATTGTCAGTATGGAAGAGGTCCAAATTTGTTTACGGGTAAAACGGTAAAAAAAAAAGATCAGAATAAACTGAACATTTAGGAAGAACAGCATATACACAATACATATATCTGTTTTGAAGGATTGCATTGTTTTGATTACTGTGCTGGTGTTTTGTGAAAGTCGAAGTTTTATTTGTGCGGTGTATGTTGTGATTGTTGTATGTTGTGATTGTTGTATGTTATAAGTATTGTATGTTGTGATTGATGTATGTTGAAAATGTTGTATGTTGTAGTAAGTGTTGTATATTGTGATTGATGTATGTTGTGATTGATGTATGTTGAAAATGTTGTATGTTGTATATTGTGATTGATGTATGTTGTGATTGATGTATGTTGAAAATGTTGTATGTTGTAAGTGTTGTATATTGTGATTGCTGTATGTTGTGATTGATGTATGTTGAAAATGTTGTTTGTTGTGATTGGTGTATGTTGTGAGTGTTGTATGTTGTGATTGTTGTATATTGTGATTTTTGTATGTTGTGAGTGTTGTATGTTGTGATTGTTGTATGTTAAACGTCTTTAAATTCAATAGCATCATTTAAAACCTGTTAAATTTACAGCATGGACCAGACATGCACGTTTCGGGTACTTAACCCTCATCAGTAATCCTCAATCTAAACAATGTAATATGACCGAAGAATATAACGGTTTTTATGTCCAAAAATGTACCGAAAGACGTAGCAGGATGGATGGGATATGATGCTACAGGACCCACGCCTTAGAAATTTCAAGAAATTTTCACAACATAATTTTTCGAATGCGTTGAAGAAACGATCAGCTGAATCAACTGATCAGCAAGGCTCACAACATATCAATCAGCCCTCGCAAATTTTATGTCAAATATTATACTTTCGTCGACAAGTTTGTTATAACCATGATTGTCTGTCCGCTCATCTGTGTATCAATATAGATAAATTTCCTGTCTGCACCATAAGCAGATTGATTCAAAGTGATTAACCTTCAAACATTGATGGATTGTCAGTATGGAAGAGGTCCAAATTTGTTTACGGGTAAAACGGTAAAAAAAAAAAAGATCAGAATAAACTGAACATTTAGGAAGAACAGCATATACACAATACATATATCTGTTTTGAAGGATTGCATTGTTTTGATTACTGTGCTGGTGTTTTGTGAAAGTCGAAGTTTTATTTGTGCGGTGTATGTTGTGATTGTTGTATGTTGTGATTGTTGTATGTTATAAGTATTGTATGTTGTGATTGATGTATGTTGAAAATGTTGTATGTTGTAGTAAGTGTTGTATATTGTGATTGCTGTATGTTGTGATTGATGTATGTTGAAAATGTTGTATGTTGTATATTGTGATTGATGTATGTTGTGATTGATGTATGTTGAAAATGTTGTATGTTGTAAGTGTTGTATGTTGTGATTGCTGTATGTTGTGATTGATGTATGTTGAAAATGTTGTTTGTTGTGATTGGTGTATGTTGTGAGTGTTGTATGTTGTGATTGTTGTATATTGTGATTTTTGTATGTTGTGAGTGTTGTATGTTGTGATTGTTGTATGTTAAACGTCTTTAAATTCAATAGTATCATTTAAAATCTGTTAAATTTACAGCATGGACCAGACATGCACGTTTCGGGTACTAAACCCTCGTCAGTGATCCTCAATCTTAACAATGTAATATGACCAAAAAGTATGAGAATTATTATGATTGTCCAAAAATGTACCAAAAGACGTAGCAGAATGGGTGGGATATGATATGCTACAGGACCCACGTTTTAGAAATTTCAAGAACTTTTGTAACAGAAAATTCCAAATGCGTTGAAGAGACAGACAATCAACCGAAGTTGATCGAACTTGGCTACATGTGCCCTCGGGGACTCTTGGTCCACCAGTAGTGACACTCACCAAGTAATTCAAATGTTAAACGTCTTTAAATTCAATAGCATCATTTAATACCTGATAAATTTACAGCATGGACCAGACATGCACGTTTCGGGTAATAAACCCTCGTCAGTGATCCTCAATCTAAGCAATGTAATATGACCAAAAAGTACGAGAATTATTATGATTGTCCACAAATGTACCAAAAGACGTAGCAGAATGGGTGGGATATGATATGCTACAGGACCCGTTTTAGAAATTTCAAGAAATTTTGTAACAGAAAATTTCAAATGCGTTATGTTGTGATTGTTGCATGTTTTGAGTGTTGCATGTTCTAGTGTTGTATGTTGTGATTGTTGTATGTTGTAAGTGTTGTATGTCGTAATTGTTGTATGTTGTAATTGTTGTATGTTGTAATTGTTGTATGTTGTGATTGTTGTATGTTGTGATTGTTGAATGTTGTGATTATTGCATGTTTTGGATGTTGTATGTCGTGATTGATGTATGTTTTGAATTCTGTAAATGTTGTGTCTTGTCATGCATGTTGTATTTTTACACACACAATTTTATGTGTTCAAACTACTGCAATAATTTTGCACAGGCCATAACTTTTAACCTTTGTTTGATATCAATTATGACTTCAATGACCTTGAAGTTATGCAATATCCAATGTGGAAAAAGGTTGATATTTTCTGGACCACAACCTTTAAATCAAAAATTGTATACATAGTACCATGAATCTCAATAATGTTTCACAGAAATGATACCATGCTCCTTGATTGTTACAACATATGCACAAGTCACTTCTGAAAGTTAAAGTTATACGCTCTTTGCATAGTGATGGTAAGATTTTAACCAAGCTATATCATTTCAACCCATTGCCTTCATATAAACATTGCACAGGATAACAGTGCAATGCCTAGGAGTGTAGAATGCTGGTTTTATAAGGTAAAACCCCTGCATATGAGTAGGTACGTAGGGGTCCGGGATCATTGCGAATGTTATAAACTGACCTTTAACAAAGGTTGTATCTGATCATACTAAATAGGGATGGTAACAAGACTTATCAGAAGACAAAATCGCTTGCCATGTAATTTTTGATGGTAAAATGGCAATTTTCATAAAATAATCAAATATGGCCAGGTGATGCTTTTTTTTAATTTAAGTCAAACTCCAAGGTCGGGGTCAAAAGTCAAGGTACCAAATGAAAGGTCTGGTCATAAGGAATCTTAAAGCCCTACCCCTTATAGTTCATGAGATATAGCTCAGTTTAAAGTTTTTGAAAAGTAGGTCAACCTCCAAGGTGAAGGTCCTAATTGAAAGGATCCACATGTGAAATAACAAAGCCCTATCACTTTTAATAAGTTCACGAGATATGGGCCAGGTTAATGTTTTGTCCACACAACCGACACCGCAACAACACTGACACTCCGGCTATGACATTAGTTCCCCAGACATTTGTCACCGCTCGCTAAAAACTTGTTTTTAAAAAGTTGTAATTTTCAACCCCTCACTTCAACAATATTTCATTTAAGATATTAAATAAAATGCTGCACAAGTGAGTTGTTGACTAAGAACTAGTACAAATTTATAGCTGCGGTGCCAAGGTCATGGTTAACAAATGTGTCTGGAGTCAGAACTTTTACAGAATCATACAGAGATGTGTAGTGACCTTGAAGCATTGTCATATATGCAAGGTCAAGGTCACATTGTATATACTAGAAATCTGCACTACATTATAACTTGGTACGTAACTTTATTTCAGATCATATGATATTTATATTGTGAACATACAATATTTATTTCACTGATTGAAGAATTAACAGAAACAGGGTAAGGAGCTGATAAGATAAGGGCCGTTTTTAGCCCTAAATCTCGTGCCGTATTTCTTCCACATGACGGTGCATATGCAGACAAAAGATAATCATTATTGAAATTTCATGTATTTGAAGACTTTTACTTTTCGATGAAATACTCCCAAGATTCTAAAATGAAGGTCCAAAAAGGTAGGGGTACTCGGGTAATAAAACTGATAATATCGACCATAAACGAAGAAATTTTAGAAAAATTTGCCTGGAGTGGATAAATATCAACAAAAAGATACAAATACATCTACATTGTATATCAGAAATATATTTCGAAAGTTCTTTTTCCTCTTATCGGTAAATAATGAAATCCGGAACTCAAAATACGGTCTTTTTTTGTATGTAATGGCTATAATAGAAGCTTTTTAGCACGAAATACACATTAGCGGAGAAATCCACATTGCTCCTGCTTATTTCATTCTTAATTGTTGTACATTTCACTTGATCGTATTTAGAACACATTTTTCGACGGATTTAGGGGAAAACATAGTCCAATTTTCCATATTTAATTATCTTAAAGATCGATTCTTTAACAAATGCACCCCCCTTCCTTTTTTGCTTTTTAGTCTGTGGGGTGGTGTTCCCCCTGGAGATACAGAACCTCACTTTTCCAGAAAATTGTATCATAGATTTACACCTCCCGTATAAGTGGCGTTCTGTATCTCCGGGGGGGGGGGGGGGGGGGGGGGGGGGGGGGGGGGGGGGGGGGGAAAATGTTAAAAAAAACTTTTCCGTTTTCTGTTGATTTCTATGGGAAAAAGACAGGTTTTGACCCAAATATTAGCAATATTATGCATAACAGATCTAAAATAACTTCAGAGTTTGATGGGATACTATATTTGTATTAATTTAATGATTTTTCTTAAAATTTCCATTTTCAAAATTCTACTTTTTAGGGCAGATTTTACGTCTTATCAGCTCCTTTCAGAAAATGACTCTTTTTAATCCTTGATGCAAGCAGTTTACATGACTCTAAGTGGTTTCTTTATAAGGAGGGTGGATTTTTTTATCTCTAGAAAGGCATATGTATTTGATTTATATTTACACATGTATAAGTATAAGCATTAATACTTACTTTACAGTAAATGGCTTTTTTTGCTGTTTACATCTGCTTATGCAAGGTCTCAAAATAAAACTTTGATACTTATAGAGGTCAATGACAATGTGTGAGTTTTGACAAAGATAAGCAAAGGAATAACTGTAAAAATGCTTTTTATATTGTTTATGAAGATTTGTAAACCTACTGAACTAAACTAATTCAGATCAACCAATAATTTCAGCTTTTTCAAAAAATTAATATAAGAGTTGTCTTTCTTTGTCTCCAAGACAATATCATGGTCTTTGTGCTTATCTTTTTTAACAACAGAATTTGTGCAAGGCTTCAACTTCAGTTAAAAACTTATATTGTTTATATTAATATAATTTGCTAGACAGACTTTAATGCATAAAAAATTTAAACAATTTGTATAAAATAAGGGAATTTAGTACACAACTTCAACATAATGATGAATAAATAAATTAATGAATAAATAAATAAATAAATAAATAAATAAATAAATAAATAAATAGTAAAGAAGAATAGCATGTTGTATATCATACATAAACAATTAGGAATATAAAAAGATTACTCCCTTTTTAACTTGTTAAATTTGATCTAACAAAGATGGCCTTAAAAATAAGTCCATGTCATTGTTTTACATAAATAACTTATAATTTCTGCAACGTTATATATATCATGATTTATGTCAAAATATTTGTTACAATCAGTAGAAAAAAGCTAAACAAAATACAAGTAGTGAAAGCAAATCTTAAAATTTGGGAAAAACTAGAACATTTTCCAGCAGAAATCACAATATGAATAGACATACAAGAAAAAAATCTGATATAATTCTTCTAACATCCCTAATCAACAAACAATAATGAAATATTAAGAAGTGGTTGCACTTATCATCATAACAACTTTTTCACTCTATTTTCTGTATCTTTAAGTCTATCATTGGCATCTTGCACCGTACCAGAGAGTTTGTCTATCTTTTCATTTTGTACGTCCATCTCCCTCTGTGCTTCCAAGGCTAGGGATGTCAGGTCAGATAGTACACCACTCAGTTCTGTTGCTTCTTGCTCAGTGACAACTTCCTTGGATTTTTGAATTCCGATCGTTGACTGGTTTTTGCCGCCTGTTTCAAAACTTCGACCTTCTGTAGAGAGAATTTCCCCATCCTGTCTGTCTTGCCTCCATTTATAACTGCCTAACTGGTCTGCAATGAAATATCAATACTTTTTAATTCACTAAGGATTATGAAGGAAAAAAATGGTGGGAAAATTTTCTCTATATAATTCAACCAAATTTGCTACCTCTATAACTTTCTTCACCATCCAAGTATGAGGAAAATTCCTTCAGAACATTCATATGGACGCTGATTTGAACACACTTTCAAGAGAAAAAAAGTTCTGCTAAAATTTTAAAGTTTTTCAGCAGCCTGATCCTTAAATGGACCTGCACTTCAAGAGTATTTTATTTTCTATCTTATTTTTAAATCATGATCCATACTATTATTATATAACATATGAACATCAAATCAACATTCAGGTATAAGTCTGTGCTTAAATTGGAAGTTTATGAAGCACTAAGAAAACTTTTCAATCTTACTTTTTTCCTCTGCTGGTGACAGCTTGGAACCTTTTAACGGTACTGGTTCAGCCATTTGTTTAAATGCATCCTGGGAATATTCTACCTTACTTCTAAGACGTTGTTCCAGAATTTTTAGTACCGAAAACAAAGTGGAGAACACAATAGAAAAACTGAGATCCGGTTGTCCAATCAGGAACCTTGTTACAACAATCTCCCAAAGGCTGACTACTTTCACTTTAGAGATATCAGTCCATTTGAAATGATGCACCATTTTTTGTTTTTCAGTGAGAATATAAAGCCCCTCATGACAAATTCTCAGTATTCCCAAGTTTTGGTTATTGAGTTTACTTGTCTCCAGTTTTGTATATAACACTTCATATTCCATATCCTGTGATAGATCGTCTTTCTTTACTATCATTGGCTCAATGTGTCGATATTCCTCGGGAATCGTCCATTTACCGAACCATTTCTCCAAGCCGGATATTAAGTTATCTGCAATGTCAAGGTCGCCGTGAATGTCCGTCATCGTAAGGGCAGCAGAATCAAGCTGGTCGCCCTGTAAAAAAAGAAATTAAGTTTGATTTGTTGGTTTTTAGAATAGCTATATATAGATTGTTTAAAATATCCTCACTTCAAGTGAAACATTCATTCGATCATTGTGAAGTCACAGACATCATGATGAATAACTGCATGAAATCAATAAATGTCCTCACCAATAGATGATTTTCCAGTAAACTCATGAGACAGTCAAACACCAGACTATAATAATCACAAAATTTTGCAATATTTTCATTATGACGTCAAAATAAAAGACATGACAACACGTCAAGGTGCTTCAAGACGGTGCGATCAGATGTGACGTCACAATGGAAAATTTTGCCAAATGATGTGATGTCAGGTGTCTGTTTGTATAAAATCAAGGTTAGGAATGGTCATATCTTTTATCTGGAAAATGGTCTATTGACTGGCAGTGAATAAATAATACATGTAAGATGAAATACCTTGTAACCCACTTCAGATCCAAGACTCTTTCCAGTTTTTCATACAAATAGAGTGATACAAATAATGTCCATTTCAAACTTGGTCAATCGTTTGTTATAAACTTTTTATTTTTTTTATTATCTTTGCCATACTTAATATGCTTAAACACTTATATAAAGTTAGCTTGTATTTTGAATGGAATAGCCAGCGTCTTTCTTGATTAACATATGTTAAACTGCATATTTCAACAAAATTGATAATCATATTTTATATTTCTTATGAACTATTTCAATGAAAAAAAAAAATTCAACATACTCGTACTTACCTGGTATTTTAACATGGTAGCAGCCTCATTCAGAGTGTTCTGAGAATCATATGCCACATTCAGCAGCTTTTTCCCCATCTCTGTTTTTCCTCCAGTATTGACAGGTGCAGATTTACTGACACTGGGTAAAACTTGACATCTTTTGAAATAACAAAGCGCATTGAAAACACTGCTCCTGTCTGCCAGTGAGGATATCCAGTGTTTCAGGCCAGTGTTAGTGACTAAGACCAGTGCTCCAAATATCAGCCCAGTCGTCGTCTTTTTTACCTCTACGATATCTGTGTACTTGAGGTGTAGTAACAGGGGGACGGGGGATTTTGAATAACCTTCTATAAAGCTAACTCCTGCAGCGTTCATGTGCAGTAGGCCATAATACCATGTACGATCATCATTTCCGTAATACGAAGCCGACCATTCCCTTATTGGAAAATCAGAATAATGAGCCATTGTGACCTGAAAAAGTGACAATATTTCAAATCAAATACATATATAGAGACATGTACAATGAGAGATCTTTCAGTGATAATGATGACAGCAGATATTTCATATATCATAACAACAACAGCAACTAAAACTGCCCTAAAGTGGACGAATTCATTATATATATATACCCCCATTGGACAGTTTTTTTTTACATGTTTATAAATGGAACCATTTATGACGCAACCTTCAGTTGTTCAAATGGGAACTCTCATTCGGGATTGAATGCTTTAGTATGAAAATCTAGTACTAAGTATGCTGCTTTCATAACTTCATAACCAAAATACATCTATTATTCTGGTAATGAAGTTCAATACTTCTTACATAGTCCCAAAGTTAAGGTTAAGGTCAATAGTCATCATACCAAAATGTAGTTCTTTTTGTGGTAAATATGTCTATGAAATTTAAGAGGCCTACCATTTATACATGTAGTATGAAAGAAATCTGCTTTCAAAACTTCTTGACCTAAATTGCAACATACACCAAAAGTCAAGGTCAAGGTTACAAGGTCAAATGTCATGGTAACAAAATGTAGTACTCTTTAAGGCGAATGCATGTATGAAATATCAAAGACCTACCATTGATAGTATGAGAGAAATCTGCTTTCAAAACTTCTTAACCTAAAATGTTATATAGGGTGAAGGTCAAGGTCACAAGGTCAAAATTCATGATACCAAAATGCAGTACTCTTTATGGTGAAAGTGTGTATGAAAATATGAATGGCCTACCATTGATAGTTTAAAAGAAATCTGCTTTCAAGGTCACAAGGTCAAAAGTCATGAAACCAAATTGTAGTACTCTTTGTGGCAAATGTGTGTAACTATGAAATATCAAAGGCTTACCATTGATAGTATAAAAGAAATCTGCTTTCAAAACTTCTCAACTTAAAATGTTATATAAGGTGAAGGTCAAGGTCACAAGTCATGGTACCATAATGAAGTTACTCTTTATGGTTAATGTTTGTATGAAATATGAAAGGCCTACCATTGAAAGTTTAAAAGAAATCTGCTTTCAAAACTTCTCAAGTTAAAATGTTATATAGGGTAAAGGTCAAGGTCACAATGTCAAAAAAATGTGATACTCTTTATGGTGAATGTGTGTATGAAATATCAAGGGCCTACCATTGATAGTATAAAAGAAATCTGCTTTCAAAACTTCTTAACCTAAAATGTTATATGGGGTGAAGTTCAAGGTCACAAGGTCAAAATTCATGATACCAAGATGTAGTACTGTTTATGGTGAAAGTGTGTATGAAAATATGAATGGCCTACCATTAATAGTATAAAAGAAATCTGCTTTCAAAACTTCTAAACTGGACGGACAGACAGACAGATGAACACTAGGCTTTGAAATCAGGCACATTCTATAGGGCTTATCTTAGAATTTTTTCTGGAAACCCAGTACCTTTCCAAATTCAGAGTTATACTTCTCACTTGGGACACCGGTATCTGACATAATCACATTACGACAAATGAAATTCCTATTCAATCATTGTTTTTGAAGCATGCGTTTCCAAGAATTTTATGCTTGTTGACATGATGACATCACAATTACTTTACCTCAGATACCGTAAAATGGGAAAGGAAATAAAAGACGGAATAGAGGGAGGGGGAATTACATATTGTTTCTGGAAAAGTCATTCAGGCAACATCATCATTCAGGCAACATCATTCCTAATGTTGAACATCAAAATTGTGTCCTCTGCTTCGCACATCATTTTGTCTTAATTCTATACCACAATAGTGAGAAAGCAACAAACTTTAAAATTCATGACAAAATTCTGACAGATATAATTAGAGTTGTTTATGAAAATTCTTTGTGTGACTTAATAAATACAACAACACCAGCTCAGTAAATAACAATTAATATGCTCCAACACCTTGAATGGCCCACTTTACATGAGCTGCATAAAGAATACATGTACAAAATTATCTTTCTCTATAAACATGATAAAGTATGTACTTTATCATGGCGTTGTCAAAATATATCCCTACAACCTCCTTTTCCCAATACACAGCAGTCAGAACATGAGAACCAGACACACAATTCCACACAATTTCAAACAAATTTACTGTACGAAAGATACTTATAAGTTATAACTCCAGATCATTAGTGCAATGGAATCAACTACCAACCATAATTACATCCTCAGACTCACTTGATACCTTCAGGGAACGGCTCACAATACCTATCCTGACGGCAACATACTTTTAGAACCTTGAGACAGATCACATACTGCCAGACAAACACTCTATGCTTCACTTGGAAGTGGTCTTCATGGAAAAATTAGCTTTCACTAGTCATCACATACAAGATGTATACTACATTGTTCATTCCAAGGCCTTTATATGGGATTGAGCTACTTAACATCAGGAAATCAGATCTAGATTAAAACTTGAAAAGGTATCAAAGGAAGGTTTTAAAACAGTCACAATCACTTCCTGAGTGAACAGCTTCAGTACCAGTGCTTTATGCTTGTTGGTGCAAAGACTATTGAAGCACATATATAGATACTAGAATTATTACAACTTTCATTAAACATGTTAAAATAGCAAAAGTCAGTCAAGTTCCATAAACTTCAGTTTGGCTGTTAGACAACTTAAAATGAAGGCATGCCTAAAATGAAAGAATATAACAGTAACAGGTGGTTTATTCAAAGCAGCACATATCCTAGTAAAGTATGATCTCCCATATTTCTGCTCAAAAACATAATAAGACAGACATAGAACGCTGGGAGAAAAAAACAAGAAGAAGATCAAAGGTATTATCTTTTCACATGTCCCAAGCTGTAAGCAATAGGACTGTCACGATACGCTAAGCTCATGATACGATACGTATCATGATATTTACTCACCATACCATTCATATCACAATACATAATTTTTGATATAGATATTTCTGTAATTTGTCAGATATTTTAATAAAACAATTAGTTTAACAACAACAAATAACTTGAATGCTTTGAGAAATATTGTATTGGCTAGAAACTGGGATTAAGGGAAAAAAGTACAAAACTCAGCAATATATAACAAAATCAGCAGTGATCGGAAGGCAAACTTAATGCTCAATTGGACTATGGCCTAATCCACTTGGACTTCAATGGGCCATTCTCAAAATCAAAGGGCCATCTTTCTTCACGAAAGGGCCATTCCAAAAATGATCAATTTTTGAAAAGCTTTGCCTACAATGTATGTATTATACATCAGATGTTAGCACATTTTTAGTCGTAAAATTTCCAATTTTACCATTTCCAATGAATTATTTACAGACATATCACAGAACAGCTAATATCAAACTTTCAGCCACCTATCCTGTATTTTTCGTGTCCACATATGGGCAGCTTCATGTTCAGCTTTGTTGATATTAGAGAAGAGGGAAAGGGGGGTTGACTGCAATTGACATTCCTGTACAAATTTTATTACATTGAGTGACCACTTAAAATGAAATTACAATAAGAGTGACGGAGAAAAATCAAATATTGTGTCATAATTCGGGTGAACGGAGCAGAAGAATTTTGTGCTTCTGACTGGGCATGTACATGTACAGTAAGCTGTGACCTGTGACACATTACTGCTACTGGTGTAGATCTACGTTGCAACGTAAATACGAGTACAGAACTTTTAGATAGATTTGGAAACCATGCAAACATGGACATTGTAGAATAATGCGCACAAGGGCGCAGCGAGTTTTCGTTAATATGGGCCATTTTTTATCAGAATAAGACTATGTTGTTGTTGTTGATGTATGTTCCTCCGTCTTCGGAGCACCATAGATGTCGCAGAACACATGGCCTTTCCAATCGCTGAATATTACGATATAATAATAAATGCAACAGGAGCGTCTTTTAAAGTTATCTTTGACGATCCGGCATCCAGAGTCGCCATCTTGATATTTTAAAGGTAAAACTTAATGCTGTAAACGAACCGTAAATCAACGATACGGCCTCTTCTCACATCATGTATCGTACCGCTGTTGAGATCCGCAGTGATACTTTTAAGATAAAGGTGTACTATTTTAAGATCTATAATAACTGTATGGGTTCTAAATTTTAAATCAGGACAATATCTTAAAGGCCCTTATACTTGGCAAGGTACAGCTTGCCAGTATTTTTAGTTACATGTATATACTTGATAGATAATGGAATAATTTAACAAATATTCTGAATCACTTTGAGTACTTTTATCTACTACATTATTTTTATTCTTTTTTTATATAAGCTTCTGAAGGTGAATCATATCTAAAATTACCTCTGCTTTTTATCTAAAATTGAGTGGTTAGTTTTAATGTTCTTAAAATAGTCTTTAAATTGTCTTAGAATAGTTTTAATACTCTTAAAATAGTCAGTAGCCAAAATTCTTAATTTACAAAGTCTAGTCATTACCTGCATCATAACAATTGTTTTTTAACACAGTGATATTTTAGATAAGTAGAGGAAACGAGAGTATATGTCAAATCTGAATTATGATCAATAATTTTATTTATTTTTTTATTTATTTTATTTATTTTTTCCCCCAACCTATGTAAATTTTAATTGTGATCCCCTTGGTGGCAGGTATCATGTATAAGTGATGGGTGCCCCTTGTAAAGTACCCCACATGGTGAATCGGAATCAACTTGGAACTTTGTAACCTATTGTAGGTAGCCTCGTTCTCTACAAAGTTCATTGTAAATACAGATATTCCTGATGAATGGACCCTATAGCATCAGGATATCAATGTTTTTAAAATCGCGTTTTAAATTATCTTAATCCGATGCTTGCAGACAACGCTGAAAGGCGGTACTCCAAGAAGTGGAGGGATTTATTAGCCACAACAACAACAGTGAATCGAGAACAGCAGTGAATCGTGACAGCCCTAGTAAGCAAAGTGGTCACCCTCCAATTAGAATTACAGAATTTGGGTCTCTATACACTGTTGACGACAACACGATGTAGTGGTTCCGGTAGTAGCAGATACCAATAGTTCAGTACAAGTTCTAAGACTGAGCTATTGGGATGTCCCTTTAGCTCACTCGGCAACGAGTCTAACTATCACCCGGACGGCCGGGGTTCGATTCCCCGAGTCCGTCTCCTGCAAACTACTTCATTGGCGACGAGGTGAACAATTGGTGTGTGTGGGCCAGCTCGATCTGCAGGAGAGGTCGCAGAACCCTGCCAGGGGTTGGAGAGTGGCCACACAGCGGGGTACATCCACGGCCCTCAACGGAAAAGGGGGAAGGATGTAGTGGTTCCGGTAGTAGCAGATACCAATAGTTCAGTACAAGTTCTAAGACTGAGCTATTAGGATGTCCCTTTAGCTCACTCGGCAACGAGTCTAACTATCACCCCGACGGCCGGGGTTCGATTCCCCGAGTCCGTCTCCTGCAAACTACTTCAACGAAATAGTCAACTTATTGTAGACTGTACAAGTATAAATTTGGAAAGGGCACATGAAAAAAGTGCCATACGGCTTGAGGCTCCGAGTAGGAATATGATATATGGTCTTTACACATATAGAGCTAACATTTTAAAGAAAAATTCCTTTTCATAGGTAAGTATAAATTAGCTCCTACCATTTTACAGTGGGTGCTCCTTAACCAAAGGAGGGAATTACCAATAACAGTAACAACAGTAACAGTGAAGAAGATGATAAAAATTTAAAGCATGTCAATATTTGATTTTACCGTATTTGCTGTTTACATTTTTAATACATTTTCAGCACTTGCTTCCTACTTTCGATTTCGATGATGACGACATATTTCAGTTACCTCCCTTTTCGCACGGTGCGCTAATTTTATAAGACGCATTTTAATTGGTTACTCGTCCCTAAACCGTGTACATTACGAACGTTTTTATTGGATGATCGAAGCGGTATATGTTGCCTTAGCATCACCCATATGGGGGCTTCAAACGATAGGAAGCAGGTAAATATTTTCTTGGATTTATTTATTTACATTGATTTGATTAAATAGGATTAAGAGATTTAGTTCTTAAAAAAATCTCTTCTCTCGGCAGATCTTAAATGGTAAGTTTGAACTCCATTTCGTCCACGTCAATAAATCAAGTCGAATGATCATTCAGAAACATGTTCAGGATCAGATGATTGTATATGGGACGAAATTGTTCTCTGTTTGTAGCAAAGTAGATAGTGCACGACATCAAAATACTAATCTACTGCAGTATCTCTTCCACAGTTTTGAAAAAGAAATGAATTTGGTTTTTTTTTACACAGGCCTAGGGAACAAAAATGAGGTTTGACTAGAGCTGCAACGAGTCGGGAACTTCTCGATTCGGTTCGATTTCGATTTTTATGTCTCGATTCGGTTTTATTCGGTTCGATTTTTTTGCAATATAATTTTCCAAGGATATTTAATTTTTTTACCTTTTATTTGAAAAATTTAATCTCAATCTTAAAAAAAACCATGTGCATCACTATATACCCCCACCATTTTATTGCGGGGTATAAAAATGCATAAAATACCCAGTTCATGTGAAAGCACTGTATGATATATATGTTTATGTATCATGTTGAAATATTATTCAAGCCCCCCCCCCCCCCCCATTTCCACAGAAAGGCCTTCTGGGGATATAAATTCAATACTGTGTACAAAAGATAAATGATAACTAGCCAGTTTGCACAAAGAAGTGCATAGGTAATATACTCTAAATGAGGCAATTTTCAAATTGGGGTAGCACTAGCGCGCTCGTTGAAATGCGGTAATAGTCGCCGTTTCGAATTTCCTCTGACCCTGTATTTTCTTACGAATTGCTAGGTAAATGCACTTGAAAGGTTCACTTTTTATTCTAAATCATCACCTTAAATTATTCTTATTGGGAATCCTGCGATTTGTGGGAATTGTGAATACTTTAAAGTTGAAATTAGAACGTTTTTCTGCATTATTTAGACTATTCGACTCGAATCGTTTCTGACCACTACGACTCGCGATTCGAGTCAGAGCTAAGAATCGCGATTCTCGGTGCACCGCGGTGAATCGTTGCAGCTCTAGGTTTGACGTTGACCTCAATATAATCTTCATTTTTTAACATGTTTAAATGACCATGGCATGATCATAATGATGACACAGCAACCTTGTATTTTTTAATCTACTTATCAAAGATAAAAAGATAAGTCAGTAACGCGTCATTGACACAAAGAGCATAACGACAAAATGTTGGTGATAGGATTATACATATTCAATTTACCATTTAGGCCAGGTTACTGTGTCAAATAATTTTGGCTTCTGTAGTGTCGGTCCTTGTGAGAAAATATTTAACATGCTTCATATTGGAATACTCATTCATTCATCATGTCCATAATGAGAACTAATTAATCATTGAAATATCAATTATAATGAGTTACAATTTATTATTAAAGAGTGTTTTATCAGTATTGTTAATTATATTATAATGAAGTTCTTGAAGAGACAAGACACTATTTTGTTAAAGTTGGCATGTTAAAAAAAAACAGTTACTGTAACATGTTAACACAAGCTCATGTGACCAACATAGATTATGTACATGCATCATGATTATATGAGTGGTGTACATGGTGTAGCTCATTACCATGTATACTTGTAAGTTCAGGGCTTGAAATTCCCATTCGCCTGTTTGCCAATGGCGAGTGAAAGTGCCACCGGGTGATTAGATTTTCGTCTGAACTCGCCCGTTTGGCGAGTAGAAAAAATGACCAGTGTTCTCCCCATGCCGTTTCATCGATTTTTTTTTCCAAAAATATGTGTACGCCTTGGTGTTAATTTGCCGCACATCCGGTTAATTAGCCTCCGCTGTATTCAACCCGAGACGTAAAATGTCACGTAGCCGTACATGTACGCTGTATCAGATTTCATTACATTTTGGTTTTTATCCGTCTTATTATTCATCATAATACCCGACCTCTCTGTCCTTGTCATTACATAATAATTGTCATTTTTTTTCAAGATAAGAAAGAGGATGTCTCGCTCACGTAAATGAATAAATAACAAATTGGTCAGTGTTCATGTTTTTAATACGCTTGAATATAGTGATGGATCTTAATCAACAAACACACAACATATTGCACGGATCATCGTTTTATTGATGAGTCGGATGGCAATATAGAAAGCTTCTAATACAACTGACATTTAAAAAAGATTCGTCTGGATTTGTTCAGGTTTTTGGGGAGGGGGATGCGCTCATATATTTTAGGCTAAGTAAAACATTGTCAGCTTTTTTTGGACCCAAATGATTTACTTCAATGTTGTGTTTAAACTGCTGTCAAAGATGGTCTTTCACAATAAATGCTTACAACAATTATCTTATGTAATTAATAGAAAAGAAACTTAAACATTTTTGGGCTCCTTGATTTTTGGTACGGGCTCCTTGAATTCCAGAACTAGGAGCCCGTATGGCTCCTTTGGAATTTCTATGAATTTCCGCCCTGAAGTTGTATGCCAAAGTGTCCAAATTTTCTTGTACATCAAGCACTGCTTAAGTATTTCTGTCGAGTTGTTACAACCCATCAAACAACTATTTCTTTGAATCTATAAGAAGCAATAACTCCCCCCTCCTCCCTTTTAGACCTCCACTAGGTGAGTAGTAGCATGACTAGGTCACTACCCTGAAAGGGCATATTGCATCATGAAAAGCATACACTTAATTTTGTCAAAACTGTGCCACTGATCATGCTGATATATATATATACATGTCTTCTTTGATAATTTTATTGTGACACTCTTCTAAAAATATTTTAAAACAAATATATATTGAATTTGAAAGTACACCAGGTATTACCTGAACACATTGTTTAATTACACCTACATGTACAAACATTACCACATGGAACATGTTGAATGAATTAGTTAAATGTAGTGTAAATTTCATCAAAAGTATGGAAATGATTATCACATGTGTAAGTGGTCAAACTTTTGTGATGCTTGTGACTTTTAATTTAACAAGATACTCCTTCAGCATGTCCAATGATTACAAATAACAAAAACACACAACAAGCTGTTGTGTAACAGTCTTCATGAAAACTCACTGGGCTGATGCGCGAGGCCAGTAGAAATCCTGCCCGGCCAGCAATGGCCAGTATAATTTCACTAATAAACAGATAAAATAAACAATTGTCTTTGGTTTAATCATGGTAATACCTACAACATGTTCTATGAAGTTTCTTTTGAAGTATATTGTTAAATGGATTTGCATATCATGGGAAAGAGTTTTAATTTGCATGTGTCTGAATTTAATTTAATAAAATTTACATTTTAAAATTGAAAATAGTAGTGTGGAACTAAATACAAAAATATTCAAGATCATGAAGGTAGAGTGTCATTTAAAATCAATTTAAAAATGTAAAATATGTAAAAGTGAAATGTACAGTATATCATTTACATAATTATCAGACATGTCACTACACAGAAAACAACTCCAGGCTACAAAATGGTATTCTTACTTGCTGAAATGAACATGAAAAACGATAAACATGATAAACATGTACAAAATGTAAAATATTGGTAAAGTACTACAACAAAGACCAGGTTGCCATGGTAACTCACTGACATGAATTTAATATACATGCTGTACTACAATTAATGATTTATATAATCATGATAGTATGATTTTATATTGGAAGTATAAAAAATGTTCTCTGAATATTCAGATGATATTTAAGTGATATCAAGCTGGAACAAGATGGAGTAATTTGACTTTAATTTGTCCATGTTCAGGAAGTAAATTTAGATCTATACATATGGAGTTAAATCAGCAGAGAGAGGAGTTTATATTATACTACTTGCCAATCCAAACTGATAGCTGCCTGCAAAAAAATCAATTTTGTAACAGCCTTCTGTTGTCTGTTTATTTCACTAATAGAAGTAAAGCAATGTCTTGACACTTAATTTTTATCCAATAAAGGAAGGAAAGGGTGTAAAGGCTGCGGTATAATCAAATTAGCCTCCGAGACTATAAACAATCATCGATGTTTACATAAAATTTGCCCGCTTTTATCTCTTCCAGGGAAAGTCTAATTATTGCGGAATTCTCATTTTATGGTGGAACTTTTTTTTTTTTATCCATGGCGGTATCGGGTTGGAATCGATTTCAATTAACTTGTGTAAGCGCATTTCTGCGGGAGACTGGGTGTTAACTCGTGATGGTATAGTTGCTATCTATGATGTAATTAATTCATTGCTGTGGAGATGTGGTAACAAAGTAGGATTGATCCTTACGTAATGGCTATCTTGAAGTTACAGTGCATTAAAAAACTCTATTAATTTGATTAAGGGCGAGGGCAGATGATGAATAATTTAATGAATGACAAATTCCACATGAGGGTATGAACATCAAGAACAAACATGATGAAAGCATCAAATTTTGATGTATCAAAATTTCATTTATCAGTACAGTTGAATAATTACTTTATAAAGAACTCAAAATATACAAAGAACAACCATCAAAACATACAAATAACCCAGACCCTTCAATTGCCCCCCCCCCCCACTTAAAAATAAGCGTTTAAAATATTATGCTGTAAATTGTGTAATGTAATCAGTTATAATCATGATAAACATGGTGAACTGTAAAACATTTATAAATGTTTTGAAAATCATAATGATAATATTAATTTCCAATATTACATGTATTCCATCTTGTACTCATAACTCCTCTGATGTTTTAAATGATGGAGAATTAATTCTTTTTGCAGTATTATGGATCTGTAGTCTAGTTGTGAATCTGATATTTTGATTGACCACCTGACCCCAGGGACTTAAAAATGGGTGTGGTCATTTTCTCGTATTTAATTCTTTGTAAATATTGTGTTCGTAAGTTATAGATAATGGAGACTAAATTCTTCTTGCAATATGATGGGTCTGTACTGTAGACATGGTAGATGTGCACCTGATATTTTGTTTGAGTTCCTGGCCCCCAGGGACTTGCAGAACGGATGTAGTCATATTATATACACTGTATCATATATGAATTCACTTGTCAATGAGTGAATTATAAAAAAAGAAAACAACCAGGAGAGCTACAGTCTCGTCAGAGACTTCTAGTTTTGTTGTTGCTTGCATTTAGGTTGTGTACTTACAATGACAATTTGAGAGAGGGGGTGTTCCGTATTTGAGTCATAAAATATGAGTTGGATGTTGGCAACTCAAGGATGCAAATGGAATTTCATACAGAATTAATTAACCTCAATCCTTAGTTCCTTAACATCAACATGAACGAGGTTTCCTGTTCATCTCCATTCACAACGCTCAGATCTCATTTTTCATGTCAATACCTCACGTCTATTTCACCCTGTTGTTTACTTCATATATAGGACGCAATCCTATTTTTTCTGGGGTTTTGCCGCTTCTAAACTTCCATTGACGTACATGAAAATTGATTTCCCTCCATTTGCCAAGTTTGGCTTCAATTTTGGGTTCATCTGAAATCAGAATGATCGCGTGTAAGGAACAATAACACTTAGAATTGCCGTCTCTGGGCCCGCTATCCGGCGGTATGTAGACGGGAGGGCTAAAAGGGTTTCTATGACTTCATAGAGACGGATTGAAAGGGAGACAAAACACGGAGAATGCCGAAAATAATTGCGTTTTGACTTTTTCCCGATTCTTCATTTTTCATTGCGATAGAAACTGATACTGCAATGCCGATCTAATTTACACGATTTCCGTCGTTAATTTTATCAAGGAAATAAGCTTATCTATTGAACAATATAATTTATCGATTTCATGAAGATATTTCGTATTTGCGCATATATCTAAAGTGTCGTATCATTGTAGAGAGAACTATTCTCAAGCTCCCAAATCGAGGTTCGATCCGTGGCCAACCCGACAGCTCAGTATGACAAAATAAATTTTTTATAGAAACGTCATATTTGAAGCACGTTTTCAATGACTTTACGAGTGCTATTAGTCGACGTCGGATAATGTCCAAGTTTGGAAGTAACTTCATATATTGCAAAAAGTGTGCATTTTCTCCTGCTTTGTATACCGATTTTTAAGGAGTTAGAGGTATCCTACGGTTACACAGGTGCGAAAAATGTCATCTCTTTAACTTGTTTACCAATATGACATATACGATCGTGATTCAGGTGCCGCGATTTGTAGAAGTAAACACAATCATGACAATATACGGTGTATACCTGAATATATGTAAATAATGCATGGAGATTACAAAGAACTATTGACAGAATTCCTGCTAACGTGCTTCATGGTGCCGAGTTGCTAGGCTCCGACCTCCACGTCTTGAATATAACATCTTAAAAACTCTTCTACTTGACCAGCCATTTAATATTTTTACATATTTAATATATTACACAATTGTCTGGGGATTTATGGGGATTAGACAGTGTTTTTCACCCTATTCAAAGGGACCTTCCTAACAACATAGCACATATTGGTCAGATCAAGTAATGTTAGAACATTTCCAAAGGCTAAATTCACCCTATTGGGACTTGATCCAATTTACAATTCACTATTGTTAAAGGGATTTACATTAAACTTGGTGCAGTGCTTCGTAGGATAGATACCTTTTGTACACAAATTATTCCTTAGACTTGAGTTGATCGTCTTTTTACAAAGCTGAATATTTGTGTGTATTGACTGGAAATCGTTATCAGAAATTTAATTCTCTAGAGATAATAGAGAGATAAAGAACTTCTTTCCACACTTTGTCGTTTCTTATTGTGTTTTATTCACACCACGCCGAATGTTTTAATTTAACACGTTAAATGACACTGATTTTTCTACAGAATTATTTTTGTACGGAATATAGGACAAATTCAATGCATTTTTAAATCTGATTCTTACAGAGGGAGTGCACTGTTAAACATGCATGTCATACAATTATACATATTATTATTCAGTTAAGAATCAGTATATCTGTGTAAAAAATAAAAAAAAAAACGTTGACGCATTTTTCTTTTATTACAGAGGCATTCCAAATGACCTGGATACGGCACATTTTATGACACCTGAATAGAAAAGGTCAAGGCCACAACTTGACCTTGACCTTCCCTCCATAATGGGGGATGCCAACTTGACCAAGCTGACGGCCAGTCTAGAGGAACTGTCCTTGAAGAAGCAGCTTCCCCTCCGCCAGTCTGCACAGAAAAACGTGCTCAAGTATAACCACCCCCTGGCCAAGCCTGTACAACTGTACAATCAGAACAACGTCGTCCTAGGTAAGAATCTTACACCCTTTGACAAAGATGGTGTAGAAAAATAGGGGTTTTGGGGGACTAATTTGGCGGTTGGATCAGGTTGGATGGTTGAAATGAGTGCAAGTGCCTCTTCTTGATTGTATTGAAAATAAAGTGGTCTATTATTTTGAATATATAGCAAATGATTTCACATTGGGATAAAACGGACAAATTTGTGTTTATTCTACATTTCCTAATTTTGACTTTATCTTTGTATTGTCAGGTCCAGATGGAAATCCCAATCCCTATGCAACATATAACCAGCCTCCCTCGGGATCCACCTTCATAACTCCGCCCTACAGAATCCCCAAAAATCCCAACCTCTCCTCCCCACAGTCCAGCCCCTCCAAGCAGGGAGGCCAGAACTATGTGTCGCCAAACAACGTGGGGAAATCTCAGCAGGCTTCCAAACCTAACTCCAATCCGTACGCACGTCCGTTCAGTGCCAAAGACATCGTCAGTGATATTATGACTCAGAATCATCAGAAGATGAAGAAAACTCTAAGCTCTAACAACGTATCAAACAGTAACCATGGTAACATGGGAAATGGGAGCCAATCAAATGTAAGCGGGAAAAATGTGACGAACGGGCCAAATTTCCCTGTGAACTCTTTTATGCGGCCGTCAAGTGCTGTTCGCAAGGAAGTTGTACGGAGTTCATCTTTGAAAGAATCACCGACTAAAGACCTTAACGGGTATAACAAGGGTCTCTCATCTCAGGCTGCTAGCACTATTAGTGAAAACAAGGGACAGAACCCGAGGTCTGCATCCAGTATGAACACGACCAGGACTTTGGCAGAGGAATTGGCTGCTGCTGAAGCCTTTAAAAGTAAATCCACCAACGCTATCATGCAAAAGACTGTCACTTCACAAGGTGATCAAGTTATAACTACAAGACAAGGTACAAACGGGGTGACTGTGATACAGAAAGTCAGTGCCCCCCCAAATTTTGGAACTCAAATAAACAATATCATCTCCAAGGTTACAGAACCAAAGACCATAGATAAGCAGAAAAATGCCACTATTTTTAACAAGCCTGTTTCCTCCATTCCTAAACCTGGTTTTACTAGTAGTAGCAGTACGGCAAGTAATAGTAGTAACACAAGCAGTACTAATGTTCCCTCTGTGAGAAGCATGTCACCAGACTCTATGACCAAAGTCCGTAACCTTAACTACACTCCCACTAAACCTTACGATGAAGTCAAAGACCCAACACCCAAATCTATGGAAGAGGCAGTTAGAACCACAACAGAACCAAAGAAAGGAATTCTGAAGACGCAAGCTACTGAAATCTCAAAAGGTGTTACCATGGAAACCAATTTGAAAAAATCTCCATCTACATCCAGTTTGACAAATGTATCAAGCGGTCCAAAACAGTCAATCTCCCAGATTATCGTCTCACAAAATCGCACCAACTATTACAGGAAAGGATCCAAGTCAGAGATTATGTTACACGAGCAGCGCCCCCCTGTGGTGGGGGCACCATCTAAGTCCTCCCGCCCCTCGGAGAAGTCGGCTACGTCACACGGTGTGGACGGGATAGACGAGGACGAGGATGAGGAGTCAGAAACAGGACCAGGGTAAGTACATCACAATATGTAATGACTGTATGTCAATGTACAGATGTAGAAAAAAAAGGGGGGGGGGATTGCAGGCCCCCTCTGAAACCTGTAAATTATTTTGCTTGCTAAGTATCTAAGAAGAGTGAAATGTGCACCCCATCTCATCTAGAAATCTGCCTAATTGCTGATTGTTAGGACGGGGATAGGAAAATCCACATATTTTTAAGACAAAAATAATGAAAATAGAAATATGAAAGTGATAGTGATTAATCATGTTAATCAAATGTCAGAAACTCTAGATACCTTTTTCTATAGATCATAATATTGTAAAGGAAATCCTCGAAAAAGAAAAGATCACAACAAAACAGTAATCATGGGCACATGTAGCTACAAGATGTCAGAGTACATGGATGATGTATTTTTTTGTATTTTCTCAATTTTCCTGATTTTCACACGGAACTGTTCGTTCCTTCGTTACCGTCTGTACTGACCGGACTTGTGTACTATCATGACTATAGACACAATCACTCTCTAGTCGTGATCACAGTAAATTGTAATCGGTAATACCACAGGAGGTATGTTAATACATGTACATGCATATAATTTTTATGGAAAATGTGTATTCTTTGACATGTTTGACGCAAGTTTTTTTTGTTCAATTCTCTGATAATCCGATTATCGTCTCGAATATATGTCGCAATAGGTCGTGGCCACTGGCCATAAGAAAAACCTCAAGTCGATTTAGAGTTCACTGGATAAATTTAAAGTTGCATTCGTACTTTATTTCAACTACAGTAGTAAGCAGATCTAGAAATTGTTTTGGAGCCCATGTTTTTTGAAAATTATTATTTATTTTGAGAAGAAAAAAGATTTTTGAAGCATTTTGACAATTTTTATTTTTGGAGGAAAAGGGGAACCCCAATCACCCCATGGGGAGGTGGTCCTTTACAACGTACCCCTATCCCTTTTTCTAGGTCCGCCCTCTTGCAGTTACGACCAAAAGTCCAACGCCCGGTACACTTATGAATTATTTGGTAGATGTCAGTATAAAAGCCGTGCCTTTCAATTGATCCCCATAATCAGAAATTTGGCAGGCATGCATAGTAGAATATTTTTGGAGCTAGAACCATGAATAATAGATTTCTTTGGCTTCCAAATCTGCAAGGGTAGCCAAATTTTTCCTCTTGTAAGTTAGTGAAATAAACACCCACGTTAAGTGTAAGTAAATACATGTAAGTTGAATATATATTAAAAGATTAAAGTCCATTTATTTATGGCAACGTCCTACTACACCGCAGATTTAGAAAAATGCATTTCAGTATATTTTAAAATTATATTAACTGCAGCAATGGTTTCTTAATAGATTTGTGTCGAGTTCTTGAATAGATTTTTGTGCATATCAAATGGAGCGTTATGTATAGAAAATGGTAAGGTATATTAATTTTCTTCTTGATTCCTTTTTGGAACCGTTTTCGGAAATTTGATTACTCCTTCGTAATTAAGATGACTTATATGGTTAGATTGTTGTCCTGGAACAATAGACGCATTTAAGAGACGCGTTGAATGCTTTTGAATATAATTTGCAACTTGAGACATGTTTGTTTATTGTATATTTTGTGTTTTCTTTCCTAATTACTTACAATGGATCAACCTCCCTGATAATGAGATAGGAATCTATTTAAATATTTCGTAATAAGATCAAGTTTCACTTATTACGTCTATTGTAAGTCGTCAAAACAATTTTAGTTTGTGCACAGTGATTACAATATCACAATGCAGCAATCATGGCAATTGGTGACACTCGTTGGCATTGCGCTATTTTCATGACAAATTATACCCCCCCCCCCTCCTTTCCGGACCTATACAGACCAGGACGTCTGTATCCTCTCTGAAGTTTCTATTCTACGTTAACGTACCTGCCACTAAAAAATTAGAATTATGATAAATATAAATCATTTATTGAAGTAAGAAAATATTTGGGGGGGGGGGGGGGAGGTAGTACAATGAAAGTTCCTTTCGTAAGATCATAAGTTGGCCATTGTTAGAGAGTCAAATTTCCTTTCTTCTTTCTACAAGTTTTGAAGTGTGCCATTTGGATTTACAACGTCTCCAATCACTTACATGGAGAGGCTTGTGTCGTTTAATGATTTTGCTGCCGAATGAAATATTACGATTTTGTCGTCGCATAGGATGTAATAAATTGTATTGGCACGAGATCTTTCGCGGAAAAAAATCTATGTCCACATGCCGGCGTTGATAAATGTCTGTTATAAATAAGCTTCTATTCAATGAGATCGTTGCAAGACATGCACTTGAAAAACAATGTGATGAATTACCGTTCTTGAAGGAATTTGCACATATCCCCTGGTACGATTCTGTCGTTTTGAAGTGGCTTCAAGAAGTGTTTTGTTGGTACACCTCTGACAGACGCTTTTATAAATGACAAATCAGACGTCTATGAAACGAGTGATTTAGAAAACACTTTATATTGGTTTACTTCAGATCAACTGTCACCGTAGTCTTCTCTCAGACAGCTAACAAATTAATGTTCATTTATGAAAATCGTGTACTAGGGAATTTGCTTGGTTTGCAGAATTTCATAGTGAAATCTTACTGTCTAGCACATTACGACGCTGTTCTTTAATGTCTCTATAGTTATCACACGTTGGGACAGATTCAGACAATTTTCAATTGTAGAGTCTGCAGATTTTGTTTCGTCAGTTTGTCTGTCTTTTATCATATTCTATGCAATGATGCCTGTGACTGCCTCATTTTGATCAGTGTATGTATGCGCTTTATAGATTTGTCACATAGGTCTAACATAGAAAACATTGAGTTCCTTGATCGAACTTTTTTTACACCGAAAGTAGAATCAATGTCCTTGGGGACATGTACTGTATACTAGAAACACTTGATTTCATTTCACTGTGCAAATAATTTATGAGTGAATTCTTAGGGAAAACTTTGGTCCTGAAATGATTTGAAATGGCCCAAAACAAGACGCATAAGTCAAAAATCAACATGCTTGTTGAAGTCATGTTTATTTTTCAAATCCTTCAGGTATTTTGCCTATACCAATTGACGGGATTTTTGGTCTGTAAACAGTGGATAATGGTCACTTAGGATTTCACTTGTCCCCTTTCTGATGTATTATCGTGTTTGTTATAAGTTTAACTTTGTCGTTAAATGTCCTCTCAATGCTTTGGGGAATTCATTTCTTCAACAAAGAACTCATTTTCGAGAGAATACATGGAGTAAAGAAAGTCTATTTTCATTAAAATTTAATATTCAATTTATTGTTAGGTGAGATATTGAGATTCCATGTCCTGAGAGCCTTTCCAAAACATTGTTCAGGGGTTGGAAATAAAAACTAAAAAAAAAAAAAAGAAGAAATTAAGAAAATCTAGTTAATAGTGGACTATTCATCCATCACATGATTGAATGTGTAAATATTTTTTACAAACTTCAAGATATATAAATGTTTTGAATAACTTCAAGAAAAAAATATTGCAGCTTTTCCTATCAAATGCCTCAACTGCAGAATGCAATGTCAATTTGCTTGTTCTCTCTGATTATGATCAAAGAACCTGATCATTCCATACCACGAAAGTAGAACGAAAGAATTCTATGTAAATGCAGGAATAGATGTAAATGTATTGAAATAAGTACAAACATGTGATATTTGAATTGAAAATCTAATTACAATCGATTCTCTAAATTCCTTAGATGTTGAATAACTACATGAAGAAGATTTTAGTGCGATTTTCCACTCGATAACTCGATCTTTAAAAGCTAAAGCGTGATTTAACTTTTATTCAGTATTTCAAACGGAAGATTGGTTTAATCTTTTAGAGCAATGACTATGTTTGTTTAAATATTATGTAATATTTAGACCCTGCTTAATGTACCAATTTATATCCTGTCTTAATGTTAAAGGCGACGTTTACCCTTTTTGCTTTTTACCAATATTGATCTTGTCTCATTGAAAATTGTGTTTAAAATTTAAAAGCGACATTCGCACCTTGATATTTTCATGAGACATAAAAATCATCAATACAAGAAAATGAGATTCCAGCGTCGTGCCATGGAATAAAGAGTAGAATCGTGATTAATTATATATACCTGGATTCATTTTATCCTTTTGAAGAAAAATTCTAAAACGTTGAAATATAGATTTTTTGTTCAACCTTCATGAGGTAAACATGTTGAAACAAAGTACATGCAAAGGACACATACGGGATGCATTGATTGAAGAATAATCTTTATAAATTATTTGATTTGATTTTCATGAAGTATTTCAAAGTAGAAGCATTCATTTTCGACTCTGACAAATCTTGAGAACTGAAAATGAATTGTCTCAACACTGTTGTGGGACTTCGGGACAAAATTTAAGGCTACGACGGCACGGTGTATCAGGATACGAAATACGCGTCAGTAGCACCTTAAACCAAAATGATTAAGTTTGAAAAAAAAAAAAATATTTAGTGTGGCGCCCCCTTGTTTCACTGGTGTGACCGCGGTTCCAAATTACCAGCAGGGCCCATTGAGTAGAGCAACCAAAAGTAACATCACGAGTGAGCTTTTCTAACGGAGACGTCGATGAAAATTTAACGTAATACGACCTATACTCTGTATATTCATGGTCTTTGAAGACATCCCTTACGGAAAAAAGGCACTAAAAAGCATACTTTAAAAGGTACACTTTAAGTACAAAAAAAGCATACTTTAAGTACTCAATGAAGCACACTTTAAGTATCAAAAAAGCATACTTTAAGCATCATGCAAAGCGTGCTTTTTTGGTACTGCTTTTCACGGAAAACTTAGAAAAAATCAGCAAGGATGTAAATCATAAGAGGTAAAAGTACACTTTGTGTCGAACTTTACTTCTCAGCAACTCCTTAAATCAGGAAGCACTTTTTCTATGAATTTTCAAATATAAATAAAACGAATGTATGTTTCATGTATTTATTCAATTTTTAAACTTGCATATCAATATTGCATGCTAAATAAAATACAAAGCCAATTCAATTGTAATTCATAAAAAATATAAAGTTATTTGCCAAAGGCAGTACTAAAAAGGCACAATACATTATTTTACAAAGTTCAATCGAAAAAGTACAAAAAAAGCATACTCCAACAAAAGTATGCCTCAAGAGGTACTATTTAAGCACTAAAAAAGTATTCTTGTGACACAATAATACTTTCAATAGAAAAAAAGTTTTTTGCCAAAAGCAGTACAAAGTAGGCACAATTTAACTTACATTTTTTGTAAACTGCAGAAAGACTAAGATAGGTATGCTTCTCGAGGTACACTTTAAGCACTAAAAAGGCACATTTTACTTAGTTAAGAAAAGTATGCTTCTGGAGGTAACTTCTTTCAGAAAAAAATGTAAAGTTTTTTGCCAAAAGCAGTACGAAATAAGCACAATTTAACTTACATTTGTTTGTAAACTAAAGGAGCACTGAAAAAGTACAATTTGAATTGTCAAAGATAAGTATACTTCTTGAGGTACACTTTAAGCACTAAAAAGGCACATTTTACTTAGTTAAGAAAAGTATGCTTCTGGAGGTACAAAAAAGGCACTAAAAGGGTACTCTTGTTGAAAATACTTCTTTCAGAAAAAAAGTTTTTTGCCAAAAGCAGTACAAAATAAGCACAATTTAACTTACATTTTTTTTGTAAACTGCAGGAGCACGAAAAAAGTACAATTTGAATAGTCTAAGATAAGTATGCTTCTGGAGGTACACTTTAAGCACTAAAAAGGCACATTTTAATAAGTTAAGAAAAGTATGCTTCTGGAGGTACATAAAAAGCACTAAAAAGGTACTTTTACTGAAAATACTTCTTTCAGAAAAAAATGTAAATTTTTTGCCAAAAGCAGTACAAAATAAGCACAATTTAACTTACATTTGTTTGTAAACTAAAGGAGCACGAAAAAAGTACAATTTGAATTGTCAAAAATATGTATGCTTCTTGAGGTACACTTTAAGCACTAAAAAGGCACATTTTAATTAGTTAAGATATGTATGCTTCTGGGGGTACATAAAAAGTACTAAAAAGGTACTTTTACTGAAAATACTTCTTTCATAAAAAAATGTAAGTTTTTTGCCAAAAGCAGTACAAAATAAGCACAATTTAACTTACATTTATTGTAAACTAAAGGAGCACTAAAAAAGTACAATTTGAATAGTCTAAGATAAGTATGCTTCTTAAGGCACACTTTAAGCACTAAAAAGGCACATTTTACTATGTCTAAGATTCCTATATGCTTCTGGAGGTACAAAAAAAGTACTTTAAAAGCATACTCCTGGAGGCATGTAAAAGGTACTAAAAAGCATACTTCTAGAAGCACAGAAAAAGTACTGAAAAAGCATACTTAAAGTACTTTTGGAAGCATGGAAAAAGTACTAAAAAAGCATACTTTTGGGAGCATGGAAAAAGTACTAAAAAAGCATACTTTTGGGAGTATGGAAAAAGTACAAAAAAAGCATACTTCTGGAAGCATAGAAAAAGTACTGAGAAAGCATACTTTGGTGAGCACATAAAAGGTACTAAAAAGGCATACTTTTGGAAGCATAGAAAAAGTACTGAAAATGCATACTTTAAGTACTTTTGGAAGTATGGAAAAAGTACTAAAAAAGCATACTTTTGGAAGCATGGAAAAAAGTACAGAAAAAGCATACTTTCAGAAGCATAGAAAAAGCACTAAAAAAGCATACTTTAAGCAGATACAAAAAGTACTACAGAAAAATGAAAAGATATATCTAAAAAAGATATGTATGTGGAATATGAAGGTTCCTGGTAGCATATTTTGCAGAATAAACACTGTATTTTGTTATGTGTGTGATGCTGAACTGAATTAAAGACCATAAGGTGAAAGCATTGGGTGTAAATAGGAAATTATGAATGTGCCATCACATATCATTCAAAAGTAAGAATAATGTAAACGCTTTTACAGACAGATAAATGGACAAGCTTACCATGCTATACTTTGAGGTTAACATATTATACATACTGTATATACATACATACTGTATATACATTTATTATATCCTTATGGGTATGTCTATGTTAAAACTCTATAACAAAAAAAAAAGTGTGAAATTGAAATGCTGAATCCTGCGATCCACATTTACACAAATAAACCATAAACCGCTAAAGGTGGTAAGGCCGGATTGCGAAGTGTTTGTATTAGATGAAATATTCATTTTTGGGCAGACAGAAAGGTCAAAGGTAATTAATAGTGTTGTGCAATGAAAAAAAAAATACTATGGTCATAAGGAATCTAAATGTGAAAAATCAAAGCCCTACCCCTTATAGTTCAAAAGTAGGACAAATGTCAATGTCAAGGTCATTTGATCAAAAGTCGTGATATCAAATGAAAGGTCTGGTCATGAGGATTCTACAAATGAAATATAAATCCTACCTCTTATAATTTAAAAGTAGGTCAAAGGTCAATGTCAAGGTCACTAGGACAAAAGTCATCATATCAAATGAAAGGTCTGGCCATGAGGAATCTACATATGAAATATCAAAACCCTACCTCTTATAGTTTAAAAGTAGGTCAAAGGTCAATGTCAAGGTCACTAGGTCAAAAGTCACAATATCAAATTAAAATTCTGGTCATGGGGAATCTATATGTGAAAAATATCAAAACCCTACCTCTTATACTTCAAAAGTAGGTCAAAGATCAATGTCAAGGTCACTAGGTCAAAAGTCATGATATCAAATGAAAGTTCTGGTCATGAGGAATCTAAATGTGAAATATCAAAACCCTACCTCTTATAGTTTAAAAGTAGGTCAAAGGTCAATGCATCAAAACTCATGATATCAAATGAAAGGACGGGGGGGAAATGATACGGCTAAGTGAAAAAAAATAACGGAAGCATACTTTCAGCACTTTTCATCTTCATTTTTAAAATTTGGAAAAAAAGGTCACGAAGTATACTTTAAGTACATTTCATTATTTCCAGCTAGATCATGGTCTCACGAAGCACACTTTAAGCATAATTTTACTTGGTGCTAAAATATCACGTGTCGTGTAGAAGCACACTTTAAGCATTTTTCATCTTAATCAAACTAGGAAAAGTCTACTTTAAGTACTTTTTGAGATTGATTTTTTAAGAAAAAGTACACTTTAAGCATATTTCATCTTTGGTCATCATTTCGAAAAGCTCACTTTAAGCACTTTCAGAAACATTAAAAAAATCAACTTATTCTGAGAAGCATAAAAAGAGCACACTTTAAGTATAGAAAAAGTACAATGAAAAAAATCTAAGTTTTTAAGAAGTACACTTTAAGTACATTTTATTTTTTTGAAAGTTTGAAAAGTACACTTTAAGCACAAAAAAGGTATGCTTAAAGCATACTTCGTGCAGGGATGATTTCTGTAAGGGATAGGTCAGTCTAAATTACGTACAGCATGTACCAACACCTGCATTTTAATTCCAATAAAGTTTGATGAATCGCTGCCTTTAGTTTATTACTTTTCAATAGACCTCACTATCTGTCAGCCGTCAACCAAACGATTTTCCCATTAAAAGTCAAGAAGTTAAGGGTATACAGACCAGCATTAAAAGCGATAACTAAGGTCTTTTACAGATAATTACAGGTTTTTGATTTACTGACAAGTATGGTGAATGGTCACATACAGGTTTGAGATAACCCCGGTGTATTGATTCTTTTCGCGCTGTAAGCGATGAACTGATTTTAAACTTTCCCGAAGCTTTTCATCGCTTTTGTCATTGAATATTAAACTTATAATAGAAACAAATTGAATATTAACACGGACTTCTGAAATTTAATTTGACTTTTATACGAGAAATACCATTCCAGAGTGATAGGACACCTGACTCGGAAAACTTGATATGCTCAAGTGTTGGTAGCCGTCTAGTTTTGCTTTGGCAACAAATCAAACGAAAAACGTATCGAAGCTGAGAAACACGATAGCACTCGAGAACGTCTTCATATAAATTCGACCCTCCAAGTTTATGCAAGATTGAAAAACAAGGTTATGGCCGTTAGGAAGAACAACAACAAAATAAAAAATATTTTATTATTTAGTAGTTGTATTAAGAAATAGAAATGACATTTCATATTGCGTTTTCTTAGCTTCCATTAGATATAATAAAAAATAAACATTATTTCTTTTTCCATTGGGACATCACGATACATTCACCTCCTTCAGTCACGGTATACCTGTATGGATATCTTCCTTCTCTTACCAAATTAAGTGTTTCTAACTTAAGATTAAAAATAAGAGGCGTGACCGAAGTAATGCAGCCGGAAAAGGTGGGGGGGGGGGGGTGTTTGTTTGTTAAAAAAAAAACAAGACAATTGAAAAAAAATCAATGGATACGGACAATAGAGAGGAACATTAGGAGAGAAAAAAGAGGCAAAAGAGAAGAGATTGAGAAGGGAAGGGGGTTCTAATCTTTCCATTACTTTGGCAATTTAGGACACAACTGTATGTATTCCGGATCATTGCATTAGGATTCAAAAGTTTATATTGGTTAGCATTTCTTTTGTTTAAAGATTGTTCTACTATTTAGAAGGTCGGATTAGGATTAAACAGTTTAATGCATATACTAGAGAGATTTATATTTTGGTTACTTTGTGTGGAACAACATATGGATATGCCCTGCAACTAACAAAGAATTTCTTCTAAACAAATACCAATATTTTGCTTTTCGGATGTTTCCTCTCCGTCATGGGTTGTACGTGTTCTGTGGTACATCCGGTGGAGAACAAAGTTCTGTTCGTTCGTCGTCAGACCATACAATCTATTCATATCACACATTGGACCGTTAATCGTCTTGAGAACGATATTATGTTTGACGTGGTTTCTATACATGACTTATACGACAGTGATCCTAAATGGATGATGGGAATCCCGGATTTCAGGTAATACCGGATTGGTTCAGCATTTATTCACGTCCACTTTGCTACTCGGCCATGTCTTGTTTTCCCTTGTTGTTTTGTTGAAACTGTTGCTTTGACATTTTTTTGTCTGGTGTCAATGGTTTGTTACAGTCCAATCCTGTGTGTTTGTTCCGCTGTGGTCAGTGCGGATTGGTTTTTGTAGAAGATTTTTTCATATCCTTGCAGAAAAAGATCAAGCTATCATGTTATTTTTGTATTCATTGAGATAATTACTGTACACATATTTTTTTTGTCCAAAACCGAATGGATTACAAAATTTAAAGATTGATACTCAGGCTGAAATGTTCCTTTAGTTGTTTTAAAATATTGGGAAAGGTGGGAAGCTAAATAGTGCATGTAGAGAGTAGACAAATGTTGAGCTAAAGAAAAAAAATAATTAAGAAAGTAAAACACTTTACTATCAGTCTCGATGCTAAATTAGCTTGCTAAGCTATCGGATTTAAAGGGAGCACACAGCATACAGCAGACGAGATTCCTTAGCAGACGATAGATAGACCAAGCTAGCAGACGATGCTCTCTAGCTACAAACTCCAATCAATGAGACCAAGAACTGGGACCGGCGTCATTTTCTTTTGACCAAATTCAGTAATTGCTTTTAGAAATTACTGGATGATTCTCCTTTAATAAATGTTCATAAACTCACAAATCTTGTTAGTGGACTAGGGAACCCATTTCCTTATCAATTACACAGTAATCTTTGTATGATCTAACCTTGTTTAAATGAGGGACGTAGCATAGATTTAATGTAAATGGACACCTAATCACTTACTGCAGTAATTGGAGATCATATAAGTGAAATGAATAGAAAATTCAATAAGACTTCTAAATGAACTTGGCTTAGAGCAATAGAGGATCTTGGTAGTCGTTTGAGGGGTAAAACGGTTATTTCAGTAGTCCGTTTGTCAGCATTTCTGAACTCTAAATGTTATTTAGATGTAATTATACAGCAGTACATGTGCAGCATTCTCTCTTTTGCATGTCGTTAGTAACCAAGGGAGTACTCACAAACTCAAGAATGATGGGATAGTATAATTTTTTTTGGGGTACATGACCTTACTAATAATATAAGCTGGATAGACAATAGATAAATAAATTTAAACTTGAAAAAAAAGAAGAATAACACATGTTGCAAAAATAGTAAAATGTTTTATAGATCTATCATCTATGTGCAAGTAGAGGAAAAATGTTCCTCTGACAAAATTCTAAGATGTTCATGAAGGTTAATAAAAATTCGTTTTGTGGAAATGGATAGATGCGCATTTTTCATTGAAATTCAGTTGGCGAAACAATTTTGTGATATATACACACATGTGTGTATAGTACTTCAGTAGAAATAATCAAATTCTTGGTTAAAAAAAGAATATAAATAGTAAAAAAAAAGACAGATTTATCAGAAATATTTCCTTTCAAAGTCTTAACTACGATCGATGTCTTAAGGAATCCGAACCAACAGGTGTCGGACGTATCTATCCCATACTAAAGCACCAGAGTTCGATCGCTACCGTAGAGAGCATTGTCAATATCAAGGACTGCCTATTGGAATTTCCTCTTGTCCCGTTTTGTTCTCTATCGCAACGAACAAATTGATTATAGCAAGTAGACTGGAGGATCGGAGAAGTCGAACAGGGCTTGATTTGTTGGTTTTAACCATAGAAAACCAATATTTGCCGTTTTTATCTCATAGGGGTTGGAACCGGTAAATATTTGACAGATATGTTCATTCACGAGTATGTTGTTAATTTAGGACCTAGCTTCATTTTATTGAAGGGCTTGGTACTTCATGAAAGGTCCTTGGATCTTGTGTAAATATAATGTATCTAACTTCTTTCAAAAAATCTGACAGGTGAAATGTGAGGGAATACCTGTAGAAAAATTAGAGACCATAAATCTAGTGGTATGTTCAAAAGTGTTTAAGGGATATTTGACTGAAATTAACTGTAGATAAAGTCAACCAACAACTGACCAAGATCTATGTCGAATTCTCTGTGTATTAATTTGTACATAATTAAAAAAACACCTCTGTTCATAAAAATCCATATGAATATAGCATGTATAGTGTAGTAATTAAAAAATTTCGTTGGAATCAGTATTATTTAGACTACTTCTCCTAGATGGCCCCATACTTGGTACCAGATGGCCCCATACTTGGTAGAGCTAGACTTTTGCAACTGACCATTCAATATACATTTTCTTCCAGCTAGACGAAAAAATAAATATAGTTTGGCCTTTAAAACACCAATATTTTGAGAATTCGAATGTCTGTGCAAAATGCAAAAGAGGTTAACATTAGTACATGTATTTTGGTATTTTTCCACGAAAGCCCATCTAGGCCAGCCGGACCCGTCATCGGTATAATCCATCATCATAATACACACCCACGCTCCCTCTTATTTTTTGCCCTTTGATAATTTTTTTCTGACTGGATCATAAGTTAATTAACACGATCCAGCTGACGGTGTTGTAGATTCACCGCTTTGACCTTGATGATTAAAACATCCATTCATCTTTTGCTCCATGTCCGCTGAGACCCAAGCTGTTTTGTCCATAAATCAATACTGTTTTTCATCAGATGGTGTTACTGGTATCAACGATGCTGTCATAACAAGTGCTTGTGTACTAATAAAGTCCGGATCTGAAGTAGGATTTATGGGGTCAGAAAATACCCTCCTTCATAAATTTCTGAAAAATAAAACCGTATTATTTTCTTCATTGTTCTTTGTTTATATTGTTTTACTGAAAATTATGAGCTTCACCTCGCCTGATAGAGCTCCCCCCCCCCGATTATTTATTTATTTATTTATTTATTCATTTATTGATGCTGATGAAGATATTATTTTTATTTCAGTGAGAGATTTCCAGGAGATGGGGAAGCCTCTTTAGAGGACGATGACGATGATGCTTTTAATGACGATGAGGAAGACGACGCCCTCGATGACCTGGAAGAGGACTTTGCTAATTCTGATGGTAATGACTAACAAAATCTACATGTATCATAATAGCCCCCATATGTGTCTTTCTTGCGATGTGAAATAAACAGAGAGCGTCCATATCTTTTATATATATGATAAATTATTTATGGTTGCAGCGAAATCTCTACAACTTTGAAGAACAGAAATATAATACTTTATCTGTAGATTGCGCATTACAAAACCTTTCGTTGATATCATGGCTTTTGACCTCGTTACTTTGACCTGAAACTTTGACCCTGAACTTTGACCACCTTTTCAAAAATGTCGCATTGGGTTTTATCTTTAAAACTGTAAGGAAAAAGACCTTGTACTGATAGAGAAATGGCTTGGGTAATTTCTCAGTAGACTCTCTGTGACTAGAGCTGATACCTCGTGACCTTGACCTACACTTTTGCAAAATTCTTGAGTTCATTCATTTTCTCAGTGTACCAAACAAATGACACTGTCCATCTATTTAAAAAGAATGATAATTTTGGATAATTTCATTACAGGAGACGGGGAGTCAGATGGCTATTCTATCACCAGCAGTAGTCTGTCAAGACGTTCTTCCTCTGCCCACTCACGTGCTAAATCTGCCACGCTTCGCCGACCGACCAGCCATTCTGTTTCCACGGTAACCCATGCAGAGGATGTCCGTCCGGGTACTGTACGTCCAGCTACTGCCGTATCACAAAAGAACATCCGACCAGCTCTAACAAAAAGTCTCTTCCCTAATATACCACCCACTGTTAACTTTGTACCAGAAGGGGACAAAGGTAAAGATGACAATGAGATACATAGAAATGATCTTCAAGTATCAAAATCAGAAATTAATAGGAAAAAAAAATATACTATTGCACGATTTTTCAAATGAATTTCCTATTTAATACGATTTTCTATTAAAATTTTTAAAAGATATTTCATCAACAGATTCTGGATCATGGAAAATTCTAATCACTCTAGTCCTTAAAAACCTCTCAGCTGCTTCATTATTTATGAAATGAAATTTAAGAAATTGAGATTAAAATGAAAAAAAAACTTAGTTTAAAAGTTATGTTTGCTTCATTTTCTGAAGAATTGTGCAAAGCGGAACTAATTTCTCCTTGAAATATTTCAGTTGAACAGTTGCCATGGGAGATACGTAAACTATTGAAGTGGAGAATGAGCCCCATAACTCCTAACATCATCAAACATACA
Source organism: Pinctada imbricata (assembly GCA_033119305.1). NCBI lineage: Eukaryota > Metazoa > Mollusca > Bivalvia > Pterioida > Pteriidae > Pinctada > Pinctada imbricata. The sequence goes on along the minus strand of VSWD01000005.1, from coordinate 35,624,204 downwards.
CTAGCCAGGGTGGGATTTAGGATCACAAAACGTAAGTGCTGAGACTTTTATTTTTGAATGTTTTCAGAAAATCAAAGAAATGAATAGTTCAAAAAAGAAAAGAAAATGTTCTTACTATTGTTTACAAATGCATTTACTGATACATGTAGTTACTTCTGCAATAGTTGGTAATTTCATATCTTTTCCAACATATTCAAAATTTTGAATATTTCTGAAACTCTCCATTTAACATATGCATGACTGTAGAATCAATGAGACAAAAGATGCACATATTCTATAAGATTTTTATTGAGTAACCCTGTACTTTATAGGTAACCATGATTGGTTGGGATGCTGGGGAAAACATATGAAATCTCAGGGATTCAAATCCATCAGGGAATATCAAAAGGTTTGTACACTGTCCTTATTATCATGGAAGTTTTGAAGCATTAAATTCATCTGCCCATTCGTCTGACAATCACAAAAACTTTATCTTGGTCAAATAAAACTGTTTACTCTATTGACTTGAACTTGTGGTTAACCTACATTTACTGAAACTGTAAGAAGAAAACCCTCCAGGATTCAACAATTTTTTCTACAGTATATGCTTATAATTACATTGTAGCTCTCTAACTATACAATAGCTTAACGCCCCCCCCCCCCCCCCCTCCTTTGCCCTTTCCCTTTTGTGTTGCAGAGAAAAAGAGACATCATAAGGGAAGTACAAAAACTTGTAAGAATGTATAAAAATCACCTTTTAATTGATGAGAAGTTGATTGAATGACTAATTGTAAATATTTCACAATCTATTGAAGGTTAAAGCCAAAGGTTACATATTACATGTCACAGGTTTCTTATTTAACACACAATCTGTTGTAATATTTTAGCTGAACCATTTCCCAGGATCCTTCCAGATTGGACGTAAAGACAGACTCTGGCGAAATCTGTCCAAAATGCAGGTGCACGTCGGAAAGAAGGAATACGGCTTCTTCCCACAAACGTTTGTGCTTCCTAACGACATGAAGTTACTTAAAAGGGCATGGGAAGACGGGGGTAACAAACAGAAATGGATTATCAAGCCGGTTAGTAGAGGAGTTTATTCGGTAGGCAGAGATTTAAATCTCTTGAGAGTTTGTTTGTCTGACATGTATAGATATTTACATTAGTTCTTTAGTCACAAGATAGAATTTTGTAAAGTTGTCAATGTTGACTTTACTGACGATGAAGTATTTATCTTTGAGCAATAAGGAAGCTGTTGAGAAAACAGGTTCATGGCCATTCTTATACAATTTCATTATACTTTTATAGTACTTGAGCTGATATTATGTAACTAATTGAAATGTCAGTAAAGAATGTTCTCCGATATTGCATATCATATGGCAATATTTCTATGTCTGTGAACTTCATCATCTATTTGTCAGCAATACTGTTTTCCTGATTTTTTTGTTGAGACATATTAGATCATACTGAATTGACATTAACATTGCAACTACTGTCATTTCTTACTGTGACGTCATAAATCTGCAACGATGTCACAGAAAAAAGATTGTTATCTTGGTTCTTAGCGTATGTAAAATGAAAGTCTATTGAGCAGACATGGTTTTTCTCCGCTTTAAAGCGGAATTACGCTTCGAGAATCGGTAAATTCCGCTTGTTTTTATAATTTCCGCTCTTTCGTAAATTCCGAAATTTGACAAATCCGTTATAGAATCGATGTTTTACCTTTGCCGTTTCGCGATGTGTCGTGATTTCTAATTGGTCAATAGGCAACCATTCGACCAATCAACGATTAGTATTCATCTGAAACACGGAGCAAAGGAAATTTGTGACTGTTCCTTGCCAGCCGGATTGAACTTTCGGTTTTTTTTGTATTTGAACTTGAGAGAAATGTCTAAAAGCATATGGTCGGTCGTCCAGAGGGGAGAGGTAGACGTAAAGGCCCTTGACTCCGGCATTATCACTCAAGAATCCGTGGAAATAAGATTGTCGATAGTGAACCCCTAGCCCTCTCAAAAAGTACAAGAAAAATCAATATAATTATATTTTCGTTTCAACATAACAACACTTTAAAGCTGTATTTTTTGCCCCAAGAAAGCTGTTCTGAAGGGTCTCTAATGATGAAAATAGTCGTTTTTGGCCGGGGGCCTTCGGCCTCCTGGTCCCCCTGATATAGGGGCGCTGCCCCTATACACCCCGCTGGGGGAGGACCCCAAGACCCCCCTTCAGCTTTTTTCTTTGAACACTAGAATCATGTCTGATTGAGGGAATGTGAAAATTGTCTGTTTCCATCAAGCCATAACTTCTTGGATAATTTCAGTAAAATTAGGAAACCGGCAGAACATAGAACTGCCATTAAAGAACTACTTGTCACATACTATACACGCAGAATCTTTGTCTTAATCTTGTCAAAAATCAATAATAACTAAATTCATTTTTTTTCTAAATCAGCCTGCGTCTGCCCGGGGTATAGGAATCAAGGTCATACACAAGTGGAATCAGATCCCACGTAAACGTCCGGTGATCGTTCAACGTTACCTAGCCCGTCCGTACCTTATCAACGACAGTAAGTTTGACATGCGTATCTACGTATATGTCAGCAGCTATGATCCACTCAGGGTGTATGTGTTTGAAGACGGACTCGCCAGATTTGCTTCTTGCAAGTATGTATCAATGTTTAAACAATTTCTTTTCATGTAAAATCATATAGATCATATCCTATTGTTGTACATGTACCTTAAAGTGTCTAATTGACCTAATTTTCATGACTGGGGATCAAATTGCAGTTACTTCAAGAAGTAGAATTTAGCACCACTGATATACACATGAAATAGAGGAAGGAAATTATCAGAGTATCAAATTTTTACAATCCAACTGGGCTCTTCACATTGCTAAATTTGCAAATATGGAAAAATTGAAATGAAACTTGATTAGGCCATGCAAAAAAATTTTCTGGTTCTCAGATAATTGATCTAAAAAATATGGGCAGGTAGGTAGGGTTTTTAGCTCACCTCGACGAAGTTGAGTGAGCTTATGCTATAACCCCACGCGTCCGCGTCCGTGTCCGCGTCCGCGTCCGTGTCCGCGTCCGTGTCCGTGTCCGCGTCCGCGTCCGGTTAAGAAGTTTGGGGTAGCTCAGTATCTGACAAAGTACTAATGCTACAGTAACCAAACTTGCACAAGTGATTCATCTTTGGATGCTGAGGTGACCCATGCATCGGATGCAGCATCTGACCTACATTTTCCGCTTGAGTGACTTGGTTAAGAAGTTTGGGGTAGCTCAGTATCTGACAAAGTGCTAATGCTACAGTTACCAAACTGGCACAAGTGATTCATCTTTGGATGCTGAGGTGAACCCATGCATCGTATGCAGCATCTGACCTACATTTTCCGCTTGAGTGACTTGGTTAAGAAGTTTGGGGTAGCTCAGTATCTGACAAAGTACTGATGCTACAGTAACCAAACTTGCACAAGTGATTCATCTTTGGATGCTGAGGTGAACCCATGCATCGGATGCAGCATCTGACCTACATTTTCCGCTTGAGTGACTTGGTTAAGAAGTTTGGGGTAGCTCAGTATCTGACAAAGTGCTAATGCTACAGTTACCAAACTGGCACAAGTGATTCATCTTTGGATGCTGAGGTGAACCCATGCATCGTATGCAGCATCTGACCTACATTTTCCGCTTGAGTGACTTGGTTAAGAAGTTTGGGGTAGCTCAGTATCTGACAAAGTACTGATGCTACAGTAACCAAACTGGCACAAGTGATTCATCTTTGGATGCTGAGGTGAACCCATGCATCGGATGCAGGATCTGACCTACATTTTCCGCTTGAGTGATTTGGATAAGAAGTTTGGGGTAGCTCAGTATCTGACAAAGTACTAATGCTACAGTAACCAAACTTGCACAAGTGATTCATCTTTGGATGCCGAGATGGACCCATGCATCGGATGCAGCATCTGACCTACTTCTTCCACTTGAGTGATTTCACTTTTAAAAGCCAATATTGAGCAAAGTATAAGTGCTACATGTACCAAACTTGCATATTGGATGTATCTTTGATCAAACTTTCATAAATTGACCTTGACCTACTTTTTCCGCTTGAGTGATTTTGCCTTTAAAAGCCAATATTGAGCAAAGTATAAGTGCTAGATGTTCCAAACTTGCATATTAGATGTATCTTTGATCAAACTTTCATAAAATGACCTCGACCTACTTTTTCCGCTTGAGTGATTTTGCCTTTAAAAGCCAATATTGAGCAAAGTATAACTGCTACATGTACCAAACTTGCATATTGGATGTATCTTTGATCAAACTTTCATAAAATGACCTCGACCTACTTTTTCTGCTTGAATGATTTTGCCTTTAAAAGCCAATACTGAGCAAAGTATAAGTGATACATGTACCAAACTTGCATATTGGATGTATCTTTGATCAATCTTTCATAAAATGACCTTGACCTACTTTTTCCGCTTGAGTGATTTTGCTCTATACTTGCATATTGGATGTATCTTTGATCAAACTTTCATAAAATGACCTTGACCTACTTTTTCTGCTTGAGTCGTTTTCCCTTTAAAAGCCAATATACATGTACTAAGAAATATGTTTGAATTGAATTTTGCTGTCACGAGGTGAGCTTCGTAATCTGTGATTACCTATGTTTATTTTTTGTTTTTATTTTCCGAAAACTACTTAAGTACATTTTTTTATTCAGATATTATAGAGACTGTGATCTATAGTGACTATATTTGTTGTAAATGTTCGGAAGTCGGAAGTTTTATGTCTTTGTCGTCAGATAATTCCCCCGAAAATAGTTTCTCACATAACTGTGTCACTGAATAGTTCGATTCCAATGGCAATATAATCCACGGCACGACTGTGTTGCCTTTAAAATTCACCTTCAAGCTGACAATCACTCGTTCCTCCCCCCGGTCGCCATTTTGCATCTTGTGTACAATAACAAAGTACAGTAAATTAGCACCTAAGCGTCTTGGTTGTGTAAAGTCTTAACAAAACCAACAAGTGCCGTTAAAACGTAAAGCGCTGTACTGAAACAGACATGTCTACTTTTCGTTTGTACAGAAATCCCTGTTCTATTAATAGAAAATTATATTTATCAGCATGAGAAATCTGGCGGGCGGCGGCTATTTTTTTCCCTTCCCACGATAAAAACGTCTCATCAGGAGGAATTTTGAGCGCGCGGCGGTGTCTGAGAACCAGGATTTTTTTTTATATGGCCTTATGGGAATTACCTGATAGTCCAGAAATGTTCTCCCACCCCAATATTACAGACATTTTGATTGACTTATCTATTCTATCAAAACGTGCAATAAGACAGTAAAATTTGTAAGGGTTAACAGCTGAGGAATCAAAGTACATGTAGTTGGATAGGATGTTCTTTTAACTTTATGATTACAGACTCTCATGATTATACATAAACATGAGCAAACTTAATGAATTCTGTGTAATTTTACTATATGTTTATTTAACATATTTCAGGTATTCATCTTCCATGAAAAACATCAGCAATAAATTTATGCATCTGACCAACTACAGCATCAACAAGAAAAACAACGAGTATCAGTCAAACGGAGACGACGCAGTATGTCAAGGTCACAAGTGGTAAGTAAAGTTCAAGGTCAGATAGTTATCAATAGGCTAAATAAAACAACGGGTATCAGTCAAACAGGGATGACGCTGTGTGTCAAGGTCACAAGTGGTAAGTAAAGTTCAAGGTCAGATAGTCATAAATAGGTTATGTAAAACAACAAGTATCAGTCAAACGGGGATGACGCTGTGTGTCAAGGTCACAAGTGGTAAGTAAAGTTCAAGGTCAGATAGTTATAAATAGGCTAAATAAACAACGAGTATCAGTCAAACGGGGATGACGCTGTGTGTCAAGGTTACAAATTAAACAAAGTAAAGTTCAAGGTCAGATAGTTATAAATAGGCTAAATAAAACAACGGGTATCAGTCAAACGGGGATGATGCTGTGTGTCAAGGTCACAAGTGGTAAGTAAAGTTCAAGGTCAGATAGGCATAAATAGGCTAGATAAAACAATGGGTATTAGTCAAAAATGGATACGCTGAATGTCAAGGTCACAAATGTTAAGTAAAGTTCAAGGTCAGATAGTCATTAATAGGCTAAATAAAACAATGGGTATCAGTCAAATATGGACACACACAATGGGATGATGCTGTGTGTCAAGGTTACAAGTTGTGAGTGTAGATCTAGGTCAAGTTTGTAAATAAAAAAAAAAAACATATTATTAGGATGACAATGTAGTAAAGTTTCCAATCTCGATTTTAGTAAAATTTTCACTTTTGAAAAATTTCTTGTAAAAAAACTGATTATAAGATACATGTACTTTATATTTTTTTAGGGGATTAAAAGCCTTATGGAACTACATGAAGAGACAAGGAATCAACACTCAGGCAGTGTGGGATAGCATTAAAGATCTGGTCGTCAAAACCATCATATGGTATACTTCAATTTTCATAACTAATCTTTTCAGATAATTTATAACCGATCATGAATTTTGAAAAAGTGTTGTATTTTCTGTCACATGATAAGTCTGTCTTGATATTGTCAACAAGTACTGTCTTGATTCTTTTGGTTTTACATATTCAGTGTGATAAAATCATAGAAATGTATATTTTGAAATACAATCCGTATTACTTTTGTCAGATTATAACTTCTGTGATAGAAGTCTAACTCAGATTTCATTTAGAATGAAAGATTAACAATGCACACATTACCACCTTGACAGATTATTTTCAGTGCCGAGTCCCCTATTATCAGCTTGATAAAAGCAAACTGTAAAAGACGATATTGTGTACACGAGCTCTTTTGTTTTGATATTTTACTGTCATTTCTGTATTTTCAGTGCTGAGTCCCCTATTAACAGCTTGATAAAAGCAAACTGTAAAAGTCGTTACTGTGTACACGAGCTCTTTGGTTTTGATGTTTTACTGTTATTCCTATATTTTCAGTGCCGAGTCCCCTATTAACAGCTTGATAAAAGCAAACTGTAAAAGTCGTTACTGTGTACACGAGCTCTTTGGTTTTGATGTTTTACTGTTATTCCTATATTTTCAGTGCCGAGTCCCCTATTAACAGCTTGATAAAAGCAAACTGTAAAAGTCGTTACTGTGTACATGAGCTCTTTGGCTTTGATGTTTTACTGTTATTCCTATATTTTCAGTGCCGAGTCCCCTATTAACAGCTTGATAAAAGCAAACTGTAAAAGTCGTTATTGTGTACACAAGCTCTTTGGTTTTGATGTTTTACTGTTATTCCTATATTTTCAGTGCCGAGTCCCCTATTAACAGCTTGATAAAAGCAAACTGTAAAAGTCGTTACTGTGTACACGAGCTCTTTGGTTTTGATGTTTTACTGTTATTCCTATATTTTCAGTGCCGAGTCCCCTATTAACAGCTTGATAAAAGCAAACTGTAAAAGTCGTTATTGTGTACACAAGCTCTTTGGCTTTGATGTTTTACTGTTATTCCTATATTTTCAGTGCCGAGTCCCCTATTAACAGCTTGATAAAAGCAAACTGTAAAAGTCGTTACTGTGTACACGAGCTCTTTGGTTTTGATGTTTTTCTGTTATTCCTATATTTTCAGTGCCGAGTCCCCTATTAACAGCTTGATAAAAGCAAACTGTAAAAGTCGTTACTGTGTACATGAGCTCTTTGGTTTTGATATTTTACTGTTATTCCTATATTTTCAGTGCTGAGTCCCCTATTAACAGCTTGATAAAAGCAAACTGTAAAAGTCGTTACTGTGTACACGAGCTCTTTGGTTTTGATGTTCTACTGGACGAGAATCTCAAACCTTGGATTCTAGAAGTTAACATATCTCCTAGGTAAGCATCTGATACAGAATTTATTTCTTTGGATGACGTCCTCTGCTTATTTTGACTGACATAATAATCTCTCATTATGCTAATCTGTAATATTACTTACACATGTAAATCAAATTTGTTAATATCGAAATAGACAAAAAAAAACCCATAACAACACATTTTATGTAGAATTATTTTTTTTCTATGGCCAAAGCTCACTTTCACTAACTTCGAATTTGTCTATGTATACTAGTCAAAATTTCTAACTTACATTTTCCCAGTTAGTTCAAAATCACGATTTATAGACATCAATTATTTATTATCAATATTTATAATAACAACGGAATTTTTTAAAGTGTAAATGAATAAATGATCATCCTGCGATGTGCATCTTCAAATTCTACAGCATTTTAGCAAAGAATCATCCGCTTCCGGTTTGTAAGAAAACTTTGTCTCTTGACTGAAAAAGGCTACAATAGAAAAGTTCATACGGTTATCATGCGATTCGATTTTCGGATTTTGAAATATCGGCGATTGAAACTGTTATTTCGTCATGATATGCTTACACATTTTGTGATGCGTTACAAGTCAATAACACTTCCGGTATCATTGATATACCGGGTAAGAATTTTTGTGTTGAAAAATTTCCTGCGAATGCAATTTTTAATTTTTCCCTGTGCTAAGCCACTTTTCGTGAAAAGTAAGCATAGAAAAAGATGTTTGATTAACGGAAGCTCATTTTACGCACCACTCACATGAGTTATGCGCACGCATCCATTTTATGGAAAATTCGTTAAGTTTTATTTGCTTATTATCGCTTTTGTAACAAATGCATTCCGTTTAATTCCTGTTTTTCTGATCAAACTTGGTACAAACACTTCTTTACAAGTGGTTTTATTGTAATTTTCCGATAAAATACGCGAAATTCATGAAAAGTGTTCAAAATTCAAATTTCGTCACGGTCTGTTTCCGTTGAAAGAAATTTCGTTTTTCTTGATTTTAAAGTAAAGAGAGAAATGTTGTATATCAAATCAAATTATCCGTAAAATAATTTGAATTCCACATTAACGAAAATCCATTCCCGTAGAATTGTAAGTTAGAAATTTTGACAAGTATATATGATACTATTCACCTTTGATAGATTAAGGTTACCTCTTGCATTTAATGATAAAATGAGAATGAGCAATACATTTCAAAGTTGAATTATTTTATAAGTTGCTAAACTTTCATAATTTTACATTAAAGCTTTGATGATATTTGAGTTATCACCGTATTTTTATACTATATAGTCTACATTCCAACTCTCAACTGGACATCAACATCAAAGGTCAGATGGTGAAGGACCTACTTAACATTGCCGGGTTCCGAATCCCCGATAAGTCGGACGTAACTCATAGCAACTCTATCATCCCTAGCGCCAGTGACTTCAGGTTCGTTTTTCGTAGACAAGATTTTTAACAATTTTTTTATTTTAGATATTGTTCCTCCTAACATTTCTTGCTAGTAAATGCACAATTTTAGTAGAAAAAAATCTTTAGAATTGAAAGTATGAACTGTTTTGTGTATTTTTCAAACAGTACAAGAAGTGTGATATTTGACATAAAGAACGGACATGAGAAAAAATCATTCTTTTGTAGTTTGAATTATAGGTATGCTAAAAATATTTCTTATTTGGCAATTTTTTTTAAACTTGTATATACATTTAAAAAGGAATGATTAAGTTCATAGTATTTTTGAGGAAAAAAATTGTAGAAAATTCTTTAAGTTTTTTCAAATTGAATGTATCTTTCAATGTACTTACTTTTAATCCTTAAAATCTCTATAGAGTATTTATGCACTGCTTATCTACCTTACAATTTCCAAATAAGGCTTTAATTAGAGCTTGCATACCATTGGTTGATTCAGAAACTGATTTTTGCTTCTGATGTAATTAGTCCTTTCAACTGCTTCCGGAAACCTCGTGTAATCTGGCGACAACCAAGTTACGAAGATTTTAGGTGAGAACGGTAAATCTGCGACCTCACCTCACCCCAGCCTATTACTATAGTGCAAATGATCATGCTTATGTTTAATTTGTGAATAAGGTCACCTAATTTATGGTAGTATTAATTTATTTACAATCTTGACAAAAGAGTGTTGCTTTTTCTTGTTGAGGAAAGTAATGGGGAGTCGTTAGGTATAATCAGGTTTCTTGAGTCATTATCTCCCAATTTTGATCTAATTAATTTTCACTTGACATCAATTGAAAAGTTGAAATGGAACATTAAAAAAAAAGAAATATTTGGATCCTATGCCACACAAACTGAATTATATACATGTAGTTCCTTGTGTCCTTGACTTTTAGAGGGTAAAAATTACATTTCTCCAAAGATTTGCCGAATTTATCTCGGGCAAAAATTCTTTATATACATGTACATTCATTTCACTTTTTGCTCTTTTGTCAAGATTTGAAGTAACGAGATTTTTGGTTAGAATTTTGGTAAAGTTAAAGCATGGACTGGCTACCAAGTTGATGTTGTTATCATTTAAACACTGGAAAATGATTTTCACCCATCTTTTGAAATTCACCAACAATTACCATGATTTATGAGATGTACACATTCTTCCGATTCTTTTTTTATTTTCAATTGAATGATTTATATTTTGTTCCTTTTGAGAAAATTTTCAACGCTACGAAATGGAAGTTTTTAAATCTTTTTCAACGAATTCAATTTTTTTTGCTTTTCTGAATTTTGAGAATAAGGACCCATTCAACCATTCAGATAAAGTTAAAAAATGATTTAATTGAATTTTCCTATGCAAGAACCAATTTAAGGAGTTAAAGTCATAGCTCTCAAAAAGTTGACTGCATGCAATATAAAAAAAAATTATTAACTAAAGATTTGTGTGACATAGCCATCCTTCTATTAGGTTTTTTTGTCATGCAGAGTTATCTATCCCTTCTTGATAAGAAATAATATAATTGTAACATGGTGATACTATATACATATGCAGCTATTAATTTGATAAAAAAAATCTTTACTTTATAGCAGACATTACTGTAAAGGGGGAACAACTCTGTATGGCAAAATTACTCAATAGTTTATGTTGTTTTGAGAAAATTACATAAAAATGAGTATCTAATTATGAAATTCTGTAAAATTATTGATGTATACACATGTCTTACTGTGTACAGAAGAAAACAGTAAGTTTAAACATGATAATTTAGTACATTAAGGTAAAAATCTGTTTTTCAAAAAAAAAAATAAGAAAAACAAAAAACAAACAAAAAACTTAATCCACTTGCATGACTGTGAATGTGTTTTATTCAAAGTTAAGATAGTGTTAAGTTTCTGCTAACTGATATAACTTGCATGATTATAAGAACAAAAACACAAATATGGGCATTCTACAAATATTAAATTTGATTAAATTTACAAGTATTTTCATGGCAAAAATACATGTACATGTATGGATAATAAAAAAAAAAACCTGTATGCTCTACAAGAGTGTGTTTAATGATTAGAAAAGTAAGATTAAGTTACTGTTATTTCATTGTTTTGTTTTCAGTCAAGATGCCACAGTGCATTTCTTTAATTCTATATTTACAAATGTTATATGTTTAAGAACAGACATTATCACTTTGTCCTGGGTCTGTCTGTCTGTCGGGTCTGTCAAACTTTCACAACAATGACCATAACTTTTTAAAAGGATTACTTTCTACATGTATGTACTTCTGTCAAACATAACAATACAACACCCAGTCACTGTGTGTGTTCAGATGTAATTAGTGTAATTAGGGTCACAAGTGACATACAACATTCCTATTTTTTTCAACTGTCTAGTTTACATAGATTTAAATGTAAATGTACAGTTAGCAACTTTTGAGTTTGACTGGGCTTATTTTCCAAATATGGCTATAGCAGAATACCTTGAAAAAAGACTTTTAAAAATAATTTTTCTTCTTCCAGGAAATGAAACGTATTTAATTTAAACATACTTTATTTTCTACATTACAGTACGTACATACCTCCTAATGATTACTGCCTGGATAAGAGATTATACACACAACAATTATCTCCCGACGAACGTGCCAAACACGCCTACTACTGCCAACGACACCAGGATGATGTGAGTTATCTACTCTTGATTACTGCTATTTCTTATTTTTTTTCTTTACAGCTTTGTTTTATTTTTGTTTTTAATGAAATTTCTAAGGATGCAAGTCATTAACGATTTGCTGAGAAGGAAATTAAACTGTAAGCAAGAAAGTTAAGAAGTTCTTTCATTTTGTGACTTAATTTCTTGTAAAAAATCTCTTTATCATTATTTTGAATGCTAACCTTTTCTGAAAAGAAAACAAGGCATATCCATGGAAAAATTTACAAAATATTGCACTACCTTCAAATGTAAAAAAAATTCTGTCTTATATTTAGTCTTTGCTGAAAACAGAGTTATCTCCCATTCGAGATGGTATAACTATATACATGTAACTATTATGATGTCACGAAAATGGTATGATAGAGCCGATTTTATACCGTCAGCTCCCAGAGTTTTAGGATCGTTTCCATAGAATTTGATGACGTCACAATTAGTGTACGTCAGTTACTGTCCCAAACGGGAAGTAACTCTGTTTTTCGAAAATAGGGAATAAAGCCTACATGAATGTATATAAATGATAGATATTACAAGAATAGTGAAGTAAAAAAATCTCTTTAGCTTTAAAGAAAATTATTTCATTCAAAGGAGATTGTGTAATTACAGCAAATCATTCAGACTATCCTAGACACACTGACACCTGACGACATCAGAATTCTGACCGAGAGTATAGACGAGGATAGTAGAAAAGGCGGATTTCAGCGTGTCTTCCCGACACCATCTACCCATAAATACATGAGATTCTTTGACTCGGCACGGTACTACAACTTACTACTGAATCAGTGGGTACAGAGATATAACAGGATGGAACAGAAGGGTGAGTTAGAAAAGAATGGTAGAATTTACAGTGTTTGTAGTTTGACTGTGTGTAATAAGAATCTAAGCACGACTGTGATTGCGAAACAAGTGACCTCACTTGTGTGACCATAACTGTCAACTCTCCCTCTTTTGGAAGGAGACTCCTTCTTTTGGCCCAATCTCCCTCCTTGGCATTCCTCGTTCAAGGGAGACCAAAATCTCCCTCTTTTTGGTCCAATCACCCTCTTTCTCCCTCTTTTGAAATATTTACCCAAGAAGAATGACTCTAGATAGGGACATTCAGAGCATTTCATGAGAAATGCAAGAAAAGATGTATAGAATGCATTGAATTATTGATACATGCTTCATTGTTTATAAATGTTTTTGCATTGAAATGTCAGCACTATGAAATAATTTGAAAAATTGGTTTTGTGCAAAATGTCACGATTCATTAAAAATGTAGAAAAATGGGTTCATATGCAATCTCCCACTTTTTCAAGTGCCAAGGAGGGAGATCTCTTCTTTTTAAGATTTCAAAGTTGACAGGTATGTGTGTGACTGAATTTCACTTTCTCAATTCTTTGTGTCACACAGATAATACTTAGAAAATTTGTATTTGTTAAGAGGATGAGATAAACATCAAAGAAGTACCTAACAGTTATTCAGTCTCAAAGTCGAGAAGGCAAGGCCAAATCATGAGAATTCCCATCCGAACGGTTGCGAACACCGGAAGGAACAACATTCTGAAGTGAGAACATGTGCCTGGGGAGAGTGAGCATCTCCTGATTGCATGCAACACCTGTCTAAAGGCATTATTTCACCCAATGGGACACTTACCACTTATACATGTATTTTTATGAAAAGAAGATTATGTAGTTCTTGTCGATACATAATCTTGTAACAGTAGTATAAAGAATGTATATGAAGAAAACACTGTGTACATGCACACTGTGTGCAATGCATAAAAAGTAGCGGGATCTTTACCATAAGTATTGAGATATATTTGTAGGTATATGGTTACTGGAATCATTTAATTTCCTTTATTTTTATAAAGAAACGAGGATTCTGATTGACCGAGAGATTTTGTTGATACCTGTATCAATACAAAACGGAATATGCACTTAGCAACGTCATTAGCAACACGATTTCAAAGCTGCAAATAAACGTTGAAAAGCGACGAAATGAAATGATAAGTAATCAATGTAATATTTTTTTGGTTGATCCAGGTGTCAACACCAATAATTGAGGGAAAACTTGTGCATCTTGTGCTATGTGCACAATGCAGTGCAATACCTCGATCAACCAAAATAATATTACAATGATTCCTTAAATCTTTCTGTGAAGATGGGATATACATTGAGTGAATGGTACTGACAATTATAAAGAAGCTGCCGTTCTATAACCATTTTATATTGACATAAATTTGTTATATTTGTAGGTATCTCGTTACTGGAATCTTTCTGTGAGGACGGTGTACATCTGTTGAATGGTACTGACAATCAAATGCATCAGGTATGTATACACCCTGTACAACATCATATTATAAATATTTATGAAAATGATACATACTTCACATACTTAAGAATTTGTCAACTCTTAAAATTATTGTAGAAACTGCTTGTTTGGAAATACATCTACATGTATTTGAAGATAAATTATAAATCATTCATATGTGATATGGGGATTAAAAAAGAAATTTTTCATTTATTAAACACTCAATATCCACAAATTTTCGGCCACTCAGCCTTTATCAAGTGGAAAACATAAAAATAAAAGATCTGCTCAATAACTGCTGGTAAACTGTTAACAATGTAATAGCAGTAATGGATGTTACGTAGAGATCTTTTATATTGGTGTTTTCCACTTGATACAGGCCGAGTGGCCGAAAATTTGTGGATATAGAGTGTTTATTGTTATGTATTATATAAACTTCCCTACGGAGGACTTTACTTCATTCTTTGATTTATTAGTTCATTAATCCTTTTCTTTCAGTGGAGTCCACCAAACAGCCTGTCAAGTCACCGTAGTGACACTCGGACACAGAGCGCCCCTAACACAAACCATGGTGTATCTCTACTCAAAAACAGGTAGGATTTCTACTATAACTCTATCTTCAGGTGGCTGTATTATGGTATGATACCGTCTGTCTGTCTGGTTGTCTGTCTGTCCCAGTATCTTTTTGAATAGGATACAGACTGAATCTGAAGACTTATGAAATTAATATATTCCACATTTGAACACCATGAGAAGGTGAAAACAAGGTTATTGCTCTGTAAGAGACCATGAGGGGCTTGTAGTGAGCAGTTTGCATATCGCTGTCCTTGATTTATGTGTAAAGTTATTATGAAAAAAATAATCAATACATGCATAATGCTGATGCAAAATACTTTTATAACTGTTTGTATACAATTTCTTGTTTACCAGACTAAGGATCACAATTTTATGTTTCTCGTAGAGTGTAGTTAACATGTTTCATTGCATATTTTAGATTGATGTTTGTGTAGACTTCTGCACAGTTTTCAATCATACTCATACATAGATAACAAAACTTGTATTCTCACATATGCTTTAGTTGATTGCATGTCTGTGTAATACATATTAGGAAGAAATATCACATGCCATAGCTTAGTGTATATGTGGCAATGCATTAAAAACTCATATTCACATCACATTAGTTCAAAACTTTGGTTTATATCACATGCTCATTATCGTTAAAATAAGCAATAGTATAACGCTTTGACTTAATTACTTTTACACTTGCATGTAGTATTTTTAAAATACTTTTCTGAAACAAAATCTCTAACACATTCACTAAGCTTGTCAACACATCTATTATGTTTATGTTTAGTTTGTTTTTCACCATTTTATTTCTACAGTCCATCTACTTCACAACTGCCAAAAATGTCCAAAAAGCCACCTAAAGTCCCTGCCAGCAACTCACAACACTACCATGCTGCCACGCCCTCAAATCCATCAACCAGCCAATCACGCGCCACGTCACAGTGTAGTAACGTATCGTCAGCCACGACGTCTGCCGCGCAGACAGCGGCATCGTCCGCATCACAGACTCCCACACCACACTCCTCCCCCAATAAACCGTCCGTCAACGCCAGTAGATGACTGGCTGTCCGCCTACCTCCACTTCATGACATTTTTAACGGAAGCATCCCTGTTTTTGCATCACGACGTTATCAGAGACATCACTCACTGAAGTCCGTTCATCACAGTGCAGATTACGTAATGGATGCAGCAAGAAAAGCCACCATCAGAAAGCGTACAAAAAAACACAAAACAAGCAAGATGGAACAACCCTCCTAGTCTGACCATCCTGAATTCAGATAGTTACGTTCATCTCGCTTTGTGATTCACGGCATGCTCTTGAGATTGGCTGATTTAAAGCCAAAAATAGTGAACCACTACAACGTCCAAATTGTTACGTCCATCTTGCTTTGTAATAAACGGCACATTCTTGCGATTTCAAGCCAAAAAAATTGTGATTCACTCTTCATCACCACTCTACTGTTTGTGAGTGTATACTTGTATTTATTTTGTTGAATTGCAATGGTATTGAGTATGGTTAAATGTTGTTTACTCGTAGTTATCAATATGTGCATTAGAGTCATGACAAAGTGCTATAATTTATTTTTGTATGTATGTGTATACTTCTGTTCAAAGTTGAATGAAATATGAAACATAAGTTTATGTATTATTTCAAGTCTTGAGTGCATGCCTACTTAGCACATGTGTCCATGAATAATTTCATTATTTTTTAAATTAACATTTTCCTATAATTATTAAATGATTTTTGTCAAAGCAGGGAACACTATAATTCCATAGTATCAGATTTTCTCCAAACCACTTATTGCAGCCTAGCGTCCATAGAGTCATTGAATCTCGACGATGACCTCATTACTGTAAACGAGACGGAAGCCGCAGCTAAAAATAGCACAACCTGCAAAGATTGGGTTGACGAGACTCTCGACTCTACCTCGGCAGTGAGCACCACTTGTTCGTTTGGACTAAGTTTCTCTACACCAGTACTGAAGCTGAGAAAAGCTTTCCAACAACTTTCATTTCTGTCCTCCATCGCCCGGCAGGGATAACGTTTTACAACTTCAACGTAATTATGATGTTAACATAGTAATGCAGTCTTCATGAAAACTTGATAGTACGGCACCTGAGATATGACTAATAGTCTATATAAATATCTAGTAGAAATTGTCTTTGGGCTAGTGGTTGAAAAAATTTTTCATGAAGATTGGTAATGTATTATTTAGTACACCTCAAGGTATAATGTGAATTTGTCTCAGATTTTAAGGTAATAGATTTTTTACCGTGAAAATATGAAAGGATTTGTCCATGTATTCGTCTGTCATAAAGTATTACTCTCTTTATGTGTATTAACTTTGTCAAATGATGTTTGTATTTACAACAGTCTGTCTTCAATACAATATACTACAAGATCCTCCTTCCAATATATAACATGGTTTTACTTCGAAGTTGATATCAGGTATTATACATGTACAAGGAATTTAGATCTGTACAGTGTTGTTTAATTAGATAAGTGAATAAATGAATGATACAATTTTTGAGAAATTCAACATGTAGATTTTTGAATAAGGAAAATCTAAGTCATGTACATGTATTAGAAACAATGAAAAATTACAATGGATGTCCTTTGTAAAACATGTAGCAAGATTGATCATACATTCCTATCCAACTATTACTATACTAAGTAACAGCAATAATTTCTCCACAATGGCAACTTTGAAAATTCTTTTCAACTTGCGGGTTTTTTAGACAAACATGGATTTTGCTCACAAAAACTGACGTTTGTAGTTATTTTTAACAAACATTAGGACCCACTTGGTATATCTTATTTTTGTGACAAAGTCTAACACATGGTTATTTGAAAAAATAAAAAAAGAATTTAAATGATAAATTTTCTGTTACTGTTCATTACTACATGTATATGCAGGCATCAATATAACCAACTCAAGTTTCTTGATAGTCAAATTTTTGGATTGAAGAAGTGACATTATTGGTTTCTTGATGTACATGTATTATTATGATTATCTTTAAATTTTTCGAAATATCTCTGAATTGAATCATGTTATCTGTAATAACTATAGAGTATACATCTTGTAGATAACTGTATTCATTCAGCTTTGTACACTCTCACCAAACTTATTATTAACAGTAGATGATTATCACTGTTAGTTGAGAGTCTCTCACTTCTAGAAATACACTGAAAATCTTTGAACTCACAAACTTTAAATATCTTTCCACATTTGTTTCTTTAATCGGTGACCTGCCATCAGTGTTTTCATTATACAAAGTTTCTTCCAATTTGGGATGGTATAAGACATAAATGCATTACATGTACTACCAAAGGAAATTTCTATAGAACAGTAACTGTTGTACAGTAATTGAAGCATGTTTTTCCTGAATTTTACACTTGCTTCCTTAAAATATGATGATGCCGCAATACGCAAGATCGCAAGTGCAGCGCGTGCAACGTGCCTGTTCTAATTTTTCATTTAGTCACCTACCTAAAAAATTGTTCAAAACTTGGGCACCTTTTACGCCCAAGTAAATTGATGACGTCATAACAATGGAGAACAATCGAAGAGTGTGCAAGAATATTCATATAGTCTTGGTTAGAAGTATTTTTTGCAATCTTAGTTTATGTCACATACCGTCCCATAAAGGAAGTAACCTTGTATATTATACAGACCGAATATACATTTATAAAAAAAAATCGAGAAATATTTCTGATGTATAACATATCAAATATATAGAATTTTTTATGCATAATTGACATTTACGATTTGGACTGAAGTGACTATGCATTTTTTTTCAGTAATATTGGACAGCGTTCTACAGTTGGAATTTGGCGATGACAGATTGTTTTATTTTAGATTCATACATGTATGTCAGCGCATTCAACTCTTTATAAAATTACTGTTGCGTTCAATTTTATCAAATTATTTTTGTGTTTAAAGACAAATTTCCTTACTAATCCTTCTCATGAAAAAATATTTCAAGAAATTTTAAGCTTAAAGAAAATGCACATATTTTTTATTTGTTTTTTAATGTTTCAAAAATGATTTCTAAGTATTGAAATGTGTACCAGAAAAAAAGTGTCCATGTTGAGTAATACATGTAAAGGATGAAAGTTACGAAAATTCCTGGATACCTTCGTAAGAATTTTTGTTTAACTGGGCACTGAACTACTTGAAAAATAGGGCCAATTTTCCAGCTTACCGAACCTACTCCTTTGTGAAATACAATGTACATGATATTCACAATAACTACATAGATTTTACACAGGGTTATTGAATTTTCTATATAATTTAATTCAAGCATTACGCATGTTTATCGAACAAAGTGTGGACTGTATTATCACTGTAAGTAGCAAAGTTTGTCATGCCTTGTGAAAAAAATGGGCTTTCTGAATTTTTTGTTTACATGTAAGGAGAGTGTATTGGAGGAAAATGATAACTAGATGTTGTGACATTTATTTTGAAAGCATTAATATTACTGGTCTGCCAAAAATAGATGTAGATGATAGAAAATTTTTATTTGTTGCTGTGCCAACACTTCTATTGCCTTCTTTTTCTTAATTTTTCTTTACTGTGAAAATGTTAAATGTAGGCAAAATAGAAATGTTTGTTCAAAGGATAGTTTTGTGTTGAGAATCTCTGAGTGAGTTTGGTATGAAAAAGGTTGGTTATTTGCAAATGAGTGCATAATTATACAGTTCTTACTTTGATATTGGGTAAATCACTTTATGATTCTGTTCTCTTGTTAACAAATTTTCTTTTGTTCATTCATGTTAGTTTAATTTAATGGTGCTATTCCCTCGAGAAGGAAAAACCATTGTATTTAATTTCATATTATTTATTTGTGTTTTCATGTCTGTTTCTGTTAAATCGTTGTTCTCAAACACAAGATTTTGCAGGGAGTGTGTTTAAATATATGTTTGTGACTTTTCAGCCAATCATAATTTAGAGCATATTGATATCATTTTTTCCACCAATCACCAGGGAGGTAGGCGGAGCATTGTTTGACCATTTTTCATCAATGTTCATTTCTGTTACTGCAGCATTTGAAAATATTTATATTACATTTGTTATATTAAAAATACATGGAATGATAATTTAATGTTACATTAAGATTGATTGTATAACAAAAAAAAATTTGAATAGAGCACAAAATCTTTCACACTGAAATTCATCCAGTAGACAAAATCTGCCTATAAACACTGCTTTTAGATATTTAAAGACAAGTGATGACCTTTCTTATGGAAGCCATTAAACATTATCTTATTAGCGGTAATATTTGTAGAATAATAAACACACAAATGATCTGATAGCTGTATGTAGCGTTTCTAGAGAAAAAAAAACAGTAAAATGGTGAAAGTACTGTGGCAGAACAATTTTTGACACATTAATCAAATTTAAGGAATGAAAGATATCTAAGATAGATTTGAAGATAAGATATATCATACTATGACATTTTAAAGACAAATACATGTTAAATTAAACTGATGCAGGAATCTTATGCTTTAATTCAAACTTTTAATTTTTTTTTTAACCATCATAGAAGTATGATGTCTGAATTTTGTAATGAAAAAAGATTCTGACTTGCTCATTTAAAACTTATGCAAGGTAAAAACTTGATCTATATTATATAATTTCACAGATATTTCTTTTGTTCCTTTTTAGGCACTTAAGCTATTTTTGTAACAGGGTGATAGATTTGAGTATTAATTTCGAATTCATTCCTTTTTAATGATGCAGTATTCAAGTACATGTATGTAAAATTTAAAACAGAAGTGATACGCAAAATCCAGGTGTACCCCAATACACTGTAATATGAATAATGATCTAGCATAGATACTTAGAGTACTATATAGACTAGCAATCAATATATTAATTTGGTTACCTTTTTGTTGGATTTTTGAGCAAGATTTCTCTAAAACTTACAAGATGACTTTATGACAAACATGTATAAGGAGACATTGAACTGTGCGTAGTAATGAAGTTGATTTTAATAGTAAAATTATTATACATAGAAAACAAATAATTTCAAAGACTATTTTGTTGAAAGACGCACTTTTCACCGCTGGTTTTTGAAATTCATGAATTTCTTTGTTTGATGCACTTTATGAGTAAGTTTTAAGGTGAAACTTTAAACAAAAATCAAAGAATTTCTGCTGTGAGAAAAGTAGCAAATATTTTATGGTTTTTGATATAAAACATGTTAATGACTTGATGGAAAGATTTGTTTCGTTTATACATGGCCTCTAGGTAACGCATGATACCTCAGAACTAAAAGTACTAAACAAAATTGCAGATTTCAATATTATTTCATCACAGATTTATCATTTACAATAATTTCATGTAAGTGCATCTTAATCAATTTACTTAAGGAAATTTCAAAAAGTAAAAAGACAGAAATGAAAATTTTCAAGTCTGCTGTCAGAAAAAAACATACTTTATAACAGCACTTGGAAGTAATGCAGAATAACTAGATTCAGAATTTTGTCTTGCATTTCAATCTTATTCACTATTTTTTAGGCATGTACTTGTTTGATTTTCCACACAAAGATTTATCAAAGGCATTGTACGAATTACCCAGTTCAGTAATGTTATAGTTATATATATGTATATTTGTTGGTTGTAATTAATTATATGCAGTAAAGTGCCAATAAAGCAACTGTTAGAAAGAATCCATGTTGTGTTTTTCTCTTGATACATTAAATCATTGACATAAGAATTATTTTCATCCAATTGCCACTTGAGACACATTAATTCTTCTGTCCATGTGTCAGTCCTACAGTTCTGATGTAATCAAATAATTTTGTCATTACAATACCCATACTGTATGGAATACCCCAAAAACTTAGCGTGGATATCAAACATGAATAAGCCTGATTTTTAGCTCTACTGATCTCAGACCAGCCGAGCTTATGCGATACCCCGTCGTCCAGCATCCATCCGAACGTCCATCCGTCCGTAAACAATTCTTGTGCTCGCAACTCCTCTGAAACCATAGGAGATAGAAAGTTAATTCTTTTTGCATCCTACTTGGTATGTGGTCTAGTTGTGCACCTGACATTTGGTTCCAGTCCCTGACCCCCAGGGTCTTAGAAAATGGGCGTGGTTATGAAAATCTATGTAATCTTGTGCTCGCAATTCCTCTGACCCTATAAATGTTGGAGACTTAATCATGTTAATTATTTTTGCAATATGATGAGTCTGTGGTATAGTTGTGCACCTGATATTTTGTTTGAGCCCCTGACCCCCAGGGTCTTTGAAAATAGGTGTGGTCATTTTCACCTATATATAACTCTGTAATCTTGTGCTCGCAACTCCTCTGACACTATAAATGATGGAGAAAATTCTTTTTGCAATGTGATGTGTCTGTGGTCTAGTTGTGATTCTGATATTTTATTTGAGCCCCTGATCCCCAGGGTATTAGAAAATGGGTGTGGTCATTGTCTCCTATATAACTTTTTGAATCTTATTTTTTGTGTCATTGATAGTTCATTTGAGCTAGCAGCCCCTGACGCCTAGGATCTTGGAAAATGGTCATGGAATCCTTTTTGAAATATCTTATCTGGGATATATTGAATTCCATGAGTGATATTCTAGTTGCAGTCTAATGGAGATGTTGTTTTGTTGTGCAGTGCCCCTTATAATTTGTTAATGTGCCTGCTTCCTTATAATGGTGTTTGGTTTAAATAAAAAGGAAATCGATCTTTTAAAACAAAACAACCAGGAGAGCTACAGTCTCGTCAGAGACTTCTGGTATGTATTGACATGACCTTCCTTGACGTTTGAGCATGAAAATTAAGGCTTGATTGTACCCATAGTATACAAAAAATCTCGTTTAAACTTGTCATAGAGATAGAATAAGATGAAACAACCTATTCTGATTAAGCCTCCAGGTTTGCCTTTTTAAAGTAGTGCATTCCTCAGGTCTCGGATGCTCATTTTTCCTAAATAACAACTTTTACAATATTTTCATTTCCATGTATTCAAGCCTATGTTAAACCTGAAACACAATATAATTCATGGTTTCATGATTATACCAAGACCTTATGCCGTTTGAACTTTAACATTGGACCCTTTGGGAAAAGTAAGAAAATCCCTTTTTAGATGTGATAAAATGTAACTATAAAAGTTTTTTTTTTCCCACAACCATATTAGTTTGATGATGTGAACAATATTCTGAAGAGAAAAAATAGGGTATCCAGGCAATAAATTACCAACAATGTTTACCTGACTCTACCTAAATTTGGTTGACATGTAGACTAATGTATCAACACTATACAAGATAACACATTCAGATTTTGATGCCATACTTTTAAAAAGTTTCACATTGAAATTTGTTGCAGAGGTGGAACTTGGTGATTAAATGTGATCTAAAGAATTGACCTTCAGGTTTCACCTTGAAAATGCAAGGTTGAATTTTACTGTTTTTGGTCAAATACTGTATATGTAAGATGTTTGGATATAGGTGATATTTTCGCAGACAAATTGCAAACGACCTAAGGATGTGTCATGACCTACTACAAACCTTTTAATGTCAGACGTTTAAGATCAAATAGAGTCGTATGCATTATACAGTTACAGGGGGAAATATGAAGAAATCTGCCACCATAAAGGAAAAAGACTCCGTATTAAAGCAATTGTTCGAATTTATTATGACATTTTTTTTTACTTATATTCGCCTTCAGACACAAATGAATCGTCTTCTTTCAGTGGTTGGTTGGCGTACTCTATTTGCGCGGAGTCCGTGTCGGAAACGTCCTCCGATGACGCATTGTTGTTCATGTTGTAGGACAGGAATATCGTCTCCTTTTTGTTTTTCCTTTGTTGATGACGCCTTGGTTTGTTTGACTTCCGATCCGAGACGCCAACTTTATACGATTCCTCTAGCCGATCACAGTCGCCTTTCTTTCCGCGAATGACAAGACAGGAAGTAGATTCTTTGTGACGCATATCCGGTTCTGCGTCCTCGTCTGGAATGACGTAAAAGTCTGCAAAATCTATGGATGACACAGACGCGTCCCCTCCTTGTAACTTTCTATTTTCATCCTGCAATTGTGTCAAAAAGTTGTCCTGTGCGTCGCTTTCTTCGCAGTTTTCGTATTCTTCTTCCAAAGCGTTATCAAGAAGAAGATTTTCGTCGTTTTTCAGATGTTTGTTCGGAACTCCTCTACTCTTTATCTTCTTTTTCATTGAGCTTTTGAATTGCTGTACGGAACCTTTCTTGCTTTTTCCGACGGCAATGCTTTCATCTAATCTGTATTGTCCGATTTCAAAATATGCGTCCGACAATGTTGTTTTGCCAAATGTGTAGTATTCATGTAAGTTTCGATAATTTTTCTCTTTTTGGCTTGTCGGAATTTTAACGTCATAATCGCATTTGTTCGCGCGCGTAATTTCTGTCTTTTCGTTTTCTTCCTCTGGAATTTCACTTTCGGAATTTGTGAGAAAAACTTGCTCAAAACCTGTGTCAATGTCGGAAATGCCGCTTTGCCCGAGTTCACCGACACTGTCACTGTTTGAAGGACATCTAGCATGGTTTTTCTCATCTTTTATCGTACTAGTATCTGTGTTTGCCGACATTCCACAACCTTGGTGTTCAGTTTGAAAATCGGTTTCGACGCTACATGTTGCGTCTTTGCTTTGTGACGCCATCTCCCATTCTCTTTCGCACTCACCCGGTTTAGACATGTTACTGTTTCTTCGGTCCACTTGATAGACTTTCAAGCACCTCGCCAAAGGGACATCCTTGTCAAAGTAATTATAGGCTACTAAACCCATCATTTGTGAAAAGTTTTTAAGGTAGGCCCCGTACGACTTTTTCATCTGTTTTCGAAAATAGTTGACCGCCATGTTCAAATCGCAATCGTCTGGGAGAGTTTCCACGAACGGTATAACGTGCTGTTTCTGTATCGGCCACATGTACGCGATCATTCGCTCGATGCTGATTCGCAATTTCGCTTCGTCGACCTTTGTCACGACTTGGCGTCCTATTACCTTTCCTTGTAGTTCATTTTTGAAGGTATTAAAGAAATACGGCACTTTTATGAATATTCTTCTCAGTTCCACGTTGAAAGCTAGTTCAAATAGCCGATTTTTATCGTCATTTTTTTCTTTCGCATTTGACTTCGTTTGCACGTGCACGTTTTTCCGCCTATTCCAATTTTGGATTTGGGATATGTCCTTTGGCTGCGGATTAGCATACATTCTCTTAGCATTGACCTGGATCAATTCGTCGAAGTTAACTTTTCCTTCTTGGGCTGATGATGTACACGGCTGAGTCTTGTCCGACCAAGATTCCGAATGATCAGGTATGACTTCAATTGTTTCATTTTTTGGATTTTTTGCGGTTTCTTCAGAAATTTTAATTCCCTTTTCTTGATTATTTTCCGATGTAATTTCAGAACGCTGAGTCCCCTTTTCTGGGTTATTTTCCGACGTGCCTTCAGAACCCTGAGTTTCATTTTCTGGGTTATTTTCCGACGTAACTTCAGAACCCTGAGTTCTCTTTTCTGGGTTATTTTCCGATGTAACTTCATAACTATTAGTTCCCTTTTCTGGGTTATTTTCCGACGTAACTTCAGAACCCCGAGTTCCCTTTTCTGGGTTATTTTCCGATGTAACTTCATAACTCTTAGTTCCCTTTTCTAGGTTATTTTCCGACGTAACTTCAGAACTCTGAGTTCCATTTTTTGGGCTATTTTCCGACCTAATTTCAGAACTCTGAGTCCCATTTTCTGGGTTTTCCAAGGTCACACATAGTAAGTTCTGTAACTTATCCGTCAACTTTTGTCGTGATCTAGTAGAATCGTTTGGCTCAAGGTGGCTATCTTCTGTGTTTTCTTGGTTTCTGTCTAAAACTATAAGCAAAATGATCGCTGTTTTAATTATTCCTTTTCATTGTCATTCAATACTGTGATTTTTGTGTTGCCTGCGAAGCATAGCGACACTTAGATATCACTTTGTCCGTCTGTCTGTCTGTCCATCTGACTGCCACACCCTATAAAAGTGATTCCCGAGTGTCGCTATGTTTCGCAGGCGACACATGCATTCCTTGGAATTATAGAAAAAAAAATAGTAAAACATTAAATGAAACAGATCAAAAACTAATCAAACACCACTTATGAGAAGTTCAACGTTATGTCCCTTATAACTCTGATTCCTGTAATATGTAATTCACAATAGAACTGTTTAAGAACAGGTATGTCGCCCGTCACAGGTTTGACCTCAAATATATGACTTTGACCTTACAAGTGACCTTGGCCTTAATTGGGACTGCTGGCCTACCCCTGCAAGTTTGATGGAAGTATAATACTATCAATTAAAAGTTTAGTCTTGTGAAAGTCACAGTGTGTTTACCAGACAAATAGACGGACGGACGTACAGGCACCGGACAGAGTAATCCCTCCATGCCACTCTTGCGTTGCTGGCGACATAAAAAACTCCTGCATACTTTGTATATCAAATCTTATTAAAAGAAATGTTTATTTTGGCTGTGATGTTGCATTTGATAGTATTTATAATCAGTTTAAATTATCAACTAAACTCGAGTTAAACATTGCTTTTTAAAACAGTTCTCTAGAGCAAGACAGTTTTATTCTTTTTTAATGATTACACAATATATTTTCAAAGTGAAACAAGCCTGTTTTATTGTACGGGCACATGACGCCATTTCGTTCATTGCTTGCACGGAATCTTTAAAAATACCATATACTAATCCGTAAAGCAAACCTCCTTCTCTAATTTTCCTTCATTCTCGCAATCGTTTGACAATCATCTTAAACCATAATATGTAAGGATAACGAACACACTTGTTTTACAGTGTACTTGGATAACAAACGGATGCGGTATAAATTGGTTAGTTCTATATACTGAAAACTGACAACGATATGTATATGTTACAGGGAATAAGTGTAATCAGGGATTTCATGTAATTCCTGAAAGGTTCAGTGATTACGTGTAATCCCTGGTCATTTTAGTGATTACATGAAATCCCCAAAATTTTAGGGATTACATGTAATTCCTAAAATATTTTAGCATTTTTACACTTATTTCCTGACGGCCAAAAATCATATAAAAATGATGAAATTGCGATATGATAGATATTTTACATGTTCATAATATAAAATCCTATTACTGAAAGAGACAAAATGGTTACGAATATAATCAGATATGCTTTTAAGGCTGATTATGTTAATTCAAGATTGATAGGAAAACGATATGTTAGAAAAACTCTTGAGCGGACAATTCGGTTGCACAGATAGATTATGGCCCACTGATTTGACTGTAATACGTGTACTAGGTAAAATTGTATGCATGGAATCTTGAATGGACTATGTAACTCAATACACCATTGTACCAAAGTGCCATGGTGATCGTTTCATTTTATTGAAATAAAATATGTTTCAACTAAAACACAGAGGAAAGGGATATCCAATTTTTTTTACCGGGAAATAGGAATAATTCACATAGATTTGCTTTACGAACCTTCATACTCAGTCTGGTCTCCTATGCTATTTTCAACATATATTTTACTTGGATGTGCTACTGAATCGACCTTACAGCAAAGGAGCCGCGCGCTCTCTGTAATGTAAATGTACAAATCTAAATTCAAAGCATTAAAGAGGGCGCTACTGAAATGAATTTTGGTGGCTCCGCTGGAAGCATCACCGAGGAGAATTTAATATTCGAAACACGTGGCTGGTGCAGGAAAATTTGGTTTGGAATTTTCTTCATGTAGGTATAGAGTTGGAACACTTCCGTATTATTATGCATTGCTGTCGGAAGGGGACATCCATTGCCTCGCCAAAAAAGTAATTTTGAATATATCTTAAACTTATTTAGACATCACATAATAAATAGTTGAAAATTAGACCATTTTCATCATTTCTTTTTTTTTTTTTTTTTTTTTTTGGCCCATTATCAAGATACGTTAATGAGGGTTAAATACTAAATTTTCCGATTGAAACTTTTGATATATGTTTAAGAGAACTTTGACCATCAGTTTTGTTCGATAAATTCTTTTTCTATGCGCTCATGGGTTTGTTTTATGTCTATTTAGCATAGATAATGATAAACATGATAAATGAACTTCAAATTTTGGGAATGTTTTGATAAAAAATACATACCTATTCTAGTTTGAATATTTTCACTTATTTGGCAAAATTAGTTCTTGGTATTTGACAGAGAGGATTTTCAGCATCAACTGAGCCAAAAATAATAGATTTTAAAACTGAAAATAAGGAGAAATTAAGGTTAGGAAATAAGTGTAAAATTGCATGAAAAATTCAGGAATTACATGAAATACCTGATAAATTTCAGGGATTACATGTAATATCTAATCGAAACAGGGATTACACGACATCCCTAAATTTCAGGAATTACATGAAATCCCTGATTACACTTATTCCCTGTAACATATACACTGCCATCCAGTATTAAAGTTAACTAATCGGGCATCTTACATGAATGTTTACTGTTTAGTACCTCAACTCATTTCCTAATTTTTAAAAAACATGTGTGTATATTAAATCTTCTTCGAATCAATAATTTTTTTTTCAAACTTTGCATTTTGGTTGCACATTTTGAGAAGAACAGACGACTGACTAAGAATCAATGAAATGACCCTACCTGCAGGATTTACATTCAGGCTGTACTTTGACGTGGTCACTTGGTCTTGCGACAAGTCATGCTCCTCTTGTCTCCTTGGAGAACTCCCTCTATATCGTTTTAAACGTAATAATTTCCTGAAACTCTTTATCATTCTGATCTTATCTTGTCTGACGTGCAAAGAGTTATACACCGTATCTATGACGTCAGGTGTCTGTTTCATTACGTGCACTAATTTTGCGCCATTTCATTGACATTGAAAATGCGAATACAGTGACAAAATCATTTCATTGACTTTTAAAATTATTTTTGTTTCAACTTTTCCGTAAATGTAAAAATAGTGGACCAATATTCATTAGATTAAGCTTGTTCTTATCGTGGTTGTATACTTATTTCTTCCTTTATCTTTTTTTTTTGGGGGGGGGGGGGGGGGGGGGGTGCGTATTTCAGTTCGCATACAAGCCAATTTAACGCGTACATATATATATATAAAGGATTTTTTTAAGATTTCGAAGAATGTGGTCGGATTATTTTTGACAACTTGGTTTTTATTTCAAAACCACAAATCTCTTTCATCATAAAAATACACACACATTGTTTATTGTCATTTTCTACTCCCGCTGCAGTGCGTGATATCATTAATGTTATATTTTATGACTTAACTCGAGAGATGAATTAACTTTGCAGTTTTACGAAGGTAAAATGTGAAAATGACATCACAAAACGCGGGTCAAAGTCACGTGCTTTTCTAAAAATAACTTTAATGAATGACAAACAACAAAATGTTTTGAATTGCTGTATAAAAATCATCATTTATTGTCCCCTCTACCATTACGATACATTTTGGTCACGGATGCAGGGAGTTCGGTGGAGCGGGACGGAATCTTGAATCAAAGACATTTTCGTGCATGACAAGAATTTTCGTCAAGGACTGAAAGCGCAAACAGGTAAGATTTTAATATTTCATATTTTGCATCTTAAAATCTTGTGTATGACTCAATTCTAATTTATGAAATAAAACTGGAACGAGAAATCTCAAGAAAATTGATGAAAATAATAAGAGTAAAACATTTTTCTTTAGTAAGAAAGCAAAATTGAAAATAAAATAAAATAAATTAAAACGAAGCAAATGAGCGAATTAAATCTGAATTGAAAGGAAAATATGTGAAGACAAAAAAAAAAAAAAAAAAAAACCCAACCAAAAACAAAAACAAATTAAGAGGAAGAAGAAGGGAAGAAAGCACCTTATTAAATGACATAATTATAGTAAAGGTAAATGTCCTAACCTGAACCAGAAAAAATGAATGAAATTAGTGTACATACCATTGCTTCATCTTAAATAATTGATAGGTAATAATCCTGAGGTAAAGGAAAAAAAATGTAGAAATGAAAGAGAGAAGTTAATGCTGTAGAATGACAAATATGGATAATGACCATATCCCTGTATACAGCACAAAATCGATAATTCAGAAAATCAGAAACCGAAGGCATACAAAATCAGGATAAAACAGGAACCAGAGCAAACAAACAAAAACCTCCACCACATGAAAAGAAGCGAACTCCCGATATGGGAGTGAGACCAGGTGCCCAGGAACGTATCAAATAAAAAGTGCAAATTAAAAAAAATATATATCCCAAGTTCGCTAAATACATTTTCATGTCATTTCTACGCATTTTCCCATTTATTTTTTCTTTTGAAAAATGAAATATGAAGATGGAATGGCTTAAATTTTCTACATTATTTTTTCCTATTTTTATAGAATAACGCTTTTTCATTTAGCTTTTCATGCCTGTACGATTTTTTTTTCTTGTAAACACTACGAAGTTTATTCGCATTACGAATGAGTTAAAGAAGATCCTGACGACAATCTCATCAGCACTCACAATAGAGCACGAAATTAAGCATCGACGGATCCCTAGCAAGCTAGAGGTGGGACCAGGTGCCCAGGAGGAGTAAGCATCCCCTGTTTACTTAGCCGCACCAACCATCGATGTTCACGCAAGAAAATGAAAATAATATCTTAAATGCATTCACTGAGTGTCTGGGGTTGTCTATATAGAGAGTGCTATGGCGACCGTGTCACGGAAAATATTCAAAACACTGTCAAACACCCAGGTCAAAGCACGCAGGTTTTCCATAATTACGCATGTACATTAGACGATTGGTAGATTTAATTACGAAGACACTGATTTCAGTATTTACGAAAATAAGAGTTTTTCTCCAAAACTCGTAATGTATTTAATTAAAAAGCGACATTTATGATAAAGTCTAAATTAGTCACGAATGTACAAATCCCATCAAGGTAGCGTTATAAGCCGCTAATTACGTCTGTGTATATGTCATTAAGACTTTTACATGTAAATAATTAAAAATGGAAAGCACCATGGATCGTCCTTGTTGACACTGTATTAAAATCTAGAAATTTCGTGAGGTATCGTAGAAATGCTGCCATCGTCTTAAATGATGCTATTGAATTTGAAGAAGTTTAACATTTCAACACTTCTTCTATTTCTTCACTACGATACCCATTCCCTGTAATTATAAAACGAAAACCAAATTTGATACTCTACTAGCTCGACAAATTCCTCTTTAAACATTTCTCTTTGACTGACCATGACAATTGGACACCGTGACAGACCTGCCAAAACAGGAGTGCTATCTATGCTATTTAAAAGTTTCATATGATTGAGGGAGTTAAAGATATGCACAACCCCCCCCCCCCCCCCCACACACACACACAAAAACAAAACTCAGAATTCAAAAATCCTTTTACTCTATCCGTATTGAGATGTGAGCAGGTGCTCGGGGAGAGTAAGTATCTTCTGCGAGCTAGGAACACACGTCACTTAAACCGTGCAGAGAAGACCAATACCGACAAATGTATCACACTCACTGTTTTGGACAGTTCTAACCTAGAGACATCTTCAACATTGTCAATAGATATTATAGTGATACACATTTTCGTCGTATCGCCGAAAAGCTTTTTAATGTCAAAGTCAGTAGCTCACAAATATGTCCTTGTTTGAGTAATTTCTCGGAGAGTAGCATTACCTTCAGAGCACTGTCGTTGTATGCTCTGGAATAGCGAATCAGTTGTGATAGAAATACACAATAGGCAAGGGACGAGGGAATATTACTACTCAGAAATGGGGATTTGTAATTTTGAAGTCGTCATGTTTGCTTCATTTTCACATTCCAAAATGAAAGAAAGAATTTCCCAAATCTTAAAAAAGTACATCTAATCGAATCGCAGAATCGATCAAAATTGAGTATACTTAATGGTTCGTAGAATTGTAAAAGAGAATATTTCATAGACATGAGTTTCATGGAAACAAAGAATGCAATGTGCTAAATGATAATATTGATCGATTCGAAAAAAACCCTTATCCAAGACCTTAAATGATGCCCACATCATGCACATAACATACTCTTAGTCAATCATTAGCAATACCTGAAAGAAAAAAAAAAAAAAAAAGAATCAATGGTGAAATATTGCCTCGTGAAATGGGCACTAGACTTATCCTCATTTGAATATTAAGTATGATATAATATTCCCTATTATAATTTTCCTTATGAGTTATTACTTCGTATTATCTAGGACAGCCAAATGACAATTTCCCGTTTACCTATCCTCATTTCCTGTTCGGTAGAGGACACGATAAAACCCCACAATACCTGTCCATAAATCTTAATCCAAATTATCACTAATTAATCTTGTAATTAATATTTTTCTTTGATTTTTCACGCTTGCAAAATTGACAGATTATATTACGTACTCTTATCATTAGCCACACTTCCTTTTTCATCATGTCATTTTTAACATTACATTATGGCCTTTCTGCATACATCGATATGTTGTTGACTGTATCTGCAATAAGAATTTTCAGAAGACAACACGCTCGCCGTGTAGGATTTTGATAGTAAAATAACATTCTTTTTTTTTTTGGATAGTGAGAGATAGCCTGGTTAAAAATGGTCAAAGATTAAAGAAGGTCAAATCAAACGTCAAGGTAACAATTAAGGTCAAAAGTTAAGGACTCAAATATATGTCTGGTCACGAAGAATCCATATGTGAAATATCAAAGCTGTCCATTATAGTTCATGAGACATAGCAAAGATTAAACTTTTTAAAAGTAGGTTAAACTCGAAGGCCAAGGTCACTAGGGCAAAAGTCAAGGTTTCAAATGAAAGATCTGGTCATAAAGAATCCACACGTGAAAGATCAAAGCCCTAGCCCTTATAGTTCGTGAAATATAGCCCTGGTTAAAGTATTTTAATACTAGTAGGTCATACTACAAAGTAAAGGTCACTAGGTGAAAATCAAGATTCGGAATGGAAGGTCTGGTCATGAGGAATCCACATGTGATAATTCGAAGCCCTACCCCTCATAGTTCTTGAGACATCACCCAGGTTAAAGTGGGTATTTTAAATAGAATAAACTGCAAGCTCAAAGAAACTAGGAATTGTACAAATATACATTTTATGAAAGATATTAGAATGAAATAAAAACCTTTAAAAAAAGAATGAAAGACATCAGGAACTTTATCAAAGTCTACGTGAAATGTTTAAACAGCATATCAAGGTACGTATCGTGACGGGACTTAATTAAGGTAAACCATGATTGGTCTTTCTTGACTCAAATTTATCTATACGAACGCCAACACAAATGACCTTGACATAACAGTTTTTGGATCTTTAGGTCAAAAAATAAAGATAAAAAAGTTAAGAAAAATACTCTCTGGCAGCAGATAACATGTAGGAGTTTTATATGTTTATATCCAGAATATAATGTGAGCTTAAAGAACCGCCAGCCTGGACTTGCTTTATCGGGAACGCGGTCATGTGGGCTTGACTTCAGATCCATCGATCTAGCTCCATGCATCGTCGTTTTACATAATTTGGTGACAGCGGTAGGATTTCATTTTCTTGCGCCATGTGCTTCCTCTTACATTGTCAATTAAGTCCACCTAGTACAGAAAAAATAAGGGCACATACTTTTGAAATATTAGTCATTCCTGGTTTGAAGAAGCGTATAACATATGTAAACTATAAACTGATAAGACAGTGAAAAAGCAAGAAGAGAAGATATGAAATAATACTCATAAATGAAATTAAAGCATTCACCACTAACCATGGTAGATGAATTAGATTAAAAATAGATGAATATATGCATAGCAAATGTTCTTTCCTTGAGATAAATTATTGAAAGGAACATGTTGCATTTCGCATGTAAACCCTCGTAACGTCACAATGCATAAGTTCTACAGAAAAATGTCGAGGCGGCTGTTCAACTCTGCAATCTGAACCCTCGTTGACCTAAATAACGTCACCTTTAATTTTACTTAGAAACACGCGCAAATCATGTACGATAAAAGCACTTGCCATATTGTGCATACAAATATTCTTTTATTGAAACAGTAAGACACCTATATATTGCAAATTGATTGGACACAAGTTGTCCAACTTAGCCATCTCTGTGTTCAATCTGAACTACACTTCAATTCAATAAATTGTACTATATCTTACTCAACGAACTGATGATTGATGCTTGAATGAACAAACTATTTTAATCAAAACCAACATTCCCGATGATTGTGCGGTAATATCTGTCACTTTTCTCCTAATTTACATAATTGGTGATAAAACATAGATTCGTCGAGACATACATCACCGTTAATTGTCAAATATAGGCCGCAATGACATGTTAAACTGACATTTCACAGTAATTATTTCATTAATTAAGCTTGACTGATGCTATCATGATCTGTGATAATCTAAATAAAACCCTCTATTGTACGTATCCTACTGACCCTGATTTTTTATCGTCGGCAGTTGGTGTCAGAAGCTATGACAAATTAGAACCACTGGTGATAAACTTCATGTAAGATAGTTTACAGAACAAGTACTGAAGGATCGTTATCACGACCTTGTAATATAAGGATATTTCATAATGCATTTTTTTCCGTGGAGCTGTTGTAACGGGTGTTGCATGCAATCAGGAGACACTGACTCTCCCCGGGCACCTGGTCTCACTTCGGAATGGTGTTCATTCCGGGGTTCGCAAACTGTTCCGATGGTAATCCTCAAGATTTGGCCTTGCCTTCTCGACTGTGAGACTGAATATCTTAAATCCTATGCCTCTTTAAGAAAAATGTTTGTGTTCAAATTCTACTAGAGAGCAGCATTATAGACATAAGAAATTCCATTTCAGTGCACTTGACGTGCATGTTACGTGTAATGATTTCTCATAAGTAGTGACGATTAGTGGTAAAAGTAAAGGAACAATTGATAGTCTACATACAACACTTTCAAAGTTTTAAGGAAGACTAGGTGTGAACCTAGAAAATGTTTCGTTTTTATATTATACTGACAACAACGAGCCTTTGACCTCTATGACCTTATTAATATAAACATTAAAGAAGTACCTATCAGTTATTTAGTCTCAAAGTCGAGAAGGCAAGGCAAAATCATTGGAATTTCAATTGGAACGGTTGCGAACATAGGAATGAAGAACATTCCGAAATGAGACCATGTTCCCGGGGAGAGTCAGATTCTCCTGATTGCATGCACCACAATATTATTGTACTGGTACCTGTTTGCAAGGTAAATGAACAAATGATGACTATATAATGAATATGACGAAATGCAATGCAGAAAGTTTTTTACTTTCCCCGAAATCGAGTTTTCATGGAGCTGCTGCGACAGGTATTGAATGCAATCAGAAGATGCTCACTCTCCCCGGGCACCTGGTCTCATTTCGGAATGTTATTCATTACGAAAATTCTAATGATTTTGCCCTGCCTCCTCGACATTGAGACTGAATAACTGATAGGTACTTCTTTGATATTTATTTTCATTTGGTTATCGAGGTCTCCATAGATGACCACTTCATAAATTTTCTTATTTACACAAAGAACATTTAACAAATTTTCATTCTTCAAAAAATGAAGATTTAGTGAGTTACTGCAAAGGAACATAAATCAAATATTTTATGACGAGATATATCGAAATCGTAAAACAATGGTTTGAAAATACGTAACCAAACAACAAATTTGTACCTTATGAAAGACGAGAAATTGTATAAAAACCAAACAATAAAATTAGGGTTTTTCCATGTTAATAGATTATATCTTAATATTTTGTATAACGAACATTATCATTACATATTGAAGATATCGTAACAATTTATTAAGTTAAACGATGCATTGATATTGAAGAACACAACTTAATCCATAGTAAAATAGTTTCATATGAGATGTCGTAGACACCTCCTACGTGTACAAGACGATACAAAACAGAAATTTCATATTCATTTTCATGAGAAGATTCTTTATCGGAAGTCTGTTTTTGTGCTTGCGTTAAATTGCCGTCATTTCTTCCTAGAAAAGTAAACAGAATATTATTTCGTAGATTAATCTAATGCAAACTTGATGTTGACAAGTTATGTTAGAAAAATACAAACAACGCAAATTTTATAATTATGACATTCATTGAAGGAAGAGACATACATCATATTTGAGGTGACGTTTATTAGATGTCTTCAGTATGGAAAGAAGCTCAGAAACGTTTCAAAAGTAATTGATTTATATCTTGGCCAGATTTATCAAGTTGTGAACACTTATGATTGAAAAGATTCTCAAATTTTACATATAGGGTCTATTTCAGGCATGTATAGAAGTTAACGTCAAACAAAAATCTAAAAAATCAAAACACAAAAAGAACATGCCTTGGTCACATAAACCAGAGTAATGCAACTGTTAAACTTCTTCAAAATCAGGAGCATCATCTAAAAGCAGAAAAAGTTACAGCATGGACCAGACATGGACGTTTCGGGTATTCAAACTATGAAATATGGCCAATTGTTGTGAAATTATACCGAAAGACATAGCAGGATGGCTAGGATATGATGCTTCAGGACCCAGGTTTCCGAAATATAAGGAAATTTTGTAAACAGATATTTTCGAATTCATTTAAGAAATGACCAACCAAAATTTATGCAACTTAGCCACATAATTGTATTAAAACCAATATAACACTCTGTAAAGGAGCATAGCGAACCTCAATTTGGAATAAAAAACAGGTGCCCGTGGAAGAGTAAGCCTCTACTGTTTGCTAGGAAAGGATATACCTACATCAAGACAATTTACAGATTATGGACTGACCAGAGTGGAACACTTTGCTTTTAATTGAAAAGCATCTTTGACCATGTAGTTCTCATGTCAAGCTATCAAGAATATTCATATAATAACAAAATCAAAATTTTTCCTTCAGAGATAATCAGAGCCAGGATTGGTGATGGAGCTTCAAACTGTAGTCATCTTTTTATGCTGTCTTTGTCCAGCTGTTAGTGTCCACATTCCTCCACAGAACGCGGCCTCCGGAACCGGAAAGACAACAAAGGCACCGAAAGGTAAAAAGTACTTAAACCGCCATTCTACATTAAGAAGTTTGATCGATGGTAGAATAAATATTTCCATTGCTAATGTACCCCTACTGAAGTGATTGTATAATAGAATCTGAAAATGTTTTTAAAATTCAATTGATTTAAATTTCTATTTAACAAATTAAATTAACAACAATTCAGAATTAAGCCATTAACAAATTCTTAATATTTGAAATATTACCGTAAATATTTTTGAAAACATTTTGAAAATGATTAAAAATCGCACCAATATGTAATAAATTCACTGAGCTGCTTTTGTGATCTGGTAAAATATGTAGAAAAAAGGTTATGAAGATATTGTGGCGTTATAGAATATTAAGAATATTGCGAATGTTAAACGTCTTCAAATTGAATAGCATCATCTAAAAACAGATAAATTGGCAGCATGGACCAGACATACACGTTTCGGGTACTCAACCCTCGTCAGTGATCCTCAAATCTAAACAATGTAGTATACCCCAAAGTGTGAAAATTAGTATGTTCAAAACCGTACCGAAAGACGTAGCAGGATGGAGGGATATGATACTACAGGACCCGAATTTTAGAAATTTCTAGAAGTTTTGATAACAGAAATTTTAGAATGCGTTGAAGAAACGATCAACACTAAGGCATACATTTTTATAAAATATCACAGCGTGGGATCGAAGCGTATGGTGTTGAGATTCCTTAGAGAAGTTTTTGATTGTTTTTCATCATCTAAGTGATACTGAACGCAACTGATGAGACGTTGCAATATGAAATTCAGAGAATGAAAATAACGATACTGATAAAAAACAACCAAAGAACTCTGTAAGGAAACACAACATCATACGTTTCGATCCCACGCGATGAAATATGTAGAGCGATAAAATATACTTCTTGAACACTCTTTTCTTCGTTTTTTATGAACAGGTAACACGACAGGTGAATATGAACCACCGGAGTTAGAAGGTACAACCACATCCAAACCCAAACTAACAACTACACAACCAACAGTCCCTACCCACCATCCAAAGGTAGCGGTTACTACGTTCAGTCCAACACCAGTTGTCAGCTCAACCTTTAAATCATATTTTGTCCAAACGAAAACGAGGCTGAACCCAGACATGGTGATGCAATTTAACAACAATGCAGAATTAAGCCATCCACCACATTTTATGGAGGGTGGTGCTTCTTCACAGAATGTTCCTCTCGAATCATTTACGCAACCTCCTCCATTTGAAGGGAACATCTTTCACCAACAAAATGAGCACACCCCATATTATAATGTACATCAAACCCCGCAGTATAAAGTGCAGCCGACGGGACCAACGCTTCCCCCGTCACTGAGAACCTCTGATGTGGTGCAAGGGGAACTGATGAACTCAAACAATGTACAGGTTAGCCTAGTGGCACCAGCATCACAGAAACAGGACAAATTTGTCGATTCAACTGGAGGAATTCCAATTGTGAAGGAGATATTTTGGCCACAGCCAAAACGGACCGGCGATTTGGCGAAGAATGACACTGTCTTTGGTAGTCTCTCGTTTGGCGAGAACAGACTACTCTCTGCACTTTCAAACCCCAAATCCCTTCTGTCACAACAGATGGCAGACAAAACACAGCCTTTTGTTCCTGGTTTTGGAGGTTTTGTGTTAGAAAGTAATCATGAGATGAATAGACCTGGCTTCCAAAAGAACAAGCCGCGAAACGGAAATGGATGGATATCAATAGATTCGTCTGATCTAGGAGGAATTCAGTCTTCACCAATGGAGAAAGGACTAAGTCAACCGGCATTCAGTGAAAACTCCGTAAAACCTTTGGCAAGTGGTACAGGAGGTTGGGTTGAGATGGATTTGAAACCTAAAAATAGTTCTTTTCCTTCAGATTCTGCCACCAATAAATCATCTGATACAAGTTTGATTAATAAGAATATTGATTTATCATCTAATTCGTCTAAAGTGAAATCTTCAGGTAATACTGGAATTGTGCAGGATGTTTTAATAAGTAATGTTACTAAAATAAATGGTGGTGTCTCTACTGATTCCAGTACTACCCCTACAACAGGATCTTCTTTGAATGATGTTGGCTCAGTTGTCATAAAAGAAAATATAGGCGTACCTGTCAATAAAGTGAATAATCAACAAACTGATTCATTGGTTGTTATAGGAAGTAGCATGTCATCTAACGGTGGAAAGTCAATTACAGCACATGGATCAGTGCAAGAATCTGTGCAAGTTTCTACTAATGGAAATCAAGTACCGTTGAATGCGAATGTTTTGTCACTTAAGGATTCACAGTCGCAAGGAACTATGTTGCAAATGAATGCCGAGAAACTTCAAGCACAGGCAAAGAAAGATCTTTTCTTTCAGGGTATAGACATGGTCAATGGAG
The DNA here is from genome assembly GCA_033119305.1 of Pinctada imbricata. Lineage (NCBI taxonomy): Eukaryota > Metazoa > Mollusca > Bivalvia > Pterioida > Pteriidae > Pinctada > Pinctada imbricata. The sequence goes on along the minus strand of VSWD01000005.1, from coordinate 35,584,976 downwards.
TTCCTATTGAGAAAAGCAATATGTCTCCATCTTTAACGGACAAGTCAAGTTCAAGTTTTGTACATGCTGATTCTTTGAATCTTGATAAGAAACTAGTTAGTAATACTACAAGCTCAATGGAAACTGTAACTAACACACCTTCTAAATCAGTACAGCTACCTAACCCCAAATTTCAAGCTATGTCTGCTATAAATAACAATGTTATGGGAAATGTATTTAGTTTCAAAGCTAAACCCGGATCAATTGCACCGGCAACAGCAGGAAGTTTAGATGTCAGTTTGATCAAAGAGTTAGGCACTCAAACTCCGCCTCAAACACGTGCCTTGGAAACAACTACGCCCATGGTTGGAACATGGCCGACGACAATTGCGCCGTCTACCCACGTGTTTTTCACAGTGCCATCTACTACGCCTATTACCACCATCCGACCTTGGTCTAGTTTAAACCAAAATACACAAAAATTCAACAGACTTAAGTTCAACCAAGATTTCCACAGAAATTATCAGAGGAACAGAAACTTGATCAGACAGCGACAGCGACAAGCCAGTAGGAAACACTTATCGCCCCTTCTTCGTATGATACAGCACGATCCTTATCTTAGATTTGCTATTGAGTTTGAACGACTCTATAAGTCTTTAAGACAAACCACGCCAACAACCACCTACTCAAACATGGACAAACATGCACTCATGTCGGCTTTGTTAGAGCTGTAACAGTGTATGTCGGCTTTGTTAGAGCTGTAACAGTGTAGGTGTGGATATATAGATGCGTGGTTTCCATTGTTTCTTTTACATTGTCATATATTTGTTTTGCACTTACTTAATGCACATTGAGCTGTGAATGTATTCGTTGTTTTTCCACTGTTGTGAATTTTGACAATGGCGTTGAGCATCAAGGACAAAATTACTTAATGATGATTATAATGGTCACAGTTAGTTGATTGACGCAGCTGGAGAACCTACATAATTCATAGGATTATAGATACACTCCATACATTTCATTATTACAATATTACTACTAATAATCAAACTTTTTTCTATTCATGTGCAATTATCAAAGTGTTAAAGACACTGAAAATTTCTGCCTAAATAGAGTATATTTATTTGTAATTACAATTTATATCAATAAAACAAGATAGACATTAAAGAATATTTGATGAACTCAAGTTGAACCATAAATTTGATGTTAATTAATAATTCATCCGTCTGTTATCAATTTTCAGTGGGTTTGATTGTTTATCATTTGACTATTCTCATTCTTATATAAAAAAATACAAAACCATATGATATGAAGTTCATTTTCTTTTTCTTGGTTACATTGTACCACATATTTTAAACACATTTCTACCAGAGAGGAAGCACCAGTCGTTTGTTCAGGAGTCAAAGATCCAGGGGAATATGGCATAGTTCTGTAAGTCTCCATGAACAAGGCAATCACGAACCCCCGAATGGAGGCAGGACCAGGTGCCCGGGAGGAGTGAACGTCCGCTGACTGCAAGCAGCGCACTGGCGAATCCCTTTGCCCTTTGCCCACTTTCGTCCTAAGAACATGAACTTGCATAGTGGATAAATTGTGAAATGAATACGCTATATGCAGGCGAAGTGGCACTATTGCTACATATGAAGACGTTTGTGATGGTGAAATTAGAATAGTCATCTTTGTCATAACGACAGGTGTTCAAATGTCCGTTCCTACTGATCGATAAAAGTATATCTAGGTAGGAAGCTGAAATGCTGCTCTCATTTGTTTCTTTGATTCCAGTCCACTGGGATAAATCGGCAAAGTTATTCTGAATGGTTGGATTATAGGTGGAAAGTACGTCAACAATGTATCTGTGAGTCCAGTTGAACATCAAAGCTAGCTTCTTTTCGCTGTTAGAAAACATATGTTGTATGAATTCTTGCTCTGTCAACTAGAAGAGGGAACCAATTTGTGCCCATTGGAATTCCAACAGTTTGTTAAATCGGTAATGGTACCTCTAGGTATCTGGATAATAGTCGCACTATTGACAATCCTGTTTTAATAAGCTGAAACTGTACAGGGCAAACGTTACAAACATAGAAACACCATTTTTGGACTTAGATATCAAAATTGTAAATTGAGAGATTCATACGAATGTATGACAAAATGATTTTGGATTCAACATAGTTAATTTCCCCTGTCTTGAAGGTGATATTTCTAGATTACCGTCATTAGTTATTTACATTTCACAACTCATTCTGTGCGCCAGAGCATGTACTTATATTTTGGATTTTTAGAATAGAAATCTACAAATCTACAAATATCCAAGAAACTTTCAGGTCAAGGTTTTCGCTTTCACAAAGGCAGACAGAACCACCCTCGAAATTGTGTCGGGGTCATTAAAGGCCTTTTATACAATAAATAAGACACTCGGTTTGGTACTTGACCAATCTACATTCTTGTACTTGCGCATTAAGAATTGTACTCTAACTGATTATGACGACCGGACTCTGTTTAAACCCCTTTAGGGAAGACAGAGTCCCGACAAGCTGTCCTCTCTGAATGTCGGTCCGATTCGTATGAGGATAGATATGGACAATGACCATATCCCAATAACGGGAAAAAATCGATAATTCAGGAAATCACAAACCGAAGGCATACGAATGTTTATCGTCTTCAAATTCATTAACATCATTTTAGAGCAGATAAATTTACAGCATAATTTACAGGATATAACAAGAACCAAAGCAAAAAAAAAAAACCCCTCCACCACATGAAATGAAGCGAACTCTCAACTGAGGAGTAAGCCAGGTGTCCAGGAAGAGAAAGCATCTCCTACTTGCATGCAACACCCGTTTTGCTTCAATTCGGCAGAAATATCACATCCGGTTACTTCCATTTCGGAAGTAAAGTCTTTGGTTGGATGGTTCAAATGGTCTAAGACAGAATATCATCCACCGTTATGGTCATCATAGTGCATGACGAGTTCCCCGTATCGACCGTAGAATTTCCACAGTGACGATGTTAGTCGATCACAAACATATCCCTGACTGAGAAGCTTATCTGAAAGCCGCGTAGCTCTCCGAACAAAATCTTTGTATTTGCTACATGATTTGGCATATTGTATCAATTGGGTTGTAGTCTAGTATATGAAAGCTTAAAGTTTTAGTTAGTAATTTGTAATTATTCAGAATATTTATTCATGGCATAGCGTACCGGATGAGTTCAAACATTTGAGGGTTATCTATGAAAAGTACTGTGAAACCAGCGCATTTAAATTGTTGAATCCAAAATCATCTCCTTCGTTATATACACTCGTATGAATATTTCCTCTCAATTCTTGCGGATAAATTTCATTCTTTCATTTTTCAAAACCAGGGTTGTCAATAGTTACATGTAGAATATTATCAAGATATATAGAAATAACACGAAAGTGTATTACTCTTGCAAGACGTTGGGCAAAGAAAGAGGATGTACAACTCGACACCCTTTCCGAATGGATAAAATCCATCAGAGGGTTACTTTAATCTAGAATTAACCGATTAAAATCAACTGTGAACACCAGATTCGAGTCTATATTTAAAGACCCTGATGTTATCACAGAGCTTACCTACCTCCAAGAACATTATGTCATCACACCAGCGGACAAAGCCTCAAATAATTTCACATTTGCTTGCAAAAAGTACTATTTCGACAGTCTAGTTAAAGAGTTGGGTTTAAATTCGACACCTGGAAATCCCACTTACACCCCAACAAACCTTTCTGCCTCTGAAATAATACATAACCACAAATAAGCTCTTGCTTCCTTTTGCTTCGACACTAACAATTTAGATTTATTTTTGCCATACTTATACTGCATACCTAAAATGCATACGAATCCGTACAAACAACGTTTCATAGCTGGTTCCTCAAAATGTTCTACCAAATCTGTATCGATCTTACTCACCAAAGTTTTGTCTGAAATCAAATCTGGGCTTCAAAAATATTGTTCGACAGTATATTCTCGCAGTGGAATCAACCAGATGTGGATTTTAAAGAATTCGAAGGAACTTTTAGAACATCTGAAATCCACTCATTTTAGTAGAGTCCATTCGATCAAAGACTTTGATTTTTCGACTTTTTACACTACAATTCCACTTTCTAAATTGAAAGAGAGACGCGCAAAAATTATAAGTAATGCGTTTACAAGTAAGAACGGTAACAGGAAATACAAATTTATTGTTGCTAACTATGACAAAACCTACTTTGTAAAAGAAAAATCCGATTCTGAATATAAGTACACTGAAACTGATATTATTCAGACGTTAAACTTTCTGATCGACATCATTTTTGTTGTGTTTGGAGGAAAGGTCTTCTAGCAAATTGTTGGAATTCCAATGGGGACCAATTGTGCCCCACTCCTTGCCGACATTTTCCTATACTCGTACGAAGCTGATTCAATCTTTAGTCTCTGAAGGGAAAAGATACCTGGCTTCTGAGTTCAACTTCACTTACAGATACATAGACGATGTGTTGTCCATCAATAATCCAAGTTTCGCGGATTACCTGAGCAGTATCTATCGTTCGGAGCTTGAAGTCAAAGAAACTACAGAGACAAATAATTCAGCATTCTATTTGGACATATTGTTGTCCTACGACACTGATGGTCACATGAACACCTCACTCTATGACAAACGTGACTATTTCAATTTCAGCATTACAAACTTGCCTTTTCTGAGTAGCAACATCCCTTCATCGCCTGAATATGGCGTGTTCATATCTCAGTTGATACGCTATGCCAGAGCAAGTACCAAATATACTGATTTTGTTCTGAGAGCTAGGCGTCTTTCAAATAAGCTTCTCAGTCAGGGATTTGTTTGTGACCGACTAATTTCGTCACTGAGGAAGTTCTACGGTTGATATGGGGAACTCGTCATACACTATGATGTCCCACTCTCCAGAATGGTGGATGATGTTCTTCCATGGACAATTTGAACCATCCAACCAAAGATGGTACTCTGTGTCTTCCGAAATGGAAGTAACCGGATGTGACAATACTACCGAATTGAAGCGGCGGGTGTTGCATGCAAGCAGGAGATGCTTACTCTTCCTGGGCACCTGGTCTCACTTTCATATCGGGAGTCCGCTTCTTTTCATGTGGTGGAGGTTTTTGTTTGTTTGCTTTGGTTTCTGTTTTGTCCTGATTTTGTATGCCATGGGTTTCTGATTTTCTGAATTATCGATTTTGTGCTGTATACAGGGATATGGTCATTATCCATATTTATCATCATTACCTATTTGAAGAAGATTTCAAACCAATTTTAATGCAACAGACACGTGTTTGGATACTCAGTCTTCAACAGTAGTACTGAATGAAATGATTTTCAGGCACAGACAATTCTATTCAAGTAGCGCCCTTTAGTTTTAATTTTGAACTTCATTTTATGTATTTTGCAAAGACTGCGCGGCTCAAATTTTCCTGAAGGTTCGATTCAGTAGTCTAGTTAAATAAAATCTATGTCCAAAATATCTTTGGTGGGATAATGGTTGGATGTTATCCTCTTTGAATTTCGATGATATTTTTGGAAGAAATGGCAAGTTCCAGAATTAGCAAAATAATATATGATGTCAAATTAATAAAGGACCAAAATATAGCTTCTTTCAGAGCTACAGGCGACGGAGCTAGAAAGAAGTGATCATATATAATTACACTTTGTACATCCAGTCATGGGGAACAACTTTAATTGCTCCACACTGCAACAAGAAATAAGTGTATAATTATATATTCCAATAATAATACGGATCCAAATTGCTTCAACTCTTTAAATTCTTAAAGAAGATCTCAAATCAATTTCAATGCACCAGACAAAAAGTTTCGAAAAATGAGTCCTAATCACTTGTATCTAAAATGCCGAAGTGATGTTCAGACACAGCCAAATTTCTTTTAGTAGCGCCCTCTGGATTTAATTATTGAATTTCAGTTTATGTATTTTGCATTGAGGGCGCGGTTCCATATTTCCTGTGGGGTCGATTCAGTAGCATATCAGTACCATGAAAATATCTCAAATGATCAAAACTCGATTTTTGAATAAGATTATGGATGCATTTGTTTTCATAAATGTATAAAAGAAATCTGCAACGAGGGGCGCACAGTTTATACACATGGGACTCTTTTCAATCCACTTTTTGATATTCTCTTCAAATCTGACATAAATGTTGGTCGGGAGGAAGGACAGGGGAAACCCTTGTCGTTGAATATCAGTATATTGAATTTATCTAATAAGATAAAGAAGATCCTGACGATTATCACATCAACACTAAAAATAGAGCACAAAATTGAGCATCGACAGACCCTTAGCCAGCTAAAGTGGTACAAGCATCCCCTGTTTTACCAGCCGCACCCGCCGTCGTTGTTCAAGCTGGGAAATGAAAACAATATCTTATAAACATCAAAGAAGTACCTGACAGTTATTCAGTATCAAAGTGGAGAAGGCAAGGCCAAATCATGAGAATTCCCATTGGAACGGTTGCGAATCCCGGAATGAACAACATTCCGAAGTGAGACTAGGTGCCCGGGGAGAGTCAGCGTCTCCTGATTGCATGCAACACCCTTTGCAACAGCCCCATGGAAATGAGTCAAATTCGGTGATTGACTCGATGTACATTCTGATGTACAGATGAGGTAATTGTTTGGTGATGATGACAGCCATTCAATCACAATGCAGAATATGTCACTGATAATTCTGGAAAGGGGGTGATCTCACAAATATGCTTTTAATATATCCCCGTAGCGACCGAAGAACTTCCTCTATGATGATTTCAGCCGTTGTGTGATATTACCCTGAACATGTAGCTTACTTGAAAATACAAGCACTGAGGTCATGTCTATATAGAAAGTGCCATGGCGATCAAGTCATCGAAAAATATTCAAAACCTAAGTTCATCCCCTTTGCTCTTTTATACTCTTTTAGGGGTGGCCATGAAATTAATGATAAATTTGTTATATTGAGCATCCTTGCTTTAATACAAGATCCCCTTACATACTCGACAGATTTTCTCTCTTGCATAATTCGAATTCTGTTGAATTATGATTTTCAGCGCTGTAATAACTGAAATCAACAAAGTACTGCAAATTAATCACACAAGTCACAATCAAGTCATTGCATGAAAGTCCCTATCCGTTTACATATATACATGTATACACATGTAATTTCGTAATCTTAGGAAAGTGATAAAAAGAAAGGAGGGAATATCCAACTATCACCCATTTATGTCTATTATGTTCACCGGCGAACATCTTTCTTTAGAAGAAAAACAAAACAAGCACACGAAAATCGAATCGAAAACAAAATTTAATAATTTTGGTATGGCATGAACACTCTGGTTCTATTGCTGTAAAATACAAAATAAACAAATAAACAAAATTATCATTTGATTTACTGGCTTAGAAAAGTATAATAAACCAGATCAAGTTAATGCGGAAAAAGTAATTCAATATGTACTACCTCATATGCGATTTAAGGAGAAAAGTTATTAAATATTTTAAACATTACTTTTTGTATGGTTTATGTCACCGATATCATTAAACTTTTAACGATATTTATAAAGCATTGGAATAAATGTCTCAGTGTATAATGTAAAATACACCATTTTTTTGATTTGTGAAAACACTCTATTTTTAAACCTCATTTGTGAGAAATAAACAAAAGATATAAGTTAATTAACATTTTCTTCTAATTTGTAAAATAAGTGAGATGTTATCTTACGTTGAAATCACAGATACACGAATTAGTAACGGTATCACAGTGCCAGTGTCCTTCTTGACTGCTTTTTCCGAAAAGATGAACTTTACATGGACCGCTTCCACAGTGGGATGCATCATTACATACTGTGTCAAATAATTGAAATGACGTAAACTATATGCAACTAAAACAAATACAACAAAATGTCCAACTCTGCATCCAGAAAGAAACATTTTCGACAAAAAAATCATAACTAGCTTAAACTATTTTTGCTATGACTTCATTTGATAAAAGGGAAAATATTCTGCTTTTAATGAAATCATCACTGAAAACTCGAGAATAGAATTCGATATTTGTATTGATTCTGATTTCAAAGATTTCTCCATTTGAACTATAGGTGTCTTTGGTGATTTTTCTAAAAAAGATGTAGCTCGAGATTTCAAGGGTATTTGTTTTTATGCTCGAAATGTTTTAAAATATTTGCTCTAATATTTGTGCTCCAAATAGAGACATGTATTTTTGCTCAAAACGAATTCGTTATAATAGCTAATTTTATCTGATATTTCCTAAATTGCTTTTGATTTAAGAAACCAGACGAATGCGCTTAGCAACGTCATGAAAATGTCGTTAGCAACACTATTTCAAAGCATCAAATAATGGTTGAAAAACGACAAAATAAAATAGTAGGCATTCAATGTGATATTTTCTTGGATGATCGCGGTATCAACACCAAAAAGTTAGACAAAACTTATGCCGCTGCGTTTAACTAACTTGTTTGTGATGTCACCTTACAGTGAGAAGTTTTAAGTATATACAACTATTGTATGTCTATGGAGACCTCTGTTTATCCGGATAAATAGGAGGGTTGTGCGCACGTAATCCGGATAACCACACCATTTGCTACTTGCGTGGCAAATGACCGTCCAAAGTCGGCACCGGTTACCCATTGGTCTCGTTGGTTTATGTGTAGACTTTTGTGTTTCATGTTTATATGTCGTGTGTCTTTTTTCTGTCTCTTGGTATGTAAGTCTTTAGTGTTTTCGCATCGGGTGTTTCCGTGTTTTGCGGTTGGTGCTGCAACAGGGTCTTGTTGGAGATCCCCTCCCTTCTTTTATGCATAGTGCACTACACGCACAATGCCGATTCCCCTCAATATCGGTTAACGATACCTCGATTAACAAAAATAAATAAATAGATAAATAAAAAATAGATAGAATAAAAATACTTCAGTGATTCCTTAAATCAAAGTCAAAATCACAAATTCATTTTACTTCTTCCGTATTAAATTTAATCTTACAGAAATATAAAATGTTCAGAAAAAATCGGTTTTATGAATTTTTGATAATAAGATGTTGAAGAAATACATAATACATGTTTCAGATAATAGTTATAGAACTAAACACCATACCGCTTTCCATTAAGGTATATATCAGTGTGATGTAATCTTGTCTTACTTTTAGTGTTCGTTTCTTGACATGCACATTTGCCGTTTGTATGAGTACAGTGTGGTTTAAGGCCGCCTTCACAGTGCGAGTTCACCCGGCACCATTCCTCAGCAAAACGACCAAAGCAAACTAAAGCATCTGATAGGGCTGAAAAAAAAAAAAAATATATATATATATTTTCGCAAATAAGATAATTCTTTAAAAGTTTGATGGAGGTCCGTCGATGCGCAATATTGGTGCTCTATTGTGAGTGCTGTTGAGAATATCGTCAGGATCTTCACTCATTTAAAAAAGATTGTGAACACATCTTCGTTTTGGAATCTGGTTTGAGTTTCATTCACTGATTCTATCATGAAACAAATAAAATGCACGTGTACCAGACATTTGTTCTAGCGAGGAGGTTGTTTTACACCACAAATGTGCGTTTTTCGAGACCTATGAGTAATCGGAAAAGTGATAGGGTTGTGCGCACGTAATCCAGGATCACCACGCCTTCTGTTATTTCCGTGGCAGATGGCCATCCTAAGTCGGCACCGGTTGCGTATTGGTCTCGTTGGTTTATGTGTAGTCCTTTGTGTTTGGTGTTTCTGTGTTGTGCTTTGACGTTCCTTGTCCCTTCTGTGTCTCTTTCTCTGCTTGTCTGCTCTGTGATTTTGCATTGGGTGTTTTGGGGTTTTGCTGTGGGTTGCGCAGCCTGGTGTTGTTGGAGATCCCCTCCTTTGTTTTAAGGTGATGTAATTGATAAAAGCAAAGAAGATACATTTTAAAACTTAAAGTACTTAACTTGCAAAAGTAATATGCATTTTGTGTAGGGTCCATTCAAAATTATATATTACAAAACCTTTGTAAAAAGGGTGTCAAACTGAATTAAAGCTAATATATTGGGATTTATTGATACCTTGACAAAGCAAAAAAAATTTTCTGGCATAATCCATTTTCGAATTCGTGTTCTATGGTAATGATTTTAGTGAATCATATGTTATTTTCAACAAATCAAAATGTGTCACATATCGTTCCCCGTTACTTGATGTTTTGAAGTGTATTAATTACTTCTTTCCAGCTCCGTCGCCTGAAAAAAAGCTTTGATTTGACCCTTTATCAATTGGACATCATATTTTATTGCTGTTTCGGAAACTTGTAATTTCACCCAAAACATCGTCGAATGTTAAACGTCTTCAAAGTCACTGTCATCATTTAAGAGCAGATCAATTCAAATCAAAGGAGGTTTACATCTTAGCACCATGCTCCAACGCAATATTGAACATAGATTCTATTTGGATATGCTACTGAATCCGTACAGGAAATTTGGAGCCGCACACTTTCTGTTAAGTAAATAAACAGATTTAAATTCAAAAAATGAAACCAGTGGGTGCTACTTAAATGAATGTTTGTGGCTCTGAAAATCACTTCGACTGGAAGCATCACTGATGAGGAATTAATAACCGAAACACGTGCCTGGTACATAATAACTGAGTTTGGAATTCTCCCTTGAGAAAGTATAGAGTTGGATCACTTCTTTACTATAATGATGCTCGAGCCAATAATAGAACAAATCAGAATAAGCTAAGGACAGAGTTATGGGTCAAGATAGATCTTCCTTAGTATTATAATAATTTTTCGCAGTTGTAGCATAGGAGATATAAAAATGAATCTGCCAAACAGAGCCTTTAGTGGCCATATTTGTTGACCGATTGGCATGAAAATACAACATCGATCGGTAGAGGACCTTAAGTACATGCACGTCCTTATTGTACGATTTCATGAAATTCTATGCCGCAGCTGCAGAGCAAAAGTCGTAAATGTGTCAGCCTATTATAGCCCTCAGCGGTCATATTTATTGACCGATCGGCTCGAAAAACATAAATTAGGTACAGTACCTTGATATCTTGCTAACTGTAATGTTTCGTGAAATTCTATGCAGAGGAGAAGTCGAAATTTAATAAAAAAAAAAAACCAACAAAAAACAACGGACAAGATGGAAGGACGACGGACGGCGCGCTATGACCATAGCTCACTTGAGCCACGCTAAATAGATATGATAAATTTGAAACTTTTATGTCGTAAAGCTTGAGTGGATCAAAATTTCAAGTAAAGAGTCTATCCAGAAGAATGCTTGAAGGAAAAGTGAATCAAAACATTAAAGGAAATGAGCAAGGATATTATCATACCTAGACAAGCCAGCAACACTCCCAATATGACAAAGCTCTTCATGACTGTATTAAAACCTTGTTAGTTCTCAAATGCACTTTTACAATGAATGCAAAGACAATATATATATGACCTCTTATCAAAGTAGTGCTCGTGTTCTTATATAAATATGTATTACCATTTTCTTATTTATGACATGCACAAATCATGCTTTGTACTAATGTATTATCTTTCATATAGTCCATCTGCACTTTACGATCCCTGTAAAAGGAGAAGGTGCGCTAACCCCGAAATCCGGCCTTATAATGTTCGTAAAAATCTCATTCAAATAATAAGTAAATTTCACCTACTGCGATGTCGAAAGGTTAAGGAAATACTGCGTCCAAAGATTGAAGAATCGTATTGTAACGCTCGTGAGTTATGACGTAAATAGCCTAAAATCATTTGAAATCAATTATTATTATTATACTTTGGTTATTTTTACCAAATAATTCTAAATAATTGTAGTTATGCCCTAAAGCATAACTGCACGTTATCTCAACGAATAAGCATAATTTATTTATTATAACGTCTATATTTGTATTTTCCTTCATACGTATATTAAACTGACCAAGGAAGATAACTCCTTCAGTCATGTCTCAGTATAATCCGGAACGTACATGTACGTGTTGGTTTCATCAAATAACAACACAAACTGCGCATTTCGAGATGGCGTGCTCTTTGCTGAGGAAAAACTAGAATATTTAACTAAAACATTTCGTTTTCTGTTGCCAAGTGCGAACATTTAATTTCTTTCTATCGATGTGTACGACTTCCTGCTGCCATTGGACTTATATCAATTCATCCGACTAGTACACATACATGTAATTCAGACGTTCAGCAGTACGGCCACGGGTACAGCATGTAGCAAGGCCCCGGGTGTGATGTTGACCTTGTCTCCTACGACGCCTGCTCATGACACATGGGTGATGCTTTGGCTGGACACCGGGATGTGTTAGCGTCTTCCTATCCCTCCGTATTTAGATAGTTTGATTTAATAGTGGTAACCCAAAGTCGGTAAAGTATAGTATCGTCCAATTTTATTTTTCAGACAGGTCAGTAGGTAAAAGTGATTTGTACACACGTGAGCTCGCCTAGTTTTATTGAAAACACGACTTCTATCAAGTTCTATGTATTTTCTTCCTACAGTTTCGATTGGGTCTTAGAATCTAAGTTATTCTAATGCTTTCAAACCCTTCTCTTTGGGATCATGACCAGGGCCTTTGAAATTTGGGGGAAAATAGCCGAATTCTACAAAATTGGGGAAAATATCAATAGATTTGAATGACTATTGACGTCAAATTTGGTAATTCTAATCCCCCTTTTTATCGATTTGTACATGAGACGTTAAATTAAAAAAAAAAAAAAAAAAAAAATTCGTCCATTCTTAAGTTAATTAGAAGCTCACCTGTGTCACAATATCAGTTATATTGATAACAATCTTACCCCATGCATGATGCAACGTTTTAAAACTATTTCCGATCATTTTGCTTCAGTTTTAATATCGTCAATTTTCTTTTTACAAGGAGACTTTAAAAAATATATATAACTAGATGGCTACTGTTGCAAGCAACAGACGGATTCCTCCTTTATTATACCTTCCTCGGAACTGAAGAGTTATAATCCGAATAAAAAAGATGAAAAAAAAGAATAGTTGCTTTAGTACCTTATTCACTTCAGCAAATGAGTCAAAAGAGCTTATGTTTAACTTGGGACTCTTACCTATTTATCGACAAAAAAGAAGATAAAGACGATAAATACCTTTCAAGTTTAGGAAGGCTTGAAACTCCTAGAGCTATTCTATCCATTTTGAATCCTTTTAAATTACTATCCCAAAAAGAATTGCACAATGAATTAGCAATGAGAAAATTTCTATAAATAGAGAATGACAGCAGCATGAAAGTACAGACAAGTAATGCTACTAAGATAAAAAAAGGAAACAGAGAACAAAAATAAAAGAGTTATCTATCTTACTATGTAATGTTCAAATAAGAAGTACTACTTGTGTGAAGAATAAATATCTAAGAACAAAATCCTATCAATCCTACAAGAGTAAATGTTTGCTATGACCTTGAAAAAGTTTATTTGACCTTGAACCAAGGTCATGGATGAAAGATAAGCATTTTTGTTTATTCTCATCAAGATTTCTTTTCATCTATTCAAAGCTCAATATTTTATCAACAAAAGTCTGTTGTGTCCCTGAACTCGAACAAATGACCTTTGGTCAAGGTCAAGGTGAAAGGACTTGATGCAAGGAATATTTGTTTGAAGTTTGAACTCTCAAGGTCAAATGGTCTTTGTTCTATAGGAAAAATTTTGTTGTGACCTTGAGAATGAAAATTTGACCTTGGGTCAAGGTCAAGATAAAAGGGCTTGGATCAATGATTGTATTTATGAAGTTTGAACTGTCAAGGTCAAATAGTCTTTGTTCTATAGGCAAAAGTTTGTTGTGACCTTGAGAATCATAATTTGACCTTGAAACTAGATCATCATCAATGACTACCTATAAGTAACCTACCATCTAAGTTTCAACTCAAAATCTCAAAAACTGTAGAAATTGGCACTGTGCCAATTTAAAGTTCCATTTTCAACTCAAAATAGCGCGAAAACCGTAAATATTTCATCGAGCATGTAAGCGTGTAAAAGTTTGCAAATTTCCTAAAGAACAATTTAAAACAAATTTCATTCAAATCGCACGGTTAGTTTAGGAGTTATAAGGTTTTAAAGATTTGACCTTTGATGACCTCTAGCGGGGGCATATGTAAACTTTTCGACAAGAAAAAAAATTTAAATGAAGATCTTTATTTTCTCTTTCACATGATACTTTCCATTTTATCATATGATGCGGAACTTTGTTGTAACGTCTCTGGATTGGCTTGGGGGTAAGAATAATAATAATAAGAATAATAAGAATAAAGAAAAGACAATACAATAACAGAAAGGATTCCGACAGAAGTCGGAATCCTTAATAATGGAAGTGTTTGTCACACTAGCAATTCTATATCACTCTCATTCAGTTTCTGATTGATATACTGTACAGTTTGCATTTTATATTCATATCTATTTGTTTATATACGTAATGTTTGTATGTTTATTAATCAGTTATATCAGATTCTGTTTATTTAGTTATTTACTTATTCATGATCACATCTTTTGTATTTACTTATTCATCTACCTGTCTACATTTGTATTTTCATCTATCCGCCTACATTCGTATTAATGCGCTTCATTAACTAAGTTCATGTCGAATCCCCCGTTAGAGTATAGTTTTAAAACATAGCATCAACAACAACAAATATTTTAGTTGATTAACATGATTTAATATTGTGTTAAAAAAAAAAAAAATAAAAAAAATAAATAAAATAAAATTCAGCCAATCAGGCTGACGTTTATGATTTTATGTTATATCATTTATTTATTTATTTATTTATTTATTTATTTATTTATTTATCTTCCGCACATATCTGTCCATTTGCTTATTCATTCATTCATAGAATTAGATGAAACTTTAGACTGAAGTTTTTTTTTAAGGCTTTAGTATGCACAAATGAGGGTGCTCATGCATACATTTAGCTTCCTTCTCATAACTTATATTCCTAGTGTGTCTGGGTATACAATGTTAACATTATTGGTATTGAGTTTATTGTAATTGTGATAACTATCATACAAAAAAAAAAAAAAAAAAAAAGGGTCAAACCCCTTTTGGAAACAACAAACTTATCCGAAACATTCAAGGTCACTTTCACAAAATTTAATCAATTTTTTTTTAAATCTGGACGTATTACACACTATTTCAAACAATGTCTTAACCCGAGTGCATGTGCACTTCGAACAGACTGTCCAAGTACCACTGATGTCAATATTTGTCACATTGTAATAAATTCTTGTGTGATGTAACAAGTACCTGCCAGCCATGCAACTTTGTTACATGGTTGTAGTACATTCTCGTGTTTATTAGTGTTATAGAGATAAAGATACTTTATTCCTTAGATCATACGATTTATCGGTTACAATGAGTACAATGATAATTCATATATATAATGGCATAACGTGTAGTCTAATTAGTATATTACAAACATTATAAGTGTATGTCAGTCATTTCTAACTTTAAGTA
This sequence comes from Pinctada imbricata, assembly GCA_033119305.1. Taxonomy (NCBI): domain Eukaryota; kingdom Metazoa; phylum Mollusca; class Bivalvia; order Pterioida; family Pteriidae; genus Pinctada; species Pinctada imbricata. Next base: position 35,569,548 of record VSWD01000005.1, on the reverse strand, counting down.
ACTGTCATCAGACTATCGTTAAAATGTCTTGAATCTTCAGAAGTCATGCAATTAACATAATCAATGAGACTTTATTCTTTAAACCAGATACAAGAAAATACATAATTAAGTCATACTCTTAAAATAACAAATCGGCAAAACTGCAGATAAACTAGTACAAATAAAGCTAAAACAGAAATTGATTTAAAATAACTTCATACTTATACGAATATCATATATGTGATTACTAATCTCGTAAATTTATATGAATAAGAATCAGAAATCATTTATTCGAGTGTCGCAAATCACATTTACAAGGTTATAATTACAATAAGATCAGTACATAATTTTGGAATTTTACGCCCACTCATACTTGACTACGAGACACTGTTCCATGTTCACATGTATCGCATTATATACATTAAAGTTCACATTATATTTATAATAATATATGTGTGCGGAGTAAGCTTTCTTTCATAGACATACTCCCACCACATAGGCGTCCGTTTCGGAATAGCGCGTCTCTAACGTAGCTGCCATTACATCAAGACCAATAAGGTTACATTTTCAAATGATGCAACTTTCCCCGACTATGTCATACAGTTTGCCCTTATCAATATATAAAGAATTGAACTTAAAGACTATCAAAAATTACCGATAATGGTAAGAGATTCTCTTGCATTTTAAAAATAGATAAATAAAGGAATGAATAAATAAAAAAAAAATCACTGGTCCGGTGTATGCAACTGAAGGATTTCGAAATAAGAATAAATTCAACGGCACCTAACCGCACCTTTCTAGTGCGTACACATCAATTGCATTCTGGCCACACCCCTGGACGTAATATAAAATAGAGGGCTCTAGGATCTCTTACGCATTTTCATATGCAGTCCACTATCGAGGATCACGTGTCTGATGCAATAAATGAACACTAAGGAACATTTATTTAAATGCCAATAGCATTAAACAATATCATAAATTAAAAAGAAAAATTAATAAATAACCAAATAAATAAAGCAATGAATAAACAACCTCATCTGGAAGAGGTCCCTATTCCATCTCCCTCATCAATTTAGGTTTAATCTTTAATGTAAGAAGATTAAGAAAATATTCATGCACGAAGCCTTCTGGAAGTCATTAACAAAATTTTAAAGAAAAGGTTATATTTACTGGCATGATAATTTATTTGATCCTAAAAATCACATAGAATTAAAAAAAAATAATAATAATAAAATAAATAAATAAATAAATAAATAAATAAATAAATAAATAAATAAATAAATAAATAAATAAATAAATAATAATAATAAAAACAAACAAACAAACAAAAACAATAACCCCCTAAACAACAACAACAAACAAACAAACAAAAAACAAATAAAACAACTGTTCCCTTTACAACCTAACGATTTTTAAACGTATGCTAGATATTTTCCAAACAGGCATAACATAACAGAACTGGACGGCAGAATCAATCATGGAATACATAAATTAATTTTTCTCTTAATAACTGGCAAAAAAAAAAAAAAAAAAAAAAAATAAATAAATAAAATAAAATAAAAAATAAATTAATAAATAAACAAATAAAATAAAAAAAAAAAATAATAATAAATAAATAAACAAATAAAAAAAAAAAAAAAAAAGAAAAGAAACCACTTCGATCTACCTTTTCCTTTATATGCATATGGGCCTGTTTATTGACACGAAATAATGACGTCAATATTTGCGAACTGCGTCTCGAGATAGGTGATGCACACGAAGCCCACAGGGCCAGCTTTGTATCATATAGGACAGCACGTTAGAATGAGCTTAATAATCTACATTAAACAGCGTCATAGTAGTGTATCTCGTGTTCAAAATATGGTGCGATCTTTATTCACCTTACATAACATCCAATCGGATAAATCAGCCTTACGCGATCACACTTCCCCCCTATGGTAAGAGGATTAATGGTTCAAGGTCAGCGTTATTTACGTCTTAGAGCCCTTCATGTATCTAAATATGGTACGATCTTTATTCGCTTTACATACCAAACAATATGATAAATTAGCATTATGCGATCACATTTCGCCCTTAAGATTATTATTGGGTCAAAGTTAGTTAACGGGTCAAGGTCAGCGTTATATACCTCTTACATAGCCCCTCATATATAAGAATGAAATTGTCGCTTTTCATGACGTAACATCCACGTAAAATATCCGACATATACATACAATCGATATTGTCGATAAATGTAGACTGCGGTCTAGTGGCATTTTTCTATCATGCCTATGATGCCTTCGAATAAGAAAGAGTGGTATTTAATATGGCAGTTCTGTCATGGCGCTCGGTTTCTGCAAAATCGGCCGCTTTGTGGCGGATGCCTTTCGAGGGTTATCATCAATAATCCTCGAAAGTCATTATGGCAGAATTTTGCTTTGAAACCTCGCTTCAGTTTCTGTTGTCTTCCAGACTCTGAGCCAATAATTGGGGTTTATTATTGATTTGTATTGATTATCTACGACATATACAATTGAATGTCGTCGTAGACCATTGATTTAGTTATATTGTCAAAATATTGATTTATTGATATTGAAATATTGCACATATTTCATTTCAACTTATGAGCTATTGAGCATTGAACTATGAACTATTGAGCATTGAACTTGATGAACAATTGAACTGAACTTATATTCAAGAACTAAGAAAAATCAACTTACTGAGCATTTAATTCATTTGCCTATTGTGCATTGAACTATTGAATATTGAATATCTATTTCAAATAAAGCCATGACATGAACCGCCAATCATCTTCCTTTGCTTTATTCTGTAGAGATAATTGTAGTTATGCCCTAAAGCATAACTGCACGTTATCTCAACGAATAAGCATAATTTATTTATTATAACGTCTATATTTGTATTTTCCTTCATACGTATATTAAACTGACCAAGGAAGATAACTCCTTCAGTCATGTCTCAGTATAATCCGGAACGTACATGTACGTGTTGGTTTCATCAAATAACAACACAAACTGCGCATTTCGAGATGGCGTGCTCTTTGCTGAGGAAAAACTAGAATATTTAACTAATACCCTCCCCTCCACACCCTTTCTCGTTACTTTTATAATTCACTCCACGAACTCTAATCTTCAGTTGAGCTTATCTCATATTCTTCCTCATACAATCATATATTATTTCAATGTCAAAGTTTACATTCAATTTCCAAGTTTTCTCGCTTGTTTCACTTTTATTTCAGCAACATCTACCAAGATTCGGGATTATGCTCGACGTACATGTAGATTCTCCATTTGATTGGACTTGCTGGGAATTCATGTATCTAGGACCCATGCCTACATCTGCGACCCTCTTACATTGAACTTCATGATGGGTACCCGCTCAAAGTTCCGGTTGTCAGTCCAGATTACCTGCTCGTACCACCTCGCCTTAAACGCGTCATGGCTTTCCTATTCCCGTCCAAGTTCATTGTTTCAAAGACTGCAGTTCCGCTCATTAATAACTGTCTTAGTGTTCGGCATAATTTTGCTTTGAAACCTCGCTTCAGTTTCTGTTGTCTTCCAGACTCTGAGCCAATAATTGGGGTTTATTATTGATTTGTATTGATTATCTACGACATATACAATTGAATGTCGTCGTAGACCATTGATTTAGTTATATTGTCAAAATATTGATTTATTGATATTGAAATATTGCACATATTTCATTTCAACTTATGAGCTATTGAGCATTGAACTATGAACTATTGAGCATTGAACTTGATGAACAATTGAACTGAACTTATATTCAAGAACTAAGAAAAATCAACTTACTGAGCATTTAATTCATTTGCCTATTGTGCATTGAACTATTGGATATTGAATATCTATTTCAAATAAAGCCATGACATGAACCGCCAATCATCTTCCTTTGCTTTATTCTGTAGAGATAATTTAGAAACGTTCAGGATTCAAACGTTTCTTTAATGAACGTTTTTCGAATTTCGATGTACATTATTCGCGATATAACAAATGGATATATAGCTAGCTGTACGTACACCCACATACTATTAGCCACAATTAGCCACAACTAGACCTACATTGGTTCGTACGTATCACTAAACGGCATCTCTCGACTGTGACATTCTGCTACGTCTTTTGGTACATTTTTGGACATAATAATTTTCATACTTTTTGGCCATATTACATTGTTTAGACTGAGGATCACTGACGAGGGTTTAGTACCCGAAACGTGCATGTCTTGTCCATGCTGTAAATTTATCAGGTTTTAAATGATGCTATTGAATTTAAAGACGTTTAACAAAATCAAATGATAACGTGTACAATACTTGTAACTTTACGTCTCTATTGCTGCATTCTGAGAAAGTATCTTTGAAAGAAATACAGATGAGATAAAGAAGATCCTGACGACAATCGCAACAGCACTGAGTGCAGAGTGCAACCTTGGGCAAGAATTTTTATTCAAACAATGGATACACCTTATAAAACAAAACTGTGTAAAAAAGTTTTTCTTCATCAAGTCTCCGTTCGTTGATTCAAATAATACGGAAGTGTTCCAACTCTATACCTTCTTGAAGAAAATTTCAAACCCATTTCAATGCACCAGACACGTGTTTAGATAGCAAATCCTCATCAGTGGTGCTTCCAGCTAAAGTGATATCAAACACCACCAACATTCATTTCAATAGCGCCCTCTAATCTAATTTATAAAAAATCCATTTGATGCATTTTGCAGAGAGTGTGCTTTTCCACGAAATAGCAAAATAGTATATATGACTTCGAATTGATTAAGAGCCAAAATAAATCTTCTTTCAGGCGGCAGAGCTTAAAATGTACGTACACTACATATCAGTGTTTATTTTACACTGTTCTTCGAGACCTCTGGGTAATCGGAAAAGTGGGAGGATAATGCGCACGCAATCCGGATAACTACATCGTATGCTACTTACGTGGCAGATGGCCGTCCTAAGTCAGCAACGCTTGGTGTCTTTGGTTTATAAAAAGTGTGAGTTTGTGTTCCTTTCATGTTTGCGTCTATTAGTGTGCGTGTCTGTCGTGTTTTTGCAGTTGGTGTTTTGAGGATTGCCTTGCGTGTTGCAACCGAGTATCGATGGAGATCTCATCATTTCTTTTAATCCGACTACGTGCAGTAAAAAATCTTGTTATGAGTGACTGTATGATAATTTGAATATAGTATCTGATAGTAATAATACGGAGGTATTCTAACTCTATACCTTCATGAAGAAAATTTCAAACCATTTTTTCCTGCACCAGACAATTGTTTCGAATATTGAATTCTCATCAGTGATGCTTCCAACGGAGCCACCAAAATTAATTTCAGTAGCGCCCTCTTTTATTTTTTTGAAATTAAATCTGTACATGTACATTTACTTTACAGAGTCAGTGCGCGGCTCCACATTTCCTGTAAGTTTGATTCAGTAGCATATCCAAATAAGATATAAGTATATGTGAACTTATGTGCTTCGCTTTTATCCATGTTTCTAGAAAATACACGATGTACATTCATTGTTATTTAATTATCTGATGACAGATGTTCTATTGTTAAACGTCTTCAAATTCAATGGCATAATTTATATACAGATAAATTTGCAGCATAGACCAGACATTTAAGAATAATTAGACGTTTAATGATCATTTAAGAACTGATAAATTTTCAGCATGGACCAGACATGCACGTTTCGGGTAATTAACCCTCGTCGGTGATCCTCAATCTAAACAATGTAATATGGCCAAAATGTGTGAAAGTTATTATGTCTAAAAATGTTCCGAAATATGTAGCAGGATTGGTGAGATATGATGCTACAGGACCCACGTAACAGAGAATTCAAGAAAGTTTCGATGACAGAAATTTTCGAATGTGTTGAAGAAACGATCGACTGAAGTCGGTCAAACTTGGCTACATGTGCTCTCGGGGACTCCTTTAGTATAGACGTCTAGAGAATTCTGTTGTGAAACATTGTGGAACTTTCTAGTTGGTAAGAACATATAAATATCCCAGATAGTAAAAAGGAAAAGATGAATTATTGAGTCTCGTGCCAGTATTTTATTTAAATTAGGTAACATGTAATGTGGAATGTGATATTGTCGGAATTCTAATGGGGACCAATTGTGCCCCACTCCTTGCCGACATTTTCCTTCACTCGTACGAAGCTGAATTCATTCAATCTTTGGTCTCTGAAGGGAAAAGATACTTAGTGTACTAAGTGTTTTGAATATACTTACCTGACATTGTCGCCATAGCACTTTCTATATAGACATAACGTCAGACAGTGCATGAATTTTACATATTTTCATTTCCATGCTTTATTAACATCGACGGCGGGTGCGGCTAGCCAACAGGGGATGCTTACTCCTCCCGGGCACCTGGTCCCACCTCTAGCTTACTAGGGGTCCGTCTATGTTTAATTTTGTGCTCTATTGTGAGTGCTGTTGAGATAATCGTCAGGATCTTCTTTAACTCATTAGCCTCTTACTTCAACTTCACAAACAGAAACATAGACGATATGTTGTCCATCAATAACCCAAACTTCGCGGATTACCTGAGCAGTATCTATCCGTCGTAGCATGAAGTCAAAGAAACTACAGAGACAAATAATTCAGCATCCTATTTGGACATAATGTTGTCCTACGACACTGATGGTCATATCTCAGTTGATACGCTATGCCAGAGCAAATACCAAATATACAGATTTTGTTCTGAGAGCTAGGCGTCTTTCAGATAAGATTCTCAGTCAGGGATATGTTTGTGACCGACTAACATCGTCACCGAGGAAGTTCTACGGTCGATATGGGGAACTCGTCATACACTATGATGTCCCACTCTTCAGAATAGTGGATGATATTCTGTCATAGACCGTTTGAACCATCCAACTAAAGATTGTACTCTATGTCTTCCGAAATCGAAGTTACCGGATGTGACAGTTCTACCGAATTGAAGCGGCGGGTGTTGCATGCAAGCAGGAGATGCTCACTCTTCCTGGGCACCTGGTTTCACTCTCATATCGGGAGTCCGCTTCTTTTCATGTGGTGGGAGTTTTTGTTTGTTTGCTTTGGTTTCTGTTTTATCATGATTTTGTTTGCCTTCGGTTTCTGATTTTCTGAATTATCGATTTTGTGCTGTATACAGGGATATGGTCATAATCCATATTTGTCATTGTTGTTCCAGTCTCACATCATTATCTAAGTGTTACATAAATAATCTGGGATATTTTCAATTACAAGTCTTCGTAAGAGTTGCACGCTGATTGACTCAGACGATGAATTTTATGCCAGGCCTGTTCAAATCTCGTTAGAGGATTTAGGGCCTAAACCACATGTCTTCTCTGTAAAGTGAACGGACTGTAGGGGAAATTTGTACATAAGCTCACTCCACCTGGTATGTCACAAACACACTTTCGAAAGTCTCCTATGCTTTTGATATGCATCTACCTTTTTGCTTTGCTGTCATGGAGAAACTATTATGTACGTACAACAATAGTATGTCCTTGGAGACTGAGAGATAACCGGGATATTGGAATGATTGTGTGCAAGTAACTGTCTTTCTGTGCTTGTCTGCTCTGTGTTTTTACAGTGGGTGTTTTTGGATTTTGCTGTGGATGCTTCAACCTGGTGTTGTTGGAGATCCCCTCCTTTGTTTCAGATATCCATACCTTTAGTTTCCTTCGTTTTTGATAGCCGTCCAAAGTCGGCACTATTTTTTGTATATGTTTATTAGTGTTTTATATCGATTTTGACGGTTAGTGTTTAGTATTCCTCGACCCTTTGAAGTTTTTTGTTATGCTTGTCCCTATTGTGTGTTCGCATAGTGCGTTTTGGTGCCTTACTGTGGTAGCTGCAGCAGAGTCCCCGGTGGAATACAGTCCTTTCATCAAGGAATTCTAAAAGAGACAAACTCGATGGAGCGACTGAAATAGTTAAGTTTCATTAGGATCCCTTTAACATGTACGGTATACTAAAATCCATATTCTGAAAAGAGAAGAAATTAATTCAAGATTAATACAATTCAAACATGTAACTGATATAATGCAGTCATTCCCAGTCATTGTAATGTTCATACATCGAAATCCAAAAATATCAGAATCGGAATTTATTATTATTAAAAAGAACCCTTCTTTTAAACAATAAGCAGTAAATTGATTCAGATTTTAATATCTCAATCAAATATACATTGTCAAGGAAAATCACAATACTATCGAAACAGTGTTATTTCAATTTATTGAAGTCAGTTCATAAATGCATTTTGAATTCTTATAAATCTGACAATGTCATCTTAAAAATATGAATGAAAATTATATTATGAAATGATTGAAATAAATGCTTACTTAAAAACTACAACGACAATTGTTTTCAAGACAAATAAAATGCCCACGATGAATGTCAAGTCTGGGAATGTTAACATAACAAGGGCCAGCTGGACAATCGCTATTTACCGAGCATCCTACAAATGAAAGAAAGTATTAAAGATTTTCCAGACAAAACTTGTTAAGTACTTCAAAAAATGTCGACGCTTATATATTCATTCAATCAATACCTTGAATATTGAATTCTTGCTTAACTTATAAATCGTGTGTGTCTTTCTTAAAGTGGTTGTTTTGACATAACCTCAGACAGTGCATGCAGTTTATATATTGTTTTCATTTTCGTGCATGAACATCGACGGCGGGTGCGGCTAGCCAACAGGGGATGCTTACTCCTCCCGGGCACCTGGTTTCACCTCTAGCTTGCTAGGGGTCCGTCGATGCTCAATTTTGTGCTCTATTGTGAGTGCTGTTGAGATCTTCTGTAACTCTTTTGAATAAAAAAGATGTTACTGTGAACAGGGCAGCATATCCTTGTTTAAAATTCTTCACCACAATTGTACGTTCTTCGAGACCTCTGGGTAATTGGAGAAGTGAGAGGGTTGTGCGCACGTAATCCAGGATAACCACACCATTTGCTACTTGCGTCACAGATGGCCGTCCAAAGTCGGCACCGGTTACCCATTGGTCTCGTCGGTTTATGTGTAGTCTTTTGTGTTTGATGTTTACATGTCGTGTGTCTCTTTTCCGTCTCGTGCTGTACTCGTCTTTTATGTTTTTGCATCGGGTGTTTTGATGTTTTACTGTTGATGCTGCAACGGGGTCTTGTTGGAGATCTCCTCCCTTCTTTTTCCATACCCCTTCCATAATAAGGAAGGATCTACCTTAAGTCAAATATCTGATTATGTTCATTATTGAAAGAGACGCTTGCAAATTTTATTTCTATGTCGTGCGCACGAGATAATATTTCAATTTGATAAAATGTCAATCCAAATGAGATAAAGAAGATTCAGCACTCACAATAGAGCACCAAATTGAGCATCGACAGACCCAAGCAAGCTAAAGGTGGGACCGGGTGTCCGGAAGTAGTAAGCATCCCTTGTTTGGTAAGCCGTATCCGATGTCGATGTTCACACAAAGCTTCTTTCAGTCAACACAGTTAGAACGAAAGTAATTCATAACCCTGAAATACTTAATCAAGGGGTACGTGTTTAACTGATCCACACCGCAAAAGATAATAAGTGTAAATATATGAGAACATTGAAATGTTATTACTCGTAGGATTCTTGAACTATGTAATTTTGAGTCATTTGCATTTTATTCTCTGATATCCACTATGCTCCTGATTATTATTTTATGTTTTGTAACGTTAACAAAAATGTAAAACAGATAGTCATAGGAATCTAAAATCATTATATATGCCAGATGACAAATGTACAAATAATTTTGATGAAACAATTTTGAAGGTATGGGGCTTCGGGGTTAAAGTAACTGATTTTGAATTGAAGTCAAAGTCTCAATAAGTGCTCAGTTTAATCATAGTATGTGGGTTCTCTTTAGATTCTTTAAATATAAGTTAATTGCTGTTATTTCATTATTATGTAGAAATATTGATGCTTTGGATAGGATTTGTTACATAATAGTTAACAATGAACTGTTTCATTTAATATGTTAAATATGCAATGATAAATATAATTGTAGCAATGAAAGGATGTTTGTTATGAAGAAGAAGTAGAAAAGTGTCAAACATGTGGTATGCAAGTTTAAAGATGTTATTTATCCACAAGAATTGACTCTAAATAAAGCAAACGTTACAGACACAGAAACACAATTGTCGGACCTAAGTATCAAAATTGTTAATGGAGAGATTCATACAAGGGTGTATGACAAACGAGATGATTTTGGATTCAACACAGTAAATTTTCCCTGGCTTGACGGTGATGTCCCTAGATTACCCTCATACGGTATCTACATTTCACAGCACTCATCCGGTATGCTAGAAAATGTACTGATGTTTTGGATTTTCATAGTAGAAATTCACAAATTACAAAGAAACTTTTAGGTCAAGGTTTTCGCTTTCACAAACAAGTAAAGACTTTCTGGAAATTTTACAAAAATTATGATCAACTTCTTTTGAAATTTGGACCCATATAAGCAACAGAGTATATAATTTTAGGTATGTCACAACCTGCATTTTATGGTGACATAATTAATAAAATAAGAAGGATCAAAGGTAGACAGCATAACTATCGAAAACGCGTCAGAGTCATCAAACGCCTTTTATTCCGTGGATATGATCATTATGTCACCAGACGGACACTAAGCTTGGTACTTGAGCAATCTCAGTCTTGTAAAAGCGCATTCGTAAGACTTGCACTCTGACTGACTGTGACGACGGGACTTCATGACGGGCCCTGTCCTAACATCTTTAGAGAAGACAGGGCCCCGACCACCTGTCCTCTCTGAATGCCAGTCGGACTCCTCGGGTGATAACATATATGGGCTCGCTACAGCCGGCAGAGCACGGACTGTTTTACGCACGTGCTCTTTTTATATCCATTTACATATTGATCTGTGTTGCTTGGACCCCTGCGTTTTACGGGCCTGTTTGTGTGTGGTTATCTTACAGTGAGGAGGTTGTTTTACACCATAATTATGCGTTCTTCAAGACCTCTGGGAAATCGGAAAAATTGGAGGGTTGTGCGCACGTAATCCAGGATAACCACACCGTCTGCTACATACGTGGCAGATGGCCGTCCTTAGTCGGCACATGCGCACAACCCTCCACAACAAAGAATATTCAAACTGTATAATTATGCAAAGATTACAACAAATTACAATCAAAACTAAAATCTGTCCGAAAATTATTCTTCCAAGATTTTACTTTCATATCAAAATTTACCTTACAAGTTACGTTGGATTTCATTTTTATTTCTACTAAAAGTAAAGTTTTATCGATGTTATTTACAAAGATATTTACATAGGTACATGTATAAATGAAATTTGGTCAACATACCTATGCATGCAAATATGGTGAAAATAATCAAATTTTTCTTGATTTTTCCAATGCTGTGGCAAGTTTTCAAATGAACTACACAATCCTATGCAGATAATTACAGAACATGGACTTTCATTCAGATAATACTTACAAATTTAGTATCGTTGACACGAATACGTCATGATTTGTACTTTGTTATACCAAAATCCTTGAATAAGGTCGATGCTAAAAGGAAATTTTCATTACACATGTAACTGACTTACTAAGGTACGAGACCCATAATCCGACCCTTGATGTGTTTGATCAGTTTAGAATGTGTTTATTAGAACCAACTGATTGCACTACCGCCATAAGTGTCCATAAGTCTCAATTGTTGATGTATATTCTTTTGTGGTTGATAGATATATATTTTTGTGGTTGGTGTCTTGAGTGCTGTTGAGGTTATCGTCAGGATCTTCTTTGACTCATTTGTGTCACACTTATGCCCTTTGCCCCGTGGAGCTTGTAAAAAAGTTCCCCGCGAGAGGTTTGGCAGTAAGTGTTTTAAATATTTTACCCTGACATTGTCGCCATAGCACTTTCTATATAAACATAACCTCAGACAGTGCATGTATTTTATGTATTGTTTCATTTTCATGCGAGAACATCGACGGCGGGTGCGGCTGGCCAACAGGGGCGCTTACTCCTCCCGGGTACCTGGTCCCACCTCTAGCTTGCTCGGGGTTCGTCGATGCTCAAATGTTTGCTCTATTGTGAGTGATGTTGAGATTATCGTCAGGATCTTCTTTGACTCATTGGTGTCGACGGTGTTTAGTGTCTGGTCGTCCTTGACCTGTTGGAGTATTGTGCTTATTCGTTCAGTGTTTTCAGGTAGGGGTGCTTCAGTATATCGCTGAAACTGATTTCTTTCCTGTTGGAGATTATCTCCCTTCTTTAGTTATTCTCATCATATTCGTTTGAAATGTACAGATTCTCTTATTGAGCCGGATTATTTCATGACAAATATTGATAATGACCATATCCCTGTACACAGCACAAAATCGATAATTCAGAAAATCAGAAACCCAAGGCATACAAAACCAGGATAAAACAGTAACCAAACCCGATATGGAAGTGAGACCAGGTGCCCAGGAAGAGTAAGTATCTCCTGCTTGCATGCAACACCCGCCGCCTCAATTCGGTAGAACTCTCACATCCGGTTACTTCCATTTCGGAAGACATAGAGTACAATATTTGGTTGGACAATTGGTTCATTATCGTTAACAATGGGTATAAGTTCATACTACAACGTTTTCTGTTTCTAATGGGTGAGATAAGTATAAGCCTTATACGAAATCTCCAACAACAAACAAAGACTAAAGAGAAGTCACAAAAGACTACCACACAAACGAATGCATGAAAAGGCACATATTACAAAACGAAAGCGCGTACGACAGAAGGAGAAAAAAAAACGAATATGGTAAAAATTATGTTGTCGTAATGAGATAGAAACAGGAGTGAAAGTGGTTTCTTTTGATACATTTTTTTGTAGCACATTAATGGACAATTGTCTTTTTTGAATACTCTCTGATTCGACTTAACATAAATAATATTTCTGTGAATGAATGACAAATATGGATAATGAACATATCCCTATATTCAAAACAAAATCGATAATTCAGAAAATCACAAACCGAAGGCATACAAAATCAGGATAAAACAGGAACCAAAGCAAGCAAACAAAACCTCCACCACATGAAAAGAAGCGAACTCCCGATATGGGATTGAGACCAGGTCCCCAGGAGATGGCCGTCCAAATTGGGCACTGAATGCACATCGGTCTCCTTCTCTGTATGTATTGTATTTAGTCCTCAGTAAGGTTGATTACTTTTGTATGGTACTAGTTTTTTGGTAGTAGTATCTATTGGTTTACCTTTCGTTTGTTTACATTCAAGATCATATTAAGATGATAGTCAACATTCCTCAGTTTTTATTGTTCCTGGCTTCCATTGGATTTGTTTTGACTATCGTGAAATTACCATTCCCATCTTTGTCTGATTTAATCGGCAAAATCACTGTCGCATATCCCGTGGTACGTATATAATATGTTCAACGGGAATCCCCTTTGATCTAACCAGGTAAATACTGTCTAAATCTACTTTACATTAATCTATTGTAAGCCAGCTATCAAATTGCCATCATTATCAATTATATGAATACTTAAGCAGAAAATCGTTGGATTTTCACATGTAATGAAATGCTGTACCACAGATACAAAATTATCTGTTTCTCTAATTATACGTATACTCCTATTTTTGACCAAACTATATTATTATCATATAATTGATAATGATGGTCATATGACAGGCAAAAAAATCATATAACGTAGATTAAGACAGCATTTACCTGATTTAATCAAAGGGGACATCCGAGGAAGATATCATATGCGTATCACGTGATTTGCAACCATACAAATGCAGCCCTTAAACATAAATACATGCCATTTTTGATGGGATTTTCTTTCCATCTTTTAATACAGACAAACTAGTGTTAAAAGAGTAAATGTATGTGATGAAGGGACTCCATGGCGGGCGCTGTTCAAACCTTTTCAGAGATGACATGGCCCCAGGCAGCAGAGCACGGATTGTATTCCGTACATCCTCCTTTATTATATTCATTTACATATCCATCTGTGTTCCGTTTGCCCCTGTGTTTTAGTTTTGCTGTCTCGTTTCTGTGTTCATCTTACAGTGAAGAGGTTATTTTACACTACAATTGTGCGCTCATCGAGACCTCTTTGTAACCGGATAAGTGGAAGGGTTGTGTGCACACAGTCCGCATAGCTACATCATTCGCTACTAACCTTTGTCATATAGTATTTCTGACGGGGATTCAATATATAACCGAAACACGCGTCTAGTACAATAAAATTGGTACTATAGAACATAATTATATTTCAATATTGACAATTGCAGATGGCCTCGTAAGTCGGCACCGGTTGCCTTTTGGTTTCGTTGTCTTATGTTTGGTATTTTGTGTTTGGTATTCCAAATCCCTTATGCGTCTCTTGCTGATTATGTCATTTCTGTGTTTTGATGTGGATGCTGCAACCGAGTCTTGTTGGAGATATCTTTCTTTCAATTTGTAATAATATGTATATTACATGTATCTGATATCATGCACATGTGTATTTGCTAATTCCATTTTCTAAATTTGATTCAGATAGCTTTGGACCTGCGGTTTAGGTTGTAGTTCACGTTGTGTATTAAAATTATACATTTTGAAAAAATAGAAAAGAAGTTCTGGATTATTTTAAGCATCATATGGTGGTCATAGCAGTATGAGAACTAATTGAATGCAAATCGTTGGGTCCAGCTTTTACGTGGACCATGGTCACATGATAGAATTTGCTTGTGCCAGCAGAAACAATACCTGCAATTAAACTTTAACTAGATATCTCTGATTGGTTGTTTGGAACAGCCCATGTGTCTCACATAAAGGCTCATCTCATAGGGCACGAGCAAAACTGAAGAAGAAATAAGCTTCCCTGCGAGCTACGTTAAATGAGTTAAAGAAGATCCTGACGATAATCTCAACAGCACTCACAATAGAGTACAAAATTAAGCATTGACGGACCCCTAGCAAGCTAGAGGTGGGACCAGGTGCCCGGGAGGAGTAAGCATCCCCTGTTGGCTAGCCGCACCCGCCGTCGATGTTTAAAGTAATATTAGAACATATGAGATAATACTTTTACCTTAAACTTTCCCTAAAAATAGACCATAATACGCCAAAAATAGTTTTCAGCTCTTACCACACACATACGTAAATCAGTTTTGAAGTTGTTATTTTTAGCCATTTACAGAAACCCTGATTCTATAAAAGATCACTCACTTCCGGTAAATATAATGGAGAGACTTATTACGTAGAAAGCTGTACATAAAAGACGAAAGTAGTGTAAACAATACAATGTACCGTTGAGGTATTGAAGCTGAGTTCGCATTTAATTTGTTCAGTTTCACATCTTTAGATAATTTCTTGATCATGTCGAGTATTAATATGTAAATGATTAATGTTAGTAATTTTCATGCGACCAAGCATCTGTCCGTGAGAAAAAAAGGGGGGAGGGGGAAAGGGTCTTTGGATGGACGATTTCACACATGATGTCACATCATATTTTCTGTCTGTCCTATTTGACTATTTGTTCTAAACACGCACGATTTGAAACTATGGTTGAATATACAGCCCGACCTGTTTCAAACTCAGAAGGGGGGTAACTTGGAATGCGTGCGACTGGAGTTTCAGACCGGGAGGCCCCCTGCCCATCCTTTTATTGAGCTTATTGTACAACATAGTATTACCTATATTCATATTGTCATATACATACATTTTAATGACAAATGACAGATGGAGATATCTTTGGCATAGATTCAGGGATCTAAAATAGGGAGGGCGGATCAAAGTGGACATTGAAACAATCTTTCTGAGAAGTGTAGGAAGGGGTGAGGGTTATAATTACTAAACAAAACGTTATTGATTTATTTTTACATATATTTTTTGAATTCATCTTTATAAATATTTCAAAATTCACCTGCATTGGTGCAAGGGATATAGGGTAGACCTTATTTCACGAGCTCCCCAGTGGGTAAAACACTCAGTAAATTTTAATATAATTCTGAGGCTCCAAATCGGTGTCACGGAATCTGTTTTGATTAAAATAAGGACCAAATTTTATTCTATCAATATATATGGTCAAAATTTTAGAGATTAACAACGAAAAACGATTCGACATTATTCTTTTTTTTCTTAATCATTAAGTTATGGTCACAGTTAGCGGTTTTTATGGAATAACATAATAATAAAAGAACGAAGCGAAAAATTTATACTGATCTGAAAACATTTTTGAAATACGTTTTCATGAGAGGCAATTGATGATAGAAAAGATTGGATGGTCTCTCTCTCTCTCTCTCTCTCTCTCTCTCTCTCTCTCTCTCTCTCTCTCTCTCTCTCTCAACGATTTAAAACGGAAAAATGTGCGTGTGTGTGTGTGGGGGGGAGGGGGGTTACCCCCGAAATACATGATCTAATATTTGGCAAGTGCTAGATCCATAATTCCATATGTAGATACAGAATCTATCAAAAATATTGGCCGGCACGATTATTTTTCTTAATAAGAATATAAATTATGTCAAACTTCTGTCCTGAATCTGCAGGTGATCGTCAGCCATGAGCATGTTTAGAAATGGTGCGCCCTTTATTTATTTATTTCATTTATTTATTTGCTCAATAAATAAAAAACTATGTTTTAGATATTGATTGTTTTATTCTTGAAACGGTAACCACATGCGTATACACATGTGCGTGAACAGGCAATCACTTTGTCGTATAGGTGTCATCCAAGGAAATAAAAACCTTTTTTGTATGATTAATCATTTAGCTCAATTTGAGTGACTTCCAATCCTTCAATAATTATGAATTTGGTCTCGTTGGATTTGGACACCTTTGACACACATAAAAAGAACAGAAAAAAGGGGGGGGGGGGTCATACATACCGTTTTCTCACAAATTCCACTTTTTTACATCACCCCTCTATCCATTTCGAAAATTTTATAAATTTCATCTATTTTTAAATCGATCTATAGATTGCATAAAAGACAAAAACAGGTTCAAAACTCAATTTATCCCGACTACAGGGAATGGTACATTGATTTCATGTGCTATTTTTAAATTTTCAATAGTTTTGACCAATGGTGTGACACCTTTTATTCTGCCCTGTTCACCAGTCAAAACTGAGGGGATTCCCCGCTAAAACGATTTCCTTGGATTACACCTGTACAACTTCTGACGTCATTTACTGAGACCCACGAAGAATACAGTCGATCCCGAAAATTTATTTGGTAAATTGACAAAAATGTCGATTTCCTCTAAAACCAGGAATTTTTTTCAGTGGTTACAGCATGAAAAATTTCATTTTCAAAGAGCTAATGCTATATACTATTTTCACAGATGTTCTAATATCACTTTAAGCACGAACATGAAAACAATATATAAACTTCATGCACTGTCCGACGTTATGTCTATATAGAAAATGCTATGGCGACAATGTCAGGGAAATATATTCAAAACACTTACTGTCAAACCCCTCGCGGGGAACTTTTTTTACGAGCTCCACACTGCAAAGGGCATAAGTGTGACACAAATGAGTTAAAGTTCTTTTACCAAACGGTTTATTGATCTCTTTTTTGCTTACAAGTGGGCTGTTGGACGAACATTGTGTAACCATATCCCCATCAATATTATTTCATTTTGGGTAAATCGCACACTGTAGAAAGATAATTAATTTAAACTGAAGCGATGCATTTATCAGAACACGAAAGCAAATTAATTCCCTTACATGAAAGAGGGATGATGTTAATGTTAATTCACATAAAGATATTCCAAAAAAAAAATTATTAGAAACAGATTCAATAAATTCTCAGTTAATAAGATTATCTTAAGTTAACATATCTAATTGCAATTCATTATTCAATACTTGGAAAGTCTAGAGATTGATAAGAACTTAATTACAAATTGGCTTTATCTATGATTTGGAGAAATGATTGTCAATTTAACACGCGAAATACCAGCATATTGAGTTTATCTACGCAGAATCTGTTATATTTTCAGATGCTTTTGAAGAATTTTAGACACCTTTATTTTTGAGGGATGAGCACGAAATTGTCTAGAAATCATATTATGCAATAACCCTCCCTTGTTTAAATACAATATGTCATTTTTCAATTGTCAGATTTACTTTCTCGTTGTCATTGAATAACTTTCTTGCATGCTATTGATTCTGTCAAATAATGTCTCGATAAATAAACTTTGTAAAATTGCAACAATTGTTCTCTCCACGACAGAGTACAGAATATTAGTTAATTGATCTTTTCTTAAATGATGCTATTTAATTTGAAGACGTTTAACATTTGAACCACTTGGTAAGTGTCACTGCTGGTGGACCAGGAGACCTCGAGTTCACATATAGCCAAGTTCGATCAACTTCGATTGATCATCAATCTCTTCAACGCATTCGAAAATTTGTGTGATCGTGGGTCCTGTAGCATCATATCCCACCCATCCTGCTACATTTTTCGGTACATTTTTGGACATAATAATTTTCACACGCTTTGGCCATATTACATTGTTTAGATTGAAGATCACTGACAAGGGTTAAGTACCCAAAACGTGCATGTCTGGTCCATGCTGTTAATTAACCTGCTTAATAGGAATCAAGGCAAAGTCTTTTTCGCGAGCGGAGAGAAAATAAATATGATTATATAAAATAAAAATCTTTCTTTTTTATTTTCTTCCATTTTATACTATGACGGTTTATCTTATCTTACATACTTTCTGATTGATGATTGCCAATAAAAAATGGTAGTACACGTATAAGGCGAGTGGAAACACGGAGGCATTTGTAAAATTGGTCTAGACCAGTAGATGAACATAAGATAAAGAAGGGCGGCTTCAGATATGGTTCTTTATACGTCCCTGTTTTGGTCTAGACCGACAAACATTAGGTGTGGGGCGATTCCAGCCAGATTTACGGAAAACTACGGGCAAAAACAAAAAGAGTCTGATTTGAAACCTTATACCAACGATCTAGTTTAAAGAGCTCAGTAGGCAGTGCTCAGCTAATAGTCGGCATCTATGCTTAAACGTGTCAGACCAAGAATTTATGAACAGACCTAGTTAAAAACGTGATCGACCTTACCTCATATATTTCCTACATATGAATTTTTTTTTTCAAGCCTTTTTATCATGTTTAATTTTGTAAGAAAAAGGTTAAATGAAAATAAAAAACTCATTACATATCGACCAAAAAAGAAAAAAGAAGAAGATGTCAGGCACAATCGTCTTAAGCCCGTTTCACGACATTTCAATAAAAAAACCCCACACAAATCGGAATTCAAAATTATAATTTTGGTGAAATGTTCGGATTTCTCCAAGTACTGACGTCAAATTCGAGAAGTGTTCTGGATTGAGAAACTTAATACTGTGAAGCCAATCGGATTTAACACAAAATCGCCCATGGGAATACGTTGGCCGGATTATTCACCTTTTTAAAAGCGTTTACGTCAAGCAAAATATGTCCATTAAAGGAAAAATTTACGACGTCAAAGTGACATTAGCGATTAGGCGCAATGACGTCAATGACGTCATAGAAGCACAATAAACAAATACTAAAACGGAAATGTCGGCTTTCCTAAAAGATTCCGTGGTTACGCCGAGTTATTGATGCTATTTCGTAATCTGCTTTACGAAAAATTATGTCAATAAATTTAATAGCTATTCTCTGTAAGCATTTGCACTTTTATGAAGGACGCATGGCACGGCATCTCTCAGATTTTGATAAAATTTGTACATAAGGTTCGGTCTGACCCAAAAGTAAAAGTTTATTAAAAAATTTCTTAATATCACATCCGGTTGCCATGGAAACGGACTTTGAATATTGAAAAAATGCATTTTTGTGCGTTTTTGAAGTCACATACATAGTTTATGCAGCATAATCTAAAACAAACACTAATAGATTATCAGTACCCTATGATTGCTCTTTCAAGTTAAGTAATAATAATATTGGGTTTATGGTCTTATCTATATGTTTCCATAGCAACAACACAGGTACCCTATTAAAATAGAATTTTTGGCATTTTTTCAAAATTCAACGATAGATTGCATACATTTTTGAGTTTTTGATGCAAATAAAACATAAGCATTTACATTGGAACAAAGTTTCTGTTCGTTGCTATGGCAACATGACCTCAAATTGCAAAAATGAAAGTAATTTTGGACAATATTTAGAGTCAATTTTTTACTAGATCATTGAATTTTAATTCAAAGTGATGAAAATTAATTAATGTATTCAAGGAGATCTTTCATTACACGAAAGAATTTTTTTTTAAATGTTAAGGAAATAGCTCGTTGCTATGGGAACGATTGTGTAAAATTGCACACAGACCCACTTTGAGTCCTTGGATACGGGCATTAAAAGTTAAGTAATCTGAAATTTTTTAAATCTAAAATAAAGATTAGACTTTGCTTTATCTAATATGTAAAAAAGGTTGTGTAAACCTGTTTCGTTTTTTGAGGAAATTTTCGACAAACAACAAAAAATGCTTATTTTTGTAATGTATGGCCAACTTACTATAGCAACCATTAATTATTTGAAACTTTTTTTATTATATTTTGATAGAGGCTTACTTGATCTTTATTGTTATTAAATTTGAACTTCCTGGGATTAATAATTACTATTTCATGAAAATAATAAAAAAATGGTTGCCATGGTAACATATGTTCCCCATAGCTTTTTCACGGTTTTTGAAAGAGCTCTTTGTGTTGGATATTTCCCAACAATTTTTATCTGTTCATCATGATGAAATTTTTTTAAAATGACTCTGAAGTTGCAAAATAA
The DNA here is from genome assembly GCA_033119305.1 of Pinctada imbricata. Lineage (NCBI taxonomy): Eukaryota > Metazoa > Mollusca > Bivalvia > Pterioida > Pteriidae > Pinctada > Pinctada imbricata. The sequence goes on along the minus strand of VSWD01000005.1, from coordinate 35,548,833 downwards.
GTAATATTAAAGACCATAGTTACCGTTGCCAAGGTAACTTATGTACATAGCAACAAGTGGGTTTATCTTGAATTTGCTCATTTCATAAAATAAATTCTATTTCCTTATTATATACCCATCAAGAGAGAAGAGAAATTGGAAAATACAAACAGTATTTTGAAATCAATATATCAAAATTAGCTAATTATGTTGTCATGGTAACCAGCATTTTTACAATATCAGACACTACTAGTGAGCTTTTTCAAAATTTTATGTCCTAATCTTTAGGATGCATAAAAAATCTTCCATTGATGTCACATATAGAGCTTCAAATTAGCTCAATTTTGCCAATTTATCAACTTTATAGGCCGTTGCCATGGTAAACAAATGACCTAGAATTAATTTTTTGTCAAATTTTCCATTTTTCATTGGTCCCTACTTATGTGTGAAATTTCATGAAAATCAGAGACCATGCGTGCCGAAATTATTTAAATTCTTACAGAGAATTGCTATTAAATTGTAAACAAAAATTGAGTACTGGTCGCCACTTTTTTCAATATGTTTTGCTCTAAAATCCGTATTTCTTCATAAAATTTGATGAAATTTGCACAGAAGAAAGAAGAACCCTTGATACATATTTCATCAAATTTAAATGAAAATCTGACTATCTGTTCTTGTTTATCGGGAAATTGTGAATGTCTACGTTGGGCCAAGTTTAATAGAAGGGAGGGTAAATATTATCGCCACCTACACCTGCTCTTACTGAAAATCTTACACTTATTCAACAAAATTGACATTATTTAAATTTTTGAAATTTCTTCTTTTCGAAAATGTTCAAAAACCAAAGAGATATAGGAAGATGAAGTTACATGTACCTACCCTTTCCCCGGAGGGGCGGGGGAAATACTTTTAGATTTACCGACTTTCTATCATAAAATTCAGTATTTGAAGATTATGAAATTTTTAGAAATTTTGTATACCGTTTCACTTTTCAAAGATTTAAAGAAGTTCTCTAGTCGTGGAGATTTTCATGTATATTACAGTTAATAGAGAGGTTTAGAAACCGTTACGTGTACGGGTACGTGTACGTGTAGACGCATGAACTGTGTATGACGTCATTATTTATTGCGTACGGGAAATCGCTACAAGTTGTCAATAACGTGTAAATCGCAAGCTACACGTACGTACAAACGTGTAGATATTTATGTTTATATAGCGGATGTATTTCATGAATACTTGTACCGAGAATACCTTATAAGTTTTAATTTTACATTTAATCTATATATCAGTCTCGTATATGTTTGAATATATTTATTTTACGTCATCGCTAAGGGCACCAGTACACGTACACGTACGCGTCAATTTTCTAAACCTCTGCTATTTTTTTACGTGTAGATGTACTTGTAGATTACACGTACGCGTACCCGTACACGTTAGCCTCCTAAACCTCTCTAATATCAAACTTAATTCTAACAAGAAAATTCCCCATTATGCAATCTCTTTCAAAGCTGATATAGACCAATTTATATTTTACCACCTTTTCCAATTTCTTAAAATAGCTGTACACACCGGAAGTACGTCAGAAGTGTGTAAAAGGGAACCACGTTTCATAACGCTATATATAGAAACGTACATGCATGTTGAGGATACATGTACTATTGTACCCTTATAAATGCCAAAATAAAGGACATATCAAATGAGAGTGTATGAGTGATAAATATGATAAAAGAGCATTAAAAATTAAACCTAAATATTTACATTTTAAAAACTATCAGCCATAATAAGGTAAATATTTATAAGCTCAACTAATGTACATAATTTGATTTATATACGTACGTACATGTGTTTGTTATATTTTAAAGGACTTCCAGAATCCTTAAGTTTATTTCAGAAAGGGATTCTAAGGCATATATAGATAAAAAATCTTAAGGGAATCTATCCTTCCTTTCCCCCGGACAGAAAGGGTGGGGGGGTACACAAGCCATCTATTTCGGGAAAAAATACACACCAGTAAAACAAAGAAATATCTGCATTTTTTGGCAAATCAAAGGGGACCTGTTGTCCTAACCGTCTAGATCACGCTTGTATATGGTTTGGGTCGGGTGAAGGGTATCCTATTTACAAATTTCTATAATTTCCCCGGCACTCTAGATAACTCCCTCCCGTTCAGCCTATTGATACCACCCTTCTTCGTTGACATTTGTACCTCCCCATTTCCAGTCGGCCCGCACGTACTTCAATATTACCTTCCCTACATTGGAAAAAGCATGCCATGTACATGTTAAAAGAGGGAGAAATTAGGTCTGTGAAATATCAGTGAGAATTAAATGTAAAAATATAAGTCATCGACATGTTCAATGTAGTACTACTTCTTTTTGTGAGCGGAAAAAAGAAAGAAAGAAAGAAAGAAAGAAAGAAAGAAAGAAAGAAAGAAATATACTAGCTAGATTTTTTTCCATATTTACAGGCCCCAAGTGTCGACAAAAAAAGTCAGTATGCAACAACTGTAAAAGAATATTACCCTCCTCCCGCCCGAATCTCGTCTCCAGACGCCCCCCCCCCCCCCCCTCATAAATAACAATACGATGTTTGATAATTGTTGTTGTGTAAAACACAATTTTTAAATGAATATAAACAAATAAATGTCCATCAAATATTTCATCAAACGGATCCGTGTGGAACAATACGCAAGAACTTCAGTTTTCAATATGCAGAGCATAACCTGTAACATGTTTAGAAAATTGTCGATAGATTGTGGTGGGAACGTAAATTTTAACTGCGGAAGGAGTTGCGAATGAATTTCGAAAAAAATATATTTGATAATCATAAACAAGATACCATATCAAATACTTGTATATGTATTCCGGGTATCTATTTTCATATTGTTCTGGGCAACACGGTGATCATATTCCTTCGGAGCGGAGATAGTATTATTAATAAATTAATTAAGTTTGTCTTGAATTCTTGTAATGTACCTCGGAAATGAAAATGTTTCTCTCTCTCTCTCGTACTGAGATACTCAATCAGTTAATGTTGACAACGGACGCTCGTTACTTTCCATTTAATTCTGAGACGATTAGAATTTCATTTTATTCGATATACATTACATGATCACTTCTCCCGGTGTTGAATTTCAAGAAAGTCGATCAGCTTTTTTCCTGAAATACGCCGGCATTGAGCGGAGCTAGCAGGCAACTTTCCAGGTCATATCATTTAATTTTTTGTCGACCCATGTCATTTGATTTTTTTTACCTTCATAACTTAATATTACATCAGAAAATAAATTTCATATTAATTACCTAAAACGGCAAAAAATGTGTCGTCAATTTAATTACATTAATTTTCATTTTTCACCCTCTTCCTAATACATTTGCGCCCCCCAATCTTATAAGCTGATTAGAATATCAATTGGTGGAGCTCCAATCTAGACAGCAAGGTAAGGCTTTACTTTGGATTTCATATCCTTTAAAGTTTCGATCTCTCACCCTCCCTTCATTATCTAATATTTTCCGTGTTCATGTAAGTCTTACCAGGAATGGGGAAGAACCCCCCTCCCTCCACCTTGATGGATCCGCCAATGAATATGTACAGTTCTTTTAAAACACTGATGTCTAATTTACTTTGAAAATGGTTAAACCGAAAAATAATTATAAATGCACAATATATAAACAAAGAGACACATGTACTATATTCTACATTACGTCATCGTGTGAATGTGTAGTGTATACACACTTCTGACGTCACGAATTTGTACTTTCAATTTCGGCGGAAGCTGCAGACTAGTTCTGTGTTAAATCGCTAGCTTTTGGATATGGGCTTATAAATCGCTGTTTCATGGCTAAACGAGACAATATATTTTAATGGAATTACCAATACTTTGTAATCTGAGTTTGTCCGGGTAAATGTAAGTAAGAATACCCACGAGTAGAGAACTTCTTTAATTATGGTGAAAAAATTAAATTCTTACATCAATGACAAATATGGATAATGACCATATCCCTGTATACAGCACAAAATCGATAATTCAAAAATCAGAAACCGAAGGCATACAAAATCAGGACAAAACAGGAACCAAAGCAAACAAACAAAAACCTCCACCATATGAAAAGAAGCGAACTCCCGATATGGGAGTGAGATAATATGCAGAGATATAAATGAAGTAGCGATAATATGTGCCCGGCGATAATATGTACCCGACCAGTATAGCTTATACGTCAACTTGTATGTCGAAAAAGACGTAAATGGTAATATCAAGCCCACAGCAACTCTGCAAGAGGACGAAAGTTTTTGAAAGCATAGTAGAACATTCTCATTCACTGATTCAGCATCTTTTCTCGCTTCTTTACAGCGAGTTCCGTTCGCTATAAATGATGCTTAGCCTAATGAATTTGAAGATGTTTAACATTTGTACTACTTCGTAATCTGTTTATAAATGATGGTAATGCATTTGAAGACGCTTAACATTTTTACATATTGTTTTCATTTTCATTTTCGGGCCTGAACATCGATGGCGGGTGCGGCTAACCAAACAAAGGATGAATATTCCTCCCGGACATCTGGTCCAACCTCTAGCTTGCTAGGGCTCCATCGATGCTCAACCGGTGCCGACTTAGGACTTAGGACGGCCATCTGCCACGTAAATAGCAGATTACGTGCGCACAACCCTCCCACTATTCCGATTTCCCAGAGGTCTCGAAGAACGCACAATTTTGGTGTAAAACAACCTCCTTCATGTTTGATGACCACACAAAAACAAGACTGTAAAACACAACATCTTTGTACTTATCAAAACAGGATTATCGATAGTAAGAATATCATCCAGGTACCTAGAAGTACCAATGAAACATTTCACATCATCATGTTTTCTTTGCTTTTGAAGGTTTTAAAAATTTTGATTTCGTTTACAATTTTGATATTTAGGTCCAAAAACGGTGTTTCTGTATTTGAAAGGTTTGCGTTGTTAAGTGTTAATTCTTGTGGATAAATTTCATTCTTATATAATTCAAAAGCAGGATTGTCAACGGTTAGAATATCGTCCAGATACCTAGAAGTATTATTGAAACATTTCAGATCATCAAATTTTCTTTGCTTTTGAAGATTTTGGATAAATTCTTTTTCATATGTGTATAAAAAGTAAATCTGCAACAAGAGGCGCACAATTTGTACCCATAGGAATCCCTACAACCTGCCTGTGGTGATTCTCACCAAAATTTACATAAATGTTGTCCAAGAGGAAGGACAAGGCACTATACAGGTCGCTACATGTCCATGATTTGTATGATTTGTATTCTGTAGCGGAAAAGAAACCCTTTGATTCAGATGTACAAATACAATATAAAACACTCATTACCATATTTAAATACCAACAAAGAAACAAAAGGATCAAACAAGAAAATGATGACTCATTTATAATAAGATTTCATAGTACATAGATGTCCTGGCCCTGGTCCTAGGTCTGAAAACAAAGAAAATGACAACATTACACATACATACTGATATTAAGATTTCTTGAAATTTCTAAAACGTGGGTACAGGCGATGCTTACTCCTCCCTGGCACCTGATCCCACCTCAAGCTTGCTCGACGCGCAAGTGCGCCTAGCCAAACAGGGGGTGCTTACTCCTCCCGTGTACCTTGTCCCACCTCTAGCTTGCTAGGGGTCCGTCGATGCTCAGTTTGGTGCTCTATTGTGGGTGCTGTTGAAATTGTCATCAGGATCTTCTTTATCTCATCTGAAGCATTATATCATACCAATCCTGCTACGTCTTTCGGTACAGTTGTGGACATAACTTTCACACTCTTTGGCCATATCAACTTGTTTAGATTGAGGATCCATGAATCGGGTTATGTACCCGAAACGTGCATGTCTGGTCCATGCTGCAAACTTATCTGTTTATAAATGATGCTATTGAATTTGAAGACGAAACATAATTAAAGACAAGGATTTACATGACAGAATGTTATAATTACCTTGGTATTGTACGGATTGATTGCAATAAACCTCATGAATGTTTGGTAAGAAAATTGTATATTTACTGTCACGCATTTCTGAAATATTGCGGTTGTCTACGAACTTTTCGAACAACCCTCGTATATGCATCATCAGGAATGGTTATCTACCTCTAAATGATTTTAAAGCACACTGAACTAATTCATTTAATTTTTGAGAACTAAAAAAGATATATAAAAATATATATGTGTATATATTTAAGTCAGGCGAAATATGTTTAAAATCAATCTTACTCTGAAGGTACAGCGACATCTATGGTTATAACAGTGCCAATGTCCTCTGTGAAACGTTTGACGGAACACATGAACATCACACAAGCCATCACCGCAATCGCTGTCCGTGGTACAATCTCCTATAAATAAACACATTCATGTAGTACACTCATTTATAAACGTCCCATTACTGCACATATATTATCAAGAGGTGTCCTTTTTTCATTTAATATGTCCAATTGCAAAATAATGATGAACCAGGCATATGCTAAATCGACATTTCGATAACTATTATCTAAGTCAAAGACTACATAAAACCTGACATAAATTTGAATAAAACAATAAATCATCAGCAATCAGAAATAAGTGAGATCAAGGTAGCAGCATGTCCTATCTGTGAACTGAGCTTCTCGCACGTAATCTTGAAAATCCTTCGCTACTTGCGTGATAGATGAACGTTCTTAGTCGGCTTCGATTGCCAATTTTTATGTTTGATCTTTCTTCGATGTGATTTTGTGTTTCTTTTCCCCTTTGCGTCTCTTTCTGAGCATGTACTGATGTTTCGTTTTTTTAATAGTAGAAATTATAGTAGAAACTTTTAGACCAATATTTTCGCTTTCACAAACTAGTTAAGACTTTCCGGAAATTTTACAAAAAAATACTGTTAACTTCTTATGAAATTCGGACCCATACAAACAACAGAGTATATTTTGTTTGGGTATTTGGCAACCTGCATTTTATGGTGACATGATCAATAAAATAAGCATGATCAAAGTAAAACGGAAGTGTTCCAACTCTATACCTTCATGAAGAAAATTCCAAACCAATTTTTCTGCACCAGACACGTGTTTCGAATATTAAATTCTCATCAGTGATGTTTCCAGCGGAGTCACTAAAATTCATTTTAGTAGCGCCCTCTTTTATTTTGTGCATTTACTTGACAAAGGTAGACAGAATTACCATACAAAATGCGTCAGAATCATCAAACGCCCTTTATACCGTGGATATGATCCTTATGTCACAAAACAAAAACTGTGACGATAGGACTCCATGACTGGTCCTGTCCAAGCCTCTTTAGATAAGACAGGGCCCCGATCACCTTGTCCTCTCTGAATGTCAGTCGGACTCCTCGGGTGATAACATATATGAGCTCGCTACAGCCGGTAGAGCACGGACTGTATTACGCATGACAAATATGGATAATGACCATATCCCTGAATTCGGCACAAAATCAATAACCCAGAAAATCAGAAACCGAAGGCATACAAAATCAGGATAAAACAGGAACCAAAGCAACCAAACAAAAACCTCCACCATATGAAAAGAAGCGAACTCCCGATATGAGAGTGAGACCAGGTGCCCAGGAAGAGTAAGCATCTACTGCTTGCATGCAACACCCGTCACTTCAATTCGGTAGAACTGTCACATCCGGTTATTTCCATTTTGGAAGATATAGAGTACAATCTTTGGTTTGATGGTTCAAATGGCCTATGACAGAATATCATCCACCATTCTGGAAAGTGGGACATCATAGTGTATGACGAGTTCCCCATATCGACCGTAGAACTTCCTCAGTGACAATGTTAGTCGGTCACAAATATATCCCTGACTGAGAAGCTTATCTGAAAGACGCCTAGCTCTCAGAACAAAATCCGTATATTTGGTACTTGCTCTGGCATAGCGTATATGTACTCTTTTTATATCCATTTACATATTTATCTTTGTTGCTTGGACCCCTGCGTTTTACGGTCTTGTTTGTGTATAATAATCTAACAGTGAGGAGGTTGTTTTACACCATAACTGTGCGTTCTTCGAGACCTCTGGGAAACGAAATGGTGGGAAGGTTGTGCGCACGTTATCCAGGATAACCACATCGTCTGCTACCTACGTGGTAGATGGCCGTCCTTAGTCGGTACCGGTTGCCCATTGGTCTCATTTGTTTATGTATATGTGTATCAAAGAGGACGCTACTGAAATGAATTTTGGTGGTTCCACTGGAAGCATCACTGATAAGAATTTAATATTCGAAACACTTTTCTGGTGCAGGAAAAAATCGGTTTGGAATTTTCTTCATTGAGGTACAGATTTAGAACACTTCCGTATATTTATTCCTTTGTGTTTGATGTTTCTTTGTTGTGCGTTGACGTTCCTTGTCCCTTTTTCGTCTCTTTCTGTGCTTGTCTGCTCTATGTTTTGCTGTGGATGCTGCAACCTGGTGTTTTCTTAATGTGTCTGCTCTTGTTTTGACATCGATGCAAACGACAATATACCCCATGTAAATGACGTCAAAATTTTAGGTTGACGTCATTTCGTGCCATATTTTAAGACGTCATTTCTAATGAGTGCCTTATCGTAGCTGCTCATTTTATTATTTCTAGTTAAATGATAGTGACTGTTCTGCATGCCGAGACAGCGACAAGCCCGACTACAAATTTCGTTCTCACAGTTAACCCTATCTATGAAATTGTCAATATTGAAATATATGTTTTATAGTACCAATTTTATTGTGCTAGACACGTGTTTCGGATATTTGAAGCCGAAGTGTATTTACCTGGCGCCATCAACAATACAGAGTTTTGATTACCTCTTGCTAAAATGAGCGGCTCCAAATTTTCAGAAGCGTATTGAAGCGAAAAATATTGCCAAAAATCGTTTGAAGGTTTGAGCAAGGAGCGTTTTTCTAAACATGACCGAAAAAATATGCCGAAACCCCAGCTTAGGACAGAGCTATGCAATGATCGAGATATCCCTTAGTTTTAGAACTTTAGGTCGAATTTGATGACAGAGAATTTAAAATAATAGATTCTTTATTACACATGTACATGCTATATTCTTTGTTTTAGTTAACAAAAAAAAAAAAAAAAAAAAAACAAACAAACAAAAAAAAAAAAAAAAAAACTACTGATTTTTAGTGTTACGAGCATTCGTGTATGACTTATTACTTAGAGTTCGTTATATAAAAATATAATTGCAAAGACATTTCACATTACAGTGAAAAGATTTATACATGTATGTACTATTTTGTTTGACAATGATAAATTATATAATTATTTCATCGATCGCAACAGATCAAACACTTTTACATTCACTTAAATGCGTTCCTTTATTCTAGGAAAAGAAAACACAATTGTAATGAATATTAAAACATCCGTGACATACCATGTTGGCCAATTTGATGACAAGTACATTGACGATTCGTGCAATCTTCTTCAAATCCAGCCTTACAGTCATACGATGGACTGTTTGTGCAGTCCGATTTACTGTGGCACGTGACTGCTTCTGATAAGGCTGTAATTCATTTATCTAATGTTAGTTATTCTATACAATACTAAGACGAAGACGAGGGTTATATGACAAGTATGGATAATGACCATATCCCTGTATACATTTTGTATATCACAAAATCGATAATTCAGAAAATCAGAAACCGAAGGCAAACAAAATCAGGATAAAACAGAACCAAAGCAAACAAACAAAAACCTCCACCACATGAAAAGAAGCGATATGCATCTCCTGCTTGCATGCAACACCCGCCGCTTCAATTCGGTAGAACTGTCACATTTCTTATCAAATCCAACAACAAAGGAAATGTTGCTGTTTTGAATTGTGCTAATTCTTATGTACCTTAATTTCATTTTAGGAAAAAGAATGAATTTCATAAATTTTAGTTTGGATGAACATTTACATGCCTAATTCTTTTGAAAAAGAAAACTTAACAGTTATAGGAGGGATGAGATTTTAAAACAAATGTTGCTCTTCAAAAGGAAGTTAAACGGATTCAACATGATCATATAAATGTTTATGAAAATAAATGTTTTAGAAATGTTACTGAAATAATATTAGTTTTTAACATACCAATACATGCAAGCGATCCCAACAAGGCAAGAACGTATTTCATGATTGCTTTGAAACCTTGGTCAGCCCTCAAACACACCGCGACAAACACTGCAACCAAGTTTTATAGGACATCTTATCAAAATAGGGCTCACGTTCTGTTCCAGAAATAACTCATTACTAATTTAACATTTCTACAGGACTGATGTTGTCGTCCACTATTATAAATTTGGCATTTGTGATATGAAGAGATCATGTGTTGTCCTACATTTAAGAGAGATCATGTATTGTCCTATAGTATAACCTTCTTCGAACCCACTTACGTCGTGTGACAAAAGAAAAAAAATGTAGCCGTAACAGTTTCAGATTTCTTTGTTTCACATTCCACTTGACTCCTAAGCATCACTGATGAGAATTTGATATTCGAAACACATGTCTGGTGCATGAAAATTGGTTGGAATCTCTTCCGAATTATCATATTATGACGTCATGGAATGTAACGTCACGCCATCGTTAGATTTGTGTAGGTTTTGGTATCGATTCTAATTTTTATAAATCACTATAGTGAGTTTAAATGAGGTGAGTGAGAAAAATAATCAATCATGACGTTACGACTGAGACGGGAATCTCATCCTCGTGCAAAAGATTTGCTACATCCACGACTCGGCAAGCCTCGTCGTGGATTGCAATTTTTTTTACACTCGGTTGAGATTCCCCGGTCTCGGTTGCAGCGTCATGATAGATTCTATTAGTCTAGCTCCCCTACATGTGTTGATCACTGCTGGATGATGATTTCCAATGGTGTATATTCCCATGTAAAGGTCCCTGTCATAAACGTAGGCATTTTTTAAAATAAACATAAAAGAAATACCCATCAGACTAAAAGTCTGGAAGGTACAAGATAATTAGAATTGCCATTGGAACAGTGTCCAACCATGGAATGAACTACATTTACAAGTGGAACCAGGTGCCATGGAGAGTTGCCGTCTCCTGTCTGCATGTAACGGCTCCATAAACACACGTCAAATTCGGTGATTGTCTCGCTGTACATATTGATGTACATATCAGATACACATAAATCTTGTTTGGCGATCACGACAGCCATTCAATCGCAATCCGTAATGTCATTGATCATTCCAGAAAGAGGAATCAGATCTCCGTAGCAGTCGAAGAACTTCCTTAATGATGAATTCAGTTGCTGTGTAATATAATCCTGGACAAAAGCTTACTTACAATGAGTTAAAGAAGATACTGACGATAATGTCAACAGCACTCGCAATAGACCACAAAATTGGGCATCGAGGAATTCCTAGCAAGCTAGAGGTTGCCTGGGAGGAAGCCGTCTGGCTCTAAGGATGAAATACATTTAAAGCGTCAGATTAGTCGTCATCGTGTACGTTGAACAAGATATTCACATGATTCAAGTCAAACGTGATGCATAATTTAGTTTAAACAGTATTCAATTACAATATGCATATGCAATTAAAATTACAACAAAGGTAATTCGGGGATTGAACAAAAAGCTGAAAACTTATATAAAGTTCTCTCACCTTAAGCAGACAAGAAAATACAAATGATAATGACCGACATGAGAATGTTACAAATACTATTCTAAACTCAATGAAATGTATAAATGAAGGGAAATTAAATATAACATATAACTAAACATGAAATTTGATAGTACTGATTGAAAATATTTAATAGGAAATAGTATGTACAGTGAAAAAGTATGATAGCACCTCATGAATATGTGAAATTTAATAGTACTTAGTGAAAATATGAAATACATATATAATACGTGTAGTTCATAGTGAAACTGAAGGATACTACTAACAAATGATTTATAAATTTAATACGACTAGAATATAAAAATTAAATATGATCAAGTATTCAATGAAAAATACTGAAATTTAGCAGAAAAAAGTCTGTACTTGTACATCAAAAATAGATTTGAAGAGGAAGATGGAGTTTTTGAGAGTTGAAGAAGTTAGAGTTGAGAAGGTTGATCAGTTGAATCAAAGTCACTGTATAATGTAATTCAAAGTGAAATTTCAGGAGGGGGGTTATCAGTCTGCTACTACATTGAACTTACTATCACTAATTACAGCCCCTTCAGCCTATACTCAAACTTTTTTTTCGCAGCTCAAGCAAAGCGTCCTTCCTCGTCGGCCATTCTTTTTGCTCTAATATGCTCTAATCCCCTCCTTTCTAATAGATCTCTACATCTTAACCATATACTTTTTTAAATACAAAGGCGGGGTCTCTAACACCAGGTTGCAGTACCCACAGCAACCCTCCCTCCCAAAAAGAAACGCCAAATGCAAAAACATAGAGCACACAAGCACAGAAAAAGACGCAGAGGGGACAAGTAACAGGACAGCCATCTTCAACGAAATTAACTGAAGACGTGGTTATCCTGGATAAAGTGCGCACAACCATTCCACTTTTCCGATAATCCAGAGGTCTCGAAGAGCGTACAATTGTGGTGTTAAAGAACCTCCTCACAGTCAGATGACCACACACAAACAAGACCGCAAAACGCAGGGACCCAAGCAACACAGATGAATATGTAAATGGATATAAAAGGAGGGCATTCGTAGTACAATCCTTGCTCTGCCAGTGCGAGCTTATATATGACAAATATGGATAATGACAATATCCCAATACACAGCACAAAATCGATAATTCAGAAAATCATAAACCGAAGGCATACAAAATCAGGATAATACAAGAACCAAAGCAAACAAATAAAAACCTCCTTCGTATGAAAAAAATGCGAACTCCCTAAATTGGAGTGAGATCAGGTGCCCAGGATAAGTAAGCATCTCCTGCTTGTATGTAACATCCGTCACTGCTATTCGGTAGAATTGTTACTTCCGGTTACAGGTACAAGTATATCCGGTGGTTAGATGGTTCAAATGGTAGAGAGAATATCATTCACCATTCAGGAGAGTGGGACATCCAAGATAACCACATCTTCTGCTATTTCCGTGGCAGATGGCCGTCTTAGTCGCCATCGGTTGCCCATTTGTCTCGTTGGTTTATGTGTAGTCCTTTGTGTTTTATGTTTCTGTGTTGTGCGTTGACGTTTCTTGTCTCCTTTGCGTCTCTTTCTGTGCTTGTCTGCTCTATGTTTTTGCATTGGGTATTCGCGGGTTTTGCTGTGGGTGCTGCAACCTGGTGTTCTTTGAGATCCCCTACTTTGTGCATGTATCATAATGTATGACGAGTTCCCCATATCGACCGTAGAACTTCCTCAGTGACGAGGTTAGTCGGTCACAGACGGATCCCTGACTTAGAAGCGTATCTGAAAGACGCCGACAATTTGCTGGAAGACCTTTGCTCAAAACAACATAAAAATGTTGTCGATCAGAAAGTTTAACATGACAAATATGGATAATGACCATATCCCTGTTTACAGCACAAAATCGATAATTCAGAAAATCAGAAACCGAAGGCATACGAAATCAGGATAAAACAGGAATCAAAGTAAACAAACAAAAACCTCCACCATATGAAAAGAAGCGAACTCCCAATATGGGAGTGAGACCAGGTGTGCAGGAAGAATAAGCATCTCATGCTTGCATGCAACACCCGCCGCTTCAATTCGGTAATACTGTCACATCCGGCTACTTCCATTTCGGAAGACATAGAGTACAATCTTTGGTTGGATGGTTCAATGGTCTATGATAGAATATCATCCACCATTCTGGAGAGTGGGACATCATGACGAGTTCCCCATATAGACCGTAGAACTTCCTCAGTGACGATGTAAGTCGGTCACATACATATCCCTGAATGAGAAGCTTATCTGAAAGACGCCTAGCTCTCAGAACAAAATCCGTATATTTGGTACTTGCTCCGGCATAGCGTATCAACTGAGATATGAACATGCCATAAGCAGGCGATGAAGGGATGTTGCAACTCAGAAAAGGAAAGTTTGCAATGCTGAAATTGAAGTCGTCACGTTTGTCATAGAGTGAGGTGTTCATGTGACCATGCAAGCAGGAGATGCTTACTCTTCCGGAGCACCTGGTGTCACTTCCATATCGGGAGTTCGCTTCGTTTCATGTGGTGTAGGGTTTTGTATGTTTGATTTGATTCCTGATTTATCCTGATTTTGTATGCCTTCGGTTTCTGATTTTCTGAATTATTGATTTTATGCTGTATAAGGGATATGCTGATTATCCATATTCGTCATTGTAGTGTAAAGTGTCGAAAAATCAAATGGAATCCATTAAAATGAGAATTCTTTTAAATCCACATCTGGTTGATACCACTGCGAGAATATACTGTCGAGCACTATTTTTGAAGCCCAGATGTAATTTCAGATAAAACTTTGGTGAGTAAAATTGATACAAATTTGGTAGAACATTTTGAAGACCAAGCGATTAAACGTAGTTTGTATGGATTCTTATGCATTTTAGGTATGCAGTATAAGTATTGTAAATCTAAAGCTAAATTGTTAGTGTCGAAGCCAAAGAAAGCAAGAGTTGATTTGTGGTTATCTATTCTTTCAGAGGGAGAAAGGTTTATTGGGGCGTAAGTGGGATTTCCAGGTGTCGAATTTAAACCCAACTCTCAAACTAGACTGTCGAAATAGTACTTTTTGCAAGTAATGTGTAATTATTTGAGGCTTAGATAATCGATAATTAATTTTGTCATGAGGAAGTGTGGTGTACATATCAGAAAAGTCGTATGAAGAAATCGTATTGGCTTGGAAATTTTCTGGATTTCATATTGTCAATCGCTTCCCCTGAATTCTTAATAGACCAAAATAAATTTACATCGTTACTGCTTAGAACAGTTTCACAATATCTAATTACGTGTTCTTTAATATCGGTAATTGCTGACGTCAGATTTTTAGACAAAAGAGTAGTGGAGCAGTTATTAGAATTAGCAATAAATCGAAATTTGTAAGAAGACTTGTGCAGTTTCTAGAGCTGCAATGATTCGTCGCGGTGCACCGAGAATCGCGATTCTTAGCTCTGACTCGAATCGCGAGTCGTTGTGGTCAGAAACGATTCGAGTCGAATAGTCTAAATAATGCAGAAAAACGTTCTAATTTCAACTTTAAAGATTCACTAATCGCAGGATTCCCAATGAGAATGATTTGATGTGGTGATTTAGAATAAAAGTGAACCTTTCAAGTGCTTTTCACCAAGCAATTCGTATAGAAAATACAGGATCAGAGGAAATTCGAGCCGGCGACTTTTGCCGTATTTCGACGAGTGCTACATGTACCCCAAATTGAAATGCCTCTTATTTATTCAACTAGTATGCACTTCTTTGTATGATCTGGTTAATTATCATGTATCTTAAGTGCACAGTATTGATTTTATATCCCCAGAACTCCAGAGGTCTGTTCTGTGGAAAGGGGGGGGGGGGTCTTTGAATAATATTTCCACGTAATACATAAACATATACAAATGTTTATCATACAATACCTTCACTTGAACATTATTTTTTTCATTGAGATGAGATTTTCAATTGGATTTTCAAATAAGTGGAAAAAATAAAATATCCAGGGAAAATTAAGCGTAAATAACTCGAACCGAAAAGAATCGAATCGAGACATTAAAATCGAAATCGAACCGAATCGAGAAGTTCCCGACTCGTTGCAGCTCTAGCAGTTTCGGTATGCAACATAGTGCAGATCCAATTAAGAAATAGAGATATTGAATGAAGACAGTTCACTGTTATGCTTTTTAAGTAACTTTGTTTCTGTAGTAGGACCCTATAATGTATTACTTTCTTCAATTGATAGTTTTTGAATGAAAAGATGATCATTATTAAAGAAAAAGTTTATTTCGTCATCCCTTAAATTTTGATTACTGGACTTATATAAATTCTCATAAAGGTATCTTTGTTCGCTAAGAATTGCTTAAATTTGATATATTTATTTTCCGTCGTCAGTTTCAAGTTTTTTTCAATCTGTTTTCTGTTAAAGGACAATTTTTCGAGATGGCAAATATATCCCGAGCTTTTCCCAACATCCACCTTGCCCTCAGTATTTTTTCTTTTATCTTTTCACTTCTTGTACTTTTCAATTCATTTTCTTCAATTTTGTTTCTGATATCATTGTTTAATGATAATTTTTAAAATTCTTTTAATTCTTCTTTTAATTCGTTTTCTTAATTTTCTCTCAATTTCTTTTTATATGTAACATACGCTACTATTTTTCCTCTTCAGAATCTCAGATGGTTTTTTTAAAGAGTTTCCCATAGGAAAAGGACATTAATTTTATTGTTTGTTCGACATTGTCATTTTGGTATTGTATTAATAGTCTTTAATATTTTAACATAATCTTGGTAATGTACCACGCTGTTATTGAATTACCAAGTCTCCTTCCCCTCATCTGCAGCCTGTTTCACAAACATACGAACAATTTTAGGAATTTTCGTAACTTTTGAACGATCAGTTCTACTAACCTACTATAATTTGCAATGTTTTGTTTGTGAATTCATTTTATGTATGTAGAAATGATAGTAGAGGGCATGATACAATTTTACTAGAAATCTTTTGAACCTTATATTGAGTGATGAAAGTTACGAAAATTCCTGAATTTTTTCGTAATTTTTTTGTGAAACTGGGCCCTGGTTTATAAATGTCAACGATACACATACAGTATGCTTATCCTATATATCACATTGTTGGTTGAATTGAGTGAGGTCTGAACTAATAAGAATTTAGTCGAGAAGAGATTGTTTAAGTACGGACCTCTGCAAGTAAAGCATCTGTATTCAGGATGAAATGATGGATCCATGTTTCATTCATAATGAGAAATAATTGAAGAAAATTGACAGGATCTCTCTCAAAAATGTATAAATTAGCACACGACAATGTGCGCCGGTCGTGCTTCTGATCTACCGTCAGAAGTCTTGGTACCCAACGGACCGATAACTTTCTCGTAAATTTTCAAGATCTTCAGTCAGAATTGAATGCACTCTTTTCTGTTAAATGTCAACTGTACTGGCTATATATCTTTCTGTAACTCGTCTGTCGCACATAAGAACATCATGGAATTTATTGATCATTTCTAGGGCTACAACAGTAGGTAGGTCTTCTTGAACGGGGGTCATCCTCTAGGGGTGTGACAGTTTATCGATATATCGATATATTGCGATATTGAATATATCCGTATCGTATCGCGATACAAAATGCGTATCGGGATATGTCGCGCTACTAAAGATTGTACGAATAATTCATTGAATCACTTTCAATTGATTTTTATCTATTTTAGCACATCGCTAACAATCGAAATAGACATTTTTCATCGTGACGAACTTCGCACTTCGAACTTCGTACTTCGCACTTCGAACATTGAAGAAAAAGTGGCGTAGCTGCCGTTCGCGTATAAATTCATAAGCGGAGTCATCTACGTTTTGATTAGTATACTCAATGGAATGGTATATTAGACTTCCTGTACAACTAGTGCGCTTTTTTCGGCAACCAACTTATGAAATTAAAGTGCGAAGTTCGAAGTGCGAAGTTCATCACGGTGAAAAAAGTCTAATGGAAATGCATCAAAGGCTTTAATTACTTCTGTGTGTTTCTTTCAAATGACAATGGTAATATGAAATGCAATCAGAAAATACAAATTGCATGTGCAAACACAAAAACAAAAAAGGAACCTGGTTTTAAACAAGAAATGATCAAAATGAAAAGAAACGACATATCGCAACATATTGCAATACAGGAAATGAAATATCGCAATACATCGCGATACACATTTGATGCATCGTTTCACCCCTATCATTCTCATGGCTCTGTCTGAATTCCACTACCCACCTTTTTCACTGAAGCATATACAGGGGCATCTTTCCTTACTGTTGTTACCATATCATTATGGATATTATAAGGTGTTAAACCTTCAAACAAAGCTGACTTCATCCAGAACTCGACTGGGCGAAAGCACCTCACATCTTAGTTCAATTTTACCTTCAGATACATAGATGACATGTTGTCAATCAATAATCCGAACTTTATGAAGGAAGGGGATCTCCAACAAGACCCTGTTGCACCAGCAACAGCAAAACACCAAAACACCCGATGCAAAAACAAAAAAGACGTGCATACTATGAGACGGAAAAGAGACACACGACATGTAAACATCAAACACAAAAGACTACACATAAACCGACGAGACAAATGGGCAACCGGTGCCGACTTTGGACGGTCATTTGCAACGCAAGCAGCAAATGGTGTGGTTATCCTGGATTACATGCGAACAACCATTACCCAGAGGTCTCGAAGAATGAACAGTTGTGGTGTAAAACAACCTTCTCACAGTTAGATGACCTCACACAAACAAATCCGCAAAACGTAGAGGCCCAAGCAACACAGATGAATATGTAAATGGATATAAAAAGAGGGCGTGCGTAATACAGTCCGTGCTCTGCCGGCTATAGCGAGCTCATATGTAATCATCCGAGGTCCGACTGACAATCAGAGAGGGCAGGTGGTCGGGGCCTTGTATTCTCTAAAGAGGTTTGGACAGAGCCCGTCAAGGAGTCCCGTCGTCACAGCAAATCTCAAAGATGCGCAGACTTAGATTGGTCAAGTACCAAGCCTAAAAGTTTCTTTGTATTTTGTAAATTTCTACAATGAAAATCCAAAACATCAGTACATGGTCTAGCATACCGGATGAGCTGCGAAATGAAGATACATTGAGATGGTAATCTAGGAACATCACCGTCAAGCCAGGGAAAATTTACTTTTTTGAATCCAAAGTCATCTCTTTTGTCATACACACTTGTATGAATCTCTCCATTAATAATTTTGATATTCAGGTCCAATGGTGTTTCTGTGTTTGTAACGTTCGCCTTGTTTAGAGTCAGTTCCTGTTGATAAATAACATTTTTATACTTTTCAAAAACAGGATTGTCGATAGTAAGATTATCATCCAGGTACTTAGAAGTACCATTGAAACATTTCACATTGTCATGTTTTCTTTGTTTTTGAAGACTTTTGATAAATTATTTTTCATACGTGTATAAAAATAAATCTGCAACAAGAGGCGCACAATTAGTACCCATAGGAATCCCTACAACGTGCTTGTAGAGATTCTTACCAAATCTTACATAAATGTTGTCCAAAAGAAAGGACAAGGCAATACAAAGGTCACTTCATGTCCATGATTTATATGATTTGTATTCTGTGTTGGAAAAGAAAACCTTTGATTCAGATGTACAAATATAAGTTTTCCCCTCTCGATTAAAGCACCATTTAAGGAGTTTGGACAATTGATCCTTAATTTTATCGTGAGGAAGCGCGGTGTACATATTTGAAAAGTCGTATGAAGAAGTCGAATTGGCTTGAAAATTTCAAGATTTCATTTTGTCAATCACATCCCCTGAATTTTTAATAGACCAAAATAAGTTTACATCATTCCTGTTTAAAACAGTTCCACAAAATTATGCTACCTGTTCATTCATCACCGTGAGTGCTGACGTCAGATTTCTAGACGAAATTGTAGATGAGCATTTGATAGAATTAGCATTGTATCGAAATTTGTAAGCAAACTTGTGCAGTTTTGGTATGCAATTTAGTGTAGGAAGATCCATTTTAGTGATAGAGATGAATGAAGAAAATTTTATTGTTGTGTTTGTTCAAAATGTTAGGAACACTTTCATTGCTTTTGATAAAAGTATTTGTAGACGAAAGTTCCGAAACCAAAGTTGATATGTAGTAACGTTTCTCAAATGATTATGGTGTTGTTGGCTGCTTTGTCTGCAGGAGCGAAGACATATTTTTCGTGTAAATTGCGTAATTTGGATTTGAAATATCTTTCAGATTAAGAACTTGGATTTTCAAAACGATGAGGAATTTTTTGGAAGTTATCTATTCGAATATCAGTAATATCTAATATGAGGTTTTTCCAGTCATTAAAATAATGTGATTCGACCCCTTCCGATTTTTTTTGTATAGTTATCTAAGGCTTCCTTTAGTTCTTTAGTCCAGGTACCCCCAAAGGATGAACAAAATAAATATATATCTTAAATATATTTGCGTTAAACTTTAGATTATTTTATATTTTGTAAACGTGATTAATGCCTTGATAGCATAGCTTTAAGTAAATATTTTATAGCAAGGTATTTTGTGATTATTAAAATGTAGATAAACTGCGATGGTTTTAACAAGATTGACTTTTCCTGGTGTTACAAATTATTCCGTTTAAGAGATGTTTGTTATTTCTGGTGATTTCAAAATCACGAGGTAATTATCGTTCAGAAACGGATCATTGTTTTATCATAAGAGACCTTGGGTTTTTATATAGCGACAGACTTTTGTTAACCTATTCCGTCTTTTCGATTTTACAGTCCTACGTTCGATTTGTGCAGGTATCTGACATAAAAGCATTGTGACGTCATTAAATTTCTTTGAAAACGTCATATATCTAACCCTGTTTCCCTGAATTTCATGCTGG
Organism: Pinctada imbricata; assembly: GCA_033119305.1. NCBI lineage: Eukaryota > Metazoa > Mollusca > Bivalvia > Pterioida > Pteriidae > Pinctada > Pinctada imbricata. The sequence goes on along the minus strand of VSWD01000005.1, from coordinate 35,528,370 downwards.
TTTCCATAGAACTTGATGACGTCACAATGCGTTGACGTCAGATACCTGCACAAATGGGAAGTAACTCTGTATTTCGAAAAGACCGAATTACACATTGTAATCATGACTTCTGTTGCTGTTGATGCTGCAACTAGGTGTTGTTGGAGATCCCCTCCTTTCTTTCACTGGATCGTCCCTTCCCTACTTAAACATGTGTATAAATTCCCCTGAACTAGTGAGACATCTCTAATATTTAACCAAAATTAACTCTTCTGCAACTTACATGGCTCATGACCTTCGTAAGCTTCTACACATTGGTCTCGTTGCAAGGACACTTTGATGCTTTGAAATGTTAATTTGTACTTCTTTGTACCTTGATGATATTCTTACTTTTGTAGGCTGGTTTGTTTTAAATATGTTTCTGAAATTTATCCGCTTGGATTGACAATCATAAAAGAAAACATGTCAAATACAGGAACACAATTTTGGGACATAAATATCAAATTGCTTGTAGAGAGTATCACTTCGAGTTGGTGACCAGGAGTCCCCGAGGGCACATGTAGTCAAGTTCGATCAATTTCGGTTGGTCGTTTCTTCAAACGCATTTGAAAATTTCTGTTTACAAATTTTTCTCAAATTTCTAAAACCTGGGTCCTGTAGAATCATATCGCAGTCATATTGCTATGTCTTTCGGTATATTTAGGACAAAATTTTCACAGATTTTGGTCACGCTACACTGTTTAGATTGAAGATCACTGATGAGGGTTAAACACCCGAAACGTACAAGTCTGGTCCATGATGTAAATTTATCTGCTCTAAAATGATGCTAATGAATTTGTAGACGTTAAACATTGTTCATATGGTGAGTGAATGCGTTGCTTACTTTGTGATAGTGTAAAAATTATTTAAAAAAAAATATGCAGTGTATGAATGACAAATATGGATAATGACCATATTCCTGTATACAGCACAAAACCGATAATTCAGAAAATCAGAAACCGAAGGCATACAAAATCAGGATAAAACAGAAACCAAAGCAAACAAACGAAAACCTCCACCACATGAAAAGAAGCGGACTGCCGAAATGAGAGTGAGACCAGGTGTCCAGGAAGAGTAACGATCTCCTGCTTGCATGCAACACCCGCCGCTTCAATTCGGAAGAACTGTTACATCCGGTATTTTCCATTTCGGAAGACAGAGTACAATCTTTGGTTGGATGGCTCAAATGGTCTATGACAGAATATCATCCACCATTCTGGAGAGTGGGACATCATAGTATATGACGAGTTCCCCATATCGACCGTAGAACTTCCTCAGTGACGATGTTAGCCGGTCACAAACATATCCCTGACTGAGAAGCTTATCTGAAAGACGCCTAGCTCTCAGAACAAAATCCGTATATTTGGTAACTTGTTCTGGCATAGCGTATCAACTGAGATATGAACACGCCATAAGCAGGCGATGAAGGGATGTTGCTACTCTCCTTTGTTTGCTACTCAGAAAAGGAATGTTTGTAATGCTGAAATTGAAGTCGTCACGTTTGTCATAGAGTGAGGTGTTCATGTGACCATCAGTGTCGTAGGACAACATTATGTCCAAATAGGATGCTGAATTATTTGTCTCTGTAGTTTCTTCGACTTCAAGCTCCGAATGATAGATACTGCTCAGGTAATCCGCGAATTTTGGATTATTGATTGACCACATATCGACTATGTATCTGTAAGTGAAGTTGAAGTCAGAAGCTAAGTGTCTTTTCCCTTCAGAGACCAAAGATTGAATGAATTCAGCTTCGTACGAGTAAAGGAAAATGTCGGCAAGGAGTGGGGCACAATTGGTCCCCATTGGAATTCCGACAATTTGCTGCTCCCTCAAAACACAACAAAAATGTTATTGATCAGAAAGTTTACATGTAACATCTGAATAATATCTGTTTCAGTGTACTTATTTTCAGAATCGGACTTTTCTTTTACAAAGTAGTTTCTGTCATTTTTGTATTTGCGATTGCCATTCTTACTTGTAAACGCATTACTTATAATTTTTGCGAGTCTTTCTTTCAATTTATATATAATTAGAATGTGGGATTGTAGTGTAAACTGTCGAAAAATCAAAGGCTTTGATCGAATGGACTCTACTAAAATGATTGGATTTCAGATGCTCTAAAAGTTCCTTCGAATTCTTTAAAATCCACATCTGGTTAATACCACTGCGAGAATATAGTGTCGAACAATATATTTGAAGCCCAGATTTGATTTCAGATAAAACTTTGGTGAGTGAGATCGATACAGATTTGGTAGAACATTTTGAGGAACCAGCGATGAAACGTTGTTTGTACGGATTCTTATGCATTTTAGGTATGCAGTATAAGTATGGTAAATCTAAATCTAAATTGTTAGTGTCGAAGCAAAAGGAAGCAAGAGCTAATTTGTGGTTATCTATTATTTTAGAAGCAGAAAGGTTTATTGGGGTTTTAAACCAGACCCTTTAATTAGACTGTCGAAATAGTACTTTTTGCAAGAAAATGTGTAATTATTTGAGGCCTTGCCTGCTGGTGTGATAACATAATGTTCTAGGAGGTATGCAAGCTCTGTGATAATATCAGAGACTTTAAAGATAGACTCGAATCTGGTGTTCACAGTTGATTTTAATCGGTAAATTCTAGATTAAATAATGCGGAAGGGTTCCAACTCTATACCTTCTTGAAGAAAATTTCAAACCAATTTTCATGCACTAGACACTTGTTTCGAATATGAAATTCTCATCACTAACCATCTGATTGATTTTATCCATTCGGAGAGGGTGTCGAGCTTTACATCCTCTTTCTTTGCCCAACGCCTTGCATATTCCTCCCAAGAGTCCATTATAATTTTGACATTTTGGTTCCATGTAAAGGACATACTTTCTCTGTATTTGGGACCCTTTTTTAACATTTCTCTCAACTTCGTTCTTGACTATACTAAGGTCACCAGTAATAACGTGTGCACAAGGAGAGTAGTTGAAATCCGATGAAGAACATTCGCAAGGAAGTGGATGTAGCGAGGGGTTAATTAAATCAATACACTGCAAGAATCGTTTGTAATTGTAATTGTAAAGGACTAGGTGCGTTAACCCCTTATATGGGCCCTATAATTTCGACGAAAATTGCTTTTGATAAACGAACTTTTAGTTATCACTTTTTGCAATGTTGGATGTTTGAGAGAATACCACGTCATATTTTTGAGCCCTCGTAACGTCACGCGCCTGATGTATGACGTCATGTTCTGACGTCATTTGCGCTGAATGACGCATAACAAAGCAAAATAATCGTATTTTACATACAAATCTTCAAAATTCATCTATGATCGAGGCCTTGCCCACGATATTTTTTATGCAAATTTAAAGGCCGATCAGAATTCGATTGGAACAAAAATTAACGTGGGCAAGGCCTGGATCGACACTTGATTTCATAAATTTCTATCGAAATTTCGCTCATTTATTGATATTTGCAATGATTTCAACGTTTTTAGACGTTTTTAGCGACATTTTATTCAGGACTGTGAATGTGAAATCAAAATAAGCTTTCCTGATATAGACTCGCCATACATTTGACATTTTAAAGACTAGAATATTATGGATATATGAACACCTTTGAAAATAAAACCGATATGGCAGGTTACCGCATCTACTTCTTTTAGATGCAACTGTTGGTGTGTAGCTATAGCAAATACAAGGAGTTTCTTTTCTTTTGAAATATGGTGGGATTTTTTCTGTGCCAGTTTTGATTTGTGATTCAAAATTTGACCAAGATTTAGTTTATCAATGCCTTTGCTTGCAAATCTTACTTTAATGAAAGTTTGTTTTCTCCTCTGATTTATCTGATCTACATGCTTGAAATAAAAGAAAAAGAGAAAAGTCCAAGATGACTCCCTGTAGTCTGTATTCTAGGGAACGTGTATCGGTAAATGTGAGGTCCTTCGTATATTCGTAGATTTCGTGTGACTTCCGTAAAGGAACAAAGTATAATTTTGTACGAATAAAATGCAGGCTTAGAGGCTCATTCAAAAATGAGACTTTTTAAAAGCCTCATATGTTGTTCATAGCGGTATGAGAACGAATTCTGGCATGTAAATCGTTGGGTTTAACTTTTATGCGAACCCCGGTGACATGATAGAATTTGCTTACACTGGTAGAAACAATACCTGTAATTAAACATTAATTAGATGGTGATATAGGAAATTATAACCTACTAAACGGTAATAGAATTAAGAGTGAGATATTTATATTCTCCCATTTGAGAAAACCTCATAGGTGCGACGAAGTAGTTTTTAATCCACTTGGCCCAAAAACAATGGGTACGTAGCACTTGCAGGTGTATTAATTGCCTGCAGGTGGTTTAACTATGTTTCCGTCGTCCTTAGCATCTTGGGAAACAAAATTCAATTGAAAAATATACAAGTTAAAATATTTGTTTAAATACGTTCAAAGCAATTTATTGAAGTTTGAGTCAAGCGTCATTTTCTTAGTGTTATCCCTATTAGAATGCTTGATCTTTATCTCATTTGAACTCGCGATACAGCAATTTCTATACAAGTAATTACTAGGCATAATTATTGTGGATGAGAGGGCGTAGGAAACACCTTCAGTCTATTTTAACCATTGACTTTTCTGCAATTTTAGAAAATTTTAGAGTTAGAGAATATATAAATATACATAGATGAACGACGAGGACAACTTGTGAGACAAAAGGAAAAACTGCAGTAAACAAGATACTGTAGATCGATCTTTTGGACATTATAAGTTAGTGACAGTGAATTTATTTCGTGTTCGTAGATTTGAATTACGGAAAACAATACTACGACCAAAAAAAAAAAAAAAAAACCACTGAGAAAAAAAGCTCCAGCCTTAACGAACTTAGAATGATAATGTTCCACCTCCTTGAAGAAAATTTCAAACCAATTTTTAGGAACCAGACACGTGTTTCAGATAGTAAATTCTCATCAGTGATATTAATTAAATGCCGAAGTGATTTTCTTACACAGCAAAATGCATTTCAATAGAGCCCTATGCTTTTATTTTTGATTTAAGTTTGTGCATTTACTTTGCAGAAAGTGAGCGACTCCATATTTTGATTAAAACACATGCACTCAAAGGATACCGGAAATGAAGGAAAGACTATGAAAATCAATTTTCAGTATCGTCACAAATTGCCTAACTGAAGCAAAGTTCCTAGAGGTCCAATATGTCATTAAACATTAAGTTCGATCAATTTCTGTTGGTCTTCTCTTCAAACGCATTCGAAAATTTCTGTTTACAAAATTTTCTCAAATTTCTGAAACCTCATTGTTTAAATTAAGGATCACTGACGAGGGTTAAATAGCCGAAACGTGCATGTCTGGTCCATGCTGTAAATTTATCTGCTTTTAAATGATGCTAATGAATATGAAGACGTAAACATTGAGTTGGTATCTTGTTATTCCTCAAAGATGCGTGACGAAGATATGTTGTATACATTCTGGTATTGGAAGCATTACATTGCCGATGTACTATTAGTGATAAGTGGTTTTGTTTTTTCTGATTTTGTGAGTTTAAGAAAAATTACCACCTTATCCGTCGTTTAAGGGTTTATGTCGCCCTATGCCAAAAGTAAATATGAGTATGAGGAGTTGTATGTTTCAACTAGATTTCCAAAATAATATTTGACTGCTTCAATTGAGCAATATAACTTTAGAATTGCTCTCATTGTTCTCTTCATATTTTCAGTTTTTGCAGCTTGAAATGAAAGAAAACTTTTTTCATTTTTTTCCCATATTCAGCAGCTTCGTTTCAAAAAATGAATCGAAGAATCTTTCTAATTTCACAAAAGAACGTGTATTACAAGTATACCTACAGTATCTGTACTTTAATCAGGGTCTATTCAATGTGTAGTATTCTGATTAAGTAGATATGGTCACATTTCACAGAGTATTTCATAAATTTAAGTTTTCCGGACTTTCCTTCCATTTTATTGCAGATATTGAAATAATTTTGGTATATGAACACATCTTCGTGTCATACAGATCAGGTTGAAATTACATTTTGGTTGGCTCATTTTACAAGAGTTATGATCTTTGGACTTAACAGACCATGACATTTTCAGCTGTTCAGACTTTTTACGCAGTTGTTGCAGTGACAAATATTGATAATGACCATATCTAAATACACAGTATAACATTGAGAATTCAGACATTCATAAACTGATGGCATACAAAACCAGGATAAAACAAGAACCATAATAATCAAACAAAAACCTCCACCACATGAAAAGAAGCGAACTCACAATAAGCATGATAAGGGAGTGAGACCAGGTGCCCAGGAAGATTTAGTATCTCCTGCTCGCATGCAACACCCGTCGTTTCAAATGGGTAAAATTGTCACATCTGGTTACTTCCATTTCGGAAGATACAAAGAAAAGGGGATGATCTCCAGCATAACCTACCTGTATTCACCAAGCGAAACAAACCCAGCGTGGTATTAATTATAACACTTTTAAACACCGAGTCGCGGGGAATCGTCTTACCGAATCCACACAGCATTACGGAATAAGTATGTATATACAGAAAAAAGAAGGGAGGGAAGGGGGGGGGCAAGTACATTCTGTGGTTGGATGGTTAAAGTGGTCTAAGACAGAATATCATCGACCATTTTGGATAATGTTCTGCGAGTTCCCCGGATCAACCATAGAACTTCCTCAATGACGATGTTAGTCGGTCACAAACGTATCCCTGACTGAGAATCTAGTTCTCATAACAAAATTTACAGATTTTGTACTTGCTCTGGCATAACGTATCATTTGAGATATGAACACGCCATAAGCACGCGAAGAAGGGATAATGCTACTCAGAAAAGGAAAGTTTAAAGAAGTCCTCTACTCGTGGGTATTTTCACTTACATTTACTCGGACAAACTCAAATTACAAAGTATTGGTAGTTCCATAAAAATATATTGTCTCTTTTATCCATGAAACAGCGATTTATAGGCCCATATCAACAAGCTAGCTATTTAACACAGAACTAGTCTGCAACTTCCGCCGAAATTGAAAGTACAAATTCGTGACGTCAGATGTGTGTATACACTACACATTCACATAATGACGTAATGTGAAATACAATACATGTGTCTCTTTGTTTATATGGTACATTTATAATTATTTTTCGGTTTAACTATTTTCAAAGTAAATTAGATATCAGTGTTTTTTTTTAAAGACCTGTACAATTTCATTGTCGGATCCATCCAGGTGGAGTGGGGGGGGGGGTGTTCTTCCCAATTCCTGGTAAGACTTACATAAGCACGGAAAATATTAAATAATGAAGGGAGGGTGAGAGATCAAAATTTTATGGGATATGAAATCCTAAGTAAAGCCTTTCCTTGCTGTCTAGATGGGATCTCAAATTGATATTCTAATCAGCTTATAAATAGCTAGGATTGAGGGGGGGGGGGCGCAACTGAGTGTATTAGGAAGAGGGTGAAAAATGAAAAATAATGTCATTAAATTGACGACACATTTTTTGGCCGTTTCAGATAATATGAAATTTATTTTCTGAAGTTATAATATATATATTATAAAGTTGTGAAGGTAAAAAAAATTTAAATGATTAGGGTCGACAAAAAATAAGTGATATGGCCTGGAAAGTTGTCTGTTAGCTCCGTTCAGGATTTCAGGAAAAAAATAACTTTCTTGAAATTCAATACCGGGAGAAGTGATCATGTAATGTATATTGAATAAAATGAAATTCTAATCGTTTCAGAATTAAATGGAAAGTAACGAGCGTTCTTCGTTAACATTAAGTGATCGAGTATCTCGATCAGTACGAGAGAGAGAGAGAGAGAGAGAGAGAGAGAGAGAGAGAGAGAGAGATTTTCATTTCCGAGGTACATTACAAGAATTCGCTCCAAAAGAATATGATCACTCATGTGTTGCCCAGAACAATAAGAAAATAGATACCCGGAATACATATACAAATATTTGATATGGTATCTTGTTTATGATTATCAATTATATTTTTTTTCCGAAATTCAGTTGCGACTCCTTCCGCAGTTAAAATGTACGTCCCCATCCCAATCTATCGAAAATTTTGTAAACATATAACAGGTTATGCTCTGCATATTGAAAACTGAAGTTCTTGCCTATTTCGATGTTCCACACGGACATTTGATGGACATTTATTTGTTTACATTCAATAAAAAATTTGTTTTACAAAACAACAATCTTCAAACATCGTATCGTTATCTATGAGCGGGGGGGGGGGGGCGTCTGGAGACGAGAGTTATGTCTGGAAATTCGGGCGGGAGGGCCGGGGTGGTTCATAATTTGTCTTTAACAGTTGTTGCATACTGACTTTTTTTCGGCACTTGGGGCCTGTACATTGAACATGTCGATGACTCATATTTTTACATTTAATTCTCACTGATATTTCACAGACTTAATTTCTCCCTCTTTTAACATGTACATGGCATGCTTTTTCCAATGTAAGGAAGGTAATATTTATTAAAGTACGTACGTGCCGACTGGAAGTGGGGAGGTACAAATGTCAACAAAGGCGGGTGGTATCAATAGGCTGAACGGGAGGGAGTCAGATTACCGGGGAAATTATAGAATTTTGTAAATAGGATACCATCTACAAGCGTGATCTAGACGGTTAGGACGTCATGACCCCTTGGATTCGCCAAAAAATGCAGATTTTTTCTTTGTTTTACTAGTACATGTAGTATGTTTTTTCCCCGAAATAGACGGCTTACCCCCACCCCCATTTTCTTTCCGGAGGAAAGGAAGGTTGATTCCCTTAAGATATTTATCTATATATGCCTTAGAATCCCTCTCTGAGATAAACTTTAGGATTCTGGAAGTCCTTTAAAATATATCAACACATGTACGTACGTATAAAATAAATTATGTACATTAGTAGTTTTAATGTAAATATTTAGGTTTCATTATTAAATGCTCTTTTATCATATTTATCACTCATACACTCTCATTTGATATGTCCTTTATTTTGGCATTTATAAGAGTACAATATAGTACATGTATCCACAACATGCATGTACATTTCTATATATAAAGTTATGAAACGTGGTTCCCTTTTACACACTTCTGACGTACTTCCGGTGTGTACAGCTATTTTGAGAAATTGGAAAAGGTGGTAAAATATAAATTGGTCTATATCAGCTCTGAGAGAGATTACATAATGGGGAAATTTCTTGTTGGAATTTAGTTTGATATGAACTGTAATATACACGAAAATCTCCACGACTAGAGTACTTCTTTAATTTGAAATTTAAGTCGTCACGTTTGTCATAGAGCGAGGTGTTCATGTGACCATCAGTGTTGTAGGACAGCATTATGTACAAATAAGATGCTGAATAATTTGTCTCCGTAGTTTTTCTGACTTCAAGCTCCGAAGGATAGATTCTGATAAGGTTATCCGCGAATTTTGGATAATTGATTGACAGCACATCGTCTATATCATGTATATATCTGTAAGTGAAATGGAAGTCAGAAGCCGAGTATCTTTTGTGTTCAATGTCGACTTTGATGATAGGTGTTTAATGTTTTTCGTCCAATGTTGCCTTCTATTATGATTGTGCCCTTTCTTCTTTCGCTAAATGTGCTTTCGTGTTTTACAGAGGGTGTTGCGGCTGAGTTCTGTTGGGGAAACCCTCCTTTGATTTATGAGATTCTGAAAGAACAGCGTACTAAGAACAAGGAAAAGGGAAGGACTGATTAATTTTTCAGTTTATTTCATTTTACATCTATACTGAAGTCCTAATTCTGAAACAGAAATAAAACAAGTACATATACAATTCTAACACATAATCATGATAATACAATCAGACGTAGAAAATATTACATCTATACATCGAAACTCAAAAACATCCTATTTGAAAAAAGATTGTTTAAAACAATAAAAAGTAAGTTGATTCAAAATTCAATACGTCTTTGACATATGCAATGAAAATCATCATCAAATTAATACTACCGAAACAATATAATCTCAATTTATTTTAAATTTCTATAAATCGGCACATTTAAATTATAAAATATGAATGAAAACGAAATGAAAGCTTACTCAAAAAGTACAGCGACACTTTGAATCGACACAATGGTAATGCCCACGATGAATGTCTCGCCCGAATATATGGACATCACAAACGTCAGTTGGACAATCCGATTTCCCCGTGCATGCTGAATTAAAAAGAAAACATTAACGATTTTAAAGACAAATTTTGTTAAGTTCTTATCCCTCATCACAACCACACTTATGCCATTTGCTGTGTGGAGCTCTTAAAAAAGTTCCCCGCGAGGCTTTTGTTAGTAAATTTTTTTAAATATAATCCCCTGAGGCGGTCGCCATAGCCCTTTCTATATAGATATAACCTCAGACGGTGCATGCTTTGTAGAAATTTAATTTTATTTTCGTGCATAAACCTCGACGGCGGGTGCGGCTTGCCAAACAGGGGATGTTTACTCCTCTATGAGATTGTCGTCAGGATTTTCTTTTTCGCATTTCAAAGATTTGTTATCAAAATTTCTCGGAATTTCTAAAACGTAGGTCCTGTAGCATCATATCTCATATTTTGAGGTTTTCGAATGAGGTGACCAAACGATCAACCGAAGTTGATCGAACTTGCTTACTTGTGCCCTTTGAGAGTTCTGTTCCAGCAGCAGTGACACTCAACAAGTGTTACAAATGATAAACGTCTTCAAATTTAATAGCATCATTTAAGAAGAGATAAATTTGCAGCATGGATCAGACATGCACGTTTTCGGGTACTTAACCCTCGTCATTGATCCTCAGTCTAAACAATGTAATGTGACCAAAGAGTGTGAAAGTTGATATGTCAAAAAATGTACCGAAAGACGTAGCTTGTTGTGTGGGGTATGAGGATCCACGTTTGATCCATGAAATTTTGATAACAGAAATTTTCGAGTGCGGTGATGAAACGATCAACCGAAGTTTATTGAACCTGAGGACTTGGCTACTTGGCCCTTTGCCGTGTGGAGCTCGTAAAAAAGTTCCCCGCGAGGGGTTTGACAGTAAGTGTTTTGAATATTTTCCCTGACCTAGTCGCCATAGCACTTTCTATATAGATATTACCTCAGATAGTGCAATTCATGCATTTTATATATTGTTTTTATTTTCGTGCATGGACATCGACGGCGGGTGCGGCTAGCCAACAGTGGATGCTTACTCCTCCCGGGCACCTGGTCCCACTTCTAGCTTGCTAGGGGTCCGTCGATGCTCAATTTGGTGCTATATTGTGATTGCTGTTGAGATTATCGTCAGGATATTATTTAACTCAGTTGCCCTCGTCTTCAAATCATTTATAGGAAGGTTGTCCGAAAAGTTCACGTACTGTTCTGTTTCTTAACGATTAGTACCGTATAACAAGAATGTTTTGCGAGATACTAATTTTCGCTATGTTCGCGAGTAATTTGAAAAAAAATTGTTCGATAAAGTTTAACATAAATTGGTATATTAGTGCCATTTTTGTTTTATTGTACGTGTGTCATTTTCAAATATCCTGATTAAACATAAAGCGGAGTAAATCGTGTGTATTCTTCAGATAGAAATAACTGAAACTTCAATAATGCAAGGTACAAAACAGTTAAGTCATATGTACATATTTGTTTGTAATCGCGAAAAATTGTACGCACGAAAATAAAGACATCCTATTTTACCATGAAATCGCGAAATTTTATACTCGCGAAAATTTCAGGTTATACAGTATTTAGGTCGATATATTCCAAACGGCCGGGAAACAATAAAAAATGTAATCATAATTAATGCAGAATGCCTGATATTTCATTAAAAATGTGACGTCAAAGGTACGGACGGAGCTATGAGACAATTGTCAGATGATTAAAGAAAAACATCCATAACGTCAATTGAGAAGTGCATGACTTCCTTTAGTATTATAAACACTTGTTTTTAAATCGTGCAGACTATTTTCAGAAGATTTAAACAATTATCAACCAGCGGACATACGTGCATTTGTAATTAATGGTTATAAAATGCAAATGCAAATGATAGAATTAAAACTTAAGTCCTGGCAACAGATTGTGAAGGGGAAAGCATTAATTTCTGACCATTGCAAAAATTATTACGTATAAAAATTGTAAAATAAGGTTTGTAAAAAGTGATTTTTGGCACAATAGTCCCGAAGTAGTGATAGTATATCGAGCCGTGAATATTTATGGAGTACGTGTTATATGCTAGGATAATTCCACATTTGCTTCGTGTGGTAGAACTATATTTTATTCTTATCTTTATAAAATTGCTTCCACATAACAAAAGAAAATAATTTTTCGTAAAAAAAAACATATATTGAAGATACTTTGTCTGAAATTTTCTTAGAAAAGTTCCCCGCGAGGGGTTTGGCAGTAAGTGTTTTGAATAAACTTCCCTGACATTGTCGCCATAGTACTTTCTATATAGACATTACGTCAGACAGTGCACGGATTTTATATATTGTTTTCATTTTCGCACTGAAACATCGACGGCGGGTTCGGCTAGTCAACAGGGGATGCTTACTCCTCCCGGGCACCTGATCCCACTTCTAGCTTGCTAGGGGTCCGTCGATGCTTAATTTTGTGCTCTATTGTGAATGCTGTTGAGATTCTCGTCAGGATCTTCTTTAACTCATTTGTACATAAAATCGTATGTCTCACCTTAGCCTGGCAACCGTTCTTGGGTTTCTCTGTTCGTTTTTACTTGCTACGAAAACGTTACTGAGTAGAGTAGCGTAAACAAAGGAACCAGAACGGGTACAAGTCTAGTCTCACCTTTACTGCTTGTCTGATGACAAGTACATTGCCCGGATGTACAATCTGCCTCAAAGCCTCTTGAACAGGACAAAACATTACTTTTGGTGCAATCCGTTTTCATAGTGCAAGGCAAAGCATCTGATAGCACTGAAAGGTAATAAAACTCATTTATATCACAGAATCTTTTTACAAATGATAAGAATTTAACAACCTTAAGAAAAGAAACACATTACTATCAGACCACGAAAACACACTTAAAAACACATTTAATCGGACATCATGTTCAAAAATATGAATAAAATATACGACATATAGATAAACATAATTATTATATTGTAATGATATACTCCCTCATTTTTATTCATAAATGGAACACGAAAACGTTTGATTTTCGATTTTTGATTTTGGTTTGAAATTCACTCTCTGAATAAGTCAAATCATGAGAAATCAGTGAAAATCGACCAGAAAAATAAAAATAAAAAACCCCAAAAGCAAGGTGTTCGCCATAAATAGACATTGAAGAAGTACCGATCAACCATTCAGTCTCAATGTCGAGAAGGCAAGGCGAAATCATTAGATTTGATTTTCCAAAGGACCGGTTGCTACATGTAACCTCGGATTGATTAAAATTCCGGAGTGAGACCAGGTGCCCGGGGAGAGTCAGCGTCTCCTGATTGCATGCAACACCCATCGCAACAGCTCCAAGGAAACTTGTCAAATCCGGTGATTGTCTAAATGTACATATTGGTGTACATATCAGGTGAGTCTTGTTTGGTGATGATGACAGCCATTTAATCACAATCCAGAATGTCACTGATCATTCTGAAAAGGGGGATCTGATATGCTTTTATTATATCCCCGTAGCGACAGAAGAAGTTCCTCAAAGATGATTTCAGCCGTTGTGCAATATAACCCTGAACAAGTAGCTTACTTGCAAGTCGTCTGCCTCTAACGATGAAATCTTCATATTGAGAACATGTGCTCTGGTATACCGTATGAGCTGAGAAACAAATACGCCATAAGCAGGGAAAGGCGGAATGTTGCTACTAATGAAAGGGAAGTTATTTGGAAGCTTAATTCAAAACGCTTGTTATACAGTGAGGTGGCCGTTTGCATCGAAAGTTAGAAGTATATCCCAGTACGAAGCGGATCTGTCGCTCTCGGTTGTTTCCTTGATCTTGATCTCTAGTTCATAAGGATAGATTTCATGTAGATGTTCCTTAAAGTTCTGATTATTGATGGACAACACGTCATCTCTGTATCTGAACGTAAAATTGAACTGAGATGCGAGGTGCTTCCGCCGATTCGAAAGCAAGGTCTGGATGATGTCAGCTTCGTATGAATATAAACATAAGTCCGCAAGCAGTGGGGCGCAGTTGGTACCCATGGGGATGCCAACTATTTGCTGGAATATAGTTCCTCCGAACACAACAAAAATGTTTTCAATCAAAAACTCAAGCATCCGAATGATATCGTCTTCGGTATACTTTTTGTTTGAATCAGAGTGTTCCTTCACGAAATAAATATCCTCCCGTTTTTGACAAGGTATCTATATCTCATGTTTCCATTTTTTGAAAGAAATGCATTGCGAATAATATTGACAAGTCGGTCTTTGAGCTTTTGGTGTGGAATGGTAGTGTAGATCCTGGAGAAGTCGAATGATTTTATGCTAGTAAAATGATTGAAATTGGTGGCTTTTAAATTTTCCAAAAATTCCTCAGAATTCATTCATTCATGTTTTATGGAGCACCTGGACGAACCTGCAATGAATTGGTGTTTGTAAGGATTTTTGTGGAATCCAGTAGATTTGAGGTTGTTCAAGATCAGAGTCATCAGTATGAATACCGAAGGACTCAAGAACAGATTTGTAGTTGTCAAGTATTTCAGATACAGATAAGTTTGTAAGTGTGTATGTTAGATTTCCAGGTGCTGAATGTAATCCTAGTTCCTCTTTCAAGCATTTGAAATAAGATGTCTTGCAAACGAAAGTAGAATTGTTTGTCGATAGCAAATATCAATCGGACGAGGAATAAGACAGTAAGAATATCCTGCCAACACTTTATCCGTATAAGCTTCATTTTCGGTAATTCTCAAACATCGAATTTAATTCAGCGAAGCAAGCTTCAAAATAAATCGTCTTAAGGAGCTGTTAAGATAAGGCGTAAAATCAGCCCTGAAAAGTGGAATTTTAAACATTGAAATTTCAAGAACCTTTTTTGGTAAAATGTATACCTATACGGCATCCCATCAGAATATGAAGTTATTTTTTATCTGTTTTGCATAATATTGCTAATTTTGGGGTCAAAACTTATCTTTTTCTCATAGAAATCAATAGAAAACGGAAAAGTTTTATTGAACATTGTTCCCCCCGGATATACAGAAAGCCACTTTTACTGGAGATGTGTATCCATGATACAAATATTTTGGCAAAGTGGGGTTCTGTATCTCCGGGGGGAACACTACCCCAGAGACGAAAAACTAAAAATGGAAAGGGGGGTGCTGTTTTTAGGAATCGATCTTTTTGACCATTAAATATTGCACATTTGACTTTTTTTCCTTTTTAATCCATCAAACATTGCGTACTCAATATATTTGAATGAAAGATACAAGAGTTAGGAACGGAATAAGCAAGAGTGATGTTCATTTCTCCGTCAATGTGTATTTCGCGCTAAAAGGCTTACATTGTAGCCATTGAATGAAGAATAAGACCGTATTTTAAGTTCCGGATTTCATTATTTACCGATTAAAGGAGGTAGAACGTTCGAAATCTATTTCTGATACACAATGTAGACATATTTGATGTCTTTTAGCTTATATTTATCCATTTTAGACAAAATATTAAAAAATGTATACGTTTTTTGTCGATATTATCGGATTTTCTATCCGAGCACCCCTACCTCTTTCGACCTTAATTTTACAACCTTAAGAGTTCCTCGACATAATGTAAAACATGTAGAAGTTCTGCAAATACATTATATTTCAATAATGATTCATGTTTTTCTGTATACGATTCGCCATGCGCAAGAAATAAGTCACGAGATTCAGGGCTAAATACGGCCCTTATCTTAACAGCTCCTTTCGGTCATCCATAACTACACAAGCAACAGCTTCTTATATACCCAAATAGAGTCATTCTGATTTGTAAATAAATGTCATAATTACTCGGTGTGTAACATCAAAAGATTACCTAAAGGAAAGTAGGGGATCTCAGCCCACAGCAAAACCACAAAACAACCAATGCAAAAACACAGCAGAGCCCAGGGAAAGAGACGCAAAAGGGACAAGGAAGATCAACTCACACCATAGAAACATAAAACACACAAGACAACACATAAATCAACGAGACAAATGGGCAACCAGTGCCGACGTAGGACGGCCATCTGCCACGCCGGTAGCAGAAGATGTCCGGATTAAGTGCGCACAACCTTTCCGCTTTTACGATTATCCAGAAGTCTCGATGAACGCACAATTGTGGTGTAAAACAACCTTCTATCTGTAAGATGAACATAAAATAAGAAAGGTACCAATGAAACAGATAAATGGAAATGTAAATGGATAAAAAAGTAGAAGGCATACGAAATACAGTCCGTGCACTGCCGGCAGTAGCGAGCTCATGCATGTTATCACCCGAGGAGTCCTACTGAAATTCAGAGAAGACAAGTGGTCGGGGTTCTGTCTTCTCTAAAGAGGTTTGGATAGGGCCCATCATGGAGTCCTACGGTCACAGTCAGTTAGAGTGCAATCCTTACGAATACGCTGGTACAAGGCTGTATATTGGTCCAGTACCAGTAACGTTTTGATGAGATTTTCGCAATCCCCCCAGCGAAAATAATAACGTTTCAGTGTTGGGATACGTTATTCTCCTCAATGATATGTTAAACCATCTTCTGTATTATATTAAAATATGAATTATGATATGAGCCCTTCTATTTTTATGTGTAGGAATCGTATTTCAAAGAATTGTGCTGCCAAAATACGTGTATTTGTTTTGGACATAATAAATGTTTTAAAGGAATATCAAAAGATGTTATATTTCTATTGCTGTGATATTTCGCAATGAAATGAAGCTATCAAATATAATGGTTGATGGCCAATGAGAAGTTAATCTCCGCCCATACAGCCCAAAAGTAAATAATTTGCAAACAAGGAAAATACGTAAATGCTTTGGCGCATTGTACTTGCTCTTGCACAAAACTACAACATAGAATATTCAAAGTGTATCGTAATGCTGGGATTACAACAACATAAAAACTGTTCGAAATGATTTACATTCTTGCACGATCTTTCATTTACGTTAAAATGTTCCTTTCAATATTTTATTTCTCTCAACAGTCGAATTTTATCGCTTTTATGTTAGGGAGAAAGGCCGAGAACGACAAAGAACAATGCTAGGCGTGTTAGTGAATATTGGATCGCTTAGAGGCCTATCTCCGACTTAAAACATGTCTCGATTAATGAATCAAAGAATCATCGATAAACAATAAACGAATAATTAATCTTTACTGGTCATCTGAGAATCTACATGTGACACGGCACCTGTGAAAGCATTTCTAATCTGACCTTCGAACTTGATACCAAGAGATTTTTTCAGTGATTTGTTTTATCCTGCGTGGAATACCAGAGCGGTACCGAGTGAGCTAAAGGGTCAACCCGATAGCCCAGTCAATTAACACTCTGAACTATCGAAGGATTGTAATCTCACAACACTCTTCCCTCCTTTCTTTGAGGAGGACAGTGGTGTACCCCGTATTGTTTCACTCTCATCTCCTTTGGAAGGAGATGTTGGTGTCCCCGCTGTGTGTGACTGAGCAAACTGCCATTGTTTACCTCGTCGCCAGTAAAGTGGACTTGCTCTGAGCTGTTAACGAACCGGGATTGTTGGCGTGGAATACCAGAGCGTTACCGAGTGAGCTAAAATGTCAATCCGATAGCTCAGTCATTTAACACTCTGAACTATCAGAGGGTCGTAATCCCACAACATTTATTTTATACATGAAATGAATTTCATGCGTGTTTTACTTTACTTTTGTCAGAAAATAACCCCGAAGAAAACGTTCGTTCGTGGACCCCATGGAATACTGCTAAGACTTAACCTGGTATACCGGTATATTGTGTGTGTTTAAAGTTGCATTGATATGATTGATTTAGCATACAGGTCGTGCTATATGAGTTCTTTTATGATCAGCTATCAAAGAAGACGAACCGATCAAATGCGGGAACTATCAGTGTCATAATTTCACAAGGAAAACGATGAACGGATTAGTTTGGAAAATTTTGGAAATTGAACATGTTTAAATTGTCATCGAAGACATGTATCGATATCTCTCTTATTTTCGTTTGGTTGACTGTTGTTACATGTACCCTCCCCGAGTCGTGGTCACTTGTTTGAAAAAAAAAACAGTACATTATTTAAATAATGTATCGATAGTAGATTACGATTGAAGAGTGACCACCAACAGGTAACTTCTAGCGGCAATAATAGAACAAAAAATGACGACATGGGAATGTTTTAACTACAAAGACATTTATACAGGTATAAATGAAATTTGGTCAACGTACCTATGCAGGCAAATATGGTGAGAATGATAAAGCTTTTCATGATCTTTCCGATGGCTTGTCAAGTTCTCGAATGAACTGCACAGTCCTATGCGGAGGATTATACAACCTTTCTTATCAAACTTGGACTTCTATTAAGATAATAGATAATACTTATATTTATAGTAAAGCTGACACGAACAAGTCATGATTTGTACTTTGTTTTACCAAATTTGCATGAATAAGGTCGATGCTAAAAGGACATTTTTATGACACATGTAACTGTATTACTAAGGTTTCATTTGTTTTATCGGTTTATGTGAATCTGTTTAAGTTTTGCACCATTTTTGGACCAAAACAGCAATGGAGAAATTCATACAAGTTTGTATGACAAACGATATCATTTTGGATTCAACATAGTAAATTTTCCCTGGCTTGACGGTGATGTCCCTAGATTACCGTCATACGGTATCTGAATCTCACAGTTCATCCGGTATGCTAGAGCATGTACTGATGTTTTGGATTTCCATAGTGGAAATTTACAAATTAAAGAAACTGATAGGTCAAGGTTTTCGCTTTCACAAACTAGTGTTGACTTTCTGGAAATTTTACAAAAATTATTATCAACTTCTTTTGAAATTCGGACCCATACAAGCAACAGAGTATATTACTTTAGGTATTTCACAACCTGCATTTTAAATTAAGAAGGATCAAAGGTAGACAGCATAACTATCGAAAATGCGTAAGAGTCATCAAACGCCTTTTATACAGTGGATATGATCCTAATGTCACCAGATGGACAATAAGCTTGGTACTTGACCAATCTAAAGTCTTTATACAAGCGCATTCTTAAGACTTGCACTCTGACTGACTGTGACGACAGGACTCAAAATAAAAAGTAGGCAGCATAACCATCGAAAATGCGTCAGAATTATCAAACGCCTTTTATACCGTGGATATGATCCTAACGTCACCAAACGGACACTAGGCTTGGTACTTGTCCAATCTACAGTCTTGTACAAGCGCATCCTTGAGACTTGCACTCTGACTGACTTTGCCGACGGGACTCCATGACGGGCTCTGTCCAAACCTCTTTAGAGAAGACAGGCCCCGACCACCTGTCCTCTCTGAATGTCGGTCGGACTCCTCGGGTGATTACATACATGAGCTCGCTACAGCCGGCAGAGCACGGACTGTATTACGCATGCCCTCTTTTTATATCTATTTACATATTCATCTGTGTCTCTGGGGCCTCTGCGTTTCGCGGTCTTGTTTGTGTGATGTCATCTTACAGTGAGGAGGTTGTTTTACACCACAATTGTACGTTCTTCGAGACCTCTGGGTAATTTGAGAAGTGAGAGGGTTGTGCGCACGTAATCCAGGATAACCAAACCATTTGCTACTTGCGTGACAAATGGCCGTCCAAAGTCGGCACCGGTTGCCCATTGGTCTCGTCGGTTTATGTGTAGTCTTTTGTGTTTGATGTTTACATGCCGTGTGTCTCTTTTCTGTCTCGTGCTGTACTCGTCTTTTGTGTTTTTGCATCGGGTGTCTTGGTGTTTTGCTGTTGATGCTGCAAAGGGGTCTAGTTGGAGATCTCCTCCCTTCTTTTATATCTACACTTATTTCGTGTTGCAGTGTGGAGTTGGTTAAGCAATTCCCCGCGGCCCGATGTTTGAAGTGTTTTAATTTCATTGTGTTCTCTAACTTGGCTTTGTTGTAGTGTCTTCTACGTAGGACTCTAATTCACTTTTCTTCCATTATCGCATTGTGGCATTTTTAAGGTCGCCTCGTATTAAACTAACCCCCTTGATATTACCCTCTGTCACTACAGTCACTTTACCATCATCGACATTCAACAGTAAAAGACTTTTTTCCTCACCAAGAGTACTCTTATCACCTCTCAGATTTAGACCCCACAGTCGTATTTTACGCACTACTCCATCCGCACGCTCTACATTCAACAACAGACACAGAGGGTTCTAATTATTTCTAAGTGCAACAGTAGAAGATGATCTTTGTGTCACCTCATGAACTGCGACTCCACAATAACATCTAGTGTAAATGGGCAGAAATTCAAAATCGAGGTAGACCAATACATCGATTGATCGAATCAAAATAAAAAGGATCAAAAGTAGGTAGCATAACCATCGAAAATGAGTCAGAATTATCAAACGCCTTTTATACCGTGAATAAGATCCTAATGTCACCAAACGGACACTAGGCTTGGTACTTGACCAATCTACAGTCTTGTACAAGCGCATCCTTGAGACTTGCACTCTGACTGACTGTGACGACGGGACTCCATGAGGGGCCCTGTCCAAAAGACAGGGCCCCGACCACCTGTCCTCTCTGAATGTCAGTCGGACTCCTCGGGTGATTACATACATGAGCTCGCTACAGCCGGCAGAGCACGGACTGTATTACGCATGCCCTCTTTTTATATCTATTTACATATTCATCTGTGTCTCTGGGGCCTCTGCGTTTGTGTGATGTCATCTTACAGTGAGGAGGTTGTTTTACCATGTTTACACCACAATTGTACGTTCTTCGAGACCTCTGGGTAATTGGAGAAGTGAGAGGGTTGTGCGCACGTTATCCAGGATAACCACACCATTTGCTACTTGCGTGACAAATGGCCGTCAAAAGTCGGCACCGGTTGCCCATTGGTCTCGTCGGTTTATGTGTAGTCTGTTGTGTTTGATGTTTACATGTCGTGTGTCTCTTTTCCGTCTCGTGCTGTACTCGTCTTTTGTGTTTTTGCATCGGGGTGTCTTGGTGTTTTGCTGTTGATGCTGCAAAGGGGTCTTGTTGGAGATCTCCTCCCTTCTTCTATGACGGGCCCTGTCCAAACCTCTTTAGAGAAGACAGGGCCCCGACCACCTGTCCTCTCTGAATGCCAGTCGGACTCCTCGGGTGGTAACATATATGAGCTTGCTACAGCCGGCAGAGAATGGACAGTATTACGCACGTCCCCTTTTTATATATCTATTTACATATTTGTTGCTTGGACCCCTACGTTTTCCGGTCTTGTTTTTGTGTGGTCATCTATCAGTGAGGAGGTTGTTTTACACCAACCATAATTGTGCGTTCTTCGAGACCTCTGGGAAATCGGAATAGTGGGAGGGTTGTGCGCACGTAATCAAGGATAACCACACCGTCTTCTTCTTACGTAGCAGATGGCCGTCCTAAGTCGGCAACGGTTGCCCATTGGTCTCGTTGGTTTATGTGTGGTCTTTTATGTTTAATGCTTCTATGGTGTGAGTTGGTGTTCCTTGTCCCTTTTGTGTCTCTTTCTCTTGGTGCCTGTTCTGTGTTTTTTACATGGGGTGTTTTTTGGTTTTGCTGTGGGTGCTGCAAACTAGTTTTGTTGGAGATCCTCTCCTTTCTTTTCATGAGGCGCCAGCAAAATATACTGTTTTTACTGATTTACGAGTAGGCAGCACATGCCATGAAAATCATTTGTTTTCCACTATGTTCAATATTCACCAAATACAAATATGACTATTATTAGCTAAACAAATGATGATGCTTATATATTTTCTGATATATATTGTCATACCATTTAATGGATGACTTTCTTGCTTTCAGTGTTCATGGGTGGGTAATTCTGGTTGGTCACGTGCAAATTTTCAGAGAATCATTTCGCGACCAACTAGAATTAAACACCCAAAAGTTAGAGGGGATCATCAAAAACACTCGGTTGAAGCACCCACAGCAAGACCCTAAAACACCCAATGCAAAAACACCAACAAAAATAGACTCAAAAGGGACATGGAACGTCAGCTCTCGCAATAGAAACATGTAACACAAAAGACAACACATAACCCAACGAGACCAATGGGCAACCGGTGCCGACTTAGGACTCTGCTATATAATTTGAGTAGCAGAAGGTGTGATTATCCTGGATTACGTGCGCACAACACTCCCACCTATATGATTACGCAGAGGTCTCTAAGAATATACAATTGTAGTGTAAAACACCCTCCTCATTGTTAGTTGACCACAAACAAGATAAAAAAAACCGCAAGGACCAAAGCAACACAGATGAATATGTAAATGGATATAAAAATGGGGCATACGAAATACAGTCCTTGTTCTGCCGACTGTAGAAAGCTCATGTATTTTATCACCCGATGAGTCCGACTGACATTCAGAGAGGACAGATGGTCGGCGCCCTGTTTTTTCTACAGAAATTTGGAAAGGGCCCGTCATAGAGTCCCGTCTTCACAGTCAGTCAGAGTGCAAGTCTTAAGAATGCGCTGGTAAAAGACTGTAGACTGGTCATGCACCAAGCCGAGTATCCGTCTGGTTGCCTTAGGATCATATCTACGGTATAAAAGGCGTTTAATGATTCTGACGCATTTTCGATGGTTATGCTGTCTACCTTTGATCCTTCTTATTTTGTTAATTATGTCACCATAAGACGCAGGCTGTGATATATCCAAAGTAATATACTCTGTTGCTTTTATGGGGCCGAATTTCGAAAGAAGTTGATAATATTTTTTGTAAAATTTCTAGAAAGTCTTTACTAGTTTGTGAAAGCGAAAACTTTGACCGAAAAATGTCTTCCAACTTTGTTAATTTCTACTATGAAAATCCAAAACATTAGCATACCGGATGAGCTGTGAAATGTAGATACACTATGACGGTTATCTAGGAACATCAATGTTAAGATAGGGAACATTTACTATGCTGCATCCAAAATCATCTCTATTGTCACACGAACACACTTGTATAAATATCTCCATGAACAATTTTGATATTTAGGTCCAAAAAGAGTGTTTCTGTATTTGTAACGTTTGCCTTGTTTAGAGCCAATACTTATGTAGCATCGAAATTAAAGGAGTTTAACATCTTAGCACCATCCCTCACATGCTAGTTTGAACATAGATTTTATTTGGATATGCTACTGAATCGACCCTACAGGAAATTTGAAGCCGCGCACTCTCTGTAATGTAAATGTAAAAATCTAAATTCAAAAGATTAAAGAGGGCGCTACTGAAATTATTTTTGTGGCTCCGCTGAAAGCATCACTGATGAGAATACAATATTCGAAACACGTGTCTGGTGCATGGAAAATTGGTTTGGAATTTTCTTCAAGAAGGTATAGTGTTGGAACCCTTCGACATTATTCATATAGACACTTATTTCACGTTGCAGTGTGGAGCAGTTAAAATCGTTCCCCGTGGCATGATGCTTGTCAAGTGTATTAATTACTTCTTTCAAGCTCTGTCACCTGAAAGAAGCATTGTTTTGGCCTTTTATCAATGTGACATCATATATATTTTTTTGCTATTTCGATAACTAGCCATTTCACCGATAAATATCATCGAAATTAAAGGAGTTTAACATCTTAGCACCATCCCTCCAATGCTAGTTTGAACATAGATTTTATTTGGATATGCTACTGAATCGACCCTACAGGAAATTTGGAGCCGCGTACTCTCTGTAATGTAAATGTATAAATCTAAATTCAAAAAAATTAAGGAGGGCGCTACTGAAATTATTTTGGTTGCTCCGCTGAAAGCATCACTGATGAGAATTTAATATTCGAAACACGTGTCTGGTGCATGGAAAATTGGTTTGGAATTTTCTTCAAGAAGGTATAGAGTTGGAACCCTTCGAGATTATACTTATGTAGCATTTTTACACTTTTAAGAACCGGAATTGTCCATAGTAAGAATGTCATCCAGGTACATTGAAGAACCAATGGAACATTTCAAATCATCATGTTTTGTTTGCTTTTAAAGATTTTGGATACATTCTTTTTCATAAGTGTATAGAAAAAAAATCTGCAAAAAGAGGCGAATAATTAGTACAAATGTACCCATTGGAATCCCTACAACTTGCTTGTAGAGATTTTCACCAAATGAGTTAAAGAAGATCCTGACGATATTCTCAACAGCACTCACAATAGAGCACCAAATGGAGCATCGACGGACCCCTAGCAAGCTAGAGGTGGGGCCAGGTGCCCGGGAGGAGTAAGCATCCCCTGTTGGCTAGCCGCACCCGCCGTTGATGTTCACGCACGAAAATAAATATAATAAATACATGCACTGTCTATGGTTCTGTCTATATAGAAAGTGCTATGGCGACAATGTCAGGGCAGTATATTCAAAACACTTACTGTCAAACACCTCGCGGGGAACTTTTTTACGAGCTCCACACGGCAAAGGGCATAAGTGTGACACAAATGAGTTAAAGAAGATCCTGACGATATTCTCAACTGCACTCATAATAGAGCACCAAATGGAGCATCGACGGACCCCTAGCAAGCTAGAGGTGGGACCAGGTGCCCGGGAGGAGTAAGCATCCCCTGTTGGCTAGCCGCACCCGCCGTTGATGTTCACGCACGAAAATAAATATAATAAATACATGCACTGTCTATGGTTCTGTCTATATAGAAAGTGCTATGGCGATAATGTCAGGAAACAATTTTCAAAACACTTACTGTCAAACCCCTCGCGGGGACTTTTTTTACGAGCTCCACACGGCAAAGGGCATAAGTGTAACACAAATGAGTTAAAGAAGATCCGGACGATATTCTCAACAGCACTCACAATAGAGCACCAAATGGAGCATCGACGGACCCCTAGCAAGCTAGAGGTGGGACCAGGTGCCCGGGAGGAGTAAGCATCCCCTGTTGGCTAGCCGCACCCGCCGTTGATGTTCACGCACGAAAATAAATATAATAAATACATGCACTGTCTATGGTTCTGTCTATATAGAAAGTGCTATGGTGACAATGTCAGGGAACAATATTCAAAACACTGTCAAACCCCTCGCGAGGAACTTTTTTACGAGCTCCACACGGCAAAGGGCATAAGTGTGACACAAATGAGTTAAAGAAGATCCTGACGATATTCTCAACAGCACTCACAATAGAGCACCAAATGGAGCATCGACGGACCCCTAGCAAGCTAGAGGTGGGACCAGGTGCCCGGGAGGAGTAAGCATCCCCTGTTGGCTAGCCGTTGATGTTCACGCACGACAATAAATATAATAAATACATGCACTGTCTATGGTTCTGTCTATATAGAAAGTGCTATGGCGACAATGTCAGGGCAGTATATTCAAAACACTTACTGTCAAACCCCTCGCGGGGAACTTTTTTACGAGCTTACATAAATGTTGTCCAAAAAGGAAGGACAAGGCAATACATAGGTCACTACATGTCCATGATTTGTATGATTTGTATTCGGTTGCGGAAAAGAAACCGTTTGAATCAGATGTGCAGATATAAGATTTCCCCTCTAGATCAAACACCAGTTTATGAGTTTGGACAAACGGTCATTAATCTTGTCTTGAGGAAGCATGGTGAACACGTTAGAAAAGTGGTATGAGAAATCGCTTGAAAATTTCTAGATTTTATTTTGTCAATCACAACCCCTGAATTTTTAATAGACCAAAAGAAGTTTACATTATTCCTGTTAAGAACAGTTTTACAATATTTTGCAACGTGAGTGCTGACGTAAGAATTTAAACATAATTGTAGTTGAGCAGTTGCTAGAATTAGCAATGAATCAGAATTTGTAAGGGGACTAGTGCAGTTTTGGTATGCAGTATATTTAAGGAAGATCCAATTTAGAAATTGGGATATTGAATGAAGAAATTTCGCTGTTATATTTGTTTAAGATGTAGGGACACTTTCATTACTTTTCATATAAGTATTTGTTGACGAAAGTTCCGAAACTAAAGTTGATATGTAGTAACGTTTTCAAATGATTATGGTGTTGTTGGCTGCTTTATCTTCAGGCGCGAAGACATATTTTTTATGTAAACTACGTAACATGGATTTTAAATATCTTCCAGATTTAGAACATGAATTTTCAAAAAGAAGAGGATTTCTTATGGATACTATCTATTCGAATATCAGTAATATCGCAATTGAGGTTTTTCCAGTCATTCAGAGCATGCGATTCGACCCCTTTCGATTTACACCATCGTTTGGTATAGTTATCAAAGGCTTCCTTTAGCACTTCGCGACATTTAATAAAATCTATCTTAGATGAGAGCTTGGCGTCTTTCAGATAAGCTTCTCAGTCAGGGATAGGTTTGTGACAGACTAACATCGTCACCGAGGAAGTTCTACGGTCGATATGGGGAACTCGTCATACACTATCATGTCCCACTCTTCATAATGGTGGATGATATTCTGTCATATACCATTTGAACCATCCAACCAAAGATTGTACTCTATGTCTTCCGAAATGGAAGTTACCGGATGTGACATTTCTACCGAATTGAAGCGGCGGGTGTTGCATGCAAGGAGGAGATGCTTACTCTTCCTGGACACCTGGTCGATATCGGGAGTTCGCTTCTTAATTTTCATATGGTGGAGGTTTTTGTTTGTTTGCTTTGGTTCCCGTTTTATCCTGATTTTGTATGCCTTCGGTTTCAGATTTTCTGAATTATCGATTTTGTACACAGGGATATGATCATTATCCATATTTGTCATTCTATACTAAGGTCCTTTTTTTGAGAAATCACGGAGCTATCTGTCTGGAATAATAGAAAAGTCATATGTAACGATATGACAAGCTGGTTTATATAGATATTCAGACATTGCACATTCTCAAGAAGCAGGTTTCTTATACTTGTAACAAATAAGAGGAGGATCTAAATTTTCAAAATATTGAGGAATGGTACTTTGTACGCGATGATCCCGCAAAATAGTAGAGATGTTTAGAAAATCAAAACCTTTGTTAATAAATGACATTTTTATGAATCGTCTTTTAGGGGAGGTGTTTTTAATAACAGGGTAAAGTTTATTCTCTTCGAATGCAACAATGATATTAAATCTGAATCAATCAGTATTTCTAAAGAATGCGACCTCTGCTTCATCCAAGATTGATTTCAAATGAACTGCTTGGACTAATGAGAGCATGTCGCCGTTCGCATATGCCGCCGTTGAGTGCAATGATCATAAGATCCTTGAGGTTACGGTGTACTCTATCTCTTTTTCTGAGTCTTTGGTTTCGTCGTCTTCCGTGGATCATTAAACTATACTGACTTAAGAGGATTTAATGAATCTGTAAAGAAAATTACATATACATGCAACATTTGTTTCTATGTTAACGGGATGCATAAAAATGCCTTGTTTAAAGGAATTTTCATACAAAACCTTGGTTACCAATGCAACGCAACATCAGAAAAAAAAAATTGAAAGTCATTTCAATCTGAGGACATTATATACATCTTGTATACAAACATGTCCAAAATCTTAGACATGTCGTGGTCTGATTCTTTAGGTTTGTACAGAGAATCCATATTTTAAGAGGACGTGGTTGGAGCCCTGTCGTCAACTACGAGGTTTGTGTATGCATACATTGAATATTAATCATGTGTTTACGAGCAGAAAAAAGGAAAACCGATATAGTAGCACTTTATGTTTTCCCTCAATTTTTGTGTTTATAACTCGACCAACAAACATTTTTAGCAGCGATTCATTAAGTCTTGTGCCCTGTATTTTACATTTTGTGTGGAGAAATCGAGCCAGAATAATGGTTTTCTTAATGAATTGAAATGTAAGTAAAGTTCAGAAAATATACCGTGGGAAGTTATAATCAAGCAACAAAATCAAGAGATTGTGTAGATTTTCTAAATTTTGAAAAATAACTCTCTTGTAACATTCCGGAGAACAAATGATAATAAATAATCTATCAAAATGACCACGCTCAAAAACAAATACACGAAAGATGGACAAACACACAAAAAGGCGGAATATAAACGGCTTAAATTGAATGTCACGGATTCTTGAATCAAATATAAAAATGCTGATTTAACCCCATGATTTAAAAATTTAAAACTTTAGCATCGAATCACGGAAAACATGCATTCTACAATGCCTTCCACACATGTAGTGTAGATAGTTCATTAGATTAGCTATACTTCGTGTTTCTGTGGAGCTGTGTCATTGTCTCCGTCTGTTTGTCCTTCGTGTTTCTGTTGAGCTGTGTTATTTGTTTCCGTCTGTTTGTCCTTCGTGTTTCCGTTGAGCTGTGTTATTTGTTTCCGTCTGTTTATCCTTCGTGTTTCTGTGGAGCTGTGTTATTTGTTTCCGTCTGTTTGTCCTTTGTGTTTCTGTGGAGCTGTGTTATTTGTTTCCGTCTGCATGTCCTTCGTGTTTCTGTGGAGCTGTGTCATTGTCTCCGTCTGTTTGTCCTTCGTGTTTCTGTAGAGCTGTGTTATTTGTTTCAGTCTGTTTGTCCTTCGTGTTTCTGTGGAGCTGTGTTATTGTGTCTGTCTGTTTGTGGTTTTCGAATCTGGTATCAGCTTTTGTGTTTGACATTCATTCCGATGTATTATTAAATACGAAGATATTAGATAAACTTTAATAGTAAATTAATACATCTGCAAAACTCTTCCAATGGAACGCATTAGTTTTGGGATAATCAATTTCTTAATTGAAGAGGATTCAGTCTAATTAGTTTGCTCTTTTGAGTTACTGTAAATATGGAATTTTTCGCGCATGGTGTAATATTCGCGTTTTTGGCTATTATACAATTGTGATATATTGCCAAACATCATTGCATTTTCGACTACTTAAATAGGTTATATCAATCGTTAAATAACAGATAGAATTTCTTAATTTTGAATTATTTCATAAAATAATGTATATAGATATTGGAAAACACGACTACAGGAATACAAATTATGTTATGGCTTGAACGATAAGAATACCCCCAAAATGTTTTAGTAATATCGACAAACTATTTCTATAACTACAAAGACAAGCATCACCCAGTTCAAATCATTTTGACATTCTTTCACTAGATCAAAGTGTTTCCCATAAAAAAAAGACCAAACATTAGTGTTACATCTTTATTACGAAAAAAAAATTAAAAAAAAAATTTGGGTTAATACATTAGGGCACCCCTAAAACTCCAAAGATGTTTGATATACAGTTTCATGGGAAAAACAGTCGAATTTTCAAAATATTTTTCAATACATATATTGGTCAGTAGTTAATGTTTATGGTAAAGATAATTGACTCGAATCATAATAAAAGAAGGGAGGAGATAAAAACTAGAAAATGAAAAACCTTGAGGAGATAAGAACTAGAAAATGAAAAACCTTAAATTGTCAGGTAGGGACCCATTTAAGGGAATACTTTCAATTTAAAAAAAATGATAAACACACACGGTGTAATCTTACTAGGCTCACTTCGCGAAAACTATATCTAGCGAAATCAACCAAGTTTACAGTAAGCACACTTTATGTAGGTTATCGAACTGAAACGTAAAAAGAAACACTATAATATAACGTACTATCTGATGCAAAAATAAACCAAATTATCAGACGAAACAGGGCAAAAAAATATTCCTTTTTAATTTATTTTATCAGTTTCTGTGATTTTTTTTCGAAATAGTATTGTCAGTTTCTTCATTATAATTTTATTATCATGTAAATAAGATTTTATATTATAGTGCGGCAAAATTTCATGATTGCTTTGAAACCTTGGTCAGCCCTCAAATAATCCGCGACAAAGACTGCAACCAAGTTTTATAGGACATGTTATTTAAATAGGGCTCAAGTTTTGTTCCAGAAATGAGTTATTACGAACTTGACATTTCTATTGGACTCATGTTCTCAATAACGACTTTAGCATTTCTTATATGATGAGATAATGGATTGTCCTATAGTATAACCTTTGTTTAGCTAACCAATATTTGTTTATCACTGCGGGATGGGCAATGGTAGTCGTATATTATCCCGTGTAACGGTCCCTGTGTAGAAACAATAGAGAGGTTTAGTTACAAGTGCTTTCAACGTGCAAGTAAAATGTACCAATCCGTTCGAAGACGTCGTTTAGTTATACGTACGAATCAGAGAAGATCTTAATATAGCAATGTAGGAAGGTATGCGTGTAGCTATCTTTTTTCTTTAATCCTAACCCACCTCATACGGTACGCAGGGCATGTTCTAATTATGAGGATTTCATCGTTAGAGCCAGACGACTTGCAAGTAAGATAGTCGTTCAGGGTTATATTGCACAACGGAGGAAATCATCTTTGAGGAAGTTCATCGGTCGCTACAGGGATATAATAAAAGCATATCAGATCCCCATCTCCACAATGATCAGTGACATTCTGAATTTTGATTGAATGGCTGTCATCATCACTAAAAAAAGACTTACCTGATGTGTACACCAATATGTACATAGAGACAATAATCGAATTTGACAAGTTTCCAGGGATTTTTCCATTGAGGTTGCTGTGTTAAAACAACAAATATGCGTAGTGGGAAAGACATGTGTTTATAGATAAGTTGATGTGTTGTGCACCTGTTATTCACTGCACTATCCTTTGTCGTAGCACAACTTGAATGGATTATATCATTAATTGAACTCAGATATTTATACAATTTTCTTTAAAATTTACAAATGATATATTCTCCGATCCTTAAACAATTTGAAAATGTGGAGGGGGTAAAACTTCAAGATGTTTTATTCTTACAAAAGAAAGGAGGGGATTTCTACCAACTCTCGGTTACAGCACCCACAGCAAAACACCAAAACGCTCAATGCAAATGTCAAACCTGTCTTAAAGTGACTCTCTTGTTAGCGACTTGCTGCTTTAAGTGACCTTTTTATTCCTCCCAAGCAATTTTCCTGTCAAATTAACTTGTATAAAGCGACAACCTGTCTAACGCGACAACGACCGAGATTTTTCTGTCCCGTACCGAATTCCGAACCTGTATTTTACGACTTTTAGTGTTACAAAGGACCCAAACTACATAATATTTTACATTAAATCTCTTCATCAGTGTCTTTCATAATTTAATCTCCTGTGATAAATGAATTGTAATGTGATTATATATGTGTAATACGATTAATCAATAAAAACAAAGGAGGGGATCTCCAACAACACCAGACTGTAGCACCCACAGCAAAACCCCAAAACACCCAATGCAAAAACACAATGCAGACAAGCACGGAAAGAGACGCATAAGGGACAAGGAACGTCAACGCACAACACAGAAATATATATAAAAACACGAATTGCTATACGTTCACATATATAAATACACGAATTGCTATACGCAGTGATTCATTTAATAGTATTGCTCTTATACTACGAAAAATTTGTTGGTCGAAGTCAGATCAGCTTGAACCTGTATTCAGTGACCACCTGTCTTATGTGACCTACTTTCTGTCGGCCCTTGCAAAGTCACATAAGACAGGTTTGACTGTAATGAAGATCCTGACGACATCTCTTAATAGAGCACCAATTGAGCATCGACGGACACTTAGCAAGCTAGAGGTAGAACCAGGTGCCCGGGAGCAGTAAACATCCCCTGCTTGGCTAGCTGCACACACCGTTGATGTTCACGCATGAATCTGAAAACAATATGTACAACACATGCACTGACTGAGGTTATATCTATATAGAAAGTACTATGGCGACCATGTCAGTGAAAGACATTCAAAACACTTAATGTATAACCCTCGCGGGGAACTTTTTAACTAGCTCCACACTGCAAAGGGCATAAGTATGAAAACACAGATCAGACATTCACAGAAAGAGACCTAAATGGGAACGGAAAACCAACTCACACCATAGAAACATGAAACACAAAAGACCATACATAACCAACGAGACCAATGGGCAACCGGTGCCGACATAGGACGTCATAGAGTTCTGTCGTCAAAGTCGGTCAGAGTGCAATTCTTAAGAATGTACTGGTACAAGGTTGCAGATCAGTACAAAGCTAAGTGTCCGTCTGGTGACATTAGGATCATATCCACCGTATAAAAGGCATTTGATGACTCTGACGCATTTTCGATAGTTATGCTGTCTACCTTTGATCCTTCTTATTTTGTTAATCATATCACAATAAAATGCAGGTTGTGAAATATCCAATGTCATATATTCCACTGCTTGTATGGATCCGATTTGAATAGACGTTGACAAAATGAATATGTTTTGTAAAATTTCCAAAAAGTCCTTATTAGTTTGTGAATTATTAACCCTTCACCTAAAAATTTCTTGGAAATTTCAAAATTTTTACTATGAAAATTCAAAGCATTATTACATGCTCTAGCATAATTACCGAATCATAAATAAAATCTTCCTAAGATAATTCCTTTGTTCGTATTGTTCGTATTGCCCTTTGATATGTTCCATTTTTCTTGTTTAAATTGTATTGCATGGAAGCAGGAGATGCTTGTCAAAAAAGTCGAAAGGGATCCAGCTTTCGGGTCGTCGTATCACTTTACAAGGAAAATTTACACCCGACATTCAGCTTCCGTCTACTTTTACTTAAACAATCACAGCAGAAGACGATCAAAATTAGTTAATTAAGACATAAAGAACATATTTTTATTAAGGTCAACGCATGTCATTCGCACTATTTGCATAAATCAACGATGTATGTTTACATGAATCTCGCCCTACACGGAATTAAACATGCACGATCACGATGCATGATGGGATCGAAAATTAAAAAAAAAAATCAAGGCACGTGAAAAGGTCTATATATATTATAATCATCTCATTGCAAGAATTAAAAAAAACATTATTAAACTTTGAAAAGTACAATAGTAAACAGAACAACAAAAACAAGTGTATTTCGTTAAAGAGATTTTGATTTCTAGTCATTTGAACATCACGAGGCAATTATTTTGCAGAAACGGGTCATTGTTTTATAATATGAGACCTTGGACGATTTTATATACGTCAACGGCAGACTTTCGTTGACATGTATCTATTACAAATTGTGACTTTGCTGCGTTGCCACTTCCCTACTTTAACATGTGTTTAAATTCCCATGAACAAGTTAGACATCTGTATTATTCAGTTAAAATTAATATTACTACATGATGAAACAAACAGGAGTAAGAAGTTGAATGAATATTACAATGCTTTAAAACCTGTTGCCTTGTAAAACTTACAGACATTCGTGCCCAGTAAAGGTACTGTCTAAAACGGAATGCGAAAAAGCTCAAATTAGTGAGAAAGAGAAAATTATAACATGCAATTACTTTTTTATAATATATAACTTTTTGTATTTCTTTTATTTTTTTTTCTATTTTTACTGACTGTCTGTACGATACGATATGGATACGTCATGGCATGTTCCAAATATGAAGATTTCATCGTTAGAGTCAGACGGCTTGCAAGTAAGCTCCTTGTTCAGGTTATATTGCACAACGGCTGAAATCATCTTTGAGGAAATTCTTCGAACGCTACGGGGATATAATAAACGAATACTGTAAAACGAGAAAATTTAGCTTAAATATATTTAAGCGAAATGAGGGAAAAAAACCTTTTGGCGCAAACTTAATTTAGCGCATTGTTTACAAGTAAGAACGGTAATCGCAAATACAAATTTATTGTTGTTAACTATGACAAAACCTACTTTGTAAAAGAAAAGTCCGATTCTGAAAATAAGTACACTGAAACAGACATTATTCAGATGTTAAACTTTCTGATCGACAACATTTTTGTGGTCTTTGGAGGAAAGGTCTTCCAGCAGATTGTCGGAATTCCAATGGGGACCAATTGTGCCCCACTCCTTGCCGACATTTTCCTTTACTCGTACGAAGCTGAATTCATTCAATCTTTGGTCTCTGAAGGGAAAAGATACTTAGCTTCTGACTTCAACTTCACTTACAGATACATAGACGATGTGTTGTCCATCAATAATCCAAAATTCGCGGATTACCTGAGCAGTATCTATCCTTCGGAGCTTGAAGTAAAAGAAACTACAGAGACAAATAATTCAGCATCCTATTTGGACATAATATTGTCCTACGACACTGATGGTCACATGAACACCTCACTCTATGACAAACGTGACGACTTCAATTTCAGCATTACGAACTTTCCTTTTCTGAGTAGCAACATCCCTTCATCGCCTGCTTATGGCGCGTTCATATCTCAGTTGATACGCTATGCCAGAGCAAGTACCAAATATACGGATTTTGTTCTGAGGGCTAGGCGTCTTTCAGATAAGCTTCTCAGTCAGGGATATGTTTGTGACCGACTAACATCGTCACTGAGGAAGTTCTACGGTCGATATGGGGAACTCGTCATACACTATGATGTCCCACTATCCAGAATGGTGGATGATATTCTGTCATAGACCATTTGGGCCGTCCAACCAAAGATTGTACTCGATATCTTCCAAAATGGAAGTAACCGGATGTGACAGTTCTACCGAATTGAAGCGACGGGTGTTGCATGCAAGCAGGAGATGCTTACTCTTCCTGGGCACCTGGTCTCACTCTCATATCGGGAGTTCGCTTCTTTTCATATGGTGGAGGTTTTTGTTTTTGTTTGCTTTGGTTCCTGTTTTATCCTGATTTTGTATGCCTTCGGTTTCTGATTTTCTGAATTATCGATTTTGTACTGTAGACAGGGATATGGTCATTATCCATATTTGTCATTGACACCATCTGGTCGATAAAATTACCGCACAGTGGCTTTGGGACTCAGACATCGCTGGTAGCAATTTGCCGTCGATGAATCGTATTTTTTGTAATGTCAGGCAAGAAATATCCGTAGTGTCTCATGTTCGGGTGATCGTTGGTAACACGAAATACATATCCATTCTATCAAAAGTGATGAATGAAAATAAAGTTCTTCTCTAAGGATAGGATAAAGACCGATATCTAAAGACCGAGGCGAAAGGCCGAGGTGTTTTAACACCGCCCTGTTCTCTCATCTTATTAACCTTCATACTGACCTCAACGAGGTCTCCAACAACACTCGGTTGCAGCAGCCACAGCAGAACCGCAAAATACCCAATGCAAAAACACAGAGCAGACACTTATAGAAAGAGACACAAGAGGGACAAGGAATACCAACTCACGTCATTTTTTTCTTTATATCTTTTATTGTATAAATACTACACTAAAATGTTTAACGTCCTCAAATTCATTAGCATCATTTTAGAGCAGATAAATTTACAGCATTGACCATACATGCATATGTAGTATGCTTCCAGTCGCTACTCGTTTTGTCAATATGATCGAAACGTAGGCAGAAACCTGTTTTGAAGAGGCCCTATTTAAGACAGAAAAAGTTCCTATTTCAACATGATTTTGCTCAATTTTAAGGGCAAATAATCTGAAATGTCAGGCTAACTTGATTTATTCAGCCAATTATCTTTTAAGTTTTATTCCCGATCTTTAAGAAAACGTTAAAATTTGAATGGTACCTCTTCACAATTTTATTCAAAAGGGTATAAAAATTAATACCACGGTGACATTCTGTTCAGTGCTATTACACATAGAATAATTTACTGGTAATTTTTAGTAGCTGTCCGTAATATATTTTTGTGTCGCCTGCGAAGCAAAGCGACACTTAGGGATCACTTTGTCCGTTGTCCGTCTGTCCGTCCGTCCGTCCGTCAGTCAGTCCGTCTGTCTGTCTGTCACACTTTGGGTGTCACAGTCCATAACTTTTGATTGGTAAGTGATAGGGCTTTGATATTTCACATGTGTATTCCTTGTGACAAGACCTTCTTACACATACCATAATTTTTGACCTAGTGACCTTGACCTACATATTTGACCTACTTTTCAAAAAAATTAAAAATGGATATATCTTTTGATTGGTAAGTGTTAGGACTTTGATATTTCACATGTGCAATCCTTGTGGCAAGACCTTTCTACACATACCATAATTTTTGACCTTGTGACCTTGACCTCGATATTTGACCTACTTTTGAAAAAAAGATAAGATTCACTGTATCTTTTGATTGGTAAGTGATAGGGCTTTGATATTGTATTCCTTGTGACAAGACCTTCCTACACATACCATAATTTTTTACCTATTGACCTTGACCTACATATTTGACCTACTTTTCAAAAAAATTAAGAACGGATATATCTTTTGATTGGTAAGTGATAGGGCTTTGGTATTTCACATGTGTATTCCTTGTGACAAGACCTTTCTACACATACCATAATTTTTTACCTATTGACCTTGACCTACATATTTGACCTACTTTTCAAAAAAATTGAGACTGATATGTCTTTTGATTGGTAAGTGATAGGGCTTTGGTATTTCACATGTGTATTCCTTGTGACAAGACCTTTCTACACAGACCATAATATTTGACCTTTTGACCTTGATCTAGATATTTGATCTACTTTTCAAGAAAAGTAATATTGGCTATATCTTTTGATTGGTAGGTAATAGGGCTTTGATATTTCACATGTATTTTCCTTGTAACAATGTCATTCTACACATACTATAATTTTTTACCTTTTGACCTTGACCTAGCTATTTGACCTTTTTAATTGGTAGGTGATAGGTCTTTAATATTTCTTATGATGAGACTTTTTTTGTTACCAATTATTACATAGTGATCTTGACCTAGATGATGACACTCTTTTCTTTTAATTTGTAATTAAGAGGTCTGATATTTCAAATGAATTTCATTTGACAAGACTTTTCTACTGATACCAATAATTTTGATCGACTTTCTAGAATAATAATCAAACCGCTTCGCAGGCGACACAAGCATTCCTTGGATTGCTATTTTATTAGCATTAACAGTGCATATAACAGAGCATTATTAGTTAAAAAATTACAAAACTTTTTCAAGGTCACAGGACCCAATGTCAAGGTCATCTTGAATGCAAGTCACAAAATTTGGCAAAATTCTGTGATTTTTCAAAAATATGAGATACAGTTATTCGAAAATCATGTGGTATTGAATAAAACAAACACATACATGGTGATTTTTTATATATACCCTATTTATTGACCAAAGTTTCAAAAATCTCAAAATCAATTACATCATTGAATTGTAACTAGTATATCATACATACATATAAAAAATGTGAGATTATCATGACTTTTGTCTGGGGCTTATTTTATTAGGAGAAATATTCTGAACAAAAAATTGTTTTTTTCCACCTATCGGTCCTAATTTTAGAAAGAAGTATTTTTGATTCAAATATAAGACAATCAAGCCTAAAATTAGTAACAATGGATTACAACAAAAATGCAAATTTTATTGAAATGGGAACCTTTATTTTGAAGCGACCTTGAATTTAAAGTCAATGACCTTGACACATTTTGGAAGCGCTCAAACAAAGAATAATTTCTTCTGTTGTCCCTACATAAAACTTGAGCAATATAAGTTATTTAAACCATGCTTAAAATCAATTTGTAAAGATATAGCCATCATGTGTCAAATAAGAAGTTGCCATGGCAACCATTTTGACCTCAAAATGTAGTAAAAGGAAACAAGGTTCCACTTATATTTTCAGTGATTATATTTGTCACATGAAATTTATTTTATTCTGACAACATTGATGGTGTTATCAGCCTGACATTTTGTGCTAATTTTGCTTAAAAATGGTAAAAATTGGACAAAAATACGCCTTAATTTTGACCTTATTTCTTGTAAATTTTTGACTGATTTTGATTTGATAGGATTCGCTTAATTGAAAGAAATTTAAAAGAATTGTTAATTTTTCTAAAAAGAAAGCTTTTAAAGATTATAAGTTGTTTATACCAATAGGCTCTAACGATGGTTTCCATGGCAGCATAATAACCAAAGATCACTTAGTTGACCATTGTTTTTGTGCTATAAATACACAGACCTCGTTTCCATGGTAACCGGAATATTCATTTTCAAAAAATTGATATTTTTGTATTCAGGGCATTATACATACCATTTATAGAGAAAATCATAAAAATCCATGACTTGCTATTTTTTCAAATAGTTTGGTCCTTACAGAGAATTGATATTGATACGTTTCATTATTCAGGGCATTATACACACCATTTATAGAGAAATCATAAAAATCCATGACATGCTGTTTCCCAAATAGTTTGGTCCTTACAGAGAATTGATATTGATACGTTACATTATTTACAAAATACATATTCATAAATCACTTTTAAAAGAACTTTACAAAGTATCAAATTATACATGTAAACAAATATTCAACTAAGTACAATCTTCTGAAATAGGGCCAATATCGGTGTTCATGATCCCTTTAATCAAATTCTGTGTAGTTGTTGAGGACGGAATTTGTTTACGGACGGACGGACATACGGTTGACAAATGCCAAACGGAGCTCTATGACAATAGCTCACTTGAACCTTTGGCTCAGGTGATCAAATAAAAGCAAACCAAAAATAGAAATACGAAACAAGAACAAATTCGTTATTTATATGCCAATGTTGAACATCTTCAAATTCAAGTGCATCATTAAGAACAGATAAAATTGCAGCATAGACCAGACATGCATGTTTCGGACACTTCACTTAAGTACTCGAAATGTGCATGTCTGGTCCATGCTGCAAATTTATCTGCTCTTAAATGATAGTATTGAATATGAAGACCTTTAACATTAATATTGGGTACTTAACAATTTAGATCATTCTTTTTTTCAAAATGGGGTACCACGTGTACACAGCTTTTAGAATTTTTTTTGGAAAATGTATTTGTTATTCAAATATTCAAACGTTCGATTATGTTTAAATATTTTGACAAACCAATACCAAGTTTTATTATAATTCCCCTTCTGATAGAGCCAGATACTGCAGTTCAATGTACCAGTCCGTCTGTCTCACAGGGATTTATCGCGCTTCCCGGTTGCTTGGTGTACTATATGTTAGGTACATATCCATAGTACAAAGAGCAACCGGGAAGCGTGATAAATTGTGGTGTGTGAGTACAACTTCTTGTCCGTTATGAAACGAAAAGAATACAGAATGGAACTGAAAGAATAAGGAAAGGAATTGAAAGAAGAAGGAATGAAATGAAGAGATAATGGGGAAAAATATTCATCAAAATGTTGGAAAATGGAAAAAAACCGTTAATGTCGGCCATCCTTATATCTAATACTTGGTATTAATGATATATTCAAATTCATTGTTTATTCAACTAAACATCGAAACTAAACATCGATAATTGAAGTGTTTTTATTAGTTCCCATTTCGCCTTAACGGCAGTCACGAAAATCCACTAAGGCGAAATGGGAATATTTTTTCTCCCTAAAATTCTCAGTTAAGGCGAAATGGGAACACACCGTTCATGTTACAGCGTTGACGTGGATATTTTTTATGTTAGTGTAATCGTCATTCATACTTCAGATTTGTGTTTTTAACTACAGCAATTGGAATAAATTGCAACACATTATAGACAATGAAAAAAATAACCCGTCTTAATGAAACAAGACATACACCACATAAAACAAGGGATTAAAGAAGATCCTGACGATAGTCTCAACAGCACTCAAAATAGAGCGCAAAATTTAAAATTAAACATCGATGGACCCCCAGCAAGCTAGAGGTGGGACCAGGTGCCCGGGAGGAGTAAGCATCCCCTGTTGGCTAGCCGCACCCGCCGTCGATGTTAATGAAGCATTGAAATGAAAATATAAAAACGTCATGCACTGTCTGACGTTATGTCTATATAAAAAGTGCTATGGCGACAATGTCAGGGACGTATATTCAAAACACTTACTGTCAAACCCCTCGCGGGGAACATTTTTACGAGCTCCACACGGCAAAGGGCATAAGTGTGACACAAATGAGTTAAAGAAGATCCTGACGATAATCTCAACAGCACTCACAATAGAGCACAAAATTAAGCATCGAAGGACCCCTAGCAAGCCAGAGGTGGGACCAGGTGCCCGGGAGGAGTAAGCATCCCCTGTTGGCTAGCCGCATCCGCCGTCGATGTTTATGAAGGGAGATCCAATGCCGACTTTGGACGACCATCAACTATATCATTAACAGAAATGTTATACGGAAAACATAAGCAATACTCTTCACATGTATCACGATACACAGAGTTCTCAACAAACGAACTAATATAAACATCAGAGAGGTACCTATCAGATATTCCGTCTCAAAGTCGAGAACCTCGGAATAAATAACTTTCCAAAGTGAGACCAGATGCCCGGGAGAGTCAGCCTCTCCTGATTGTACGGAAACGTAATTATCTCCAGCAGGACCACCCTGCACTCACCCAGTGAAACAAACCCACAAGAACGTGACACATAAATGACTTCATGAAAAACAAATTTTATATAAACACTTACTTTCTCATTGCAAGGTCATGTGAAATGTTTCAGCCTCTAGAGAACAACATTGGGGATCAATCACAAAGAAGACAGTTAAACAATTAGAACCAAACGTTAAATTATGCACAACACTCAGTCGCGGAAATAATCGTATATTAATGAATCACGCGTAATTCTTGGTCCTTTTTTCATACTTGTGCTTAAGATATCAAGGGAGATGTTGACGTATAACAGTTGTGTCAGAAACTTGTCTCAGAGGGATGTGACTAAATTTCATATTTTCGCTACAGGTAATGATACATAAGTATTGAAGGTATCCGATGTACAATAGGGTTTTCCCATGCCTTGTAAAGTACTATAAACTATTTTCTGAAAGCTTATAATGTCCACTGCTCAGAAATAATAACTTTGGGGCCAGAAAAACAAAGGGGAGGCATCTTTATTGACAATGTCTATTTTCTCTTTAATATATGCAAAATAACAAAGTTTTGCAATAGTTATTCCCCTTTGATTTTTAAGACCTGGGAGTCTTATATCTGTTCTCAGGGCACCATTACCTTTAAGAAAATATATAGTTTATAGTACCTTACCAGGCATAAAATTCACCATACTTTACAAGGGAGATGATTAAAACGCTATGTAGAAAGACTCCATTTTACAAAGGATACCTTAAAAGACCTGGAACGACAGGACACATGACGTTCTCTGTCACAGAGGACGAACACTCCCGTTTCTCAATGTATCAAAGTTGGCCTTGCATATAGCCACTCTCCTGGATCTTTGATTCCTGACCTACGATTGGTTCTTCTTCTCTGGTATATCAACCAATCAAATAACTACAGTCTGCTCAGAGATGAAATTTACTGAGGATTATTGTTACATGAATAATCTGCTCCGCATTCTGAAAATACCAAAAGAAAATATTTACAATACAATCAAACAGATGACATAATTCCTAGTATGTCCTTGGTTAGATGATTTGTTGATTGACGATTTTGTACTTCTTGATAGGGATATTTTCCGTATTTGTCATACTTGATATTTTTTTTTCAACTTATGTATTGTACTTATTCCTGTCATGTAAGTGAATAATTTTATTCATGTATTAGATTGATAGATATTAAAGGTCTTTTAGAAATATCTTACCATTCTTCTTTCGTCCTGTTTAGTAGCTACAGATGCATTTGGAATTATAGCAGTCCCAGAATCCACTATTGTATTGCCGTCCAAAGAAATATAAAGTACACATACTTATTGGACAATCGGCTTTCGTCTTACAACCTGTACCATTGAACAGATCAAATATATATATCTATTCAAAAGAAATAACTTACTGTAAACGTGGAAATTTTCGCGTTGGGATAATTTTCGCGTTTTTCGCGAATATTCTCATAACCAAGCCGCGATTGTCGAGGTTGATATATAAATATGTTTTTTAAACACTTAACAATGTAATGCTAGAATTATTTCAGGCAGGACTAATGTGAAGTTCTCTATTTAATTGTGCGTATGGTGCACAAAGATATAATAATCGATAATTCAGAATATCAGAAACCGAAGGCATACAAAATCAGGATAAAACAGGAACCAAATCAGATGTATCGATAAATAAGCATCAAGGAAATACTTAATTATCAATTATCTAGAGTCATTGTCGGGAATGTAAAGCGAAATCTATAGCATTTCCATAGCAGAAGTTGCGAATCTGGAAAACAATACTACGAATTGAGACCAGCTGCTCGACTAGAGTAAGCGTCTCCTGTTTACATGCAACAACCCCATAACACTTGACGAATTCGGTGATTGTCTCCATGTACATATTGATGTTCATATCAGGTAAAGATGTTTTGCTTGGTAATGTTGACAGTCATTTAATCGAAATCCATAATGTCATTTATCATTATGGAAAGAGAGATCTCATATACTTTTATGATATCATTCTCCTGACTTCTGACTTAAGTCGTAGAATATAGGATTACAAAACATGAACTTAAACTACCTATATTCATATAAATTTTACCTTTATCATGTGTTTGTTGACAGGTACATTCACCATGTACACAATCGAGTTCATAGCCACTTGAGCAAGTCATCATCTTGCTTTCGGTGCATTTCAATTTATTATCGCAGGAAAGGCTATCCGATAGGACTGCAATGAGAATCAGAAAATGAAAGTCAATTATAAAAAATATCATAATGCTGCAACGGTTGCTGACTGTCCCCGTGCACGTCTCACTTCGAAATATTGTTTAATCCGATATTCGCCACTGTTCCAATGGAAATTCGTCTGACTTTGAGACTGAATACCCAAATTGGTACTCCATCGTTGGTTATCGACGCCTTATTAATTCACACCTTGCTTAAAACAGTATATCACAGAAGAACATTAATTCAAACAGGTGGAAGTTTTCTACTTGCAAATAAAAAAGAATGCACGACGCTCAACCAATAAATCAAATAAGGAGGGGATCTCAAATAAGATATTGTTGAAGTACCAACAGGAATATTTAACGTTTTAAAATTCAATAGCATCATTAAGGAACAGATAATGTTACATCATGGACCAGACATGCAAGTTTCGGGTACTTAACCCTCGACAGTGATCTTCAATCTGAACAATGTAATATGGTCAAAGGGTGTGAAAAATATGTCCCAGTTGTACCGAAAAACGTAGCAGGATAGGTGGGATATGATGCTACAGGACCCACGTTTTAGAAATTTCAAGACTTTTTGATAACAGATATTTTCGAGTGCGTTGAAGAGACAAACGATCAACCGATGTTGATGGAACTTGGTTACAAGGGGAAAAACACTGAAACTCCGAAAAGCGAAAATAGAGTGAATAAGAATTACAATGAAGGTCAAGGTCAAGGAAAACCTAACACCAAGGATGAAATCGAAACATTATAAACAAAACACTATACATATACCAACAAGATGAGTCAACTTGGTAATCGGTGTACACAGCCATCTGAAACGTTAGCAGAAAATGGTGGTTATCGCGATTACAATCGAGCAGCCGCAATTGTCCGGCGTCTCAGTGGTCAAGATGAAAGCAAAATTTCTGCGAAAAATTGCCTCGATGTAAGAGGGAAAGGAGGGGATCTCTAACAACGCTCGGTACACGTACCTAGCAGTACCCACAGCAAAACCTTAAAACACCCAGTGCAAAACCACAGAGCAGACACCCATAGAAAGAGACACAAACCATATAAACCAGAGACCAATGGGTAACTTTGGACGGCCATTTGCTACGCAAGTAGAAGCCGGTGTGGTTATCAGGATTACGTGCGCACAAACCTTCAATTTTTCCGATCACCAAGAGGTCTCAAAGAAGGCACAATTGTGGTTAAAATAACCTCCTCTCTGTAAGATGAACATACAAATAGACAG
Organism: Pinctada imbricata; assembly: GCA_033119305.1. NCBI lineage: Eukaryota > Metazoa > Mollusca > Bivalvia > Pterioida > Pteriidae > Pinctada > Pinctada imbricata. The sequence continues at coordinate 35,484,679 of VSWD01000005.1, read as the reverse complement.
CATGACGCAGGCGCTCCACGAACCACACAGATACGAACTACAGTCCGTACTCTGCGTGTAGAGAGCTCATGCATGTGATTGCGCTGTCTTTACTAAGTCGTGAAAGCAAAAATTCTGAACTGAAAGTTTCTTCGTAATTTGTAAATTTCTACTATGGAAATCCGAAACATCAGTGCATGCTCTCAAATGCCAGATGAGCTGCAAAATTTAGATTCGGTATGACGGTAATCTAGGAACATCACCGTCAAGCCAGGGAAAAAATTTGCTATAATGAATAAAAAATCATCTCTTTTTTATTTTCCAGTCATTCAGAGCATGCGATTCGACCCCTTCTGATTTACACCATCGTTTGGTGGACACAAACAAAAAAGCTTAAACGAAAGTAACAAACAGATAGATATGCATTGATATCAAAAACTTTCCAATCTCTGCCAGCTGGAGATATCATTGGTATCCCGTCTATAATACATTTTGACTTTTCTTCGCCACGAGTGCTGCATGCAGTCATAGAACGCTTACTCCTCCCGGACACCTGGACCTGCCTCCATTCGGGGGTTTGAGAATGCCTTGTAAATGGAGAATTACTCTATTTAAGAAATAAAAAATGACAAGCCGGGCTCTATTGTCTCATAATGCCCGAGGGTCCTCAGCCAATCACATTTATTACCGAGCCGCGTCAGCGGCGAGGTGATAAATATGATTGGCTGAGGACGCGAGGGCATTATGAGACAATAGAGCCCGGCTTGTCATTTTTTATTTCTATTCTAATGATGACCAAACGTAGATCAATGAAACACAGAGGCGACAAAATCGATTCTTGGTAAAAACCAGTTCCTGCCGGTTTATCTGTTTTCAGAAAATGGGTAGGCGTGGCTTATCGCTATAGGGCCTATATTGGAGAATAGAGCCCGGCTCGCGTCTGTTGTCTTAATAGGGAAAAAGAATCGTCATATTAGAATTTGCAATTTTCCACTAAATCTTGAAATTCTGAACTAAGATGGTTTCTTCTTCTATGGTATAACTTTGAACAGTAAGTTGGCTCATGTAATGTAAATCGTCTTTTGTTTCTTGTCGTCTTATCTGTACCATTTGTGTATTTGTAATTTCCTTTCTAGTGTTTTAATTGCTCTTCCGTCTTGACCATCTTTATTCAGAAACAAACAATACAATTTCATTGTTACATTTAAGAAATGAAGATTCCGATTGGTTGAGAAATTTCAGTTTCTTTTCTCGGAATCTATTTATAGCGCTATATTTAGAATCAAGTAATCCCCGAATGTACGAAATATAGTGTGGGGATAGATTGTTATAAGATTCAAGAAATAGACCGTTTTTCATGAAAAAATGATGTGATAAGCAACAAATCTCATTTTTTTTCTGATGATGCTAACAGCACCAGAAAAATCGGACGGAATTTTTTTTGCATGAACATACTTCTTCGTGCATTGATGCTTTTTTCCGTCCATTTTGTTTTGGGTGATGCTTGTATCTTCTTTATCTTATTTGCATCAACGGAACAAAATATAATATTAATTTCTTAAGTACACATTTCATGCTGAAAAGCATTTAAGTACGAGGAATTTACATGTACATATACATTTATATGTTTGTGAAAAATCTCAAAATTAATTATAAACATACCAACACATGCAAATAATCCAAACAGAGCTAAAATGTTCATATCTGTAATAATTCAAAATAATGCAGAGATGATTTGAAATACCTCTTATCAAATGAGGACACGCTATAATGAAAGGCATTACGGATTAAGCATTCCTTTAAGGAACGGTTGTACCAAGTTTGTATGTATTACATCATTGTGAAGGTCCTTATGTACCGATTATGACCCCCTGGGGATTGCCGTTGTGAAATATTTCAATATTGATATAGAGCGATTAAATTTAGTTCATTTTTTCGTGCTGAGTAGCGAATGTTAAACGTCTTCAACTTCAATAGCATAATTTTTAAACGGATAAATTTGCAGCATGGACCAGTCATGCACGTTTCCGGTACTCAACCCTCGTCAGTGATCCTTAATCTAAATAATGTAATATGACCAAAGAGGACGGAAATTATTGTCAAAAAATATACCGAAAGATGTAGCAGGATTGGTGGGATATGATGCTACAGGACCCACGTTTAAGAAATTTAAGGAATTTTAGTACCAGAAAATTTTGAATGCGTTGAAGAGACAGACGATCAACCGGAGTTGATCGAACTTGGCTACATGTGCCCTCGGGGACTCTTGGTCCACCAGCAGTGACACTCACCACGTAGTTCAAATGTTAAACGTTTTCAAATTCAATAGCATCATTTTTAAACAGATAAATTTGCAGGATGGACCAGACATGCACGTTTCCGGTACTCAACCCTCGTCAGTGATCCTGAATCTAAATAATGTAATATGGCCAAAGAGGACGGAAATTATTGTCAAAAAATATACCGAAAGATGGAGCAGGATGGGTGGGATATGATATGCTACAGCACTCACGTTTCAGAAAATTCAAGGATTTTAGTACCAGAAAATTTTGAATGCGTTGAAGAGACAGACGATCAACCGAAGTTGATCGAACTTGGCTACATGTGCCCTCGGGGACTCTTTGCCGTTTCTTTAACTTCAAGTTTAATAGGATAGATTGCGCCAAGGTAATTTGCAAATTTTGGATTATTGATGGACAGTATATCTTCAATATATCTGTACGTGAAGTTGAAGTTAAAAGCTAACTTGTTTTGCCCTCAGAAATCAAGGATGGAATAAATTCAGCTTCATAAGGGTATGAAAGTATGTCAGCAAGGAGCGGGGAATAATTGGATCCCATTGGAATGCCAACAACCTGTTGGAACTCCTTACCTTCAAATACCACAAAAATGTTATCGATCAGGAAATTCAACATCTTAATGACATCTAATTCGGTCTCGTCCATGCTGCAAATTGATCTGTTCTTAAATGATGCTATTAATACATCGGTATACCTTGTTTTTGACTCAGATTTCTCTTTTACAAAGTAAGTTTTATATAATAATATACTCTGTTGCTTGTATGGGTCCGAATTTCAAAAGAAGTTGAAATAAAATTCGGAGATAATTTTTGTAAATCAGCTTCACAATTCCCGAAGGAATAACATTAACACATTATTTCGATAAGTCATGTCTTCGAAGTTGTACCCAAGTCGGCTCTGCGAAGTGGTTGGACTTGCCAAAATGAAACAAGAATTTGCGCAAAATTATCAACAAGGTATCAGACCAACAATCAAATGTTCAAAGGACCATTCCCGCTTGAATTTTGTGTAATGTCCTTGTAATAACGTTTTTATCGCTTTTAATAGAATACTTATTGACTAAAATATCCTATAAAATAAATAGGTTTGATCATAATTACAATTCTGTTGAAAAGACAATCATTGATTTTTGGCCAGAAAATCAAAGGACAGCATTGGTGTCAGCTTACATCAACGGTGTATGGATAATTTTCGATGGATCGTTAGCAGTGCTGAGAACTATCAGATAACCCTTTCCAGGAATTTAATCTAATTGTAGTTAATTAAATCTGAGTATTATTTGTTGTAAACTAATATTTGAAATTTGAGATAACAATAAAGATCGGTTTAGCCCAATGCATTCATATTCTGCGACTTTGTATGTCAAGAGTTACCCGCCCCTGACGCAGCGTTGCTTCTTACCGTCAAAATAGGGCGTTCCGGCTGTGAGATATCAGGTGAATATGTCACTTCACAATCCGAACCTTGAGAAATGGATTTCATTCTGTTTATTTGTACCACCATATGTCTCTAAACAGAATAAAATGTTCAGCAAAAGAATAATTTACATAACCACTCTCTGATTCTTACAGGGACCTTTACTTATAACGTTTAATATTTTCTTAGTATGGTCCGAATATTTTCCAATAACAAAGTCACTGTTGAGAATCTAATTTTAATTATATGAAACCTATATTCATATTTAAAGCCTATTTTATGAACATCATCATCATTTATGTGATGGTTATCAATTTTGGACAAAAATAGAGGTATATCTAAATGTTAAAATATTTCTTCCTGACTTGGTCGCGATAGTGCATTATTTCGACAGCGTATGTTTTGAATACTTGTATATTGTTTTCATTTTCGCGCTTGCTCGTCGACGGCTGGCGCAGGTAGCAAAATGGGGATGCTTACGCCTCCCGGGTACCTCGTCCCACCTCTAACTTTCTAAGGGACCGCCGATGCTCAGTTTGGTGCTCTTTTGTGAGTGCTGATGGAATTGCCGTCAAGGATCTCATTTACAGAACACTTATAAACATTTTTTTCAATCATTTGTTTATTTTACATATTACGATATGGTGCACGGAATTGAACAAAATTATCTGTGTAAGCGTTTTCTGGATATACCTCTATTATTGACCAGAATAGATTACCATTACATAACCAATAATGATGCTTGTATGAGAGACTTAAGCAAAATTAAAACAAAAAGGTAGATTTAGACAGTATTTACCTTGTTTAATCAATGGGAGTTTCCGTGCAAGATCTTATTTAAGAAATAAAAAATGACAAGCCGGGCTCTATTGTCTCATAATGCCCGAGCGTCCTAAGCCAATCGCATTTATTACGCGAGGCATTATGAGACAATAAAGCACGGCTTGTCATTTTTTATTTCTATTCTAATGATGACCAAAATGTAACACAGACGACAAAATCGATTCTTGGTAAAAACCAGTTCCTGCCGGTTTATCTGCTTTCAGAAAATGGGTAGGCGTGGCGTATCGCTATAGGGCCTATATCGGAGAATAGAGCCCCGCTCGCGTCTGTTGTCTTAATAGGGAAAAGAATCAAGTCATATTAGAATGGTATATATCGCGTAATTTCTACAGTTCTACCAAATTGAAGACAGTTCTACCGAATTGAAGACAGTTCTACCGAACTGAAGCGGCGGGTGTTGCATGTAAGCAGGAGATGCTTACTCTTCCTTGGCACCTGGTCTCACTCCCATATAGGGAGTTCGCTTCTTTTCATATGGTGGAGGTTTTTGTTTGCCTTCGGTTTCTGAGTTTCTGAATTATCGATTTTGTGCTGTATACAGGGATATGGTCATTATCCATATTTGTCATTTGGTACCGTAAGTCGGTCGCTTAAAAAGGTAGTCTTTGTTCAGAAGTTTTTATTATCTGTAATGAGTAAAAGAAGATCCTGACGATGTCTCAACAGCACTCACAATAGGGCACAGAATTGAGTATCGACGTTCCCCTAGCAAGCTAAGGATGGTACCAGGTGCCCGGGAGCAGTACGCCTCCCCTGTTTGGCTAGCCGCACCCGCCTTCGGTGTTCATGCACGAAAATGAAAACAATATCTACAAAGCATGCTCTTACTATGGTTATATCTATATAGAGAGTGCTATGGTGACCATGTCAGGTAAAGACAATTAAAACACTGAAAACTGAACAACCTTAATATGGGTATTGAAAAGGTGTCCCCATTGGAAATCTATCGATTTGCTGAAAACAAAAACAGTCCTCCAAACACTACAAATGTGTTATCGATCAGAAATTTCAACATTTTGATTTCAACCTTCCTTGTGTATCTATCATTAGAATCGAAATTGTCCCTCACAAAATAGTTTTTAATGGAACTCACAGTAATATACCTGTATCAGCCATTGCCATTTTTGCTAGTAAAGGTATTTTTGATGATTTGAGAGATCCTTTTTTTTCAATTGAGAGTGCGGTATTGTTGTGTAAAGAGTCGCAAAAATAGAATGATTTGAAAAAAAATATATATAGAATAACCCTTGCGATTTCCTGAATTCAGGTTTCAGGTGTTCTACATGTAAGAGTTCTTTTGCGTATTTTAAACCCACATTTGGTTGATACCGCTTTCAGAGTTAATTTTTTTCATAGTATTTCTGCATACCTGTGCTAGCTTCTTGAATGTCGATCGGACTCATCGGATATAATCCATTTGGTTGTGTTACTTTAGGCCGTTGCATTATGTTGTCTGTTTGTATAATCATCTAATAGCGAAGAGGTGATTAAACACAACAATAGTGCGTTCTTAGAGACCTTGGGTAATAAGAAATAGGGGATATGTAATCCTGTAATTTTTACTGACGTGGAACATGGCCGTACTAAGTCGGCACCGATTTCCAAGTGCTGGTTTATGTGTAATCATTTGTGGTTGATGATTCTTCTGTGTGATTTGGTGCTCCTTGTCCCTTTTGCAACTCCTTCTGTGCGTGTCTGTTCTATGTATTTGCATTGGTGTTTTTTCTGTAGGCACTGCAACAGAGTGTTGTTTGAGATCCTCTCCATCTGAAGATGAGCATTGTTTTCTGAACGAATTACAGTTAAAATGATCGATAGAGATTTAGTGGATTATTCTGATGACGTTTTGAATGCATTCTTGGAATACAGTACAAGAAAGGTAATTTGAAGTTTTATGAGTGTCTATGCCAAAACTCAAGAGAACGTATCTGTGATTTTCTTTACCTTCTTATCTAGAAAAATTAGTGGGAACATCGGTGGGAGTCCCTTGCGTTGAATCAATGCCATTTCCTTTCTGAGACTTTCGAACTGATACTTTTTACAAGTAAAAGTGCAGTTAATAGCTGCTTTATCAACTGGAGCAATGACATAATGCTCTTTGAGAAAGGTATGTTCCCTTGATAAATCAGACTATAAATGTGGTACTCAGAGATGGTCGTACTTCATTGATATTAGATCTTTACTTTCGAAACAGTATCAATCGTTTTATCTTCATTTTCGTCCTCGCATGCAATTTTATCAAAATATCGAAATTTTGGTCCTTTTTAAAAACATTACGTACCTTTTTGATTACGTGCAATATCAAACGTCTTTAAATTCAAAAGCACCATTTAGAACCTGATAAATTTACAGCATGGACCAGACATGCGCGTTTTGGGTACTAAACCCTCGTCAGTGATCCTCAGTCTTAACAATGTAATATGGCCAAAAAGTATGAAAATTAATATGTTCAAAAATGTACCAAAAGACGTAGCAGAATGGGTGGGATATGATGTTAAAGGACCCACATTTTAGAAATTTTAAGTAATTTTGTCACAGAAAATTTCAAATGCGTTAAAGAGACAGACGATCAACCAAAGTTGATCGATCTTGGCTACATGTGCCCTCGGGCACTCTTGGTCCACCAGCATTGACGCTCACCAAGTAGTTCAAATGTTAAACGTCTTTAAATTCAAAAGCATAATTTAGAACCTGATAAATTTAAAGCATGGACCAGACATGCACGTTTCGGGTACTAAACATCAAAGTAACTGGTCGCAACACGGCCACATAGATTACATAATAACCTTCACACTCTTTACATTGCTAAGAAAGAGAATCACAGACGATGGTTAAGTACCCAAAAAGTGCATTTCTCGTGCAGGCTGCAAATTTCTATACTCTTTTAAATGATGCTATTAAATTTGATAATGTGTAACGTTGGATGCAACATTTTGTGTATAGCTATAGAAAATACAAGGGGATCTTTGAAATATGAAGGAATTTGGTCTAAGACTGATTTATGGTACAAAATGCTGCCTATGTTTGATGCATTATTTCCTTCCTTTATAAGCAAATTTTAACATGCACGTTTCGGGTACTTAAGCCTCGTTAGTGATCTTCTGTCCAAACAATGAAATATGGCCAAAAATACCGAAAGACGTAGCAGAATAACAAACCAAAATTTAGTCAAAATGTCTTTAAACTAGTTTGCTTTACCAATTGATATAATGGTTTTAGCTTTAAATTCTTCATGATTGATAAACCGGAAAAAATAACGAAAATTATATTCTTCAGTGCCTTTATTGGAAGTTATGCCATCGTCCTCTACTGAAAGAAAAGAGATGTAGAAATTTGAAATAATGAAGTGCAAAAGCAAACAAGTAGCAAATCAATAGAAGTATGTGAGCCTATTAGCGAATAAAGAAAAAGACTAGCACTGGAGTTGCTGGACTATGTCCATTGATATGTCGTGTTCAATGTTAAAACGGTCTTATTCATATAGGGAATGAGTGTGTTAATTTGTGTTTTGTTACGGGTATGCAACACACAGCAAATGCATTTATCGTACATGTTATGCGCGTTAGCGTATTTCATGCAATAAATGCACTTGCTGTGTTGCATACCCCTAACAAAACACAAATTATGACACTTATTCTTTATATTTGCACCATAGTTGCCTGTTTCATCCCTGTCTCTGAAATCGCGTTTTCTAGGTAAAAGGTTGACATTAAAATTCAGGTCACTTTGCAGCCGTCGCGGTATGTTTCTTTAGATCTTATGCATTGTGACGTCACGAACATTAACATACGAATTGCAGTACGTTTCTGTCAATAGTTACATCTCCACATAATTACATTGGTTGTGCTATAATTTTGTTTATCCCACCTCTGGCAAATTTCTTGCAATCTGATTGGTCGAGAAGAACAGAATATTATATTGTATTATTTTACTGACATGATATTATTTTGATATCCTGCTTCCACTAAGACGCTGGGCGATATTGACGTCACCGAAATGCTTTAAAATATGTTGACGTTACATACACAAGCCAAAAGCCATCGGTGGAATAAATTCGTTATACAGTATTTTACAGGGGGGATACAGAAATATATTGGGTCGATGAAAAAAGTTGTATTGGGCTCGGCTTCGCCTCGCCCAACAACTTTTTTCATCGACCCAATATATTTCTGTATCCCCCCTGTAAAACACTGTATAACTAATAATATATGAAATGTTATATTTAGTTTCATTAAATACCATGTAATAATTTGACGTACCGCGATTCAATGAACATATAGGGTTACCAACTTATGTATATATTGCTTTGTGTGCATTTTCTGTTTTCGCTTGGAGTGTTTTGCTCTTTGTGCTGCTACTGATTCTCTTTTGGAGATGCTCTCCTTTTCTTTTTTTCACCTTTTATTTATTACGGGCCCTGCCCAAACATCTTTAGAGAAGACAGGGCCAGAACCACCTTTCCCCTCTGAATGTCGGGCAAACTCCTCGGGTGATAACAGGAAGGAGCGTGCTACAGCCAGCGCAGCACAGACTGTATACCATACCTCTACTATTTGTAAACTCATTTTCATATCCATCTGTATGTTGCTCGGGTCCCGGCGTCATGCTGTCGTTTTTATGGTCATCTTACACAAAGGGGGTTATTTTCACTCCTATTGTGCATTCCCCGAGACTTTTGTCTTACCGGAAAACTGGGAGTGCTGTTCGCACGAAATCTGAATAACAACATCATTTGCTTCTAGCGTAGCAGATGGCCGTCCTATTTCGGCATCCATTGTCTTTTTGGTTAATGTGTGGTTTTTTATGAGATGTTTCTGTGTAGGGTTTGTGTTCCTAATCCCTTTTGTATCTCTTACTCAGTATGTAATTCCTGTGATTTTGCATAGGTTACTTTGGTGCTCCGCTGTGGCATATGGCCAAAAAGGGTGAAAGTTGTTATGTCCAAAAATGTACCGAAAGGCGAATCAGGATGGATGGGATATGATGCTATAGGACCCACGTTTTAGAAATTTCAAGAAATTTTGATATTATCATATTCGAATGCGATCGACCGAGGTCATGAGGTGAAGTGATGTTGAAAACATTCACTTTATGATTATGGATGACTGTACATCTTGTTTATCTTGGTACTTGACCAATCCACAGTCTTGTACCAGCGCATTCTTAAAACTTGCACTCTGACTGACTGTGACGACGAGACTCCATGACGGGCTCTGTCCACACCTCTTTAGAGAAGACAGGGCCCCCACCACCTGTCCTCTCTGAATGTCAGTCGGACTCCTCGGATGATAACATACATGAGCTCACTACAGCCGGCAGAGCACGGACTGTATTACGTACGCCATCTTTTGATATCAATTTACATATTCATCTGTGTTGTTTGGGCCCCTGCGTTTTGCGGTCTTGATTGTGTGTGGTCATCTGACAATGAGGAGGTTGTTTTACACCACAATTATACGTTCTTCGAGACCTCTGGGTAATCAGAAAAATGGGAGGATTGTGCGCGTGTAATCCAGGATAACCACACCGTCTGCTATTTCCGTCCTAAGTCGACACCGGTTGCCCATTAGTTTCGTTGGTTTATGTGTAGTCCTTTGTGGTTGGTGGTTCTGTGTTGTGCGTTGACGTTCCTTGTCCCTTGTTCGTCTCTTTCCGTGCTTGTCTGCTTTGTGTTTTTACAGTGGGTGTTTTGGGGTTTTGCTGTTGGTGCGGCAACCTGGTGTTGCTGGAGATCCCCTCCTTTGTTTTCTATCTAAGGATAACTAGTACAGTAACTGTCTTTAACTAACAAATTATTCCCCGGGACTTTTTCTAATAATAATTAACATCAAAGAAGTACCTATCAAAGTCGAGAGGAATGAATGGGATCATTTATGTCATACCATTCAATAATAGACATTGAAAACTCTTTCAAATAAGTTCTACATTCAAAGTACATGTAACAGGCCTTGGAAAGAAAATGTAGTACTAAGTACAATATATGTTGAACCCAATAAGGACAAATTTCCATAAGGTCAAAGTTCAAGTTCAAGGTCTGTTCAAGCTTATTGGTATAAAAATGTAATACTTTTTATTGTGAATGTTTATATGAAATATTAAAGCCATTTCATTTGCAATGGACAGGATGCAAGTTGTATATCCCCCGCACTTCGTTTGCGGGGATATAGTAGTCATTCCTCTTAAAATGCCGATTTCTTTACTCATGTAAAGAATCATAAATTAATTTTTCCTAAATCTTATGGCAATAATCTAACCTTTTCATGATATCATATATATCAAATAAAGTTAACATTAAAGGCCGACCTTGGGAACCACCCGGTCATTAATAGAAATACCTGAGTGACATAAGCTTGATAGGCGTAGTATATCGTCTTTGAAGACAACGCCGTCTGTGAGCGGCGTGTTACATCAAAGACAAACCGACATGTAATCCTGTACATGTATTATGCTAATGAGATAACTGAGTCTCATCTTTTTTAGCTGTTAATCAAAAACTGATAGGGGTGAAATGATTAAAGGGAACCAATCAGATATCAATAATAAATGTAAACTCAACAGCGGTACATGAGGAAATGTCAGAAAATTTACCTGTCCCCTTATATAGTCCCCCGTCGGCCTTTAATACTCACAAAATGAAAATGCACCAAATGTGAAATTATTTGATATAAGTAAAGTTTAGCTCATGAGATCCATAGTATGTGATATAAGAATATTGAATTAGATCATTTTAGATATTTACCTGGAAAAAAGAGCAGCGACATTTTGAGTCAATGCAGTGCCAATGGCCATGATGATTTCTATTTCCAAACAAATGAATATTGCAGTCTTGTGTCCCACAGTCACTCAATTTGGTGCATGCTAATAGAACAGATCAACAGATATGTAGATTTTAAGTTTGAAATTTAATGTGAAGGTTATTAATATTTTAGATTTATTTTTAAAATCTGAGTCATCTACCTTATACAGTAATGATGTCAACATGCATCGATGGGTGAATGAAAGTCAAACACAAAAGCCGAAACTAGATTCCAAAAGTTTATGAATGTTCGAAAAATACAAAACATAACTTGCTCGTGTAAAAAGAAAAATGGGACAAACAGTCGTAGACAATGACACAGCTGCACAGAAATACGAAGGACAACTTTAACTATATCCAGTGCAAGCAATGGAGAATGCAGTGTTCCGCTGTCAAAATGCCCCGTACTAATATATGATATATCACACAATTCATTAATATATAAATCAAATGCAATTTTATTATCATAATGCGTAGGACCAAAAAGAAGCAAATAGCCCATCCCAATTTATTTCTTGAAGTTAGCCGAAGGTTCGCTAAATGTCACCAAATGTCCAAAAATAAATGTAAATAGCGCCATCCTGACTAAATTCGATAAAAATACAATTGATTAATGCAATTCCATTGATCAAAAACCCTGCCAAAGATGACAATTTCTAGTTGAATGTCCCATTACAAAAATAGAAATACATCGAATACTAAGAAATTAGAACGCAGCTACGTCAAGGCACTCCTCAGAAATGTCTTCAAATATGGCGCGAAATGTTGTCAACGTCAGATTTTGACGTCATCAACACAGAGTCCATGGTCGTTTGCACAATTTGATGCGCTCTATTGTCATTGATAATCGGGTTAGATCTTTATATATTGTTTAATTGTTAGCTGAATATGATATTACAGTTATCTATATTAAGAATAATGCACGAAACAAATATTTGATGAAAATGTCACCACAGGTGGCTGTAACTCAAAGTCTAAGAAAGGCTTGAAGGCTTTGTGAAGCGAGGCATAAATTCCTTTTAGATAATTTGTAGACAAAAAAGCAATTTAAGAGGGTGGGTATGAGCGTGAAAAAAAAATTATACGTAAACCGTATCGACGTCGTGATTTATTTAAGTAATGGTCGAATATACCGCTAGATTAAAGAACAATGCGTTTCGAGTGTCAAGCAGTATATATGCTTGTTTACATCTAAAATACGCTTCTATCACGACATTTTTACCCTTGGCATAGAGTTTGCTTCATTAACGGGAGTTTATTTGACGTTGCATTTTTCGCAATTTTGCAAGTACTTTGCGTTTGTGCATCTGCATCATTGCGTTAAAAGACATTTCTGTTACTTTGGTTTTATCCTGGTTTTGTATGCCCTTGGTTTGATGATTTTTCGATTAACGATTTTGTACTTCTTGATAGGGATATGGGTTAGGGTAAGGGTTAGGGTAAGTTTTTTTTCCATATTTGTCATTTGTAATTTTAGGAAAATTAAATGATTGGATCTTTTTTCAGTTTGGCTGTCCTTGACCTTTTTCGTCGAGTTCGTCAAGTGAGTCGGTTTGCGTCATTGTATATAAATGCTTGTAGAATTCCTGTGAACTAATGAGAATGCGTGATACAAACAGAATAAAAAAGAATGAAGTAAAAAAACCATATGAAGAGAATCAGGTTAATAATTGAAACATACTTTTACTATATGCAAAGTTTCATCATTTTGTACCGTCAGTTTTTGAAGCTACGAAGGTACATATATACCCCTTGAAAGCCCTTAATGGATTTTCCACCATAGTAATAAACACGAAGCATTTGTATTTTACATTTTGCAGCGCAATAAGTTATTAAGTTTGTTTTAAATTCGGGAAATATTTTTCTTTTATTTTATATTTTCATAGCAGGGTTCCAATATAAAATGGCCCAGGTGTGCTCGTAATCCCTGTTTTAGTCCAGATGTGCAATGATACAATGCATTGTTAAAATATGAGAACCGAAGGTTTACTTTTCTCCCATTCGATTCAAATTTTCATGAGAAAGATAGTCAAACATAAACAAGTATATTTAAAAATTGACTGCTCAGTGTCGACATTTTATACGCATTTTTACACAATATGTAATGCAACCAGACACCAATAAACTGTAAAAATTGAACAGTCAATTTTACAATTTCAAATAATTTCAAACTCCAAATTATCCCAAAATTCACATATGTACCCAAGAAGTTGTCAACATAGTATTTATCAACACCGTAGGCGAACTAATTCCAGAAACGAAAAAGAAGCAATATAAACGTAGTAAACATAGTGTCAAAATATATTCGTTCACCATCTGGAGCCCCATTTTACAATTTCATGAGATAAAGAAGATCCTGACGACACTCCGAACAGCACTCACAATAGCGCACCAAATGGAGCATTGATGGACCCCTAGCAAGCTAGAGGTGAGACCAGGTACCAGGGAGGAGTAAGCATCATCGTACGATATGACTCAGCCGTTCGGTGACACGTTCTGCAGTTCAAGAAGGGAGGGAATCTCCATCCAGACCGGATTTCTCCGCTTTTACGTACATTTATTTTTAAAACTATAGGTAATCCTTCTCCCCATGACTCCCCCTGGAAAATAATTCTAGATCCGGTCATGAACATCCCATCATTATCAAATGATATAACGGTAGATTTTATAAAACAAAATTTGATAACAAAAGACAATCTAAGTTAAATATTGATATTTGTGTGTGTGCGCGAATAATTATTCTTTCATTATTTTGTGAGTGCTGTTGCGATTGTCGTCAGGATTTTCTTTAACTCATTTCAAGGCGGGGATGGCGTGATTGCCTAGAGCAAAACAAAGAAAATTTGCAAAGCATTTGAAAATAAATATTTCACATTGTATAAATATATGTATAAAGATATACAAGGGTATATATGCGCTTTACCATTGATTCCGACTGCTTTTACGTACTAAAAAGGGATTGGATGGGTTTGAAGACTTTGGGGTCTTCTCCGAAGATTAAAGTTCAAAACTTGCATGGTTTCAAATTGAAGAAAGACATCATTCATACCACGCATACGTTTTTGTGGCGCTTCTTGTAATGGATTAGTGTTATCTAAATAGCAATGAGCACTGAATTTTTTTCTTATTGATAACTTATTTACTTATATTTAAAAAAGAATTAGTATAAACATTGACTTTCTTTGAGTCCGATTTTAGAAAAAAAAAAACAGAGGATATGTGCGCATGTACCTACTTTCTCAATATATCTCAATTTCATATTGCGCCGCGAAACGTCGCGATAAATAATTAACGACACAAAATTGTCGGCACGACACAATGGGAATTTGATGATTTAATGTTACTTAATTTTAAATTAACTTATATTGAGTGCTTTGACGCTGATTCTCTTCGGCCACCTGGTATCACTTCGGCCACCTGTTATCACTTCGGAATATTGTTTATTCCGGGGATCTCGACTGTTCCAATGGAAATGCTAATGTATTTGACTTACTTTCTTGACTTAGAAACTGAAAAACTGATGAGTACTTCTTGTATAGCATGCAACACGTTCATACCTAAAATCGTGAAATTAAAGAAATGGTCCATGGCAAAAAAATTTCATTCTCATTAAATTACATATAATGTGACGATATATAACAAAATGTTAATAATAATATATCGTTAAATGAAATGATACACAATCTACTGTTAAGCTCGGTGTTTGGTCGGCTTTGTCTTTGTGTTTTTGCATCGGTTGTTTTGTTGTTGGTGCTGCGACAAAGTCTGGTGTGAGATCCCTTCCCTTCTTTTGGTACTTGGTTACAGAGAGTGTAAGTTAAAAAGAATATTTTGAACCAATTAAAGTAAAAAATCTTACTTTTGGAAACCTGACTGTCAGTGTGCTCACACGTGCATGTATTATTGACACACTTTGCTGTCCATCCTCTAGAACATGTGATACCGTGCTGTCTATCACATACGCTTACGTCATCATTGGGGCATTGCAAAGCAAATGTCATCGCTTAAATATAAAACAAAGAGTTGCATACATGTGTCAATATTTCTCATGAATTGACCTACACTCCTTGATTCCCTCACGTTAAGAATTTGTCCCGAAGAAAAGGGTTTCAACGCTTTTAAATGGAAGGAGGGGATATCGGATAGCACTCCGTGGTAGCACTCAAATCAAACTATCGAAACATCTATATACAAAGCACAGAGTAAAAGGGTGCAAAAATGAAACTTGGCAATAAACAGAAGTACTAAGGAATGAATATTTACAAGATATATTAATAGGAAATGGATATCTACTTAGGATGGTAATTTGCCATATTGAAGGATGTGGTTATCTAGATAGCGTTCACAACACTCCCACTTATACCAGTTATAAATGTTGTCCATGTGGAAGGACAAGGCATTGGGGTAATCAGTACGTACTCAAGATTTGTATCACTAGTACTTTTAGTCTAT
Organism: Pinctada imbricata; assembly: GCA_033119305.1. Lineage (NCBI taxonomy): Eukaryota > Metazoa > Mollusca > Bivalvia > Pterioida > Pteriidae > Pinctada > Pinctada imbricata. The sequence continues at coordinate 35,468,893 of VSWD01000005.1, read as the reverse complement.
CGCTGAAAAGAAACCATATTATAAAACACTATTATTGTCCGTCACCCGAGACCTCTGGGTATATGGACCACGAAGAGGAAGTGTGTACGTAATCCATAAAAAACTCTTTGATACTTATAGACGGCGGATGTTGTTAGCCAAACAGGGGATGCTTATTCCTCCCTGGCACCTGGTCCCATTTCTAGCTAGGGGTCCGTCGATGCTCAATTTGGTGCTCTATTTTGGGTGTTGTTGAAATTGTCGTCATGATCTTCGTTATCGCATTATGGGGCGGATAACCGTTCTTCGTTGGCACCGATTGCTAATTGGTCTTGTTGGTTTAAGTGAGACCTTTGTGTTTGGTGTATTGATGTAGGATATTGCTTGTCTCTTTTACATTTTTTCTTGTGAATGTCTACTTTGTGTCATCGCTTGGGTGGTTTGGTGGTTTCCTTTGGGTGCTACAATCGAATCTTGTTTGAAAATCCCCTCTCTTTACCAAGATGTAAAATGTTTTATATTTTAATGCATGGTAAGGTAATTAACGGTTCCCTATTTGTGTCCGTATTAAAAGGGACTATGAGAAATACAATGTTGTTAAATCTACGAGGGGTGATTGATATGTTGTAAGCCTCGGGTTTCTGGGATGCAGAAGGTATTCTGCTAATGGAGTATCTCCAAAAAGGTAAAACAATCAATGGCACATACTATGTTTCACTTCTGACTCAATTACACAAACATATTAAACTGAAACGCCGTTATGCTCCTGTTCACAAGTATGTCACTTTCATGGCTGCCTACATGGTTATGGCTTTAATTTGATTGAGCATCCGCCTGATTACCTGATCTTGTTACATCAGACTTTCAATTATTCCCAAAACTGAAAGCAACTATTTCTGGTACCCAGTTTCAGTCCGATGATGACGTTAAACTTGCGGTGGACGGCTTTCTGACCAGTCGAGATAAGGAGTTCTTTTAAAGTTGAGGCCATTAGACACCAGTGGCAAATGAAATGGATTATGCAGAAAAATAATGCAAAATGTCTGATAGAATACAAATTCTTCAGTACGAGGTTCACAAAATATGCATCAGCACCTGTAGCACACAATTATCTTTCATTTATATCGTGAGTTAGAATATTTCAACCATGGAACGCGTATAGACGCAACGAAATTATTTCTTATTCTTTAAGAAAAACATAAAAATGGAAAGTAAGTTTTCGTGTCACTACAGCTTTAACGCTAATGAGAATCCTTCTGAATGTAATGATGTAAATGTACAAGACTGTAGATTGGTCAAGTACCAAGTAAGGTCGATTCAGTATCATAATTTTATAAATGTTATAGGTATGTAAATGGATATAAATAGCGATACGTTCTCTATAGGCTGGAGCAAACAGACGTGAAATTAAAACCCAAATGAATGCAGAGAATTTAATCGTTGAGATAACCCTTACTCTTAGAAATTTTTTTGAAAATGTTTATCACAGAAATAAATTGAAGTACATTTGAAGCAAGTGCTGAAGCAAAGTCAAACTTGACAATGTTGTAACGAGTCTTCAGATGATGAGGAACATAACAAGTGGGAGGAGAGGTAAGATTAAGTAACTGCATCAGAGGTAGACTATGATATTGTTTAACGCATACATAACATTGTTTTGGCACCAAAAGGATCCTGGTGTTTTTCTTATTGTTTTATGAACTTTTAATGTAACACAATGAATACTTATTCATACCAATGCTTGCCAGTAGCCCAAGAAGAATAAATCCATTCATTTTCTGTGCCTGAAGATACTGCTTGAATGCCTGCAATAAAAGCGGTCCCAGATAGCATGTACACAAATATATATAGCTTGAGGGAGATAAAGCTTCTTATCAAATGAGGGATTGTTATTGTGTCATATGACGTGCCTCATGTATTCCATTTTAAGTATAATATTTGCACGCTTTGTACTATTACTATTTTATTATGCACAGTTTTCATCAATGCTGCAACGAGTCATTGCAGAATATTTCTTTTCTTCTTTCTTCGAAAAGTGTGTTGCATGCAAAAAGGAGAAGCTGACTCTCCCCGAGTCTCACTTCGGAATGTTGTTAATTCCGAGGTTTGCGACTGTTCCGATGTATATTTCAGTAGTTTTACATTTTCATCCGTGTTGCTTTGGCCCATGCGTTTTGCGGGTTTGTGTGTGTGTTGTCCTCTGACAGTGAGGAGGTTGTTTTACACCACAATTGTACGTTCTTCAAGACCTTTGGGTAATCGGAAAAGTGGGAGGGTTGTGAGCACGTAATCCAAGATAACCACACCTTCTGTTATTTCCGTGGCAGATGGCCGTCCTAAGTCGGCACCGGTTGCCCATTGATCTCGTTGGTGTATGTGTAGTCCTTTGTGTTTGATGTTTCTATGTTGTGCGTTGACGTTCCTTGTCCCTTTTGCGTTTCTTTCTGTGCTTGTCTGCTCTTTGTTTTTGCATTGGATGCTTTAACTTCGCGACTTAGAGACTGAATAACTGATAGTACTTCTTTGACTTTATTAGAAGCCATGACCATTCTATATTTCTGTTGTTCCGAAAAACTAATTAAAATACACTTTTTTAGACTATAAAATGTTTTTTCTTATTTACATATAATGGATGTCGCGTACTATAATATTGGTAACTAGTACGCTTTTTTCTATTAAGTTACTTTTAGAGTCCATCTTCTGCAAATCGTTCATACTATCGCATACATCATGTAAGTAGAAAACGTTCATTCCAGAGTTCGCAACTGTTTCCATGGAAATTGTAATGGTTTTACCTTGCCTTATCGACTTTGAGGCTAAATGACTGGTGGATACTTCTTCATTGTTTATCTAAATTATCATTTAAAAAAAAATGGTTTTCCCTAGTGTTAATTGTTCCGACTAAGAGATTTCTAATCATTTCAAAATCACGAGGCAATTATCGTGCAGAAGCGGGTCACTGTCTTATCTTGAACTTGAACGATTTTAAATAGGACATTCGTTTACCTACTATATAATATTGTGTTTATCTATATTGTCCCTCCCCAGATTAAACCTGTGTTTCAGTTCCAATAGTGTGTTCCCTATAAATCAGTGAGGCATCATTATTATCCCCTCGCATCATAGTTGCAATGAGATATAGTAACGCAACTGTTCGTTTGTAAGTGAGTGTGTGAGTGTGTACGTCGTTTTTTTTTTCTTGTATACAGCCTAGATAGTGCAATTCTGATCGGATCTCTATCAAACGTCATTCTCTTGTTTGCCATAACGCAAGGAAAAACCATATTTCTTTCAAGGTCATAGGTCTAGGTCACATATTGGAAAGGTTTTCAATGATTGTATACAGCTTAAAGAACACTGATTTTATTATCAAGGTCAACATCAAAACCTTTCCAATTTGTGACCTTGACCTTGAAAAACTATAGAGTTCTTCCTTGCGTCATGGCAAATATGAGTATGACGTTTGATAGCATTATATCCCACCCATCCTGGTAAGTCTTTCGATACATTTTTGGACATTATATATAACTTTCACACCCTTTGGTCATATCACATTGTTTAGATTGAGGATCACTGACGAGGGTTAAGTACCCGAAACGTGCTTGTCTGGGCCATGCTGCAAATGTATCCGTTCTTAAATGATGCTATTGAACTTAAAGACGTTTAACATCAAAGATTTAAAAGGATATCAAGATAATAGAAATATAAAGGGGCGTTTTACACGGAAATCCATCAATGTTGCCAAATAATTGCATATATCAGAATTTCAAGTTTATGCGTGAAATCTCTTTTGGTTTTTAGAAAAAGGTATTGATTGAAGTCCACTGCCTACATTAATGTGCAGTGATTTTCATGCCGTGCGAGGAGATGCTACGCTTTCCATTGCTTTGTTTTTATTGCATTTTTTATCTATTTAGTGCTAATTACATCAATTGCATTGTGAAATAAAAAAAAACTTGACTAAGAACATGTTGAATGAAATTCTACAAAAATTACTGTCCGCTTCTTTTTAATTCGAACTTATACTAATGAATTAAAGAAGATCCTGACGATAAACTCAGCAGCACTCACAATAGAGCACCCAATTGATCATCGAAGGAACAAAACATATTGCTTTGGCTATTTGATAACCTGCCTTTCATGGTGACAAAATTAACAAAATTAGACGGATCAAACGTCTTATATACCGTGGATATGACCCTTATGTAAGCAAACGAACACTCGGCATTGTACTAGCGCATTCTGAAGACCAACACACTCACTGACTGACTGTGAAGACGGGAACCGGTGACGGCGCCATGTCCAAACCCGACCATCTGTCCTCCCTAAATGTAGGTCTCACTCTTCGGGTGATAACATACATGATCACGCCACAGGGTCCCTGTGTTTTACTGTCTTGTTTAGGTGGTCATCTTAGAGTGAGGAGGTTAATTTACACAACAATTGTTCGTATACCGTTGAGTAATCAGGAATGTGAGAGGGTGATGAGCACGTATAACCACACCATTTGCCACTAATATAGCGGATCGCCGTCCTAAGCGGCATCGGTAGCCAAATTGATCTCGTTGGATTATGTGTGCCCATTGGTCTCGTTGGTTTATGTGTAGTCATTTGTGTTTTATGTTTTTCTGTGATTTGACGTTCCTTGTACTACTGCGCCTTTTTCTGAGCGTGTTTTTTTTTTGTGTTTTACAGTGGGTGTTTTTTATGCCACATTTGATGTCCCGTCGTTTCTCTTGCTGTATATGTCTCCTCTGTGTTTTCATGTTTTGCTGTTGAAGCTGCAGCCGGGTCTTGTTAGAAATGTTCTCCTTTCTTTTCTATTCCTCCTATTTTATTTGTCGGTCGATCTGTAGCAGTTGTTTTGATTATCATTTCCGGATAAAGCATTTTGAATGTTTGAGATACCTCCAAGAACATTATGTCATCACACCAGCAGACAAAGCCTCAAATAATTACACATTTACTTGCCAAAAAGTACTATTTCGACAGTCTAGTTAAAGAGTTGGGTGTAAATTCGACACCTTGAAATCCCACTTACACTCCAATAAACTTTCTGCGTCTGAAATGATAGATAACCACAAATCAGCTCTTGCTTCCTTTAGCTTCGACACTAACAATTTAGATTTCGATTTACCTTACTTATACTGCATACCTAAAATGCATAAGAATCCGTAAAAAACAGCGTTTCATCACTGGTTCCTCAAATGTTCTACCAAATCTGTATCGATCTTACTCACCAAAGTTTTATCTGAAATCAAATCTGAGCTTCTAAAATATTGTTCGACAGTATTTTCTCGCAGTGGTATCAACCAGATGTGGATTTATGTATCAACCAGATTAAGGCTCTCATATCGGGAGTTCGCTTCTTCTCATATGGTGAAGGTTTTTGTTTGTTTGCTTTGGTTTCTGTTTTATCCTGATTTTGATTGCCTTTAGTTTCTGATTTTCTGAATTATCGATTTTGTGCTGTATACAGTGATGTGGTCATCATCCATATTTGTCATTTAGATAATGTCGAAGGGTTCCAACTCTCTACCTTCTTGAAGAAAATTCCAAACCAATTTTCATGCACCAGACACGTGTTTCGAATATTAAATTCTCATCAGAGATGCTTTCAGCGGAGCCACCAAAAATAATTTCACTAGCGCCCTCTTTAATTTTTTGAAGTTAGATTTAAAGAGAGTGCACGGCTCTAAATTACCTGTGGGGTCGATTCAGTAGCATATCCAAATAAAATCTATGTTCAAAATAGCATTAGAGGGATGGTGCTAAGATGTTAAACTCCTTTAATTTCGATGAAATTTATCGGTGAAATGGCCAGTTTCCGAAATACCAAAAAAATATATATGATGTCACCTAAAAAAAGAATTCGAAGGAACTTTTAGAACATCTGAAATCCACTCATTTTCGTAGAGTCCATTCGATCAAAGCCTTTGATTTTTCGACACTTCACACTACAATCCCACATTCACATTATGAAAAACCTACTTTTTAAAAGAAAAGTCCGATTATGAAAATAAGTACACCGAAACAGATATTATTCAGATGTTAAACTTTCTGATCGACAACATTTTTGTGGTGTTTGGAGGAAAGGTCTTCCAGCAAATTGTCGGAATTCCCATGGGGACCAATTGTGCCCAACTCCTTGTCGACATTTTCCTTTACTCGTACGAAGCTGGATCCATTCAAATTTCGGTCTCTGAAGGGAAAAGATACTTAAAAAGAAGGGAGGAGATCTCCAACAAGACCCTGTTGCAGCATCAACAGTAAAACACCAAAACACCCGATGCAAAAACACAAAAGACGAGACGGAAAAGAGACACACGACATGTAAACATCAAACATAAAAGACTACACATAATCCGACGAGACCAATGGGTAACCGGTGCCGACTTTGGACGGTCATCTGTCACGCAAGTAGCAAATGGTGTGGTTATCCTGGATTACGTGCGCACAACCCTCTCACTTCTCCAATTACCCAGAGGTCTCGAAGAACGTACAATTGTGGTGTAAAACAACCTCCTCACTGTAAGATGACATCACACAAACAAGACCGCGAAACGCAGAGGCCCAAGAGACACAGAATATGTAAATGGATATTAAAAGAGGGCATGCGTAATACAGTCCGTGCTCTGCCGGCTGTAGCGAGCTCATGTATGTAATCACCCGAGGAGTCCGACTGACATTCAGAGAGGACAGGTGGTCGGGGCCCTGTCTTCTCTAAAGAGGTTTGGACAGGGCCCGTCATGGAGTCCCGTCGTCACAGTCAGTCAGAGTGCAAGTCTCAAGGATGCGCTTGTACAAGACTGTAGATTGGTCAAGTACCAAGCCTAGTGTCCGTCTGGTGACATTAGGATCATTTCCACGGTATAAAAGGCGTTTGATGATTCTGACGCATTTTCGATGGTTATGCTGCCTATCTTTGATCCTTTTTATTTTGTTTATCATATCACCATAAAAGACAGGTTGTGTAATACCCATAGTAATGTACTCTGTTGCATGTATAGACACATCAATTATAGATAATGTAATCTGTTGCATGTATAGACACATCAATTAGCTTCTGACTTAACTTCACTTACAGATACATAGACGATGCGTTGTCCATCAATAATCCAAAATTCGCGGATTACCTCAGCAGCATCTACCATTCGGAGCTTGAAGTAAAAGAAACTACAGAGACAAATAATTCAGCATCCTATTTGGACATAATGTTGTCCTACGACTCTGATGGTCACATGAACACCTTACTCTATGACAAACGTGACGACTTCAATTTCAGCATTGCAAACTTTCCTTTTCTGAGTAGCAACATCCCTTCATCGTCTGCTTATGGCGTGTTCATATTTCACTTAATACGCTATGCCAGAGCAAGTACCAAATAAACGGATTTTGTTCTGAGATCTAGGCGTCTTTCAGATAAGCTTCTCAGTCAGGGAAATGTTTGTGACCGACTAACATCGTCACTGAGGAAGTTCTACGGTCGATATGGGGAACTCGTCATACACTATGATCTCCCACTCTCCAGAATGCTGGATGATATTCTGTCATAGACCATTTCACCGTCTAACCAAAGATTATACTCTATATCTTCCGAAATAAAAGTAACCGGATGTGACAGTTCTCTCGAATTGAAGCGGCGGGTGTTGCATGCAAGCAGGAGATGCTTACTCTTCCTTGGCATCTGGTTTCACTACTATATCGGGAGTTCGCTTCTTTTCATATGTTGGAGGTTTTTGTTTGTTTGGTTCGGTTCTTATTTTCTGAATTATCGATTTTGTGCTGTATACAGGGATATGGTCATCATCCATATTTGTCATATATGGCTAATTCCAAGCACCATGAGGTAAAATGGGCAGAAGTACCACACCGACGTCTTTGATTACAAACTCAATGTAGAATTTATGAGATGATTGAAATTATTTCCATGTGTATGCTTCAGGCCAGAAGTAACAAATATAACCATACAATGGCACTATTAGTCACCTAGTGACATGGTACGGAATAATACCAGGTCAGTAGGTTTTATGCCGTGCGATGTGATGACTGCTGTTAACCAATCGTTATTTGGGATTCCTTAACTAATTTGTCAAAGATGACGTAATAATAAATATGTCATGCTTGGTCGGTCGACGTATATATCATTGACGTCATGGTAGCAATAAAACAAATTAATACATGTATACCCTTGGCTCGTAGATATACAAGTATCTCTCCATTGGATGAAAAAGTAAATGTGCAATTAAAGTCAGACCTTAAGGTGAGTTAGGGTTAGGGATACCCTAACCCATACCCATCCCCTCCTTTCTTAGAGAATGCAAGTCAAACAGAAAACCCAAAACCAGAATCAAAGCAAATCTATGCTTCTGAAACATAAATGCCCCCGGTGACAGATTTGAGAATATGGCAATAAATATAAATACCAAGGTCACTAAGTCAAAGTCATTGGTATCAAATGAAAACTCTAGTCATTAGACTGTCACATCAAATCCCCCTTTCCAGAAAGATCAGTGACATTATGGATTGTGACTGAATGGCTGTCATCATCACCAAACAAAAAATACTTACCTGATGTGTACACTAATATGTACATCGAGACAATAACCTATTTTGACAAGTTTCCATGGAACTGTTGCGACGGGTGTTGCATGCAATCAGGAGACTTTCCCCGGGCACCTTGCCTCACTTCGGAATTTTATTCATTCCGAGGTTCGCAACCGGAATTCTATTGATTTTGCCTTGTCCTCTCGACTTTGAGACTGATAGGTACTTCTTTAATGTTTATTTACATGTGAAATATCACACCACTACTCCTTATAGTTTAAAATTAGGTCAAATGTCAAGGCATAGGTCATTTGGTCAAATGTCAAATGAAAGCTCTGGTCATGAGAAATCTATATGCGAATTTTCAAAACCCTACCTCTTATAGTTCTAAGGTGGATCAAAGGTAAAGGTCACTGGGTCAAAGGTCATGATATCAAATGAAAGTACTGGCCATGAAAAATCTATAAGTGAAGTATCAATACCTTGTTGCGTTAAGTTTAAAAGTAGATAAAAGGTCAAGGGGGCATATAGCGATTGGTTCGTAGTCTGTCTGTCCGCTTGTCAGTCCGTCCCCCTTTTAATGAAAGGGTGTAAAATTTTAAATAGAGATGATAGGGCTTTCATATTTTGCATGTGTATTTATCTACAGAAAAAGCATCTTTTGATACCAAATTTATTTACCTTTTGGCCTTGGACCTTTTCTTTTCAATGTTTAATGAAAAAATCTAAACAAATGTTGTATACTTCAACATCTGGGTAACCGGAAAAAGTGGGAGGGTTGTGCGCTGGTAATCCGGATAACCACACCTTTTGCTACTTGCGTAGCAGATGGCCGTACAAGTCGGCACCGGTTGCCCATTGGTCTCGTTGGTTTATGTGTTACCTTTTGTGTCACATGTTTCAAAGGTGTGAGTAAGTGTTCCTTTTCCCTTCTATTTCTGTTGGTGTCTATTCTGTGTTTTTGCATTTTTTTTTTGGTTTTGCCGTAGGAGCTGCAACCCTTCTTCATTCCAAGTGATACATATGTTATTATGTCATATGTATTAGGTTTTTTTAATTTTATCACGTTTTCGGGATAATGTATCAAATTGAAGGGGGGGTTGCAAACTAATAAGTTAAAAACTTGGTTATATCTTTTGAACCATATTGATAGGGCTTTGACATTTCACATATTGTTAGTTTGTAAACCAACCACCTTTCCATTTGCTAAAATATCTCAATGCCGTGGCGCTGTCTTCTCTAAAGAGGTCTCAGAGGCCCGTTTCATGATCGTAACACAATTTCGATGGTCATTCTGTCTACTTTTGATTCTTCTTATTTTGTTAATTATGTCACCATAAAATGTAGGTTGTGAAATACACAAAGTAATTTGCTCTATTGCTTGTATGAGTCCGACTTTCAAAAGAAGATGACAATAAGTAAAATTTCAAGAAACCCTTTACTAGTTTGCGAAAGCGAAAACCTTGACCTTGACCTTCGTAATTTGTAAATTTCTACTATGAAAATCCGAAACATCAGTACATGCTTTAGTATACTGGATAAGCTGTGAAATGTAGATACCGTCAAGCTAGGAAGAATTTACTGTGTTGAATCCAAAATCATCTCTTTTGTCACTCACACTTGTATTAATCTCTCCATGAACAATTTGATTATTAAGGTCCAAAAATGGTGTTTCTGTGTTTGTAATGTTTGCCTTGTTTGGAGTTAGTTCTATAAACGGACCTTTATCTCTTACGAAGAAGATATTAAATGATAAAGATGAATCTTTTATTTTTTTGTGTTGATCGAAATATTACCAGACAAGGCTGACATAATGAACTCGTAAATTTTACATCAAACGTGCTTTGATGCAGTTTTTCGTCAATTTCATTTCTTAATTACCCTTTTTATGCTGGACAAGATTGAAGTGCTAGGCATCTGTAAGATACATGTACATTGGTACATATGTGAAAAAACTCAAATTTTATCTACCATCGCATACAAATAATGAAATCAGAGCTAAGACGTCCAAGCCTATAAGATGTGAAAATAATGAAGAGATGATATGAAATACCTCAAATGAGGACGAGTACTAATAAAAGACATTGCGGATTAAATTTTGCTTTTTATAAAACCTTTGTTTGTGAAAAAGGAATTGCCCCCATTGGCATCTTTGACTGTAAAATAGATAAAAAGTAGTTTTACATTTGAGGTTTAGGTCAAAAGGTCAAATTTGGTATACAGAAAATACACAAAAAAATGAAAGCCCTATCACGTACCATTCAAAAGGTATAGCCAATGTTAAAGTTTTTCAGAAGTAGGACAAACACCAAGGTCAAGGTCACAAGGTAAAACATTTTGGTATCCACGGAAAGGTCTTACACAGCCAATTGTGCCTCACATGAAATTCATATGAAATGAGCATCATGTAAATTTCACATGAAAGTTCATGTTAAATTCATATAAATTTCACATAAGATTTATGTGAAAAATATTTCACATGAATTTCACATAAATTTCCTTCACATGAATTTCACATGAATTTATCTAAGTGACCATCACAGGAAACTGAAATCACAAAACATCCATGTAAAAATCTTCACATGAATTTCATGTGAAAAATTTCATGTAAATATCATGTTCGTGCTCGTTTCACATAAATTTCATGTGAGTTTTCATGTAAAAATCGTGTAAGTTTCACATAAATTTCATATGAGGCACAATTGGCTGTGTATCACAAGGAATACTTGAAATGTGAAAGCTCTATCACTTACCATTTGAAATGTAAACGTCTTCAAATTGAATAGCATCATTTAAAAACAGATAAATTGGCAACGTGGACCAGACATGCACGTTTCGGGTACTTAACCCTCATCAGTGATCCTAAAGTTATGGTTAAGGTCAAAGTGTTTGCGGACAAACGGAGAAACAGACGGATAGACCAAAAACTTCGATTACGGGGGCATAAAAAGGAGGGAATCTCTGCCAATACTCGGTTGCAGAGCAGACAAGCACAAGGAACATCAAATCACATCATCAAACACAAATAACTACAAATCAACCAACGAGACCAGTGGGCAATTGGTGCCGACTCGAGTTAGGGAACAAAATAAAATCAAAACACTTCAAGCTTCGGGTCGCGGGGATTTGTATTATCAAGGAACGCATGACGGTTGTACTAAATACAATCCTTTTTCTACTTAGTTATATACATGGTATCCGAGAATTGATAATCTTGATCCGTTTAAATTCATCTATTTCATAATAAAGGAAGGGAGGAGATCTCCAACAAGACCCCGTTGCAGCATCAACAGCAAAACACCAAAACACCCGATGCAAAAACACAACATGTAAACATCAAACACAAAAGACTACACATAAACCGACGAGACCAAACAGACGGTAGTATTCCAACCAGTCCTTTATCTTTTTGAAAAAAAAAATTCAAACCAATTTCAATGCCCAGACACGTGTTCTGGATTATAATTCTATGTTACATTGCTTTATTGTCTGAAATACACAACGCCCCTACAAAATACTTTCGTCTGTGTGTATGTCTGTATGTGCTTTCATTTTGACCTTGTAAAACTGACTTTGGATTCATTGGAATTGATTTTGACCTACTTCTGAAAATCTGAAATGTGACGGATCTTCGTGTTTCTTATGATTTTTAATTCTTGGGTTAAGTCTGGTCCATGCTGCCAATTTATCTGTTCTTAAATGATGCTATTCAATTTGAAGACGTTTAATATTTATACCACTTGGTGAGTGTCACTGCTGGTGAACCAGGAGTCCCCGAGGGCACATGTAGCCAAGTTCGATCAATTTCGGTTGATCGTTTCTTCAACGCATTCTAAAATTTCTGTTATCAAAATTTCCTGAAATTTCTAAAACGTGGGTCCTGTAGCATCATATCCCACCTATCCTGCTACGTCTTTCGGTACGCTTTTTCGACATAGTAACTTTCATACTTTTTTGGCATATTACAATGTTTAGATTTTAGGATCACTGATGAGGGTTAAGTACCCGAAACGTGCATGTCTGGTCCATGATGCTATTCAATTTGAAGACGTTTAATATTAATGCATAAACATAAAAAAAAACTATGTTGCGTCTACGGACACATACGCAACAGGTAACTTAGGTGTCCCTAGAATTAGCTTACACGACATTAGAGATGAAACATTTGTAGTTAGTAACAACCATGAGTTTTGGTATAAACATGCAGATGGGTATATTAAAATCAAGCCCTGTAAGATTGAAGTGGTCGATATACTAAAAGAGCACCTATTTTCACCAAGCGATTGCTCAATTTCTAAGTGTGGCATGAAGAACTGCAAAACTTGTAACAACCTAATAACAGACACTTCATTCTCAAGTAATCTCACAAAACAAACATTTAACACGCATAGTTTTGAAAACCTTAACTGCATGACATCTAATGTTGTGTACGGAATAGAGTGCTCACTTTGTGGATTGATTTATGTGGGCGAAACCAAAGGCCAGCTCCGAAAAAGAATGTCAGGACACCGGTCAAAAATAAATAATAAAGGCAGTCAACTCCTTTACCGACATTTGACCAGGCGGATCATTCTGTTTTATCTATGAGAGTCAGAATCCTGGAGAAAATATATCACCCCACAAACAATCCCAATTTGAGCACATCTCTCCGTCGCAACAGAGAAGAGTTCTGGATAAGAAATCTTAACACTGCAGCGCCCTATGGGTGCAACGATAACATCAGCACTATAGGAAACTTAACAAGTCCCGGTTGTCAATCGGTAAATGTGACTAGCTTATTCAACAGATCACAAAGAAGACCTCGAAGTCATGGCATTCGAAAATATAATAGGCCTGAGATACATAGTTTCTCCTTCGATGACTTGGTTCCATTTTTGAATGAGCCTCTAGGCCTGCATTATATTCGTACCAAATTATACTCTGTTCCTTTACGGAAGTTACACGAAATCTACGATTATACGAAGGACCTCGCATATACCGATACACGTTCTCCAGAATACAGACTACAAGGAGTCATCTTGGACATTTCTACTTTTCGTTTATTTCAAGCAGTTAGATCAGATAAATCAGAGGAGAAAACAAACCGCCCTTTCATTAAAGTAAGATTTGCAAACAAAGGTATTGATAACTTGAATCTTGGTCAAATTTTGAATCACAAAACTGTCACAGAAAAAATCCCACCATATTTCAAAAGAAAAGAAACTCCTTGTATTTCCTATAGCTACACACCAACAGTTGCATCTAAAATTTACAATTACAAACGATTCCTGCAGTGTATTGATTTAAGTAATCCTTCACAACATCCACTTTCCTGCGAATGTTCTTCATCGGATTTCAACTACTCTCCTTGTGGACACGTTATTACTGGTGACCTTAGTATAGTCAAGAACGACAAGTTGAGAGAATTGTTAAAAAAAGGTCCCAAATACAGAGAAAGTATGTCCTTTACATGGAACCAAAATGTCAAAATTATCATGGACTCTTGTGAGGAATATGCAAGACGTTGGGCAAAGAAAGAGGATGTACAGCTCGACACCCTTTCCGAATGGATAAAATCAATCAGAGGGTTACTTTTATCTAGAATTAACCGATTAAAATCAACTGTGAACACCAGATTCGTGTCTATATTTAAAGACCCTGATGTTATCACAGAACTTACCTACCTCCAAGAACATTATGTCATCACACCAGCGGACAAAGCCTCAAATAATTACACATTTACTTGCAAAAAGTACTATTTCGACAGTCTAGTTAAAGAGTTGGGTTTAAATTCGACACCTGGAAATCCCACTTACACCCCAACAAACCTTTCTGCCTCTGAAATAATAGATAACCACAAATCAGCTCTTGCTTCCTTTGGCTTCGACACTACCAATTTAGATTTAGATTTACCATACTTATACTGCATACCTAAAATGCATAAGAATCCGTACAAACAACGTTTCATCGCTGGTTCCTCAAAATGTTCTACCAAATCTGTATCGATCTTACTCACCAAAGTTTTATCTGAAATCAAATCTGGGCTACAAAAATATTGTTCGACAGTATATTCTCGCAGTGGTATCAACCAGATGTGGATTTTAAAGAATTCGAAGGAACTTTTAGAACATCTGAAATCCACTCATTTTAGTAGAGTCCATTCGATCAAAGCCTTTGATTTTTCGACACTTTACACTACAATTCCAGATTCTAAATTGAAAGAAAGACTCGCAAAAATTATAAGTAATGCGTTTACAAGTAAGAACGGTAATCGCAAATACAAATTTATTGTTGTTAACTATGACAAAACCTACTTTGTAAAAGAAAAGTCAGATTCTGAAAATAAGTACACTGAAACAGACATTATTCAGATGTTAAACTTTCTGATCGACAACATTTTTGTGGTGTTTGGAGGAAAGGTCTTCCAGCAAATTGTCGGAATTCCAATGGGTACCAATTGTGCCCCACTCCTTGCCGACATTTTCCTTTACTCGTACGAAGCTGAATTCATTCAATCTTTGGTCTCTGAAGGGAAAAGATACTTAGCTTCTGATTTCAACTTCACTTACAGATACATAGACGATGTGTTGTCCATCAATAATCCAAAATTCGCGGATTACCTGAGCAGTATCTATCCTTCGGAGCTTGAAGTCAAAGAAACTACAGAGACAAATAATTCAGCATCCTATTTGGACATAATGTTGTCCTACGACACTGATGGTCGCACGAACACCTTACTCTATGACAAACGTGACGACTTCAATTTCAGCATTACGAACTTTCCTTTTCTGAGTAGCAACATCCCTTCATCGCCTGCTTATGGCGTGTTCATATCTCAGTTGATACGCTATGCCAGAGCAAGTACCAAATATACGGATTTTGTTCTGAGAGCTAGGCGTCTTTCAGATAAGCTTCTCAGTCAGGGATATGTTTGTGACCGACTAACATCGTCACTGAGGAAGTTCTACGGTCGATATGGGGAACTCGTCATACACTATGATGTCCAACTATCCAGAATGTTGGATGATATTCTGTCATAGACCATTTGAACCATCCAACCAAAGATTGTACTCTATATCTTCCAAAATGGAAGTAACCGGATGTGACAGTTCTACCGAATTGAAGCGACGGGTGTTGCATGCAAGCAGGAGATGCTTACTCTTCCTGGGCACCTGGTCTCACTCTCATATCGGGAGTTCGCTTCTTTTCATATGGTGGAGGTTTTTGTTTTTGTTTGCTTTGGTTCCTGTTTTGTCCTGATTTTGTATGCCTTCGGTTTCTGATTTTTTGAATTATCGATTTTGTACTGTAGACAGGGATATGGTCATTATCCATATTTGTCAATTATAGTCAGTAGGCAAGTACAACAACAGGTGTTTAAGGGTCTTAATACCACCTTTTAAGAACTTCTGATCTTGATTTGTCAATCCATCAACTGCAATTATGACGTCATCATCAGACATCAGGTGATTAAAGTGGATGCTCAATCAAATGAAAGCCACCATCATGAATGGCAGCCATGGCAGTGACAAACTTGTGAACAGAATCATTATACATTTAAATAGTGAGCTTTCCGCGGCACATATGTTTAATTTTTTCCATAATTTTGGCAGAAGTGGAAACATAGTGCTGCAATGGAGTCTTGTTGGAGATCCCCTCCTTTCTAATAGTAAGTGCCATTGATTGAATAATCATCAAAGAAATACCCAACAGTTATTCAGTCTCAAAAACGAGAAGGCAAGGCCAAATCGTGAAAATTCCCATGGGAACGGTTGCGAACCCCGGAATGAACAACATTCCGAAGTGAGACCAGATGTCCAGTGAGAGTCTGCGTCTCCTGATTGCGTGCAACACCCGTCGCAACAGCTCCATGAACACCGTTGATTGTATAATTGTGTAAGTTTTCGTTAACAAGACAATCTAACCAATTTGCGATAAAGGAAAGCGTTTAAAAGAAAATGAAACAATTACATTGTTCACTCACGTTCAAATATTTGAAAAGTTATGTCTCATCAGAGATACAAGTTGACATCCAGTTACAAAATTAATAAGACTTTATGAAGAGCCAAAATCCAAACCCGACCTAAAATGTTTATCACAAACAGAAGAATGTGATGAGCAGTCTCTAAACGGTAAGCATCTGTCGAACTCAACATCTGTTATAAAACTTGATACCTCTGTGAATGCGATTACATGTGATTGAACAAGATAACCACAAAATCTCCAATGAAAAGATAGCATTCCACAGTCAGCACTGGTTGCACACAGTTCTCCTTTAAGTTAGTTCATTTATCTTAAGTCTATTTTATACTTGCTTATAACTGCATGGACATGACAAAATATCAGAATACCTTTTGTGTCTCTTTCTGTGCGTATCTGCTCTGTCTTTTTGCATTTGGTGTTTTTGGGTGCTGCAACGGATTGTTGATGAGATCTCCTCATTTCCTGCAAGCTTAGGTTATCTATTTGAATGATTAGAAAACAACGCCTACTTTCCCCAAGCACCTGGTCTCACTATGGAATACTGGTTTTTTTTTCAGAGGCTATTGTTCACACGGAAATTCTAATGATTTTGCCTTGCCTTCTCGACTTTGAGACTGCATAAGAGAATGGTGCTTCATTGATGTTTATTTTAAGAGATGAGAACCTAGTATAGTTCCCACATTGGGAGTTCGCTCCTTCCATATTGGGAATTCGCTCCTTCCTTATTGGGAGTTCACTACTTTTCATGTGGTGGAGGTTTTTCTTTGTTTTGGTTCCTGTTTTATCCTGATTTCGTATGCTTTCAATTTATGGTTTTCTGAACTATCGATTTGTACTCCGCATTGGAATATGATCAGTATCAACATTTGTCATAGTGATCGATGGCTGAGAATCTCAGAGGAGAAGAACGATTTTATCACATTTTCCATGTTAAAATATGTGTTTCATTAAAAAAAATAGTACATTTCAACAAGTAATGTCTGATAAGTGATATTCGAGGAAATCCAAATAATATGAAATCGTCAAATTATTCATATAAATATATAACAAAACGCAAAACACAATATATATGCACAACCAATGTAATTCCCTGAGATGCTGCTTTTGAAAGGAACGTGCTGCAATTCGTGTATAAACACTCGTGACGTCACAATGCACAAGATCTAAAGAAACATGCCGCGACGGCTGTTCTAACCTGCAAACTGAACCCGCGGTGATCTAAATTGTTACGTCACCATTTTACCTAGAAAAAGCGATTTCAGAAAACAAGAATGAAACAGACAACTGTGGTGCATATATATAGAATAAATGTCATAATTTGTGTTTTGTTACGGGTATGCAACACACAGCAAGTGCATTTATCGCATGAAATGCGCTAACGCGCATTCCATGTACAATAAATGCACTTGCTGTATATTGCATACCCGTAACAAAACACAAATTAAGACACTTATTCTCTATAACAAAACGCAAAACACAATTTGCAAACAGTCCGACGTAGCTACTGGAGAATGTTTCATATAGAGAAATAGTGGATGAATTTAGATATTTAGGAAATACATTATCAAGATATGCTTCTTTTTTTTAAGTCAAAACAGTATGCAGTTAACAAAGCTACAAAAGTGATGTATGATTTATTGAGGAAAGGTAGAAAATTAAATTTATCAATTGATTGTAAAATGGATTTGTTTGATAAAATTGTTTTACCTATTTTATGTTATGGTTCAGAAGTCTGGGGTTTGTAAAATCTTGATATTATTGAAATATTACATCTCAAATATTGCAAACTTTTTTCTGAATTTAAAACCAAGTACACCTAACTTCATGGTATATTTAGAATTAGACAGATATCCACTGAGTGTTCACATTAAATGTAGAATGTTGAAATTTTGGTTCAAAATCTGGTATGGTAAACAAACCAAATTATCTTATATAATGTATAGATTATTGTTCAATCTATCAAATGATGAAATACAGTTTAAATTGATTAATTTTGTAAGATCTATGTAAACGTCTTCAAATTGAATAGCATCATTTAAGAACAGATAAATTGGCAACGTGGACCAGACATGCACGTTTCGGGTACTTAACCCTCATCAGTGATCCTAAATCTAAACAATGTAATATGCCAAAAAAGTATTAAAGTTACTATGTCGAAAGATTGTACCGAAAGACGTAGCAGAATGGGTGGGATATGATGCTACAGGACCCACTTTTGAGAAATTTCAAGAAATTTGATAACAGAAATTTAGAATGCGTTGAAGAAACGATCAACCGAAATTGATCGAACTTGGCTACATTATATTAGAAAATTGTGGTTTAAACTATGTGTGGCTGAGTAAAAATGTACAAAATGAAATTTTGACTGATCAATTTCAACAGCAATGGTTGTCAGAATGCAGGATATCGTAGTAAAGGAATTTCATACAATTAATTTACAAATTTCAACTTTTCATATCCTTTAATTAATAAATTCAAATTTGTCTCAGAAAAATGTTATTACTTTAACTAGGTTTAGAACTTGTGATCAAAAATTACCAATAGAGTCTGGAAGATAGAATAATATAGATAGGAACCAATGAATATGTCATTTATGTAATAATGAAATAGGAGATGAATGCCATTATATAATGAATTATGAATATTTTATAGCAAAGAGAAGAGAACTTATTCCAGTAAGATTCACATAAAGGTCAAATACACTCAAATTTTTCAAACTGTTTTCAACCAAGAAATTGTCCACTCTTAACAATCTTTGTAAATTGTGACATGTTTATAGCCAGTTGTAACCTCTGGGATAGCCTGAAATGATTTGATATTTATATACATTCCTTGCTCATGTATTCCTCTATCATTTATACTTTGTATATATATTTTTCTCTATGTTGTATGATACAATGTGAGAATGAAATAAACTTGTCAAGTGCCGAAACACTTAGAAACTATACAAACTATATCCCCGGGGACTAAAAAGTCAACCAGAAGAGATACAAACCTTATGGATGATTTTGTAAAATTATTCAATGAAATACTATATTGATTTAAAAAAATTAGTACAGCATCTGCGCATTTCAATAAGGTATTTCTCATAAGACATGCTCTAGGCAGTAACATACGAAATACACATAGTATGTCATTTTGAAGAGCAAAAGTCTTAACACATCCCGAAATGTCGGCTAAAGAACCTGCTTAGGACAGATCTCTTGCCATCCGGAAAATACTAGTATACTTTAGTTTGAGTAAAATTTCATTGAATTTTGTGACAGAAAATTTACCAATACACGTCAATGATGAACATAAAAAAGCTTAAGTCAATAGGCTAAACACAGTGAAACTGGTCAAGCCATATCATAGAGGACTAAAACTTCAAACGCATACGAATATTACCGTTCACAAATATTTCGCGAAATTTCTGAAATGTGTGTCCTGTAGCATCATATCCCACCAATCCTTCTATGCCTTTCGCTATTTTTAGACACAACTTTCATAGTCTTTGGTCATATTTCACTGTAAAGATTGAGGATCACTGACAAGGGTTAGGTATCCGAAACGTGCATGTCTGGTCCATGCTGCAAATTTATCCATTCATAAATGATGCTGTGAATTTTAAGACGTGTGCAAAAACTGTCTTTGTCTATTTATTACCAAGAAACTTATAGGTCAAGTTTTTCGCTTTGACAAACTAGTACATGTAAAGACTTTCTGGAAATTTTACAAAAAATATTGTCAACTTCTTTTCAAACTTTGATCCATACAAGCAACAGAGCAGATTACATTGGGTATTTCTAAACCTGCATTTTATGGTGACATAATTAACAAGATAAGAAGGATCAAAGTTAGACAGAAATACCATCGATAATGTGTCAGAATCATCGCGCCTTTTATACCATGTATATGATCCTTCTTTCATCAGACGGATACTTTGATTGGTACTGGACAATCTACAGCTTTTTACAAGCGCATTTTTGATAATTGCACTATGACTGACTGTAACAACAGGACAGAATGACGGGCCCTGTCCAAACCTCTGTACAGAAGACAGGGTCCCGACCACCTGTCCTGTCTGTATGTCAGTCGGACTCCTCGGATGATCACATGCATGATCGCGCTATGTACAGCCGGCTGAGCACGGACTGTATTTCGTATGCTTTCTGTTTTTACATCAATTCATATATCCATCTGTGTGCTTCTAAGGCTACTGTTTTTATGTTTGTTTGTTCATCTTAAATCGAGGACGCTATTTTCCACCATATCTGTACCTCTAGTTTTCGACTTTAATTGACACTCAAGCTACATGGCTAGAAATCATCTCAAATTAAAACTTCAATATTCCTCTTTAAAATGCAATGTGTCAGAAGAAAAAAATTCGTGTGCGAAAGTTGTATTTTAGGGCAAAAACCCTCCAATCAAGTAGAAAAACACTGAAAACAGGAAAAAGCCTACAATATTGTTGGGAATAAAATTAAAACTTGGGAAAAATTTTGAATTGTCGTGATGGAAATTATCTTTCAATTTTAGTAACACTCAATTTCAATTTCAGTACAGAAGCACGTATTTTGGGACAAAAAAGTTCATTTTTGGGCAAATTTAAAGAAAACGTCAGATAAATTTTCTTATATATTTCGCTCCGTTGTCCGACATGTAGCAAATTATGTATCATGCAAAATTTTAAAAATAGCCTCCATGTCTGCTCTTCCAATAGGCAGTTACACTTCTTTTATTAATTTTTTGATAATTAACAAAATGATTGATTAACTATCGACACATCCGATCAAAAATGTGTTCTAATTTGAGTGTTTGATTTACATTCAAAGTACATAGACATTTGATATATGAAATCAAAGCTTAATGATTCTTCTTCAATATGTAATATGTCGAAGGAAAATTGGCAAGTGCAAAGTGGTGTTTTGGGGCAAAATTCCCTATATTGGCAAGAAATACTATGAAAACGGGAAAAACGTCTACACTTTTGGGGAAATAAATACAATGAAAATTAAATCATGTAAATGTGATGTGATTGGAAGTATTTTTCTTTTGTATTAACATTCAAAGTCGATACAGAATGCGTATTTTAGGTCCAAAAGTTGACTCTTCTGCAACATGCGAGGGGAAAAAATTGGATGGTACCCTCAGGTTCAGCGTCTTCCTTATGCATAGCAACTTAATATAATTGAAATAATTACAATGCCCACTTTTCAACAGACATGGGTGTTTTTATTCATTTTCTTTAAAAAAGATTCAAAATAAAGGAATTTTCCTTTAAGTAAAAACTAATTATAATACCATGTTTATTTATTGAAATTATTTTTTAAAAATTGTGTTTTCATGGACAAATCTATTTTTCATAAAACATTAAAAAGCAGTAAGATCAATCAAATAAACTATTGAAATCAAATAGATTTTGCATTTCAGTCGAAGAAAAACACTTTATAAAAAAAGAAGTAAAACTTCGTGTATAATAAGTGGAAATCTAATTCTGAATATGCATTTTTTTTCTGTAATGACAAATGCTAGCTATTTCAGTCCATAAGATTTACAATTTTGTTCCGTTGGAAACATGATCAGAATATCAATTCATTAAAAAGGCTTAAAGGTATGTGTAGGATTAGTAATACAAGGATAGAATAATTTCTAAAATCTCTGTAAAGTAAATGCACAAATTTAGATTCGAAAAAATATAACCAGAAGACGCTACTGAAATTGATTTTGGCGACTTATGAAAAGCACTTTGGCTGTAAGCATCACTGATGAAGATTTAATATCCGAAACGCGTGTCTGGTGCATAATAGATAAGTTTGATTTTTTTTTCAAGAAGATATAGAAGAAGGGAGCTCGAGGAGAACTCCAACAAGACCCTGTTGCAGCATCAACAGCAAAACACCAAAACACCCGATGCAAAACACAAAAGACGAGTAGAGCACGAGACGGAAAAGAGACACACGACATGTAAACATCAAACACAAAATACTCCACATAAACCGATGAGACCAATGGGCAACCGGTGCCGACTTTGACGGCCATTTGTCACGCAAGTAGCAAATGGTGTGGTTATCCTAGATTACGTAGGCACAACCGTCTCACTTTTCCAATTACCCAGAGGTCTCGAAGAACGTACAATTGAGGTGTAAAACAACCTCCTTACTGTCACATGACCACACACAAACAAGACCGCGAAACGTAGAGGCCCCAGAAACAGAGATGAATATGTAAATGGATATAAAAAATGGCATGCGTAATACAGTCCGTGCTCTGCCAGCTGTAGCGAGCTCATGTATGTAATCACCCGAGGAGTCCGACTGACATTCAGAGAGGACAGGTGGTCGGAGCCCTGTCTTCTCTAAAGAGTGTTTGGATAGGGCCCGTCATGGAGTCCCGTCGTCACAGTCAGAGCCTAGTGTACGTCTGGTGACATTAGGATCATATCCACGCATTTTCGATAGTGATGTTTTTTATCTTTGATCCTTCTTATCTTGTTAATTATGTCACCATAAAATACAGGTTGTGAAATACCCAAAGTAATATACTCTGTTGCATGTATTGGTCCGAATTTCAGAAAAAGTTGACAATAACTCATGTAAAATTTCCAAAGAGCCTTACTAGTTTGTGAAAGCGAAAACCTTGTCCCAAAAGTTTCTTGGTAATTTGTAAACGTCTACTTTGAAAATCCAAAACATCAGTACAGTATAGATACCATAGGACGGTAATCTAGGAACATCACCGTCAAGCCAGGGGAAATTTACTCTGTTAGACCCAAAATCATACCTTTTATCATACACACTTGTATTGATCTCTCCATGAACAATTTTTATATTTAGGTCCAAAAATGGTGTTTCTCTGTTTGAAACGTTTGTCTTGTTTAGAATCAATTCTTGTGGATAAACAACATTTTTATACTTTTCAAAAACAGGATTGTCGATAGTAAGAATATCATCGAGGTACCTAGAAGTACCAAAGAAACATTTCACATCATCATTTTTTACCTCACCTGAGCGAAGCTCAAGTGAGCTATTGTCATAGTCCGCCGTCCGTCGTCCGTCCGTCGTCGTCCGTCCGGCGTAAACTTTTAACATTTTCGACATCTCCTCTGCAACCGCTGCACAGAATTTCATGAAACTTTACAGGAAGGAAGTACTCAAGGTCCTCTACCAAGTGTGTGTTTTTCGTGCCGATCAGTCAACCAATATGGCCGCCGAGGGATCTGATTGGCTGACACATTTTCGACATCTCCTCTGCAACTGCTACACAGAATTTCATGAAACTTAACAGGAAGGAAGTACTCAAGGTCCTCTTCCAAGTTTGTGTTTTTCGTGCCGATCGGTCAACAAATATGGCCGCCGAGGACTCTGATTGGCTGACACATTTTCGACATCTCCTCTGCAACCGCTGCACAGAATTTCATGAAACTTAACAGGAAGGAAGTACTCAAGGTCCTCTACCAAGTTTGTGTTTTTTTTTGCCGATAAGTCATCAAATGTGGCCGCCAAAGGCTCTGATTGGCTGACACATTTTCGACATCTCTGCAACCGCTGCACAAATTTTCATGAAACTTTACAGGAAGGAAGTACTCAAGGTCCTCTACCAAGTTTGTGTTTTTCGTGCCGATCGGTCAACAAATATGGCCGCCAAGGGCTCTGATTAGCTAAAACATTTTCGACATCTCTGCAACCGCTGCACAGAATTTCATGAAACTTTACAGGAAGGAAGTACTCAAGGTCCTCCACCAAGTTTGTGTTTTTTTGTGCCGATCGGTCAACAAACGGTATAAGAGGAAAATGTTTTAATATTATTCATAACATGTATAATGAAAGTAAATCTAGAATTAGCTTTAACAACACTTGTAGTGATTCTTTTCCATGTCAAATTGGAGTTCGTCAGGGGGGGGGGGGAATTTATCCCCTTTTTATTTGCTGTTTTCTTAAATGATTTAGAAGATTTTTTGTTGAAAGAAAAGGTAGAAGGACTAAAATGTATTTCCGAAGAATCGGAATCAAAACGTAATATATTTTTTGGATTATTTGTAATCCTATATGCAGACGACACTGTACTAGTCTCAGAATCAAAAAAAGATCTGCAGCATCAACTTGACATTTTTAGCAATTATTGTAATTATTGGAAAGGAGAAGGTACATTAGGACCCCATATCGGCCCTGTTGTTTCCAGAGAAATTCAAATCGTGATAATTGATCAACTGTGTTTATTTTATTTATCTACAAGATCAATTATATATATACATAAAATGCGCTTTTCATTTTGATGCACCCCTACGAAATTATAGCTCATCAAACCAAGGAAGGATTAACAAATCCGGATTTTTCTCTAGAAATTCACATATATTTTCGAGAATTTCATATAGAGCAAGACGATCTGCTAAAAATAAAAGTAGAAAAATGAATCAATAACCTCCATATCTGTCGATTAAAGGTGAAAAATTAATAGCAGACGCTCTTGCTCTAGTTGAAAATTAATGATTTGTCTTGCGTAGAATGTATATGGAAAATGCATGGATCACGTCGGCACGGCGTTATGACGTCATTATAATGACGTCATTTACTTGACACCGCAGATGCATGCACTGGCGTGACAAATTCCAATCAGGAATCGGTTTTCTCTTGAAATTCGGTTTGATTTATAAACTTTCGTAGTAAAAAAAAAAAAATACTGAATATTGATATCTTTCACTAACATAGAGGGTAGGTGTTCACCGAGCATGTCGCATAAAATCTCTGCCGGTAAAATAACTTAAATTTTAGGAGTAAAATAGTAAAAAAGATGAAAAAAAAAAAAAAAAAAAAAAAACCTAAGCAGGTTAAACAGAATTTAGATTTGTTGATTCAAGGATCACCAATCCATGATAACTGATAGGGATGTAAGAAAATACAGTCGCATGCAAAGCCAAAGAAACATACATGTATTTGAGAATTCTTCCGATTTTACTTCTTTAAAGAAAAATCTGTCAGTTTATTGAAATCCTATCCGATCCGAATTTAAGTATAGTTGTACTTCAGTCTAACTTTTATGAATCCCCCAAATGTGATTGTTTACAATAAAACTACTATTTACTACTTTGTGTTCGACATATGAACGCCTACTCCATTATGTATCATAACAGTTTTTTAAGGCAATAAAAACTAGAGAGAGAACTTATGCATACATGTAACACCATGCAGAAAAAGACAGAAAAAAGTGGGTATATTTTACCGCCAAAAATCCTACGTATTATATTTATCCCATCTCTAGCTTTTTTTTGGCAATCTGATCGATCGAAAAGAACAAATTATTATGTCCACTAAATAGATCGAACACGCCATCAAAATAATTTTTTGTAGACCGTCAGCATTTTAGCTATGGCCGTATAAATAGATTTGCATGTACATAAAAGGAGTCACGAAACAGAAATTTTCAACAACAAATAAACACCCCCCCCCCCCCCCCCAAAAAAAATAAACTATGCGTTGCAGTAATTGGGTTTGTCACTGACCGCCCATGGAGATGAAGCCCATGGAAGGCTCTGCTTCGCCTCGCATTATATTGGCACGATCAACCCGACAAAATTATGAAATCAGTAATTGGAATTGAACAGTATAGCCGTAAGAAAAATATAGTCTGCGTCTGTCTTCGGGTAGCTTTCTCGCAAATTTGTGACTTCTCGTTAATGAATCAATAAATCGAAATTTACTAACAGGGGCTATGTATAGTACATAGGGTACAAAATAAATACCCCCCCCCCCTTACAATATAACAAAAAAGATTATGTATTATAAGGGTGGGGGGTCTTTGTATTGTACTCCTTGTGTACTATATATAGCCCCTGTTATATCAGAATTCGTTCAGTGGCGCCATCAACATGTATCACAGTTTCTTGCAACGGCTGTGATAACTGTATACGCCATCATTTGTTTCATTTTATGTTTTATTCGTTTATTCCTAATTCATCAATTGCAGCTAGATATATAAATGTACATATATTTTAAAAACAAACTAAGGTTCATTTTAAATTAATGCTTATTAGCGTATTTAGATGGGAGGTTGGGGCGCCACCAACAAAAAAACATCGTCAAAGTAAGGTACATTCGCACTAGGAGGGCTTATACTTGAGTTTTGATGTCGAACTTTCTGAAAATTATTTTCTCTGGCTCCCGGTCGCTCGCCACGTAACTGTTTGTTGTTTAAATATCAAACTGCTCTTAAAAACCTCCGTTTTTTTCTGATAATTATACTAAGCAAGTCAAAATATCCCTACAGCAAGGGGTGTGTACAACCCCCCCCCCCCCCCCCCCCCACACACACACACACTAAAAATCGCTGACTTGCTTTGCTCATCAGATAATTCTCGATCATATAAAATATAGATTTTCATAACAATCCAATAACCATGATAAATATTTCAAATGGCTATTTCAATACTGCCTTCATCAAGCAAAACGGTAAATCGCCGTAAGATAATTTTCCGTCCCCCTTCAGGAACGCCCTGGACCCCTTGGACAGGGATCCTAGTCGCTCTCCCAGACTCTTTGACTTTCTGATATTCACTACATCCCCCATCTCAAATTTAAGCGGTAATATCTCTGTCTTTTCATTCTTTTGAATGACTGTGTAATATATGCACTGTTATGATTTTTTAAATCCTAGAATCAGTTATAGTCTTTTGCTGAGACAGTCTCCAAGAATAACCCAGAAGCTAAAAGACGACGTACAATACTTCATCAACGCAGATTTCCGAGGATCATGAAATCGTTTCATGTCAAAAACTTGAACAAAACAATCTTTATGAATAATGTAAGAATACAGCAATTTGTTATCTGACAACGTTATATCATGACGTGATCATAACGTCACATGACGTCAAAGTCAATGAAACAGAAAGCTTACCTACGTGTTTTCAAATTGCTATAAAATCGCAACGCAATATCCGATTCTCAAAATTTAAACTGATTTACATTCTGTAAATCTTGTATTTTCATTGTTCAAAGTTTGCCTTGTTTCTCAGATAGGGCCAATTTTGGCCCATAACGTACCTTCTCCTTGACCGTTAATATTGCAAAAACAAGAATTTTGGTATTTGGTAAAGGAATATTACCAAAAGATTTTAAATTTAGATTTAACGATAATCACCTTGAAATAGTGGATGAATTTCGATATTTACGAAATACATTCTCAAGATATGGTTCTTTTTTAAGTCAAAACAGTATGCAGTTAACAAAGCTACAAAAGTGATGTATGATTTATTGAGGAAAGGTAGAAAATTTAATTTATCAATTGATTGAAAAATGGATTTGTTTGATAAGATTGTTTTACCTATTTTATGGTATGGTTCAGAAGTCTGGGGTTTGTAAAATCTTGATATTATTGAAAAATTACATCTCAAATATTGCAAACTTGTTCAGAATTTAAAACCAAGTACACCTAACTTCATGGTACATGGAGAATTAAATAGGTATCCAATGAGTGTTCACATTAAATGTAGAATGTTGAAATTTTGGTTCAAAATCTGGTATGGTAAACAAACCAAATTATCTTATATAATGTATGAATTATTGTTCAATCTATCAAATGATGAAATGCAGTTTAAATGAATTAATTTTGTAAGATCTATATTAGAAAATTGTAATTTAAACTATGTGTTGCTGAGCCAAAATGTACAAAATGAAACTTTGACTGATCAATTTCAACAGCAATGGTTGTCAGAATGCAGGATATCGTTGTGAAGGAATTTCATACAATCAATTTACAAATTTCAACTTTTCATATCCCTTAATTAATAAATTTAAATTTGTCTCAGAAAAATGTTATCACTTTAGCTAGGTTTAGAACTTGCAATCAAAAATTACCAACAGAGTCTGGAAGATGGAATAATATAGATAGGAACCAGAGAATATGTCATTTATGTAATGATGAAATAGGAGATGAATGCCATTATATAATGAATTATGAATATTTTATAGCAAAGAGAAGAGAAGTTATTCCAGTAGAATTCACATAAAGGTCAAATACACTCAAATTTTTCAAACTGTTTTCAACCAAGAAATTGTCCACTCTTAACAATCTTTGTAAATTTATCAGACATGTTTATAGCCAGTTGTAACCTCTGGGATAGCCTGAAATGATTTGATATTTATATACATTCCTTGCTCATGTATTCATCTATCATTTATACTTTGTATATATATTTTTCTCTATGTTGTATGATACAATGTGAGAATGAAATAAACTTGTCAAGTGCCGAGATACTTGGAAACTATACAAACTATATCCCCGGGGACAACAAAGTCAACCGAAACAGATACCAACCTTATGGATGATTTTGTAAAAATATTCAAATAAATACTATATTGATTTAAAAAAATTAGTACACCATCTGCGCATTTCAATAAGGTATTTCTCATAAGAGATGCTCCAGGCAGTAACAGACGAAATACACATAGTATGACATTTTGAAGAGCAAAAGTCTTAACACAGCCCGAAATGTCGGCTAAAGAACCTGCTAAGGACAATTCTCTGCCAGCCATCCAGAAAATACTAGTATACTTTAGTTTGAGTAAAATTTCATTGAATTTTGTGACAGAAAATTTACCAATACACGTCAATGATGAACATCAAAAAGCTTAAGTCAAGAGGCTAAACACAGTGAAACTAGTCAAGCCATATCATAGAGGACTAAAACTTCGAACGCATACGAATATTACCGTTCACAAATATTTCTCGAAATTTCTGAAAAGTGTATCCTGTAGCATCATATCCCACCAATCCTTCTATGTCTTTCGTTATTTTTAGACACAACTTTCATAGTCTTTAGTCATATTTCATTGTAAAGATTGAGGATCACTGAAAAGGGTTAGGTATCCGAAACGTGCATGTCTGGTCCATGCTGCAAATTTATCCGTTCATAAATGATGCTGTGAATTTTAAGACGTGTACTAAAACTGTCTTTGTCTATTTATTACCAAGAAACTTATAGGTCAAGTTTTTCGCTTTAACAAACTAGTAAAATCTTTCTGGAAATTTTACAAAAAAAAATATTGTCAACTTCTTTTCAAACTTTGATCCATACAAGCAACAGAGCAGATTACTTTGGGTATTTCTAAACCTGCATTTTATGGTGACATAATTAACAAGATAAGAAGGATCAAAGTTAGACAGAAATACCATCGATAATGTGTCAGAATCATCGCACCTTTTATACCATGTATATGATCCTTCTTTCATCAGACGGATACTTTGATTGGTTCTGGACAATCTACAGCTTTGTACAAGCGCATTCTTAATAATTGCACTATGACTGACTGTAACAACAGGAGAGAATGACGGGCCCTGTCCAAACATCTGTAAAGATGACAGGGTCCCGACCACCTGTCCTGTCTGAATGTCAGTCGGACTCCTCGGATGATCACCTGCATGATCTCGCTATGTACAGCCGGCTGAGCACGGACTGTATTTCGTATGCTTTCTGTTTTTACATCAATTCATATATCCATCTGTGTGCTTCTAAGGCTACTGTTTTTATGTTTGTTTGTTCATCTTAACTCGAGGACACTATTTTCCACCATATCTGTACCTCTGGGTTATCGGTTATGTGGGATTGTTTTGTACACAAATTCGACTCCGCGGCAGGCCTTGCAAAAAATATTTTTCATGAAAATTGAAAGGTCGATCAGAAATCTAACTACATGTATTTGTATAAGAATCATTATGGGCGAGGGCTTGCGTGCCTCTTAACTTCTTAATTTTGTATCGAAATTTCGTATATTTCTTGATATGTTTAAAGATTTCACCGTTTTTATAACCTTTGATCGTCTTAGTGCTTAGGTTGGGCGAAGAGATCGGAATGATCATTCCTTATTTCTATTAACTATTAGTAGAGTGCCAAGTGTCAAAAAGAGCTCTAGTTTTCGACTTTAATTGACACTCAAGCTACATGGCTAGAAATCATCTCAAATTAAAACTTCAATATTCCTCTTTGAAATGCAATGTGTCATAAGAAAAAATTCGGGTGCGAAAGTTGTGTTTTGGGGCAAAAACCCTCCAATCAAGTAGAAAAACACTGAAAACAGGAAAAAGCCTACAATTCTGTTGGGAATGAATTTAAAACTTGGGAAAAATTATGAAAAGAAAAAGAAGGGAGAAGTGTCGTGATGGAAATTATCTTTCAATTTTAGTAACACTCAATTTCAATTTCAGTACAAAAGCACGTATTTTGGGACAAAAAGTTCATTTTTGGGCAAATTTAAAGAAAAAGTCAGATAAATTTTCTTATATATTTCGCTCCGTTGTCCGACATGTAGCAAATTATGTATCATGTATAATTTTAAAAATAGCCTCCATGCCTGCTCTTCCAATAGGCAGTTACACTTCTTTTATTAATGTTTTGATAATTAACAAAATGATTGATTAACTATCGACACATCCGATCAAAAATGTGTCCTAATTTGAGTGTTTGATTTACATTCAAGGTACATAGACATTTGAAATATGAAATCAAAGCTTAATGATTCTTCTTCAATATGTAATATGTCGAAAGAAAATTGGCAAGTGCAAAGTGGTGTTTTGGGGCAAAATCCCTATATTGGCAAGAAATACTATGAAAACGGGAAAAACGTCTACACTTGTGCGGAAAAAACAAAGGAGGGGATCAATGGAAATTAAATCATGTAAATGTGATGTGATTGGAAGTATTTTTCTTTTGTATTAACATTCAAAGTCAAATTCGATACAGAATGTGTATTTTAGGTCCAAAAGTTGACTCTTCTGTAAAATGCGAGGGGAAAAAGTTGGATGGTACCCTTATGTTCAGCGTCTTCCTTATGCATAGCAACTTAATATAATTGAAATAATTACAATGCCCACTTTTCAACAGACATGGGTGTTTTTAACAGACATGGGTGTTTTATTCATTTTCTTAATATTAGAAAAAATATCATTCAATTTGGATAGAGTGTGTAACCTTTTTTAAAGAAAATGAATAAAAACACCCATGTCTGTTGAAAAGGAAGACGCTGAACCTAAGGGTACCATTAAGGAATTTTCCTTTAAGTAAAAATTAAATATAATACCATGTTTATTAATTGAAATTATTTTTTGAAAATTGTGTTTTCATGGACAAATCTATTTTTCATAAAACATTAAAAAGCAGTAGTATCAATCAAATAAACTATTGAAATCAAATAGATTTTGCATTTCAGTCGAAGAAAAACACTTTATAAAAAAAGAAGTAAAACTTCGTGTATAATAAGTGGAAATCTCATTCTGAATATGCAATTTTTTTCTGTAATGACAAATGCTAGCTATTTCAGTCCATAAGATTTACAATTTTGTTCCGTTGGAAACATGATCAGAATATCAATTCATTAAAAAGGCTTAAAGGTATGTGTAGGATTAGTAATACAAGGATAGAATAATTTCTAATATCTCTGTAAAGTAAATGCACAAATTTAGATTCGAAAAAATATAACCAGAAGACGCTACTGAAATTGATTTTGGCGGCTTATGAAAAACACTTTGGCTGTAAGCATCACTGATGAAGATTTAATATCCGAAACGCGTGTCTGGTGCATAATAGATAAGTTTGATTTTTTTTTCAAGAAGATATAGAAGAAGGGAGGAGAACTCCAACAAGACCCTGTTGCAGCATCAACAGCAAACCATCAAAACACCCTATGCAAAAACACAAAAGACGAGTACAGCACAAGACGGAAAAGAGACACACGACATGTAAACATCAAACACAAAGGACTATACATAAACCGATGAGACCAATGGGCAACCGGTGCCGACTTTCGACGGCCATTTGTCACGCAAGTAGCAAATGGTGTAATTATCCTGGATAACATGCGCACAACCCTCTCACTTCTCCAATTACCCAGAGGTCTCGAAGAACGTACAATTGTGGTGTAAAACAACCTCCTCACTGTGAGATGACCTCACACAAACAAGACCGCGAAACGTAGAGGCCCCAGAAACACAGATGAATATGTAAATGGATATAAAAAGAGGGCATGCGTAATACAGTCCGTACTCTGTCGGCTGTAGCGAGCTCATGTATGTAATCACCCGAGGAGTCCGACTGACATTCAGAGAGGACAGGTGGTCGGGGTCCTGTCTTCTCTAAAGAAGTTTGGACAGGGATCGTCATGGAGTCCCGTCGTCACAGTCAGTAAGAGTGCAAGTCTCAAGGATGCGCTTGTACAAGACTGTAGATTGGTCAAGATTCTGACGCATTCTCGATGGTTATGCTGCCTACATTTGATCCTTCTAATTTTGTTTATCATATCACCATAAAAGACAGGTTGTGTAATACCCAAAGTAATATACCCTGTTGCGTGTATAGATCCGAATTTTAAAAGAAGTTGACTGTAATTTTTTTTTAAATTTTCAGAAAGTCTTAACTAGTTTATGAAAGCGGAAACCTTGACCTAAAAGCGTTTTGGTAATTTGTAAATTTCTATTGCGAAAATCTAAAATATCAGTACATGCTCTAGCGTACCGGATGAGCTGTGATATGTAAATGCCGTATGACGGTAATCTTGGAACATCACCGTCAAGCCAGGGGAAATTTACTATGTTGAATGAAAATCATCCCTTTTGTCATATAAACTTGACATATGAATCTTTCCGTTTACAATCTTGATATTTAGGTCCAAAAATGTGTTTCTGTATTTGTAACGTTTGCCTTGTTAAGTATTAATTCTTGTGGATAAATTTCATTCTTATATAATTCAAAATCAGGATTGTCAATGGTAAGAATATCATCCAGTTACCTAGAAAGAAGGGAGGAGATCTCCAACAAGACCCCGTATTATTGAAACATTTCAGATCATCAAATTTTCTTTGCTTTTGAAGATTTTGGACAAATTCTTTTTCATACGTGTATTAAAATAAAACTGCAATAGGAGGCGCAACCTGCTTGTATAGATCCTCACCAAATCTAACATAAATATTGTCCAAGAGGAAGGACAAGGCATTACACAGTTCACTACATGTCCATAATTTGTATGATTTGTAGTCTGTCGAGAAAAAGAAACCATTCGATTCAGATGTACAAATGTAAGTTTTCCGCTCTCGATCAAAAACACCATTTAATCGATAGATAATCGATCATTAATTTTGTCATGAGGAAGTGTGGTGTACATATTAGAGAAGTCGTATGAAGAAATCGTATTGGCTTTGAAATTTCCAGATTTCGTTTTGTCAATCATATCCCCTGAATTCTTAATAGACCAAAATAGATTTGCATCGTTCCTGTTTAGAACCGTTTCACAATATCTAGTTATGTGTTCTTAATAGCAGTAAGTGCTGACGTCAGATTTCTAGACTAAATTGTATTGGAGCAGTTACTAGAATAATAATGTCGAAGGGTTCCAACTCTATACTTTCTTGAAGAAAATTCCAAACCATTTCCATGCACCAGACACGTGTTTCGAATATTAAATTCTCATCAGTGATGCTTTCAGCGGAGCAACCAAAAATAATTTAACTTGCGACCTCTTTAATTTTGTGAAGTTAGATTTTTTGCATTTACATTACAGAGAGTGCGCGGCTCCAATTTCCTGTAGGGTCGATTCAGTAGTATATCCAAATAAAATCTATGTTCAAAATAGCATTGGAGGGATGGTGCTAAGATGTTAAACTCCTTTAATTTCGATGATATTTATCGGTGAAATGGCTAGTATCCGAAATAGCAAAAAAATATATCTATGATGTCACATTGAATTAGCAATACATCGAAATTTGTAAGGAGACTTGTGCAGTTTCGGTATGCAATATAGTGTTGTGAGATCCAATTGAGAAATAGAGATATTGAATGAAGACAGTTCAATGTTATGCTTGCTTAAAATGTTAGATGCACTAAGTGACTTTCATTGCTTTTGATATATGTATTAGTAGACGAAAGTTCCGAAACCAAAGTTGATATGTAGTAACGTTTTCAAATGATAATAGTGTTGTTGGCTGCTTTATCAGCTGGTGCAAAGACATATTTTTCATGTAACTTACTTAGTTTGGATTTGAAATCTTTCTGATTTAGAGCGTGGATTTTGAAAAAGATGATGGTTTTTAAGGAAGTTATCTATTCGAATATCCATAATATCTAAAATGAGGTTTTTCCAATCATTCAGAACATGCGGTTCGACTCCTTCTGATTTACACCATGTTTCGTATAATTATCTAAGGCTTCCGTTAGCACCTCACGGCATTTGACAAAATCTATCTTGGATAGGATTCTATACCTAGGTCCTTTTTTAAGAAGACCACGGAGCTGTCTGTCTTGGATAATTGAAAACTTACCTGTAACAACATGGCCAGCAGGTTTGTAGAGATATTTAGAAGTTGCACATTCTCAAGAAGCAGGACACGATTCATGTATGTCAGGATCCGATGTAACTTTATTATAGTTAAAAACAAAGTTTCGAATAGGTTTCTTGTACTTATAACAAATAAGAGGTGGCTCAAAATTTTCAAAATATTGAGGAATGGTACTTTGTACGCGATGATCCCGAAAAATATTTGAGAGGTTTAGAAAATCAAAACCTTTGTTAATAAACGGGATTTTTATGAATCGTCTTATAGGGGAGGTGTTTTTCACAATAGGATAAATTTTATACTGTGCGAATGAGACAATGATATTAAGTCTTAATCAGTCAGTGTTTCTTCAGAATGCAACCCCTGCTTCATCCAAGATAGATTTCAAGTGCATAACTGGCACGTAACAGCTCATGTCTGCCGCCATTGCGTGCTATAGTAAGTACATCGTTGAGAGAGCGGTAGATTCTGGATCGTTTTCATTTTTGTGCGACCTGTATTTCCTTTTAGTGTTTTGGCGAATTGAAAAGATGTTGATATTGGTAGAAGCTGAGGAAATGTTTCCTTGTCCATAGATTTGATCGTTTAAACCAAAAGGGTACGCAGTCTGAAGTTTGGTGATCCAGGCAAGTTCAGCTTGTAGTTGGCGTTCTTTACTTTCGGTCTTACTTTCATTTTTACATTTTTGAAAGTCTGAACTGCGGTAATTGTGATATCCGAAATAGAATGGTTATATTTAACAAAGTGATTATAAAGAAAGTTTCTGTGTGTTTGTTGACGTGAGGTTCTGATCTTATAAGAGTGGTTCCTAAAACGAGATTTTAAAGGTTGGCCTGTCTCACCTACATATTGTGCGCCACATCCCCTGGCATTTCAAGCCATAACGTAAATAAGATCTTGAGACCATCAATCGATGTCTTGGTCTACCTCGATTTTGAATTTCTGCCCATTAATACTAGATGTTATTGTGGAGTCGCATTTGATGAGGTGACACAAAGATCATCTTCTACAATTGCACTTTGAAATAATTGAGAACAAGAGTTGAAACACTTCCGTTTTATTAGTTCAATAAATAGATGTTTACTCATAAATAAGACAGAATCTAACAGTAAACCCAATGCAATTAGTCAACCAGCAAATGAACATTTATGACTCCACTCTCGATAAGCACCTTAAAATCTATCATAACGATATAATAGCTGTATGACATCGTTTGCTAGAAATTATGTGTTCTTTTAGCTTGTTTTCTCAGAAAACATATGTTCCCTCTCTCCTCAACGTATAAAAGATATAAGATATAAGGAATGAAATATTTCAATAATGTGACACAAGACAGAGTAAGCATGTCTTGCTTGTTATATCAAATTGTAAGCAACAAAGGAGGGGATCTCCAACAACACCAGGTTGCAGCACCCACAGCAAAACCCCGAAAACACCCAATGCAAAAACACAAAGCAGACAAGCAAATAAAGAGACGCATCAGGGACAAGGTACGTCAACGCACAGCACAAAAACATCAAACACAAAGGACTACACATAAACCAATGAGAACAATGGGCAACCGGTGCCGATTTAGGACGGCCATCTGTCACGGAATAGCAGAAGGTGTGGTTATCCTGGATTACGTACGCACAACCCTCCCACTTTTCCGATTACCCAGAGGTCTCGAAGAACGTACAATTGTGGTGTAAAACAACCTTCTTACTGTCAGATGATACACACAAACAAGACCGCAAAACGTAGGGGCCCAAGTAACACAGATGAATATGTAAATGGATATCAAAAAACGGCGTACGTAATGAAGTCTGTGCTCTGCCGGCTGTAGCGAGCTTATTAGACATTTTTCATCGCGACGAACTTCGCACTTCGAACTTCGTACATCGCACTTCGAACATTGATGAATAAGTAGCGTAGCTGCCGTTCCGTATAAACTCATAATCAGAGTCATCTATATTTTGATTAATTAACTCAATGGAATGGTATGTTGGACTTCCTGTACAACCTGCACGCTTTTTTCGGCAACCCACTTATGAAATTAAAGTGCGAAGTTCGAAGCGCAAAGTGTGAAGTTCGTCACGGTGAAAAAAGTCTATTTATGTTATCACCCGAGGAGTCCGACTGACATTCAGAGAGGACAGGTGGTCGGGGCCCTGTCCCCTCTAAGCTGGTTTGGACAGGGCTCGTCAATGAGTCCCGTCGTCACAGTCAGTCAGAGTGCAAGTTTTTAGAATGCGATGGTACAAAGAACGGAGGAGATCTCCAACAAGACCCCGTTGCAGCATCAACAGCAAAACACCAAAACACCCGATGCATAAACACAAAAGACGAGTGCAGCACGAGACGGAAAAGAGACACACGACATGTAAACATCAAACACAAAATACTACACATAAACCGATGAGACCAATAGGCAACCGGTGCGGACTTTCGCAGGCCATTTGTCACGCAAGTAGCAAATGGTGTGGTCTGGATTACGTACGCACAACCGTCTCACTTTTCCAATTACCCAGAGGTCTCGAAGAAAGTACAATTGTGGTGTAAAACAACCTCCTCACTGTAAGATGACCTCAAACAAACAAGACCGCAAAATGTAGAGGCCCCAGAAACACAGATGAATATGTAAATGGATATAAAAAAGAGGGCATGCGTAATACAGTCCGTGCTCTGCCGGCTGTAGCAAGCTCATGTATGTAATCACCCGAGGGGTCCGACTGACATTCAGAGAGGACAGGTGGTCGGAACCCTGTCTTCTCTAAAGAGTGTTTGGATAGGGCCAGTCATGGAGTCCTGTCGTCACAGTCAGTAAGAGTGCAAGTCTCAAGGATGCGCTTGTACAAGACTGTAGATTGGTCATGTACCAAGCTTAGTGTATGTCTGGTGACATTAGGATCATATCCAAGCATTTTCGATAGTGATGTTGTTTATCTTTGATCCTTCTTATCTTGTTAATTGTGTCACCATAAAATACAGGTTGTGAAATACCCAAAGTAATATACTCTGTTCCACGTATAGGTCCGAATTTCAGAAAAAGTTAACAATAACTTTTGTAAAATTTCCAGAAAGTCTTTACTAGTTTGTGAAAGCGGAAACCTTGTCCCAAAAGTTTCTTGGTATTTTGTAAATTTCTACTTTGAAAATCCAAAACATCAGTACAGTATAGATACCATAGGACGGTAATCTAGGAACATCACCGTCAAGCCAGGGGAAATTTACTCTGTTAAACCCCATAAAATCATACCTTTTGTCATACACACTTGTATGGATCTCTCCATGAACAATTTTGATATTTAGGTCCAAAAATGGTGTTTCTCTGTTTGAAACGTTTGTCTTGTTTAGAATCAATTCATGTGGATAAACGACATTTTTATACTTTTCAAAAACAGGATTGTAGATAGTAAGAATATCATCCAGGTACCTAGAAGTACCAATGAAACATTTCACATCATCATTTTTTAGCTCACATGAGCGAAGCTCAAGTGAACTATTGTCATAGCCCGCCGTCCGTCGTCCGTCCGTCGTCCGTCCGTCGTCGTCGTCGTCGTCCGTCCGGCGTAAACTTTTAACATTTTCGACATCTCCTCTGCAACCGCTGCACAGAATTTCATGAAACTTTACAGGAAGGAAGAACTCAAGGTCCTCTACCAAGTTTGTGTTTTTCGTGCCGATCGGTCAATAAATATGGCCGACGAGGGCTCTGATTGGCTGACACATTTTCGATATCTCCTCTGCAACCGCTGCACAGAATTTCATGAAACTTTACAGGAAGGAAGAACTCAAGGTCCTCTACCAAGTTTCTGTTTTTTGTACCGATTGGTCAACAAATATGGCCATCGAGGGCTCTGATTTGCTGACACATTTTCGAC
This sequence comes from Pinctada imbricata, assembly GCA_033119305.1. Classification (NCBI taxonomy): domain Eukaryota; kingdom Metazoa; phylum Mollusca; class Bivalvia; order Pterioida; family Pteriidae; genus Pinctada; species Pinctada imbricata. The sequence goes on along the minus strand of VSWD01000005.1, from coordinate 35,430,251 downwards.
ATCTCCTCTGCAACCGCTGCACAGAATTTCATGAAACTTTAGAGGAAGGAAGTACTCAAGGTCCTCTACCAAGTTTGAGTTTTTTTTGCCGATCGGTCAACAAATATGGCTGCCGAGGGCTCTGATTGGCTGACACATTTTCGACATCTTCTCTGCAACCGCTGCATAGAATTTCATGTGACTTTACAGGAAGGAAGTACTCAAGGTCCTCTACCAAGTTTGTGTTTTTTGTGCCGATCAGTCAACAAATATTGCCGCCGAGGGCTCTGATTGGCTGACACATTTTCGACATCTCCTCTGCAACTGCTGCACACAATTTCATGAAACGTTATAGGAAGGAAGAACTCAAGGTCCTCTACCAAGTTTGTGTTTTTTGTGCCGATCAGTCAACAAATATTGCCGCCGAGGGCTCTGATTGGCTGACACATTTTCGATATCTCCTCTGCAACCGCTGCACAGAATTTCATGAAACTTTACAGGAAGGAAGAACTCAAGGTCCTCTACCAAGTTTCTGTTTTTTGTACCGATTGGTCAACAAATATGGCCATCGAGGGCTCTGATTTGCTGACACATTTTCGACATCTCCTCTGCAACCGCTGCACAGAATTTCATGAAACTTTAGAGGAAGGAAGTACTCAAGGTCCTCTACCAAGTTTGAGTTTTTTTTGCCGATCGGTCAACAAATATGGCTGCCGAGGGCTCTGATTGGCTGACACATTTTCGACATCTTCTCTGCAACCGCTGCATAGAATTTCATGTGACTTTACAGGAAGGAAGTACTCAAGGTCCTCTACCAAGTTTGTGTTTTTTGTGCCGATCAGTCAACAAATATTGCCGCCGAGGGCTCTGATTGGCTGACACATTTTCGACATCTCCTCTGCAACTGCTGCACACAATTTCATGAAACGTTATAGGAAGGAAGAACTCAAGGTCCTCTACCAAGTTTGTGTTTTTCGTGCCGATCGGTCAACAAATATGGTCGCCGAGGGCTCTGATTGGCCGACACATTTTCGACATCTCCTCTCCAACCACTGCACAGAATTTCATGAAATTTTACAGGAATGAAGTACTCAAGGTCCTCCAACAAGTTTGTGTTTTTCATGCCGATCGGTCTACAAATTTGGCCGCCGAGGGCTCTCATTGGCTAACACATTTTTAACATCTTCTCTGCAAAAAAAAAAACACTGCACAGAATTTCATGAATCTTTAGAGGAAGAAAGTACTCAAGGTCAACTACCAAGATTGTGTATTTTGTGCTGATCGGTCAACAAATATGGCCGCCGAGGACTCTGATTGGCTGACACATTTTCGAAATCTCCTCTGCAACCATTGCAAAGAATTTCACAAAACCTTGCAGCAAGCAAGTACTCAAGGTCCTCTGCCAAGTTTGTGTTTTTCTTGTCGATAGGTCAACAAATATGGCTGTCAAGGGCTTTGATCTGTAGAAGTATTTTTGTGACTTTTAACCCTTTGTCTGCAACTCAGGTGAGCGATGTGGCCCCCTTGGGCCTCTTGTTTCTTTGCTCTTGAAGATTTTGGATAAATTCCTTTTCATACGTGTATAAAAATAAATCTGCAACAAGATGCGCACAATTAGTATCCATAGGAATCCCTACAACCTGCTTGTAGAGGTTCTCACCAAATCTTACATAAATATTGTCCAAAAGTAAGGACAAGGCAATACATAGGTCACCACATTTCCATGATTTGTATGATTTGTAATCTGTGGCGGAAAAGAAACCTTTCGATTGAGATGTACAAACATAAGTTTTCCCCTCTCGATCAAAAAAAAAAAAGAAAACCATTTAATGAGTTTGGACAGTCGATCATTTATTTTGTCGCGAGGAAACGTGGTGTTCGTATTAGAAAAGTCGTATGAAGATATCATATTTGCTTCAAAATGTCTAAATTTCATTTTGTAGATCACATCCCCTGAATTTTTAATAGACCAATAGAAGTTGTTTATGTTTATGCAAGTTTCACAATATTTTGCCTCGTGTTCCTTTATAGCCGTGAGTGCTGACGTCAGATTTCTAGACAAAATTGTAGTTGAGCAGTTGATAGAATTAGCAAAATCTTATGGTGACATTAATAACAAGATAAGAAGGATCAAAGATAGACAACATCACTATCGAAAATGCGTCAGAATCATCAAACGCCTTTTATACTGTGGATATGATCCTAATGTCACCAGACACCAGGCTTGGTACTTGACCAATCTACAGTCTTTTACAAGCGCATTCTTAAAACTTCTTAAAACTTGCACTCTGAATGACTGTGACGACGGGAAACCATGATAGGCCCTGTCCAAGCCTGTTTAGAGAAGATATGCCCCGACCACCTGTCCTCTCTGAATGTCAGTCGGACTCCTCTGGTGATAACATACATGAGCTCGCGGCGGCAGTGCACGGATTGTATTACGTACGCCCTCTTTTTATATCCATTTACATATTCATCTGTGTTGCATGCGCCCCTGCGTTTTGCGGTTTTGTTTGTATTTGGTCATCTTAGAGTGAGGAGGTTGTTTTACACCACAATTGTACGTTCTTCGAGACCTCTGGGTAATCGGAAAAGTTGGAGGGTTGTGCGCACGTAATCCAGGATAACCACACCTTCTGCTATTTCCGTGGCAGATGGCCTTCCTAAGTCGGCACCGGTTGCCCATTGGTCTCGTTTGTTTATGTAAAGTCCTTTGTGTTTGACGTTCCTTGTCCTTAATGTGTCTCTTTCTATGCTTGTCTGCTTTGTGTTTTTGCATTGAGTGTTTTGAGATTTTGCTGTGTGTGCTGCAACCTGGTGTTGTTGGAGATCCCCCCTTTGTTTTATGAAAATTTGAATGTATTTTATCAATATGGGCGAAATGTTAGTTTACCGCACCTACTCCATGTTATTGAATTTCATGATATTTTTCATCTCCCAAAATGTAAGAGAAAAAAGAACGCTTAACGGCAAACAACATTATTTATATTGACAAAAAAAGAGTATTTCGAATTGAAGTAAATAAGATTTTAATAAAAGATGTAAAATCATTTTCGCCCACGGAATTATGTAATTATTCTGAAATTAAAGTCCATTCAGCATGTTCAGGATTAAGATGCAACACAGAAATTTGTTCGCCAATGGGTGTTCCTATACATTTACCAATAAAAGCTATTACAGATTTGAAGGATAACTTCAAATCAGAAGTACATGCTAAAGAAAATGTAATTTGAAATGAATTAAAATTTGTGCATTTGAGGATGTTTCATGGATTAGGGCGGTAAATTCGAGACGATCTATCCTTATTTCGATTTATTTTTGAGTTTGTGAAAATAACGAATTATTTTGAAAGTCTTTTAAAGATAGGACCGAAAAGGAAATATACATCAGTTCACCTCAATTCGTACATAATTTGAATGGCATGAATGATACCTCAAGTATAACGGAGCACGTTTCTATAATTAAGGATTCCGACTTTTCCGTCGGAATCCTTTCTGTTATTGCAATGTCTTTTCTTTATTCTTATTATTATTATGTTTATTATTCTTACCTTTTTTCATATCCAGAAGCTTTTTTCAAAGGTCTTTAAACACAGAGCATAAAGGATGGTATCATTAGAAAGAGCATACAAATATCTTCTTAAACTATTTTTTGTTTGTTGATAAGTTCACCAATGCCCCCGCTACAGGTCATCAAAGCTCAAATCTTTAAACACTTATAACTCCTAAAGTAACCGTATGATTTGAACGAAACTTGTTTTATATTGTTCTTTGGGAAATTTGCAAACTTTTATACACTTACATGCTCAATAAAATATTTACGGTATTCTCGCTATTTCAAGTTGAAAATGGAACTTTAAATTGGCACAGTGCCAATTTCTACAGTTTTTGAGATTTTGAGTTGAAACTTGGATGGTAGGCTACTAATAGGTAGCCATTGATGATAACTTAGTTTCAAGGTCACATTATCGTTCTCAAGGTCACAACAAACTTTTGGCTATAGAACAAAGACTATTTGACCTTGACAGTTCAAACCTCATAAATATAATCACTGAGCCAAGCCCTTTCACCTTGACCTTGGCCCAAGGTCAAATTTTGATTCTCAAGGTCACAACAAACTTTTGCCTATAGGAAAAGGACCATATGACCTTGAGAGTTCATACTTGGCGCAAATATTCCTTGCATCAAGTCCTTTCACCTTGACCTTGACCCAAGGTCATTTGTTCGATTTCAAGGTCACAACAGACTTTTGTCGATGAAATATTGAGCTTTGATTAGATTAAGAGGAATCTTGATGAGAATAAACTCAAATGCTTATCTTTTATCCATGACCTTGGTTAAAGTTCAAATAAACTTTTACAAGGTCATAACAAACATTTACTCTTCTAGAATTCACAGGATTTTGTCCTTAACTATTTATTCTTCACACAAGTAGTGCTTCTTATTTGAACTTTACATAGTAAGATAGATAACTCTTTTATTCTTGTTCTCTGTTTCTTTCTTTTTTATTCTTATTGCATTACATATCAGTAGTTTCATGTTGTTGTCATTTTCTATTAATAGAAATTATCTCATTGCAAAATCATTGTGCAATTCATTTTTGAGAAAGTCATTGTAAAGGATTAGATATTGATTGAGCATGGAGTTTAAATTTTTCGTAAACATAAAAGGTATTTATTATTATTTTTTTTTCTTCTATTTTGTGAATAAATAAATAAGAGTCCCAAATTAGACATAAGCTCTTTTGACAAATTTGCTAAAGTTAATATGGTACTAAAGCAACTATTCTTTTTTCCATCTTCTTTATTCGGATTTTCCCACTTCAGTTCCGATGAAGGTCTAATAAAGGAGGAATCCGTCTGTTGCATGCAACAGTAGCCATCTAGTTGTATTTACCATTTGCTGCAAATTATGGCGACATTTGCATGTTTTTGGAGTCAGCAATGGACTTGTAGATCAATACGTATTAAAAGGGTAAGATATCATTTTTTTTATATTGAATATTTTTATGATCAACTTGGTGTCCTTTCAATTCCGTATTGTTTGTATCTTTTCTTTCTCTCTCATAAAGAAACCTTGTATTTGTTCCTAAGATTTTAACTTGAAGAATATAACTGATTAATACCTGAACTCGTTCAGTTCGAATTAATTCATTTTAAATGTGGCTTTTCCGTTAATTTAAGAAATAATAGCGGCCGTGATTTGTTGTCCAGTAATTCCCCGAGTCGCATGACCAATCGAATTATCACCGAGCCGCGAAGTAATATAATCGTACATAAAACGAAATATTATTTTGATTCAGCAAGGTCATATAATCATGTCTAATTAAGTGGGACGATTCATCTGTTCGATTCATACACAGGTAAATAAGAAATGACCTAATTATGTGACGGTTCAACTGTTTCGATACAGACACAGGTAAATAAGAAATGACCTAATTATGTGACGGTTCAACTGTTTCGATACAGACACAGGTAAATAAGAAATGACCTAATTATGTGACGGTTCAACTGTTTCGATACAGACACAGGTAAATAAGAAATGACCTAATTATGTGACGGTTCAACTGTTTCGATTCAGACACAGGTAAATAAGAAATGACCTAATTATGTGACGGTTCAACTGTTTTGATACAGACACAAGTAAATAAGAAATGACATAATTATGTGTGACGGTTCAACTGTTTCGATACAGACAATGGCAATTATTGAGAGGACACTAATAATATCGGTTTACTTCAAAGTAAGCAAGTTGTTCAGGGTTATATTACACAACGGCTGCAATCATCTTTGAGGAAGTTCTTCGGACGCTACGGGGGTATAATAAAAGCATATCAGATACTCCTTTCTAGAATGAACAGTGACATTCTGGATTGTGATTGAATGGCTGTTATCATCACCAAACAAACCCTTTGTCTGCAACTCAGGTGAGCGATGTGGCCCCCTTGGGCCTCTTGTTTCTTTGCTTTTGAAGATTTTGGATAAATTCCTTTTCATACGTGTATAAAAATAAATCTGCAACAAGAGGCGCACAATTAGTATCCATAGGAATCCCTACAACCTGCTTGTAGAGTTTCTCACCAAATCTTACATAATGATTGTCCAAAAGTAAGGACAAGGCAATACATAGGTCACCACATTTCCATGATTTGTATGATTTGTAATCTGTGGCGGAAAAGAAACCTTTCGATTGAGATGTACAAACATAAGTTTTCCCCTCTCGATCAAAAAAAACAAAAACAAAAACATTTAATCAGTTTGGAAAGTCGATCATTTATTTTGTCGCGAGGAAACGTGGTGTTCGTATTAGAAAAGTCGTATGAAGATATCGTATTTGCTTCAAAATGTCTAGAATTCATTTTGTAGATCACATCCCCTGAATTTTTAATAGACCAATAGAAGTTGTTTATGTTTATGCCAGTTTCACAATATTTTGCCTCGTGTTCCTTTATAGCCGTGAGTGCTGACGTCAGATTTCTAGACAAAATTGTAGTTGAGCAGTTGATAGAATTAGCAAAATCTTATGGTGACATTAATAACAAGATTAGAAGGATCAAAGATAGACAACACTCTGACTGACTGTGACAACGGGACACCATGATAGGCCCTGTCCAAGCCTGTTTAGAGAAGATATGCCCCGACCACCTGTCCTCTCTGAATGTCAGTCGGACTCCTCGGGTGATAACATACATGAGCTCGCGGCGGCAGTGCACGGATTGTATTACGTACGCCCTCTTTTTATATCCATTTACATATTCATCTGTGTTGCATGCGCCCCTGCGTTTTGCGGTTTTGTTTGTATTTGGTCATCTTACAGTGAGGAGGTTGTTTTACACCACAATTGTACGTTCTTCGAGACCTCTGGGTAATCGGAAAAGTTGGAGGGTTGTGCGCACGTAATCCAGGATAACCACACCTTCTGCTATTTCCGTGGCAGATGGCCGTCCTAAGTCGGCACCGGTTGCCCATTGGTCTCGTTTGTTTATGTGTAGTCCTTTGTGTTTGATGTTTCTGTGTTGTGCGTTGACGTTCCTTGTCCCTAATGTGTCTCTTTCTATGCTTGTCTGCTTTGTGTTTTTGCATTGAGTGTATTGAGATTTTGCTGTATGTGCTGCAACCTGGTGTTGTTGGAGATCCCCCCTTTGTTTTATGAACATTTGAATGTATTTTATCAATATGGGCGAAATGTTAGTTTACCGCACCTACTCCATGTTATTGAATTTCATGATATTTTTCATCTCCCAAAATGTAAGAGCAAAAAGAACGCTTAACGGCAAACAACATTATTTATATTGACAAAAAAAGAGTATTTCGAATTGAAGTAAATAAGATTTTAATAAAAGATGTAAAATCATTTTCGCCCACGGAATTATGTAATTATTCTGAAATTTAAGTCCATTCAGGATTAAGATGCAACACAGAAATTTGTTCGCCAGTGGGTGTTCCTATACATTTACCAATAAAAGCTATTAGAGATTTGAAGGATAACTTCAAATCAGAAGTACATGCTAAAGAAAATGTAATTTGAAATGAATTGAAATTTGTGCATTTGAGGATGTTTCATGGATTAGGGCGGTAAATTCGAGACGATCTATCCTTATTTCGATTTATTTTTGAGTTTGTGAAAATAACGAATTATTTTGAAAGTCTTTTAAAGATAGGACCGAAAAGGAAATATACATCTGTTCACCTCAATTCGTACATAATTTGAATGGATGAATGATACCTCAAGTATAACGGAGCACGTTTCTATAATTGTATTTACCATTTGCTGCAAATCATGGCGACATTTGCATGTTTTTGGAGTCAGCAATGGACTTGTAGATCAATACGTATTAAAAGGGTAAGATATCATTTTTTTTATATTGAATATTTTTATGATCAACTTGGTGTCCTTTCAATTCCGTATTGTTTGTATCTTTTCTTTCTCTCTCATAAAGAAACCTTGTATTTGTTTCTAAGAATATAACTGATTAATACCTGAACTCGTGCAGTTCGAATTAATTCATTTTAAATGTGGCTTTTCCGTTAATTTAAGAAATAATAGCGGCCGTGATTTGTTGTCCAGTAATTCCCCGAGTCGCATGACCAATCGAATTATCACCGAGCCGCGAAGTAATATAATCGTACATAAAACGAAATATTATTTTGTTTCAGCAAGGACATATAATCATGTCTAATTAAGTGGGACGATTCATCTGTTCGATTCATACACAGGTAAATAAGAAATGACCTAATTATGTGACGGTTCAACTGTTTCGATACAGACACAGGTAAATAAGAAATTACCTAATTATGTGACGGTTAAACTGTTTCGATACAGACACAGGTAAATAAGAAATGACCTAATTATGTGACGGTTCAACTGTTTCGATACAGACACAGGTAAATAAGAAATGACCTAATTATGTGACGGTTCAACTGTTTCGATTCAGACACAGGTAAATAAGAAATGACCTAATTATGTGACGGTTCAACTGTTTCGATACAGACAATGGCAATTATTGAGAGGACACTAATAATATCGGTTTACTTCAAAGTAAGCAAGTTGTTCAGGTTTATATTACACAACGGCTGCAATCATCTTTGAGGAAGTTCTTCGGACGCTACGGGGGTATAATAAAAGCATATCAGATACTCCTTTCCAGAATGATCAGTGACATTCTGGATTGAGATTGAATGGCTGTCATCATCACCAAACAAAGCTTTCCTGATGTGCACACCGGTGTGTACATCGAGACAATCGCGGTATTTGACAGGTTTCCATGGAGCTGTTGCGACGGGTGTTGCATGCAATCAGGAGACGCTGACTCTCCCCGGGCACCTGGTCTCACTTCGGAATTGTATTCATTCCAAGGTTCGCAACCGTTCCTATAATGGAAAATTTTTTTTTTATTCAGTGGCAATTTACATCATAGTCAATAATATATATTTCTCCACTGGCATTTTGTATATGGATAAAAACATTTACACTTTCATACAAACATTCACACAGCATTTACAGTTGGGTATAATGGCTTTTTCCGGGAAAAAGGATACGTATGACATAATCTGAGTATTTGAAAGTATCGGTTACTACTCTATCAGCCTAAAAGGTTCCATCTGTCTATGAATTTCATGTATTCCGTTTTATTATAATAAATCATTTTTTAAGTTTTTTTGGTATTTTTTCAAATATTCAGTAAAATCATTGAAATGTGGTAATCTTTTCTGCATTCTCTGTTGATATATGTAAAATTTTAAAGAAGTATTATCATATTTTGGATATTTGACATATCATCATTACAAAAAAGTATGTCGATTGATTCGATATTTATATTCTCACCTTACAAATTACTCATCCATGTTTTTAAATTCTTCCATATGTTTCTTGAAAACTGACATTCACAGAAAAGATATAGAATTGTTTCTTTGTCTTGATTGCAGAAAGTACATAGATCCGATTGAATATATCTTATTTTCTTCAAATATGAATTAGTAGCTAAGATTCTATTTATTAGTCTATATTGAAACCAGTGTAATTTTGTATCTTTTGTAATTTTATAGGGAATAATCTAATGTTTCCCCCACCAATTGTTATCTACATGTATTCTCATTAAATTTTCCCATTTCATTTCATGTTTAAATTTTTCCTTTGGTAAAGAGATAAATTCATTTTAAATTTTCTGACATCCCTTAGGAGTAGATAAAATTATATTAAGATACTTCGGGATAACTGGTCTCTGCATAACAGACAGGCTACCTTCACTAGTTCTAACAAAATATTTCATTTGGCTCAATGTACTAGCAAAAGTTAGAAAATCAATATTTATATTGTATTTACTCTTAAACTTTGCAAAATTTAGAAATTCACAATTTTCATCTAAAAAAAATCTGAGATATGTAATATTCCTTTTTGACACCAATTTGAAATAAAAGATGCATTGCCTCCAAATTTGAAGGATTCATTATACCAAATAGGTGTCATTTGCATTTCTAAAATCTAGTAATGCTGAAAAACATCATCCCAGAAAGGGTTTAAGCTCTTTTTAATCTTCTCAACGTATCTAGGGCCAAAGAAATAAAAGTTAGAGAAAGAATTGGGAAGAGTATCTTTTAGAAAAAAAGTCCATGAAGAGTTTGAAGTTTCTACTTTTTTAATTCATGTTATTTTCATGCTTTTTATAAAATATTCGATGTTTATCATTTTAAGTCCGCCATTACGATAATCTCTAATTATATTTTTCCTTGAAATCCTATCCACCTTAGAATTCCAAATATAATTTTAAAAAATTGTATTCAAATCAGAGATAATTTTTTTATCTGGATTTGGTAAAGCCATAGAAAGATGAACTAGTTTAGGTAAACAAAGTGATTTTACAACTGTAATTCTACCTATTGTTGAGATATTCCTTCTGGAACATTGAACAATCAATTTTCTTATCTAGAGTCAATCTTTTCCTCCTAAATTATCTGTATAATATTTTTCAAATCTACCGAAAAGGTTATCCCTAGAAACATAAATGGGTCTTGTGACCAAAGAAAATCATAACTACTTGAAAAATCTAATACTTTATCTTTCAATGTACCAATTCTAACACATCTTGTCTTCTCATAATTTGGCTTTAAACCAGAGAATTTCGAAAATTGATCAACAAAAGAAAGTGAAGATTTCAGTGATTTCTCGGAACCATCTAAAAAATTGTTTAGTCATCTGCATACTGTAAAAGTTCATAAGATTTGCCAAAAATGTTTATTCCTGTGATATCTTTATTCATTCTTATCATAGGAGCCATAATTTCAACGCACAACAAAAAAGGTACGGTGATGCCGGATCACCTTGCCGACAGCCCCGCCCTATTTTAAAGAAATCTGAAAAATAACCATATTGAATAACACGAAGTTTCACATCTGAGAGAATTATCTTTATGAGATTTTTGAAATATTCCCAAAAACCGAAAAAGTTTAATACATTGAAGATAAATTTCCATGAAATAGAATCAAAGGCTTTTTCGAAATCGAATAGTAAGATCAAACCAGGTTTATTCAAAATTTCTGTTTGGTAAATTACATCATACATGAGTCTGGTATTTTCACCGATATATCTGCCCGAAAGAAATCCCTTTTGATTTTCATGTATTAGCTGATCTAAAACTAATTTTAATCTGTTTGCAATCAGTCCTGAAAAAAAATTTGTAAGTCGTATTCAAGAGAGATATGGGTCGCCAGTTCTTCAAAAGGTCACGGGGTTTTTACCTTTTGGTAAAATAGATATAACGCCTTATTTTTGTGAAGAAGATAATTCCCCTTTGTTTATACTACAGTTGAACGAACGAACTACAAAGGCACCTATATCTTTCCAAAAGAATTTAAAAAAGTTAGCTTGGAAGCCAGATGTACCTGGAGTTTTATCATTCTTTAATCTTTTCAAAATGTTTAAGACTTCTGATGTAGAAATAGGGGATTCAAGAGTATTCTTCTGTTCATATGAGAGTTTTGGAACGGTAAAGTCTTTGAACATTAGATTCCTATGGAACATTGTTCCAATGGAAATTCTAATGATTTTGTCTTGCCTTTTCGACTTTGAGGCTGAATAACTGATCGGTACTTCTTTGGTGTTTATTTAAGTAATAACCCAATCCAGCTTTTCTCATAATTTACAGAAATCAATTATATAGATGAATTTTTGTTCATATCATAGAATAATCAACAGCAAATATCATATAGATAAATGTGGACACCTTGTGATTATATGACGACAAGGAGGCTTATGTGAATAATTAATTCCTCCGCTATTTATCTATTCATTGTTATAGTTTTTGTGTGTCTTTTTGCAGTGTATTGGACGACCGTGTTTGCTATAGATTTTGATGCATGTACCGTTGTGCCCTGTTTATTTTTTTCTAAAATGTATTGTTTGTTTTAATCCTCATTGGGTTGTTCCGCTGTCATCAGTCGCTGTAAGTCTTTCTGGAGATCGTTTTTAAACTAATTACGATTCAGTAGGGTTATGTTAAATGAATGACTCTAGATTTAATAATCATTTAGGCACGGTCCAGTTGATTATCTGGGGGATATTCTGGGGGACGCTGCTTGGTTTTTTTTTCAGACAAAAATAATTTGCTGTGGACATTGATGAAAACAAATTCTTACGATGTGACATACAATTAATGAAGTAACCTTGCTCTTATGAGTCCATGTCTATAATATGAATTGGAAGATTGATTTCAAAATCCAGCTTATCTTCCGACTCGCGATTCGCTCGCCACAGATTTTAACATCAATTCTCTGTAAGCACCAGAAATTATGCATAGGAGCCCGGCACGCCATGTCACAGATCTTTACGGTTTTTATGGACATGATAGGCCATGATGAAAATAGTTGAAAATGACGAAAAAATATCACATATTTATGCTGGTTGCCATGGAAATGGGACGAAAACACCGAAAAAGTGCAATTTTTAGTTTTTTGAAAGTTCACAGGATCTAATTAACAAATTTTCTTCCGACATATGTGACTGAATCGTAATGTTTGATCCTAAGTCTTTGTGATAAAACAATTTGATAACAGAAAAATTAAGAATAAGGAGTTACCATGGCAACAATTACAATTATCTGAAGATAGCATTTTTTTCATTTCTAAATGAAATAAAGGTAAATGGAGAAGTTTTTAGGAAGTTTAGAGTTAAAACTTATCAGATTGCAATATTCGAATTGTAATTTGTTTGGTTGCCAAGGCAACATGGATGGTATCCAAAGAAAACTGCTCTTTTTAGCTCAGATTGTATACATCAATTTTGACAATTTCAATGGACCAAACATGAAAAAGATTCGTAAATGATAAGCTTTTAATGTTATCTTAAATTTTTATTAAAAATAATTTGCTCAGTACTAAGAGAAATAAGCCGTTGCTAAGGCAACATAGAAGATTAAACCTTCAATTTAGAAATAGGATTGTTTGTTTCCTTGGATACTGCCATTTTTATTTAATATAATATACACTTTTAAACTTTTAGAGTTGAAACTTTTTCTATAAAAATGTTTAAGCAGCCTACTTTTATATCAAAAGATTTCTTCTGTGTAACCTGATTAGTAATTTGATTTTAAAAGCTTTAAAACAGTCAAAAACAAGACGACATTAGTGAAATCGGTCTCGTTTCCATAGTAAACATGCAAAATGTGTCTTGTTTTCATCGAAATGAATTCTATTAATGGGAATGGAAAAGTTCATCATAACAACATTTTTTTCTTGAAATTCAACATTTTTTTTCCAAATGGTTGCCATGGTAACGTTTACCCTACCAATTTTATTTAAGCTTTAGAAAGGGTGCATTGCATGTGTTATAAAAATTTTATCACATTTTATCACATTTTATCTATCAAGTAAACATTATTATTTATCAAACTCAGAAAGTTCAATTTATCAGATTGCAATATTCGAATTGTAATTTGTTTGGTTGCCAAGGCAACATGGATGGTATCCAAAGAAAACTGCTCTTTTTAGCTCAGATTGTATACATCAATTTTGACAATTTCAATGGACCAAACATGAAAAAGATTCGTAAATGATAAGCTTTTAATGTTATCTTAAATTTTTATTAAAAATAATTTGCTCAGTACTAAGAGAAATAAGCCGTTGCTAAGGCAACATAGAAGATTAAACCTTCAATTTAGAAATAGGATTGTTTGTTTCCTTGGATACTGCCATTTTTATTTAATATAATATACACTTTTAAACTTTTAGAGTTGAAACTTTTTCTATAAAAATGTTTAAGCAGCCTACTTTTATATCAAAAGATTTCTTCTGTGTAACCTGATTAGTAATTTGATTTTAAAAGCTTTAAAACAGTCAAAAACAAGACGACATTAGTGAAATCGGTCTCGTTTCCATAGTAAACATGCAAAATGTGTCTTGTTTTCATCGAAATGAATTCTATTAATGGGAATGGAAAAGTTCATCATAACAACATTTTTTTCTTGAAATTCAACATTTTTTTTCCAAATGGTTGCCATGGTAACGTTTACCCTACCAATTTTATTTAAGCTTTAGAAAGGGTGCATTGCATGTGTTATAAAAATTTTATCACATTTTATCACATTTTATCTATCAAGTAAACATTATTATTTATCAAACTCAGAAAGTTCAATTTATCAGATTGCAATATTCGAATTGTAATTTGTTTGGTTGCCAAGGCAACATGGATGGTATCCAAAGAAAACTGCTCTTTTTAGCTCAGATTGTATACATCAATTTTGACAATTTCAATGGACCAAACATGAAAAAGATTCGTAAATGATAAGCTTTTAATGTTATCTTAACTTTTTATTAAAAATAATTTGCTCAGTACTAAGAGAAATAAGCCGTTGCTAAGGCAACATAGAAGATTAAACCTTCAATTTAGAAATAGGATTGTTTGTTTCCTTGGATACTGCCATTTTTATTTAATATAATATACACTTTTAAACTTTTAGAGTTGAAACTTTTTCTATAAAAATGTTTAAGCAGCCTACTTTTATATCAAAAGATTTCTTCTGTGTAACCTGATTAGTAATTTGATTTTAAAAGCTTTAAAACAGTCAAAAACAAGACGACATTAGTGAAATCGGTCTCGTTTCCATAGTAAACATGCAAAATGTGTCTTGTTTTCATCGAAATGAATTCTATTAATGGGAATGGAAAAGTTCATCATAACAACATTTTTTTCTTGAAATTCAACATTTTTTTTCCAAATGGTTGCCATGGTAACGTTTACCCTACCAATTTTATTTAAGCTTTAGAAAGGGTGCATTGCATGTGTTATAAAAATTTTATCACATTTTATCACATTTTATCTATCAAGTAAACATTATTATTTATCAAACTCAGAAAGTTCAATTTATCAGTATTTCAAACGGATGGAAACGGTTGCTATGGAGATTGAGATCCTTAGTAACCTACTTATTTTAGTATTTATTGGTAGTTCTAAACCAACAGATAAAATGTCTGATTATAGTTTCAAAGCAATTTAAAAACATAAATTAAAATGTAACGTCTTGAAAAATTTTGTCAGAATGTTAAGCAATATTTATTACCATGGTAACTATGTGTATTGATGAAATCAGAAAAGATAATAATCGGTTGAATATCACATAGTCTCTATTTTCTAATCTATTATTATAATGGAAATTATGAACCATTTATTAAGACACAGTAAGGCTTCAAACTTGTTTAATTTTAATAATTTTCATATTTTGGTATCTTATGACCCTATGTCCTACCCATATATGATATTTCATGAAGATCGGAGAACATGCGTGGCCAAAACGTTCTAGTGCTTACAGAGAATTAATGTTTAAAATCAGTCTCATGCTGAAAAGTTTCAATTCTGATAGAATCCGCTGCCACATGTCCTTATCGATCGTACTGACGTCATGCGAGAATAGCGAAAGTTACATGATACATTACTGTTTCCTATGACCCCATACGTCACGATTTCTTGTGAAGACATGACTTATGTAATTAAAGTAATTAAAATCGAAAACGGACAGTTTGGCGGTGGATTCAAGTAGAGATGAACTGTTAAGTAGCAAAACAACTAATTAATACCAATTCTCTGTAGCAATTTAAATAATTTCGGCACGCATGGTCTCCGATTTCTATGAAATTTCACACATGAGTAGGGACAAATAAAAAAGATAAATTTGCCAAAAAAATGTTTCTAGGTCATCTGGTTACCATGGCAACGGCCTATAAAGTTAAAAAATTGAGCTTTTTTGAAACTGTATAATTTGGTCTATATAAGACATTTATGGCAGATTTGTTACGTATCCTTAAGATATGGAATTAAATTTCAACTAAGCTCACTGAAAGAGTCTTATATTGTCAAAAAGGCTGGTTACCATGACAGAAAATTAGCTAATTCTAATATATTAATTTCAAATTGCGATTTGTATTTTCCAGTTTTTCTTCTCTCTTCATTGGTATATGATAAGGAATGGAATTTATTTGATAAAACGAGCGAATTCAAGTTCAACCCACTTCTACATCAGTTACCATGGCAACGGCAACTATGGTCTATAATATTACTAATTTTGCAACTTCTGAGTTAATTTTAAAAAAAATGTTGCATCACGATGAAAAGATAATAAATGTTGGAATATAGCTAACACGAAGAGCTCTTTCGAAAACCGTGAAAAGCTATGGGGAACATATGTTACCATGGAAACCAATTTTTTTTTTTTTTCTATAAACCAGATATTTTTAATTCTAGGTAGTTGAAATGTTAAACGTCTTCAAATTCAAAAGCATCATATAAGACCTGATAAATTTACAGCATGAACAAGACATGCACGTTTCGGGTACTAAACCCTCGTCAGTGATCCTAAGTCTAAACAATGTAATATGGCCAAAAAGTATGACAATTATTATGTCAAAAAAAGGTACCAACAGACGTAGCAGAATGGGTGGGATATGATGCTACAGGACCCACGTTTTAGAAATTTCAAGACATTTTGTAACAGAAAATTTCAAATGCATTGAATAGACAGACGATCAACCGAAGTTGATCGAACTTGGCTACATGTGCCCTCGTGGATTCTTGGTTCACCAGCAGTGACACTCACCAAGTAGTTCAAATGTTAAACGTCTTCAAATCCAATAGCATCATTTAAAACCTGATAAATTTGCAGCATGGACCAGACATGTACGTCTCGGGTACTAAACCTTCGTCAGTGATCCTAAGTCTAAACAATGTAATATGGCCAAAAAGTATGAAAATTATTATGTCAATAAAATGTACCAAAAGACGTAGCAGAATGGATAATTCAGTATCAATAAAGATCAAGTAAGCCTCTTTCAACATCTAAGAAAAATAAATAAAATTGGTAATGGTTGCTATAGTTCTTTGGCCATTCAATCTAGAAGTGTGCATTTTTTATGTTTTTCGAAGCCTTTTCATGATAAAATAAAATGGGCTTACACCACTATTTTTACATACATCCCGTATAACCAGAAATTATCGCGAGATACTAATTTTCGCTAAAGGGGTAGGGCCACGAGACCCCTAAATCGGCCCTTGATTTTTCTCCTAAAATAAATTTCATGAGGAATACTTGATGTCTCTCATAAAAATACAGGAATGTTTACCGCTTTTCATGAAAAGAATAATATCACCAAACAATGTGCCATTTAACTGTAATGACGTCATGAAGTGACGTCATTTTGACGTTATTGACAAAATATGGCGAAAATTGCTGGGAATTTTGTCTTTTGTCGTAGATTTCAATGTGGCCGCATGCGTTAACTGAGATAAAACGTTTATGACAAAATGATAATCTTTCACATATAAATTTTCCATCATAGTTAATGCATGCGGCTATTGCTAATTCAATAGAAATATTGAGTTTTTGCATCAATTTCGCCAAATTTGACCTATTTTGGTGTTTTCAAAGGGCTAAAAAGTGTTGATAAAAGCAATGTTTACAAAAAGTAGATTCGTGATTCAGTGGAGAAGGTTTCCAATGTCAAATAACAGTTAATCATTCTATGAAGTACAATATTCAAAATTTATCAAAATTAGGGCCAATATCGGGCTTCGTGGCCCTACCCCTTTGCGAGTAATTTGAAATCGCGAATTTTTTTTTCGCAAAAATTGTGCTTTGTAAGGTATAACATAATTGGCATATCAGTTACATTTTACTCTTATTGTAAATGTATCATTATTCATATATCCTTATTAAAGAGATTAAAGAGAAGTAAATCAAATCTATTCTCATGATTGAAATTTTTAAAATTTCATGAATGAAAGGTAATAAACAATGAAATGATATGTATAGAATTCATGAAAAATTGTACTCGCGAAAATAGAGACTCCTTATCTTACCATAAGACCGCGAAATTTGATTCCCGCGAAAATTTCTGGTTATACGTTATTATAAAGCAAAGTCTAAACTTTATTTCATATTAAAAATTAAAAAACTTAAGTTTTGATGCACGTATCCAAGGTCCTTATGTGAGCTTATGTGCATTTTTACACAATTGTTCCCATAGCAACGGGCTATTTCCTGAATTTTTCTTAATTTTTTTCTTACGTGTGATGAAAGTTCTATTTGAATACATTAATTAAGATATCATCACTCTGAATTAAAGTTCAATGATCTTGTAAAACAATGGACTCTAAATATATTGTCTAGAATTGCTTCCATTTCGTGATTTGAGTTTATGTTGATAATGAAACAAACATAAACTTTGTTCCAATGTGAATGCTGATGTTTTATTTGCATTAAAAACTAATACATGAAAGTAATTTGTCATTGAATATTGAAAAAAAAACCAAAATTGCTATTTTGATAGGGTTCTTGAGTTGTTGCTATGGAAACCAATAGATAAGACCATAAACCCAACATTAATAATATTCAGTTTGAAAGAGCAATGATAGAGTACTAATATTTCATCACTTTTTGTTTTAGATTATGCTTCATAAATTATGTATTTGATTTTTTCAATGTTTAAAGTCCGTTTCCATAGCATCCGAATGTGAGTTAAGAACAATTCTAACATGTTTTTACTTTTGGGTCAGATGCAACCTTATGTATAAATTTTATCAAAATCTGAGACATGCGTTGTTATGTGTCCTTAATAAAAGTGCAAATGCTGACAGAGAATAGGCTTTATCTGGTCTAAAATAGAACCGTTACATAGAATTCGTTTGGCGATTGTGATGTGTCCTTCTTGTCCCATTTCCTGATTTCGGTTTTACTTTTATTCAGAGTGCAAACATGAAACTCTTGCTCTATTGTGAGTGTTGTTGAAATTTTCGTCAGGATCTTCTTTAACTCTTGAATATTAATTATTCAATGGTCTGACTTGTTGCCTTGAACATATCTACTATACCCATAAATAATCATTCATTTTATTTTTCAGATAAGATGGCACTGTCTGAGTATCTTAATCTCCGGTTTAATAATTTCGATCATTATCACGTTTGGATTTCCACTATCGCTTTCAGATAATTTTAAGCGGGCGTTATCCTCTCCTTGGAAAAATCGAACAGTGAGATACTCGGATCATGTTTTATATACTTTTGAAAGAAAGAGTAATGCTACTTTTGATGTAAATAATTCGAAATATGGGACAGAAAATGCCACTAAAGAATTAAAATCCCACCTTTCTGGAAGAAGAGAAGAGCTGTCTATGAAAATTACGAATACCGTTAAATTGCATGGGAAAACTTCTAGAGACAGGATAGAAAGTAATACAAAGAATTTAACAATGCATCGCCAAGAACATAGAACAGATAATAATAAGGAATTATTAAGTTACGATACATCTTCGTTCATCATAAATGAAGTGGAAGTTTGTGGTCCTCCAAGAAAGTCAGCAATGCCAGTTCTACTCGTCGGTGTTTATTCAAGTGCTGGTCAAGTATTGGAAAGGGATTTTATCAGAAGAAACTGGAGTGCAGTCGTGAGAACGAATCATAAAATCAGAGTACTCTTTTTCATGGGTGTTCCACCGGAGGAAAAAGATATGGAAATAATACGGAATGAGAGTATGCATTACCACGACATCATCGTAAGAAACTTCTTGGACACCTATCGAAATCTAACACTCAAATCATTTGCATTTTTTCAGTGGTCACAAAGATACTGCAAAGGTGCAAGGTATTTACTAAAAATAGATTGCGATATGCAAATTGACCTGCTACGTCTGCTCTCTGTTCTAGAAACTGGTAGGGTTGCAGATACATATCAATGTGGAAAAGTATTCTTCGAGTCACATCCGTTCCGGAATAAGCAGCACAAGTGGTACGTGCCACCCTCTCTCTATTCCAAAAAACTATTTCCGCCATATTGTTATGGACCGGCTTATGTCGTTTCTAGACGAATCGCCTCGAAAATTGCCAAACAGCCTATCCCAAAGGATCCATTCCCAGTGGATGACGTTTACATGAGTGGCCTTCTACGTGAGAAATTACATGAGAAATTAAGTCATGATTTCCTATTCTTCCATCACCATTACGCAAAAACACAAACTAAAATCGTCAAAGGGAAGTACACGAAGTACATTATGACGGTCCATGTTCTTTACGAAATGAAACACTAAGTGGAAAGCACTGTTGTTCAAATGAGCGGGAGATAACTCACGTAAATGGAGAGGAATAAATTAAGTGGTAGGAGCTGAGCATGCATTGACTAAATCGATTCAGAAAAAATAAATTACATCAAATTAATCTTTTCAATGTTATTTATGTTATAATATTAAACGCTTAGGGATGAGGAGCCCAATATGTTGGAGAAACAGGTCAGGCATTAAAATCTCGTTTTAGAAGTCATTCGTATCAGATAAGACGTGACGTGACGTGACGACTTCAATTTCAGCATCACAAACTTTCCTTTTCTGAGTAGCAACATCCCTTCATCGCCTGCTTATGGCGTGTTCTTATCTCAGTTGATACGCTATGCCAGAGCAAGTACCAAATATACGGATTTTGTTCTGAGAGCTGGGCGTCTTTCAGACAAGCTTCTCAGTCAGGGATATGTTTGTGACCGACTAACATCGTCACTGAGGAAGTTCTACGGTCGATATGGGTAACTCGTCATACGATATGATGTTCCACTCTCAAGAATGGTGGATGATATTCTGTCATAGACCATTTGAACCATCCAACCAAAGATTGTACTCTATATCTTCCAAAATGGAAGTAACCGGATGTGACAGTTCTACCGAATTGAAGCGACGGGTGTTGCATGCAAGCAGGAGATGCTTACTCTTCCTGGGCACCTGGTCTCACTCCCATATCGGGAGTTCGCTTCTTTTCATATGGTGGAGGTTTTTGTTTGTTTGCTTTGGTTCCTGTTTTGTCCTGAATTTGTATGCCTTCGGTTTCTGATTTTTGAATTATCGATTTTGTGCTGTATACAGGGATATGGTCATTATCCATATTTGTCATAAGAAACTCACGTCACAAAAAACAAAGAAATTTCCTTTATAATCACTTTGTTAAGTACGATCATTCCATTTCGGATATAATTCTTACACCGGTTCAGTCTTTTCCTAAACTTAAAAATATACGTAAAACGGAAATTAAAAAACGCCGACTACAAGCTGAACTTGTCTTGATCACGAAATTGCAAACTGCGTAACCCCTTGGTTTAAACGATCAAATTTATTGACAAGCAAAATTTCCTCGACGTCAACTAATATTCGTGTATTTTCAATCCGCCCAAACACTAAACGGCAGAAGTATAGGTCTAACGGAAGACGACGAAACCGAAAACTCAGAATAAGATCTAGATTTCACCGTACCCTCAACTATCTTCTGATCATTGCACGCAATGGCATTACTGACATTCGAATAGACAAATTACACAAACATTCTCAACTTTTTGAAAATCCAAGTTCTAGATCTGAAAGATATTTCAAATCCAAATTACGTAATTTACATAAAAATTGTCTTCGCTCCTGCAAATAGAGCAACCAACAACACCATAATCATTTGAAAACGTTACTATAGTTTCGGAACTACAAATACGTATATCAAAAGCAATGAAAGTGTCCCCAACATTTTGAGCAAACATAACAGTGAAATGTCTTCATTAAACATCCCTATTTCTAAATTGGATTTTCCTACAATATATTGCATACCAAAACTGCACAAATTTCCTTACAAATTTAGATACATTGCTAATTCTAGCAACTACAAGTTTGTCTAGAAATCTGACGTCAGCCCTCATGGCGGTAACGGAACACGAAGCAAAATATTGTGAAACTGTTCTGAACAGGAATGATGTAAATCTATTTTGGTCTATCAAAAATTCAGGGATGTCATTGACAAAATG
Source organism: Pinctada imbricata (assembly GCA_033119305.1). NCBI lineage: Eukaryota > Metazoa > Mollusca > Bivalvia > Pterioida > Pteriidae > Pinctada > Pinctada imbricata. The sequence goes on along the minus strand of VSWD01000005.1, from coordinate 35,408,477 downwards.
AAATCGAGAAATTTTCAAGCCAATATGATTTCTTCATACAACTTTTCAAATATGTACACCACGCTCCTCACGACAAGATTAATGATCAATTGTCTAAACTCATTAAATGTTGCTATAATCGATAGGAGAAAACTTATATTTGTACATCTGAATCAAAGGGGTTTTTTCCGCTGCAGAATAAGAATCATACAAAGTATGGACTGTAGCGACCTGTGTAGTGCTTTGTCCTTCCTCTTGGACAACATTTATATAAATTTTGGTGATAATCTCTACAAACAGGTTGTAGGGATTCCTATGGCTACGAATTGTGCACCTCTTGTTGCAGATTTAATTTTATACACATATGAAAAAGAACTTTTTTAAATCTTCAAAAGCAAAGAAAACATGATGATGTAAAATGTTTCATTGGTACTTCTAGGTACCTAGATGAAATTGTTACCATCGATAATCCTGATTTTTGAAACGTATAAAGATGTTATTTATCCACATTGATTAACTCTAAGCAAGGAAAACGTTACAGACACAGAAACACCATTTTTGGACCTAAATATCAAAATTGTGAGTGGAGAAATTCATACAAGTGTGTATGACAAACGAGCTGAGTTCGGATTCAACATAATAAATTTCCCCTGGCTTGACGGTAATGTCCCTAGATTACCATCATACGGTATCCATATCTCACAGCTCATCCGGTATGCTAAAGCATGTACTGATGTTTTGGGTTTTCATAGTAGAAATTAACAAGGAAGGAGGGGATCTCCAATAACACTAGGTTGCAGCACCCACAGCAAAATCCCAAAACACCCATGCAAAAAACACAGAACATACACCCACAGAAAGAGACGCAAAAGGGACAAGGAACACCAACTCAAAACATAGAAACATGAAACATAAAATACTATACATAAACTAACGAGACCAATGGGCAACCGGTGTCGACTTAGGATGTTCATCTGCCACGTAAATAGCAGACGGTGTGGTTATCCTGGATTACGTGCGCACAACCCTCCCACTATTCCGATTTCCCAGAGGTCTCGAAGAACGCACAATTATGGTGTAAAACAACCTCCTCACTGTTAGATGACCACACACAAACAAGACCGTAAAACACAGGGGTCCAAGCAACACAGATGAATATGTAAATGGATATTAAAAGAGGACGTGCGTAATACAGTCCGTGCTCTGCCGGCTGTAGCGAGCTCATATATGTTAACAAATTACACTAAAACTTTTAGCTTTCACAAACTAGTAAAGACTTTCTGGAAATTTTACAAAAATTATGATTATGAACTTCTTTTGAAATTCGGACCAATACAAGCAACAGAGTATAATATTTTTGGTATTTCATAACCTGCATTTTATGGTGACATAATTAACAAGATATTAAGAAGGATCAAAGGTAGAAAGCATAACTATCGAAAATGCCTCAGAATCATCAAACGCCTTTTATACCGTGGATTTGATCCTAATGTCAACAGACGGACGCTAAGCTGGAAATCCCACTTACACCCAAACAAACCTTTCTACCTTTTTAATAGTTTTTAATGGTGAATGTTCAGATTTTTTCATATGTCATAATGGACTCAGACAAGGGGAAAATTTATCTCCTTTCTTATTTTCACTATACTTGAATGACCTTGAACTATTTATGGAAAATCATAATGTCTCTGGTATTGAATGTATGAAAGATGAATTTGAAGAGTTATTTCACGTGTATTTTAAACTTTTTCTTCTGCTGTATGCAGATGACACTGTGCTTGTACGTTCTTCGAGACCTCTGGGTAATTGGAGAAGTGAGTTGGGTTGTGCGCACGATATCCAGGATAACCACACCGTCTGCTATTTACGTGGCAGATGGCCGTCCTAAGTCGGCACCGGTTGCCCATTGGTCTCGTTGGTTTATGTGTAGTCTTTTATGTTTCATGTTTCTATGTTGTGAGTTGGTGTTCCTTGTCCCTTTTGCGTCTCTTTCTGTGGGTATCTGTTCTGTGTTTTTTGCATGGGTGTTTTGGGATTTTGCTGTGGGTGCTGCAACCTAGTGTTGTTGGAGATCCCCTCCTTTCTTTCAGTGATTCGTTGGCAGATTTACAATAACAACTAGATATATTTCAAAATTATTGTACTATCTGGAAACTTAAGGTTAATATAAGTAAGACAAAAGTAGTCATATTTTCAAAAGGTAGAGCAAACCGAGATGTAACACTTATATTTGAGAATGGAAACTAAGAGGTCACGAGCTTTAATAACTTAGGAGTTTTACTCTCACAAAGTGGATCATTTAATGAAGCAAAGAAACAAAATGCTAAAAAGGCTATGATAGCTGTTTCCGATATTCTTAAAAAAAGGGAGATTGCATCATTTATCTGTCAAATGTCAATATGATCTTTTTGATAAAATTGTGAAGCCAATGTTGTTATATGGATGTGAAATTTGGGGTTTCAGTAATTTAAACAAATTAGAAAGAGTTCATTTCAAGTTTTGTAAAATGCTTTTAAATCTCAGAAAAACAACTCCTAATTATATAGTATATGGTGATTTAGGTATTTATCCTTTGTCAACAGACGTTTATCCACGGATGATTTCTTACTGGTCAAAATTAATACAGTCCAATGAGAGTAGAATTTCAACGATTTTGTACCGATTTATATATATAAAACACATGAATTGTACTTTGAATTGTCTAGATTGACACAAATATATAAGATACTTAATGACTGTGGATTCAGTTATATCTGGCTTTTCACATAATTTTGCTTTGTTTGATAAGAAATGGTCTTTTCACTCAATTAAAGACATTTTATTTGATCAATTTAAACAAAATGGAAATCAGATATAGAAAACTCATCAAGAGGTATAAGTTACAGATTAACTAAGCAAGAATTTGGTTTTGAAAATTATTTAGATAGGTTAAAAGGTGAAGACAGAAACATTATGTGTAGATTTAGATGTTCAAATCATAAACTACCAATCGAAACAGGTCGATGGTCAAACATTGCTAGAAATGAAAGGTATTGTAATTTATGTACATCAAATGCTCTAAGTGATGAGTTTCATTATATTCTAGAATGTCCCACCCTACTTAATGATAGATAATTATTGTTAGGAAATTACTTCTGTATAAAAAATAATGTTTTTTAATATAGGAATCTATTGACAGAAAATGATATTTCAAGATTACGAAAATTATGTAAATTTATCAAAATTATTAATTAATTCAAAAGTCTTTCCTCCTTAGTAAGATTTTTCTACTGTAAATTTATCATAATACATGTAATTAGTAATACTATATATTGTTATTCATATTGCCATGAACGATTTGAAAATTTGTATATAATGTATATATTGCATTCTGTATTCCATTAAGTAGGATTATCTGAATAAATTGAACTTGAACTACCTCTGGAATAAAAGAGACGGGAGGAGATCTCCAACAAGACCCCGTAGCAGCATAAACAGCAAAACACCAAAACACCCGATGCAAAAACACAAAAGACGAGTACATCTCGAGACGGAAAAGAGACACACGACATGTAAACATCAAACACAAAAGACTACACATTAACCAACGTGACCAATGGGCAACCGGTGCCGACTTTGGACAGCAATTTGTCACGCAAGTAGCAAATGGTGTGGTTATCCTGGATTACGTGCGCACAACCCTCTCACTTCTCTAATTACCCAGAGGTCTCGAAGAACGTACAATTATGGTGTAAAACAACCTCCTCACTGTAAGATGACATCACACAAACAAGACCGCGAAACGTAGAGGCCCCAGAGACACAGATGAATATGTAAATGGATATAAAAAGAAGGCAATGCCATGCGTAATACAGTCCGTGCTCTGCCGGCTGTAGCGAGCTCATGTATGTAATCACCCAAGGAAGAGATAACCACAAATCAGCTCTTGATTCCTTTGGCTTCGACACTAACAATTTAGATTTAGATTTGCCATACTTATACTGCATACCTAAAATGCATAAGAATCCGTACAAACAACGTTTTATCACTGGTTCCTCTAAATGTTCTACCAAATCTGTATCGATCGTACTCACCAAAGTTTTATCTGTAATCAAATCTGGACTTCAAAAACATTGTTCGACAGTATATTCTCGCAGTGGTATCAACCAGATGTGGATTTTAAAGAATTCGAAGGAACTTTTAGAACATCTGAAATCCACTCATTCTAGTAGAGTCCATTCGATCAAAGACTTTGATTTTTCGACACTTTACACTACAATTCCACATTCTAAATTGAAAGAAAGACTTGCAAAAATTATAAGTAATGCGTTTACAAGTAAGAACGGCAATCGAAAATACAAATTGATTGTTGTTAACTATGACAAAACCTGCTCTGTAAAAAAAAAGTCCGATCCTGAAAATAAGTACACTGAAACTGATATTATTCAGATGTTAAACTTTTTGATCGACAACATTTTTGTGGTGTTTGGAGGAAAGGTCTTCCAGCAAATTGTCGGAATACCAATTGGACCAATTGTGTCCCACTCCTTGCCGACATTTTCCTTTACTCGTACGAAGCTGAATTCATTCAATGTCTGGTCTCTGAAGGGAAACGATATTTGGCTTCTGACTTCAACTTCACTTATAGATACATAGACGATGTGTTGCCCATCAATAATCCAAAATTCGCGGATTACCTGAGCAGTATCTATCCTTCAGAGCTTGAAGTCAAAGAAACAACAGAGACAAATAATTCAGCATCCTATTTGGACATAATGTTGTCCTACGGCACTGATGGTCACATAAACACCTCACTCTATGACAAACGTGACGACTTCAATTTCAGCATTACAAATTATCCTTTTCTGAGTAGCAACATCCCTTCATCGCCTGCTTATGGCGTGTTCATATCTCAGTTGATACGCTCTGCCAGAGCAAGTACGAAATATACGAATTTTGTTCCGAGAGCTAGGCGTCTTTCAAATAAGCTTCTCAATCAGGGATATGTTTTTGACCGACTAACATCGCCACTGAGGAAGTTCTACGGTCGATATGGGGAACTCGTCATACACTATGATGTCCCACTCTCCAGAATGGTGGATGATATTCTGTCTTAGACCATTTGAACCATCCAACCAAAGATTTACTCTATGTCTTCCGAAATGGAAGTTACCGGATGTGACAGTTCTACCGAATTGAAGCGACGGGTATTGCATGCAAGCAGGAGATGCTTACTCTTCCTGGGCACCTGGTCTCACTCTCATATCGGGAGTCCGCTTCTTTTAATGTGGTGGAGGTTTTTGTTTGTTTGCTTTGGTTTCTGTTTTATCCTGATTTTGTATTCCTTCGGTTTCTGATTTTCTGAATTATCGATTTTGTGCTGTATACAGGAATATGGTCATTATCCACATTTGTCATTGAACCATTCGTAATGGATAAGTAAACGGCATCTAACACATTGTATCAGAACAAGTTTTTAACCTCCACGCTTTTTATTCATCAAACTGTATTCCCCATTGTAGTTAATGCGTTTTAGATTCTGGAACGCAATTATTTGGTTGTTGTACGTCTTCCTTAACAACATCATCGCAAAGCGCCAACGTAAAACAGCGTTTCTAACAGTATATCCAACATATCGGAAGGTACATGTACCATAAAACATAGTACATGTACCTAATATTCCCTGACCACTTGCAATAAGGTCATTGGCGGCACATGCCAGCAATATAACCTTGCCGTCATCGCTATTCACGCAATGATAAAACCCATTAGGCATGACACGTAAGGCATGTCGTCACAGTGACGTCATTCGGACAACAGATTCAAAGGCAGAGGCACATATTTAAGTGGTTAGGGGTGAGAAAATGGGCAATGAAGGAAACGATTCTTATCTTGACGTAGGAAACACGTCTAACGAAGGGAGGTTTCGATTAAAAGCTAGACTTTGTATTTTTACTGGAGTCTGTTCGCTCAGCTGATCGTGTTGGCATGAACGAATGAAGAAATAATCCCTGATACTGTATTGCACTGAAACAAAGACAATGCTTGTACATTGATTACCTCATAAAAGTACTTATACGTAATGGTAAATACTATACTTTATATACAGATACGAGGCCCCAGTTTCAGTCTGCAAGAATCTTGCCGACAAACAATAGGCGATGACAGCAGAGGCAGATTTCAAAGTACATTTTGTAAAGAAAAGCGGAAATGAAATCGGACCATAATGAATTCTGGTTATAGTTCATTCGATAAAGTCGTCTCTCGTGTTTCTATGGAGCTGTGTTATTGTCTCCGTCTGTTTGTCCGATTTTTCTTTTCCCATGAAAAAGTTTATTTGTATATATGTTTTCAATAATCTGTAAGCCTTCAGACAATGATTTTTGAATATGATTTCAGCTAGGTTCATTCACAGATCAAAGTAAGTAGGACCGAAAAGAAAGCTTAGAGGTAATTTTGATTTATCTCGCTGTATTATTTAAAAACAAAGGTGAGTTTTACTCATTGGCTGCTTAGCCTCAGTAATCTGAATGGATGTATTAGGTGCTCGTAGTATGTGTCATTATGTGTCCATTTTATGGGCGATTTGTTCTTGTAGATACAAACACAGTGTATGCCAGAATTGTTCTTGTACATGTGTGTAATCCGGATTACCATCCCCCGCCATTATACATGTATAGCCATAACATAGCGATAACCATAAAAGTCTGTACCAGGTACACATCGCTATCACTCAACTTATGTTTAGTCATAAATAATTGAGCTTCATCATATCCCACTCATTCTGCTAAGTCTTTTGTTACATTTTTGGAGATATAAATAATTTTAATACTTTTTGGCCATATTTCATTGTTAAGACTGAGGATCACTGACGATGGTTTAGTACCGGAAACGTGCATGTCTGGTCCATGCTGTAAATTTATCATGTTTTAAATGATGCTATTGAATTTAAAGACGTTTAACATTTGAACTACTTGGTGAGTGTCACAGCTGGTGGACCAAGAGTCCCCGAGGGCACATCTAGCCAAGTTCGATCAACTTTGGTTGATCGTCTGTCTCTTCAACGCATTTGGAATTTTCTGTTACAATATTTCTTGAAATTTCTAAAACGTGGGTCCTGTAGCATCATATCCTACTCATTCTGCTTCGTCATTTGATACATTTTTGGAGATATTAATAATTTTCATACTTTTTGGCCGTATTCCTTGTTTAGACTGAGGATCACTGACGAGGGTTTAGTTCCCGAAACGTGCATGTCTGGTCCATGCTGTAGATTTATCATGTTTAAATGATGCTATTGAATTAAAAGACGTTTAACATTGTCTACATTTATTGTTTATTGAAATTTTCGCTGCAGGTGTTGGTGTATTTCTCATTGTTGTTTTTTGGAGTTGTTTTTTCTGATGTTCGCTGATGAGAGTGGCGATAAGTCTTTCTGTAGATTCTTCCCATATTATTGAATGATGACTGTGTCCTTTAGAGTGGTGTTGATGTGAATCATTTGATGAAATGTGAAAGAATCAATGAATATAAGAATGAGAAACAATTTCAATTTCTTTCTTTTTATTTCGAACCCCTTTTCCGTACTTCGTTCATTTTCCCTGCAATATAGATAGACAGCGAGTAAATATAAATATTTTCGTACGCGTTTATATTACTATTTCTCTAAGAACCACCAATGATCATTACAAATTATCAATAGCAATCAATTCACTTTCTTCCTTTATCATGTTTATATGTTCAATATAATAAACTTGCAAAGGTTACCTAATGGAAAGTGCATCTACAATGTCCGTGCCAGCATCGCCAGTGAGCATTGTGGTTGTGAAAATGTTGATTGCAGGATCTTGTTCCGCAATCACTGTTATCGTTGCACACTAATAAAACGAAATAAAATTTCAAACCATTTTAATAAACATTACAGTTATTCTGTATCATAGTCGAGAAGTCAAGGCAAAATCATTAGAATCTCCACAGGAACGGTTGTGAACCTCCGATTGAACAAAATTCCGAAGGGAGACCAGGTGCCCGCGGAGATGGCAATTTATTATGTCTCCTACATGTTCTTCAAATTACTCAGTCCTATCTCTTATAATTTCTACATATATTTAGGTACCTCTTTGATATTTGTTAAAACTCCAATGAGTAGAAAAGTACTAATAATATTCCGAGTACAAATATTAATAGTAAGCATAATAATATATATTATAAAATATGTAATATTAAAGGACGAAAATGAAGATTCATATCAACTGTAAATCGTCTTCAAATTCAAGAACAGATAAATTTGCATCATGGACATTGTACGTTGAAACTTGAAATACCTTTCTAAAATGGATAATTCTTTTTCGAGGATTATGACAAAGATGAATAATGACCATATCCCATTACATAGTACACAATCGATAATTCAGAAAATCATAAATCGAAGGTATACAAGAGAAAGAGAGGATCTCGAAAAACATTCGGTTGCATCACACACAGCAAAACCCCAAAACGCCCGTTGCAAAAACACAGAGCATACACTAACAGATAAAGCGATTTTCATTTATAGATGGACATATAGATAAAATCGGTTATTAAGGAAGAGAAAGCGCCCACTGTCTGCTTTGTATAGTATCATTCATTACTTTACTACTATTTTTAGATCATATATCTTTAAAACATGAGATTTAACATCTGTCTTTATGACAATGTCCAAACCCTGTACTACAGTGCAAGGAATCCGTTCCTATTACTCAAAACTCATATATCAAAGAGCAAAGAAAAGAAGGCAACACCAAATATAAAACAATCCAAAAGACAAAGTCAAAGTAGAAGTGATCTCCAAAATTAGGAGTTAGAGCAGACGGGTACCCTTGGAGAAAAATCTTTCAGATTCACATTTTAATACCCCTACAAGGTATTAAGAATTAAATCAACATAAAATGAGCATTTAATAATTAACTTACTGTTGTTGGAATGCATCTGAGTACATGTGCATACATTCTGTACGCAGTCAGCGTTATAACCAGTGTCACACGTGATACCTGCAGCAGCACATTCAGAGTCCATTCCACCGGGACAGGTGGATGCCGCTGCCATGTCTTTGATAGGAAAGAATACAGATATATTTTAATTTGAAATTATCATCCTCTTGCGACAGATTGCTTAGAAATGGTGTATTAAAAGCCACTCCGTGCTAATTCATGACCATTTGGTTAGAAGAACATTTTGACGACAAACTTGAAATGTAATCATTTAATTTCTACCATGGACTAATCCAGAAGATATTTCATAACGAGCCTTCTGCTCTATTGTGAGTGCTGTTGAGATTATCGTCACGAAATTCTTTAACTCATTTGTGTCACACTTATGCCCTTTGCCGTGTGGAGCTCGTAAAAAAGTTCCCCGCGAGGGGTTTGACAGTAAGTGTTTTGAATATATTTCCCTGACATTGTCGCCATAACACTTTCTATATAGACATAACGTCAAACAGTGCACATGAAGTTTATATATTGTTTTTTTTTCATTTTCGTGCTTAAACATCGACGGCGGATGCGGCTAGCCAACAGGGGATGCTTACTCCTCCCGGGCACCTGGTCCCACCTCTAGCTTGCTAGGGGTCCGTCGATGCTTAATTTTGTGCTCTATTGTGAGTGCTGTTGAGATTATCGTCAGGAACTTCTTTAACTCTTCTGAATATCCTTTGAAATTTGGCTAGAGAAAATTAAAGCTCTGTATTGTAGATGGCGCCAGGAAAATTCACTTTGGCTTTATTTAAACTGTTTGACATGAAGTCTTACTGAAGAGGATTAAACTATCCGATACACGTGTCTAGTACAATACAAATGGTACTATAGAACCTATATTTCAATATTGACATTATCTTATTGTCAAAACATTGATGTATACGATGTGAAAACACCAAGCAATTGGTTTAAGAGGAACCATTTTATCATACCAAAGATGGATAAAGTCTGGGATATGTAATCCAAGGAGGGAGATAACTCTAGCCGATTTGAAGGGAATGTTGTCATGCGGGATCACACTATATAGAAGAAGGGAGGAGATCTCCAAAAGGATTCCGTTGCAGCACGCACAGCAATACATCGAAACACTCCAAGATTGAAGAGCCACAGAGAAGTCTTACACTAGCGACACAAAGGGACAAGGAACACTAAACACGACACTAAAAGACCAAACACAAAAGACCACACATATACCAACGAGACCAATGAGCAATCGGCGCCTTAAGACGGTCATCGTCCACATTGATGTTGTTATTCGGATTACGTGCGCGAAACTCCTAACACGACCCACTTTTCAGGTTACCTGGAGGTATCGAAAAACGCAAAATTGATGCGTTGAATAATGTCCTCAATGTAAGATGACCACACAAATAAGACAGCAAAATGAAGGGACCCAAGTAACACACAGATGAATTTTTAAATGGATATGAAAAAACAAAGGGCATATAAAAACAATCCGTGCTCTGCCCGCTGGAGAGATCTCTTACATGATATCACCCGCTGAGTCCGACCGAAATTCAGAGAGGAGAGGAGGTCGGGGACCTAAAGACGTTTTGGCAAGATCCTTCGTCACAGTTAGTCAGAGTGTAATTCTTAAGAATGCGCTGGGGCAAGGCTGTAGATTGGTAAAGTACCATGTAAATTCTGTACACACTTGGTCCATCTGATTTTGTTTATAATGTCAACATAAAAGGCAGGTTGTGAAATTACCTAAATGATACACTCTGTAGCATGTCCATGTCCGATTTGCAAAAGTCTATGAAAGAAGTTTTTTGTAAACTTTTTTTTTAAAGTTTTACCCAGTTATGAAACCGGACACAGATGCTGCATTTAGGTAATATGCTAATTTCTATAGACTATAATTATATATCAAAATAACTTTTCTAAGGTTGCAATCTTATATACATCCCAAAGCTTACCGACTTAAAGAAGACTTCGTATGGTCTAGAAACTATTTCCAACTTCTTATTTAACAAAATATAGAATTTAAAAGAAAAGTATTTATCGCTTAGGCCACAGAAATACAATGATATGCTTAAAATCAAATAAAAGAGAGATTCCATGATTGTACAAATACTTACAAACGCAAGCGCATAAACCAAGAAGTACTAAGGTGTTCATGTTTGTATATACGTTGTGATTGGTATATTATGGAGAGCAGAAAATACCACTTATATAGTAAATGTTAATCTACTAAATTTTATGTCCATGATAGTGATAACCTGGAATGTCCGTGGATAATCGATGTATATGGTGTTAATTTTAAGAAAAGCACGGACATCGTGTCCAGTTCTGTATGACCCGTCATGAATTCATACCTTGTGCTCAATTCTATAACTTTATCATGTTTATAAATCTTATATTGAGTAGGAAAGGACCTATTTGGCTTCAAAACGTATCACTAATGTGGTTTCAGAATCAGTAGCATGTATGTCTGATGTACTGCATTCAGAAATTTCTTTCCAGATAGCGGAGTACCGGACACTTCGTTAAACTTATTTTAAATAAACATACAAATTAGCGTAAAAAAGTATCTGTGAACGAAATTAAAACACAAAAGCCGAAACCATATTCTAAAAACCAAATCGAAAGGCTTACAAATTTGGGGGGGGGGGGTTGGAATACAAAACAGAAATACCACACGGGAAAAGGAATTAGGACAAACAGACGGAGACAACGAAACAATCCCAACAGAAACACAAAGGTCAACTCATGTAATGCACAATCTCCGGTGGAAGTGCGGAAGGTAATGTAGAAGACATTGTAGGTGGCTTAATTAAAAAGTGCTAATAATTTCCATATACATATATCATGTAATATATCTATTGCAAGTATAGTATCTTACTATTGTGAGATTGTACTCTAAGTCTTCCGAAATGGAATTAACCGGATGTGACAGTTCTACCGAATTGAAGCGGCTGGTGTTGCATGCAAGCAGGAGATGCTTACTCTTCCAGGGCACCTGGTCGCATATCGGGAGTTCGCTTCTTTTCATATGGTGGAAATTTTTGTTTGTTTGCTTTGGTTCCTGTTTTATCCTGATTTTTTATGCCTTCGGTTTTTGATTTTCTGAATTATCGATTTTTTGCTGTATACAGGGATATGGTCATTATCCATATTTGTCATCTTAGCAGGAGGGACCAAAAAAGAAGCCAAAGCCCAGTCCATCGAATGCTTCAGTTTCACTGCTTGTATTGGTTCTTTCATTGATAGTATGAAAGAAATGTGCTTTCAGATTTTATAAAAGCATATATGACATCCCTCTTTCCAGATTGATCAGCGATATTCTGGATTTGCGATTGAATGCCTGTTAACTTAATCAAACAAGACATCTTACATGATATGTACACCAAAATGTACATCGAGACAAGTCAGACAGGTCAAAACCAGGTCAAAACAATTCCTATATAAGATCAAGATCAAGAGATGAAAAGTTATAGTAAGAATTGTATGAAAGTTTGAAATAAATCAGCTTTCAAAAATTATAACTGGACGGACGGACAGACAGATATACATCACTCCAAGAAAGAAGACAAACTACCAAATTATTAGATATTTCCTCAGGTAAAGTACTACTTACTCTCTAAGTACTTATTATTACAGTGTTTCTGAAATTAAAATCAAACACAAAATCAAAATTCAGAATAGTGAATTTCCAATGAAGATGGCGGCCAGTTCCCGGGTAGAGTAAGCAAGGCCTGCTTGCTACATTTTATGACAATGCAAGTCTACAATAATAGACGATCGTGATGACGTATCATCATATAGTATCCCCGAGTAGTTACATTCTCTCATAATCTGCCTATATGCATTGTGCAATTATTCTGATGCACTTAGTTTGTAACGCTTTTCTATGAAGTGATTCGTTCATATCGTGACGTCGTTAAAAGCAAGGGTTCTCTAGCTTATATTTGACCAAAGCATTAGAAAAAGGGTTATCATGCGTGTGTTGTAAAAGGTAATTTTTGTAAAATAGCCCAAATCCATTTCAGTAGCGCCCTCAGATTTTATTTACTTCAATTTTGATTTAGGCATTTATTTTGCAAAGAATGCGCAGCTCCAAATTTTTGTATGGTTCATTCAAATGTTAAATTCTTCAAATTCAATAGCATCCTTTAAGAACAGATAATTTGGAGCACGGACCAGACATGCACGTTTCGGGTACTTAACCCTCGCCAGTGATCAATAGATTGAAACAATACCATAGTTTAATAAAATCTATGACCAAAATAACATCGTAGGGATGCTGCTCAGATGTTCGCCTATTTTCTTTTCAAGGAGACTCATATATCCCAGTTCGATCAATTTCGGTAAGTTGTTTCTTCAAACACATTCAAACATTTCTGTTTACAAACGACAAATTTAAAAAAAAAAACCATAATACTATCAATATAAACATCAAAGAAGTTCGATCAACTTCGGTTGCTCGTCTGTCTCTTCAACGCATTCGAAAATTTCTGTTATCAAAGAATCTTGAAATTTTCAAAACGTGGGTCATGTAGCATCATATCCCACCCATCCTACTACATTTTCCGATACATTTTGGACATAATATTTTTCACGTTCTTTTGCCATATTACATTGTTTAGATTCAGGTTTACTGACGAGGGTTAAGTACCCGATTCGTGCATGTCGGGTTCATGCTGCAAATTGATCTGTTTTTAAATAATGCTATTGAATTTGAAGACGTTTAACACTCAACAATTATTCAGTCTCGAAGTGGAGAAGGCAAGGCCAAATCGTAAGAATTCCAATCAAAAAATACAAAATCGTTAATCGAGAAATCATTCTAAACAAGGGCATACAAAACCAGAAGCAGAACAAATGCAAAGAAACAGAACTAACAAAATCTACCATAGGAAAAGAAGTGAATTCCCTGCAAAGGAGTGAGATCAGGTGCCAAGGAAGAGTGAGCTTCTCATACAAAACTTTCTCAGATTTCTTAAAACTTTGGTCCTTTGGCATCAAATCCCAGCCATCTGGATACATTTGTACGTCTTTCGGTATTTAGGACATAATGTTTACATATTTGGGTCATATTTCATCGTTTGGATTGAGGATCACTGACGAAGATTGAATATCCGAAACATGCATGTCTCGTCCACGCTGTTAATTTATCTGCTCTGAAATGATGCTACAGTTTTGAATTTGAAGATGGTAATTTTGGATGAAATGATAAGTTTCTGTTATTATAGCAAAAGAATACATATGATAAAAAAAATTCATGAATGGACAAAACAAAGGTTTTTTACATGCGACCATACGACAGAGCCGGAGAGAAGTAATTATAACACTTAAAAACACCCAGTAAAGGGGAACTAGTTTAACTGCTTCAAACTGCAAAAGGAAATATGTGTTTATAATAATAATAATACGGAAATGTTCCTACTCTTTACCTTTTTGAAGTCAATTTCAAACTGATTTTAATGCGATGGACAAAGGTTTCGAATAGTAAAACCTCATCAGTGATGCTTACAGCCACAGTGATTTACAGAAAAAAGCCAAAATTCAATTCAGTAGTTCCCTCTGGTTTTAATCATTTGAATTCAAATGTGTGCATTTACTTTGTAGAGTGTGCAGCTCCGAATTTCCCGTAGGATCGATTCAGTGACATACGAGGGCTGATCGATATGTTGTAAACCTCGATTTTCTGGGTTACAGAAAGTATTCTGGTGATAGATTATCTCCGAAAAAAAGACAAACAGTCAATAGCACAAACTATGCTTCACTTCTGACACAGTTACGGGAAAATATTAAACTTAAGCACACGGAGTCACTCAGACCGTGCTGAAAAAAAAGTTTTATCCGGTAAATTTTGCAATTCGCTGTTTTGCATAATTTTGAACTTAAGGTGGCTCAATCATCCAAGAATTCTTTGTCAGAGCAAAAACATTATTCTATTTACTTGATATTCATATCTGATGAGTTATATTTGTAATTAAGATTACATATTATCGTTTATTTGATTGACTAGTGGTCCTCTGAATATACATGTGTAAACCAATTCCGAGATTTGTCGCAAAACAATGAATTTTGATAGATGAATACATGATATAGGGATAATATTTCCACATTGAAACCATTCTTGTGATTATTTTCACCGTGATATATAATCAAATATATCTATTTTTTTATAGATAATGCTTTCAAAGAGTGAGATAGCTAAAACTGTTCCCGAAAAGTACATTTTGTGCACCCCCACCCAAAATGAAAATCTGAAAAAAGTACCATGTACCCTTATTTGTGATCAAAGTGATAAGAAAAGTTATTTCCTTTTACATATTTCTCAACGACAAACTCTGTTCTTCAAAGTACAACGATCGCCGGGTGTCGGAGATACGGAAATATAAATTAGAGAAATAGAAAAAAAAGTAAACGGAAGCGTTTAAAACATTTTGACGTTCAAGGTCAATGTCGTGGACGTCACTAACCTCCCTCGTTCTCGATAATGCGTTCACGTATCTGTAAAATGGATATATCTTTGAACAAAGCAGAGTTAAAGCTAATATTCATTCGCTCGAAGTTTTTAAATAGGGAAACTTTATTCGATAAGTACACAAAGTACGAAAGTTGACAAAATCGAAGAAAACTTCTTTTAACAAAAAAATCAAGAGAAACTTAACTTAAAATATCTTATCTATGATATCGCTAAAATGTATTACACTCAGATTGTAGATGATTATTTTCTGGTTCCTTCGATGCCATACTTGTCGAAATCCGTCCAGTAACAAGAGAATTAGAGGAGTCTGAAGACCGAAACCGCACCCGGTACAAACCGAACCAGAATTGACGCCGGGAATATGATGATGTCAAACGATAATTTAGCCTCCTTATATGTTTTAACGTTTGATAATTTCATTGTACCCCCCCCCCTCCCCAAAAAGAAACAAAATAAAAACAAAACTAAAACAAAACAAACAAAACATAAATTCAGTGACGAAGTCATTCATTCATAAATAAATATCAAGAGCTACCCATCAATTGTTGAGTCTCATAGTCGAGCAGACAAAGCAAAATCATAAGGATTCCTATTGGAACGGTTGCGAACCTGAGAATGAATAACTCACTGTGTCCAATCCACTACGGGTACGGATGTTTGGCCTCATTTTCCGGTTTCACTTTGAAGCAGATATTTTAAATATTCAGGACCAAAAACCTGAATTTATGTTGATTTCCCAAAACCATAGGCTGGTATTTTTTGTATGTGTGGTACAAGGTGGAATGTAAGTTTGTTTTACAATAACATGTCAGATCAGATCTATTCAATTATTGAAGTTAAACAGAGAACTTTGCCGCAGTCAACGCCCCAAGTCACATTGAACGTCCAATTATTCAGAAAATTTGGCATTGATCTCAGTCGAATAGCAGATATTGATATTAAAATAAGATTTTTTATATTTACAAATAATAGCAAAGTCATTATATTAGCAAATCATTTGTAAAATACTCGATTATTAGCAGAAAAAGATGGACATGTGGTTTTTTGACTGTACGTGTTTATAAAATATGCACTGTACGGTTTATATTTAGTCGTTTTATTTCATGGGCCCCGGTACATTCCTATTTTGGTGGGTACTTTTTACATATTGATGCCCGTTTGTGTGGGTACTATTCTCTCATAGTGTTGCTTTTGGAAAAAATAGTGCCCGAGGGTCAGCGAGGGCACTATTTACCTTCTAAAGGCAACGCTGCGAAAGAATAGTACCCACACAAACAAGCATTAGTCTAAAAGGTTTATTAAATGCATCACATTGCCTCAATAGCATATCTCTATAAATCTTAAGATTATTTAAAAAGAAGTGGCGACACCTACAGTGCTCTCCAAGCGACGTAGATCTGGAAAGCAAACCGCGATAGTGTCCGGTCCAAGGATATATCATGTGATACACTAAATGCACTAAGTTCTCAACGTGTTGCGTCTGCAAAGAATGATACACAGTCATCATTTTGAGAGTATAGTACATGTAAAAACAGACATTTAATCTGTTGATGGGTTTAGTCATCACATTAAGAACCGACGGTCCGCTCCAACCAAATAAGTCACAAACCCTCTCCTCTCCACAAACCCTCTCCTTCAATCAAAACTTGTTAGCGAGAATCATGATATTGAAATATGACTCCCAACTCACCAGAAAGTAAATATAAATTTCATTTAAATCTTGTATGAAGTAGTAAGGAACATGTCAAATCGCACAATGAAATAAGAAAATTAGAAAATTCAACCGAGAAATATTGTTTCGCATTCTTCCTGGAATTGCGTCTTGATGAATTTGATTTTGTTAACCAATGTAAATAAAGGTCAAAATGTCGTCGATTTCTTCATATATTCTATAATAGCAGAATTTGAGAGTTTTATACAACATTGTCCTCCATGATATAGCATATCTTTTTGCATGGATATTAATTCTAGTATTTTTGATATAACAATGAAATTGACATGATGTATCACAGAGATTAACTACCGGTATGTTCAATGCCGGAAATTTCGTTGGAAAGGGTGGATGTTTTGGTAAAGTAAGGTTCCCGTGATCCCTTTTACTCTTTACAAAAAAAAAAACAAAACAAAAGGCGTCCCGGGAACCTGACTAGTTTTTTCTTCGTAACATTGTTTTTTTTTTTTACATTTTGCTTCACAAAAACAAATTATCAACATCACTGTATAAGACATTTCAAGGGCGTAGGAGAAGTGGGGGGGGGGGGGGGGGGGCAGCGGGGCACATGCCCCCACTTTGAAAAGTGGGGGGCACAACCATGTTTCTTTCTGAATAATTTAGCTATTCTGATCCATCCTTTATACATATTACTTTATCAATGTACATGAGGACATTTAACTCAAACTATATAGAATAGTATTACATGTACTTGTTAATGAAAGAGGGTATAGAAAATTTTTCCTGATTAGTCAATAATATGCAAAATAAAACTTCCTGGCTCGCTACCGCTCGCCAGACATTTATGCATATACTTAAAATTTAGAACTGCATCAGAAATGTTAAAATTTGTACATACAGAACATGAAATCTCTTAAAATATCTTCCTCTCCCCTTCTTTTTTGGCTTGTTAGAAATTTTGGGATGTCGTGCCCCTCCACTTTTACAGGCAGAGCTACGCCTTTGTATAATTTTATATGAATAAATGAATGAACTTCTGTACGAATTTCTCAAAACGCCTTAGAAGCCCTCAATGTTCTCTACTTGACCACCATCACTACCAGTCCTTCCATCGTCCACAATGATTTTTGAACCACAGGAGCTCGACGTAAAGGATCTGCAACCGCATCCTCCTTTTCTTAAGTTGCGTGTATATTTGAAGGTTGTTGGCGCCGAGCTCCTGTGGTTTTAACTCCATTTTCCACTTCTCTTCTACAATCACAGCAAAGACTGTAAAAGCAATAGGCTCTTGTCGATCCAATCATATAAACTTTTAACTTAGAAGGAAGCGTTATTAACATACAAGTGGACAGTACAGTTCAACAGATGCCCTCATCATTGACCTTGACAAACACCTTCTTCCCTAAAAAAGGAGAACTTCCTCTTGATTGATAAGTGATAGGACTTTCATTTTTCGTACGTTTTCAACAGATTCCTATATTTTAACCAACAAGCACGAGCTCGCTACAGCCGGTAAAGCACGGACTGCATCTCGTGCGCCCTTTATTTATATATTCATTTACATATTCATCTATGTGTTGCTTGGGCTCTTGTGTTACGCTGTCTTGTTTGTATTGTCACATTACAGTTAGGAGATTATTTTACATCACTATTGTGTATTCTTTGAGACCTCTGTCTCTGAATAACCGAAAAAGTGGGAGTGCTGCGCACACGTAATCCGTATACCAACATCTTTTTGCTAATTGCGCGGTAAATGACCGTCATACACACATCTATAACATTTGAGTTTTGTAGATATCACAATGATCCTATTTGACAGAAAGGCTGCCCTTGGACTTAGAAATTCACAGACATTTCTGTAATCTTTAACAGCCGAGGAGATACCATTCAAGTTTGAGTTTCATTGTTTTTTATCCATTAACAAATTTCCACCCTTGGACTAAGTAAATTTCATTTTTTTTAATTCAATCCTTTCAACATCTTCCATCTTCTTTTCAACATTTGTTCTACTAAATGGTATCTAGTTTTAAGATTTGCTGCTGTTATTATTTTTGTCTCGTTTATAGGAAAACACAAAGTTCACATTATTTCCACGTTTCTCCTGTGATCAGCCTCTTTATAGTATAAAGAAGTCCTGGAGTTGCTCCTTTGTCCCAAAGGCACCATATTTGTACGTATTCTACCCGATATACAAATATGGAAGTGTGATACATGACCGTCTGAAACCTGTCTTTCTCGATAAGTTGAATTTGAACTACATTTGTTTCATTTTATTGTTACTCTGCACTGAAAAATGACATGGAAGATCGAAGATAAATACATGTAGTGACCTGTTGAAAATAACATTCCCCTCGAGTTCTAGAAAAAAATATTTAAGGATCTAATCGCAAATTCGCTGTAGTAGGTAAATGAACATCTTCGCGAGCCAGTGGTATAGATCCGCCGTGCTCCTCAAATTTGAGGAGCACGGCGGATCTATACCACTGGCTCGCGAAGATGGTAAATGAACTGAGACCACTAAATATAAACCAAACCGTACAGTACATATTATATAAACCGTACAGTACGTATTTTTCAAACACGTACAGTCAAAACACCAATATATCCATTTTGCTGTTAATATTGGAGTATTTTACAAACGATTTGCTAATGCAATGAATTTGCTGTTATTTCTAAATATAAAAATCTTATTTTGATATCAATGTTCGCATTTTAACTGAGATTAATGCAAACTTTTCTGGAAAATAGCACGTTCAGTGTGACTTTGGATACATTCTGCGTCAAAATTATGTGTTTAGCTTTAATAATTCAGTGGATCTGATCTGAAATGTTGTTGTAAAACAAACTTACATCTCTCCTGGTACCATCCATACAAAAAATTCCAAGCTATGTTTTTGGGAAACCAACATAAAATGAGATTTTAAGACCTGAGTACTTAAAATCTCCGCTTCAAAGTGAAACCGGAAAATGAAGCGAAACATCCGTACCCGTCGTGGATTGTACACAGTGTAACTTTCCAAAGTAAGACCAAGTGCCCGGGGAGAGCCAGCGTCTCCTAACTTCATGCAACACCCGTCGCAACAGCTCCATGGAAACTTGTCAAATTCGATGATTATCTCGATGAACATATCTATGTACATATTAGGTAAGTATTTCTTGTTTGATGATGATGACATCCATTCA
This sequence comes from Pinctada imbricata, assembly GCA_033119305.1. Lineage (NCBI taxonomy): Eukaryota > Metazoa > Mollusca > Bivalvia > Pterioida > Pteriidae > Pinctada > Pinctada imbricata. The sequence goes on along the minus strand of VSWD01000005.1, from coordinate 35,388,214 downwards.
TTCACAATCCAGAATGTCACTGATCATTCTTATAAGGTGAATTTGATATGCTTTCATTTTATTCCCTTAGCGACCAAAGAACTTCCTCAATGTTTATTTCAGCCATTGTTTAATATAACCATGAACAAGAAGTTTATTTTGCGAGCCGTCTGGCTTTAACGATTTAATCTTTTAAACATGCCCTGGAGCCATAAAAACGCCATTAGCAGGAGAAGACGAAATTTTGCTACTCATGAAAGGGAAAATAGTTATTTGGAAGCTAAAATCATCACGCTTGTCATAAAGTGAGGTGTTCAAATGGCCGTTTGCATCGAAATATAGAAGTACATCCAAGTACGTAGCGGATCTGTCGCGATTGTTTCCTTGATCTCTAGTTCATGAGGATATTATTAGTTATATGGTTAGTTATTGACCGTCTACAGAGATTTGTCGGGTTGATCAAGTCCATAGAAGGCGAGGCGAAACCGAGCCTTCTATGGGCTTGATCAACCCGAAAAAATTGCGTTTCACGACTCCTTTTACTTTTAAAGCAAACAAACAAAAACATCCACCATATGAAAAGAAGCGAACTCCCGATATGGGAGCGAGACCAATTGCCCAGAAAGAGTAAGCATCTCTTGCTTGCATGTAACACCCTTCGCTTCAATTCGGTAGAACTGTCACAACCGGTTACTTCCATTTTGGAAGACATAGAGTACAATCTTTGGTTGTATGGTTCAAATGGTCTATGACAGGATATCATCCACCATTCTGGAGACTGGGACATCATAGTGTTCGGGTCACGACATCACGAGTTCCCCATATCGACCGACTTCCTCAGTGACAATGTTAGTCAGTCAAAAACATATCCCTGACTGAGAAGCTTATCTGAAAGACGCCTAGCTCTCAGAACCAAATCCGTATATTTGGTACTTGCTCTGGCATAGCGTATCAACTGAGATATGAACACGCCATAAGCAAGCGATGAAGGAATGTTGCTACTCAGAAAAGGAAAGTTTGTAATGCTGAAATTGAAGTCGTCACGTTTGTCATAGAGTGAGGTGTTCATGTGACCATCATTGTCGTAGGACAACATTATGTCCAAATAGGATGCTGAATTATTTGTCTCTGTCGTTTCTTTGACTTCAAGCTCCGAATGATAGATACTGCTCAGGTAATCCGCGAATTTTGGATTATAGATGGACAACACATCGTCTATGTATCTGTAAGTGAAGTTGAAGTCAGAAGCTAAGTATCTTTTCCCTTCAGAGACCAAAGATTGAATGAATTCAGCTTCGTACGAGTAAAGGAAAATGTCGGCAAGGAGTGGGGCACAATTGGTCCCCATTGGAATTCCGACAATTTGCTGAAAGACCTTTCCTCCAAACACCACAAAAATGTTGTCGATCAGAAAGTTTAACATCTGAATAATGTCTGTTTCAGTGTGCTTATTTTCAGAATCGGACTTTTCTTTTACAAAGTGGGTTTTGTCATAGTTCACAACAATAAATTTGTATTTGCGATTACCGTTCTTACTTGTTAGAATGTGGAATTGTAGTGTAAAGTGTCGAAAAATCAAAGGCTTTGATCGAATGGACTCTATTAAAATGAGTTGATTTCAAATCCTCTAAAAGTTCCTTCGAATTCTTTAAAATCCACATCTGGTTGATACCACTGCGAGAATATACTGTCGAACAATATTTTTGAAGCCCAGATTTGATTTTAGATAATGCTTTGGTGAGTAAGATCGATACAGATTTGGTAGAACATTTTGAGGAACCAGCGATGAAACGTTGTTTGTACGGATTCTTATGAAATATTTGTTCTTAAAAATTAGAATATTGGTTCATAAATTAGAAATATTGGGTCATAAAATGAAAATATTGGTACCGTTCATAAAATGCACTCTCTGTAATGTTAATGTAAAAAATTAAAGAGGGCGCTACTGAAATTATTTTTGTTGGCTCCGCTGAAAGCATCACTGATGAGAATTTAATATTCGAAACACGTGTCTGGTGCATGTAAATTGGTTTGGAATTTTCTTCAAGAAAGTAGAGAGTTTTCTTCGACATTAGTATGTTCATAAAACATAGATATCTATTCATAATACTAAAATATCCATTCATAACATAAAAATATATGTTTGTGTAAAAAATATGTTTTTTTCATAAAAACAAAAATATTTATTCATAAAACTAAAATATTTATTCATAAAACTAAAATATTTATTTATAAACGTAAATTATATATGTTCGTAAAACGTAAATATATTTTACATATCTCCTCCCTTCTTGATTCATAAAACGTAAATAGGTATTCATAAAACAAAAAATATTTATTCATAAACGGAAATATATATGTTTGTAAAACAAAAACAATATTTGTTCATAAAACGTAAATATGACACATATGGACATATGCTCTAGCAGACCGGATGAGTTGTGAAATGTAAATACCTGAAATGAAAATTCGTCGATACCTCTGGGTAATCGGAACAGTGGGAGGGTTGTGTGCACGTAATCCAGGATAACCTCGTCTCTTACTGACGTGGCATATGGCTGTCCTTAGTAGGTACCGATTGCCCATTGGTCTTGTTGGTTTATGTGTAGTCATTATTTATGTTTCTCTGTAATTTAATGAGTTAAAGAAGATCATGACGAAAATCTCAACAGCACTAACAATAGAGCACAAAATTGAGCATCGACGGACCCCTAGCAAGCTAGAGGTGGGACCAGGCGCCCGGGAGGAGTAATGTTCCTTGTACCATTTGCGTCTCTTTCTATGCGTGTCTGCTTTGTGTTTTCACAGTGGGAGTTTTGGGATTTTGCTGCTGGTGTTGCAACTATTAGTTGTTGCAGATCCCATCCTTTCTTTTAAATCTTTGTGATGTCAATTATCTAGTGATCAGCTAAGGGCTGTCAACTAGTGTTATTTCAACGGTCAGAATATCGTTCATTTTAACGTCCTGTATATCGTATATACCAAACCAAGATAAATATTAATCCAAACGGTCAGTTTGTGTTATTACTAAGGTCACGACTTTAAACTTAAGTGACCTCTAATTATGTCCAAATCAAGATAAAGCATCAAGTAATGGTATATAAATCTGAAATGGACATCATTAAATCACTTTGACATAAAGTGAAGAAAAGGTCCGACTCTGAATCATACAGAACAATGAATAACTTGGTACTCCTTGGGCTCTTTGCATGCATTGGTAAGATTTAAGGAAATTCAGTTATTTTTTATTTAGTTCATATTACATGTATATCTAAAGAAAGACAGAAAAATAAAACAGAACAATGATTTTGAAATAACGATATGCTTAGCGTGATTCCATACCTATTTCTTTGCCATCCCACACTTATATTAACTTTCCTTCGTTGTACCTACCAAAAGTCGTCTTTACATCTTTCGTTATATTTCTGTCATTGTTTAACAATACGAAATAATACTGAATTTCATTACTTTGTGTTATATATAATACGCAATGTTAAAATATGGTATTTCGTTTCGTTTTATATGTCCATTGTTATAATTCAGCCATGACCATGGCGATACGATGCAGAACTACCAATGATTGTTCTAGCGGCATCAAGTGTGACAGCGGCTGGACCACTGAATGCAAAAACTACCAATGTACATGCCATGAAGCAGACCGAGCAAAAAGTAGGATTTCTAGTGTTTTAGTTCAATTTTCTAACTTACCACACAATTACCCAAAACGTTCCTTCCATCAATAATTCAGAATATATGGTATATACTCTATCTCATTCATTGCTGGTATGAAACTATCATGTTGAAATACGCTGTCGACCGTCGGCTGATTGCAATACATATATATTGATTCGAGAAATTCGTCACCAGCACATGGCTGATGGTCACATGAACACCTCACTTTGTGACAAACGTGACGACTTCAAATTCAGCATTACAAACTTTCCTTTTCTGAGTAGCAACATCCCTTCATCGCCTGCTTATGGCGTTTTTATTTCTCAATACGTGATGCTCGGGCAAGCTCCAAGTACTTAGATTTTGTTCTAAGAGTTGGACGGCTTTTGGTTAAGCTTCTCAGTCAAGGATACATTTGTGACCGACTTACATCGTCACTGAGGAAGTTCTATGGTCGATATGGGGACATAGTAGCACAATATGACGTCCCCTTGTCCCGAGTCATAAACGATATATTGACGTAGACCTTTTGTGCCATGACATGCCAATCTATACTTCTTTGTGGGACTTACCGATTTTGGCCTTTCAAACGAATTGCGAAATTTATGAAATGGGACCTTTCTACCGAATTTAAGTGGCGGGTGTTGCATGCAAGCAGGAGATGGTCACTCCTCCTGGGCACCTGATCTCACTCCTTCATATGGAGTTCACTCCTCTTCGCATGGTAGATTGTTTTATTTGTTTGTTTGTTTTTTGTTTTTTGTTTTTTTTTTTGCCTCAGTTCTGGTTTTATCCTGATTTTGTATGCCCTTGGTTTTTTCTTGATTTTTCTATTAACGATTTTGTACTTCTCTATAGAGATATGGTTTTTCCATATTTGTCATTCTTGATATGGATATAGCTTTTTTCAATATTTGTCATTTGTCACACGTTAAGAACTATTAAGATATTATTTTTGTAACCTTATTTTCTGCAAATCAGTGAATGTCGAACTTAATACCTAAAATCAGAATCCGAATAGTCCCAATTAAGAGGCATACACATTCTCTAAAAAATATCAGAACAAACTTTCAAATATTCAAATGTATCATGTTGCTTATACAATAAAATTAATTTTATTCAATGAAGTTGGGTTAAAAAGGAATCTGGTGAGACTTAACTTGTTGAAATGGCATATGGTAAAAATTCCATCCACTAGATTAGTGTTTTTGGGTTTGTCTGTTGGTGCTGCAACCGGGTGTTGTTGGAGATCACCTCATTTCTCTGCTGATGGATTGTTAAGTCCCCGAGGATATCGTTCGCCTAGTGTCACAATAGAGAGGTTGAGATTTCCTACGTGTAACGTGTACGTGTACTTGTATTCTTTTGTGCTATTGTGACGTCATAATTTATTGCGTTTGACGTCATTTGCTTTACACGTTACACGTCGCCAGTGAACATGTAAAGAGCGATATACACGTAGGTCTTTACTTCAAGATATTTCATCAGCTTAATTTTATAAAATAGTATAAAATTGATAGCAATCAATTCAATGACATATTGATTTCAAGTTTCCATCACAAGAAAATAATTGCCGAACTTAGTCCGTCGTTTTGAATTTAACCTGTCAAAAAGTCAACTCAAGTTCAATAAGTTTTACAAGTACACGTTGTCATCTTTGAAAAGAAATCTCAACAACAGTAACGTGTTTCGGTACTTGTTTTGAAATATATTCGTAATTATATTTCTTCGTCTCATAATCCAAGGGATGAATTAATTCTGACTAAAGAAGATTCTTCATTATTTCGTATTATTAGGATTTCCTATTTTTGGCCGTCTCACTTATGAGACATAACTTGTTGAAATGCTCATATTGCGCAATGGAAAATTTATTAGAACATATATCTCGATATTGACAAAGCTTATTTCAGATTGTCGCTGTATTAATAGAAAACAAGAGAGGTCATACTATGACCGTGGGGTGATAACATATCTAGCAGAATACCCTTGTAGTGCATTCTTTAGAGAATAGAAGAGAATCATTATGAAGGAAGAATAATAACTATATCTAAAGTCTTTCTCAGCCTGATCAGTGTACGTTGTTTTGATGTGGTTTTATTTAGTTCATTTATAGGAAGGGGGATCTTAATAACCTCAGGTGGTATATACGATCTCAATCATGAAATCTTCCTCTTACAACAGTGGAATAAAATAAGAAATAGACTAGCGCTGAACATATATCATAACAACTTAAACATAGCAGGGAAAGGTCAATATCTAACATGAGGATTTTTTTTCGGTTGCTACAGGTATAAGGTGAAGGCATGTCGGGTCCCCCTTTACAGAGTGATCAGTGTCATTCTGGATTGCGATTGAATGAAGTATTTACCTGATGTGTGCATCGGTGTGGTCATTGTGGCAGACGCTGAATTCGACGAGATTTACTGGAGCTGTTGCGGCGGATTTTGCATGCAATCAGGAGACGCTTACTCTCCCCGAGCACCTGGTCTCAACTCGGAATGTTATTCATTCCGAAGTTCGCAGCCATTCTCATAGACATTCTAATGATTTTGCATTGCCTTCTTGACTTTGAGACTGAATAACTGATATTGACACTTCTTTGATGATTGTATAACTAACAATACAGAAACATGATCATTTTTCAGCCTGCTCAAGAGCAGACGATTGCGGTTCAGACAGATGCAGCGTCCATGTATTTGGCCACACCTCAAACCGCGGCAAATGGCACTGCATCGACAATAAATGTCACTGTGGATATTTCTAGGTAAGTTTATTTCAAACCCTGGCAAATGGCTTTGCATCCATGATAAATGTCACTGTGAATATCTATTAGCAAATATACCTCAAGCAGCGGATCAAGACACTACGTCCGTAATGAATGTCACTGGTCCACCAGCAGTGACACTCACCAAGATGTTAAACGTTTTCAAATTCAAGACATGTAGCATCATTTAAGAGCGGATAAATTTGCAGCAAGGACCAGACATGCAGGTTTCGGGTACTAAACCCTCTTTAGTGATACTCAATCCAAAAAAAATTGAATGTAATATGGCCAAAGAGTGTGAAAGTTATTATGTCCAAAATTGTACCGATAGACACAGTATGAAGGGAAGGATATGATGCTACTTGACCCATGATTTAGAAATTTCAAGAAATTTTGCGTTGAAGAAACGATCAACCGAAGTTAATCGAATTACTGTTGATCGATAAATCTAATGAGTTAAAGAGTATCCTGACGAAAGTATCAACAACAAACACAATAGAGCACATAATTGAGCATCGACGGACCCCTAGCAAACTAGACGTGGAACCAGTTACCCTGGAGGAGTACGCATCCCCTGTTTGTCTAGCCGCACCCACCCGCCGTCGATGTTCACGCACGAAAATATATAAAATACATGCACTGTCTAGGGTTATCTCTATATAGAAAGTGCTAGTGCGACAATAAGTAAAACAGTATACCTCAAACCGTGACAAATGATATGACATCGATATCCGTAATAAATGAAACAGTGGACAATCGAAATAAGTGTACCTTAAGTCAAGGTGAATGGAAATGCATCCATAGAAAATGTGAATTCTTTTAGATAAAATTTTCTTTGTTTGCTTTGGTTCTTGTTTTATCTTGATTTTCTATGCCTTTGGTTTATGATTTTCTGAATTATCCGTTTTGTACAGTGTATTGGGATATGGTCGTTATCCATATTTGTTATTATCTCAAAATGACACAAAAGACATTGCATCTACAAGTCACTGTGGGTGCATCCCTAGTGTAATTTAAACATATTTAATTGAATGATTAGCAAACTACCGTTGAGAACAAATTTCACACTGGATATTTATCAGATTGTTAACACTAAACCGTTGTAATATGCACTACACATCAAAGCAAAGTACCTTTGAGAACAAATTTCACTCTGGATATTTATCAGATTGTTAACACTAAACCGTTGTAATTTGCACTACATATCATAGCAAAGTACCTTTGAGAACAAATTTCACACTGGATATTTATCAGATTGTTAACACTAAACCGTTGTAATTTGCACTACACATCAAAGCAAAGTACCTTTGAGAACAAATTTCACACTGGATATTTATCAAATTGTTAACACTAAACCGTTGTAATTTGCACTACACATCAAAGCAAAGTACCTTTGAGAACAAATTTCACACTGGATATTTATCAGATTGTTAACACTAAACCGTTGTAATTTGCACTACACATCAAAGCAAAGTACCTTTGAGAACAAATTTCACACTGGATATTTATCAGATTGTTAACACTAAACCGTTGTAATTTGCACTACACATCAAAGCAAAGTACCTTTGAGAACAAATTTCACACTGGATATTTATCAGATTGTTAACACTAAACCGTTGTAATTTGCACTACAAATCGTAAACAGGTATCACTGTGAATGACTTTTTTGTGAGTGTCACTGCTGGTGGACCAGGAGTCCCCGAGGGAACATGTTGCCAAGTAGTCAATATATACTATGATGTCCCATTGTCCAGAATGGTGGATGATATTCTGTCTTAGACCATTTAAACCATCCAACCACAGAATGTGCTTATATCTTCCGAAACAGAAGTAACCGGATGTGACAATTCTACCGAACTGAAGCGACGGGTGTTGCATGCAAGCAGAAGATGCTAACACTTCCTAAGGACCTGGTCGCACTCCCATATTGGGAGTTCGCTTCTTCTCATGTGTTGGATGTTTTTGTTTGTTTGCTTTGGTCCCTATTGTATCCTGATATATAGTTTTCTGATTTTGATTTTGTATTCTGTGTATGGAGATATGGTCATTATCTATACTAGTCAAAATTTCTAACTTACATTTTCCCAGTTACTTCAATATCACGATTGGTAGAAATCAATTATTTATTATCTATATTTATAATAACAACGAAAGTTTTTTAAGTGTAAATGAATAAATGATCATCCTGCGATGTGTATCTTCAAATTCTACAGCATTTTAGCAAAGAATCATCCGCTTCCGGTTTGTAAGAAAACTTTGTCTCTTGACTGAAAAAGGCTACAATAGAAAAGTTCTTACGGTTATCATGCGAATCGTTTTTCGGATTTTGAAATATCGGCGATTGAAACTGTTATTTCGTCATGATATGCTTACACATTTTGTGATGCGTTACGAGTCAATAACACTTCCTGTATCATTGATATACCAGGTAAGGATTTTTGTGTTGAAACATTTCCTGCGACTGCGATTTTTAATTTTTTCCAGTGCTAAGCAACTTTTCGTGAAAAGCAAGCTTAGAAAAAGATGTTTGGTTAAAGGAAGCTTATTTTACGCACCACTCACATCAGTTATGCGCACGCATCCAATTTATGGAAAATTCGTTAAGTTTTTTTTGCTTATTATCGCTTTTGTAACAAATGCATTCCGTTTAATTCATGTTTTTCTGATCAAACTTGATACAAACAATTCTTTAAAAGTGGTTTGATTGTAATTTTCCGATAAAATACGCGAAATTCATGAAAAGTGTTCTAAATTCAAATTTCGTCAAGGTCTGCTTCCGTTGAGAGAAATTTCGTTTTTCTTAATTTTAAAGTAAAGAGAGAAATGTTGTATATCAAATCCAATTATCTTTAAAATAATTTGAATTCAACATTAACGAAAATTCATTCCCGTAGAATGGTAAGTTAGAAATTTTGACAAGTATATATTTGTCATAAACCTGTTACATAATATATCACCTATCTTTAATTTAGAAATAAAAAGTTACTTTATCCCACTTCCACGGGCACTTAAAGATTTAATATAGATTTCCGATTTCTTTAAAAAAAAATCAGTTCAACTTAATATTCCTTTGTTTCTTTGTATTTCAGAGCCGATGGTGATCAAGACGTCTCATGAAAATGTTCAGCTATGTTTTATTTGGTTTATAAGGAAGTAAAGTTAGATATGTTGAGAAAAGTATAATGTTATTTCTGAAAATGATCATTATTTTGTGTGTTACTTACATGTAAGTTCTCTCCTTGGGTGGTTCCATTTGAGCTCTGTCGTCTGAAAGAAGCTTTGTTTTGACCCTTTATCAATTTGATATCATTTATTGTTGTTCTTTTTCGGAAACTTCTGTCTCTACAGTCACTTTCCCATCATCGACATTCAAAAGTAAAAAAAAACCTTTTTTTCCTCACCCAGAGTCCTCTTATCACCTCTCAAACCCCTTGGTCGTATTTTCATCCAATACTCCATCCACAGGCTCCACGTTTAACAACTGACACAGAGGGTTCTCAATTATTTCACAATGCAACAGCAGAAAATTAGCTACGTGTCCCCTCATTAAATGAGACTTCAGAATTATAAAACTTTAAACTTTATTTATTTAACAACGTTTAACCAACAAGTTACAAATTTATATTAATGTCTCACTTTGCCTCGGATGTTGGCGTAAGGGGGTCCTTGATGCAAAGATTACCAGAGTACACGGGGACAACCTCCTGGGACTGGCTGGGAGACAGCCATACCCTCCAACATAAGACCCCTTTGCCGAATCAGGGAATCGATCCTGGGACCTTATAGGTGAATGGCGAGTGCGCTTCCACCCCACAAATACGTGTAGTGTGAATGGGCAGACATTCAAGAAAGGAAGGGATCTCCAACAACACTAGGCTGCAGCACCCACAGCAAAAACCCAAATCACCCAATGCAAAAAAACTCAGAACAGACACCCACAGAAAGAGACGCAAAAGGGACAAGGAACACCAACTCACATAATAGAAACATTGAACATAAAAGACCACACATAAACCAACGAGACAAATGGGCAACCCGTGCCGACTTAGAATGGCCATCTGCCACGTAAATAGCAGACGGTGAGTTTATCCTGGATTACGTGCGCACAACCCTCCCACTATTCCGATTTCCCAGAGGTCTCGAAGAACGCACAATTATGGTGTAAAACAACCTCCTCACTGTTAGATGACGCACAAACAAGACCGTAAAACACAGGGGTCCAAGCAACACAGATGAATATGTAAATTTATATTAGAAGAGGACATCAAGATTGACAAAGACATTGATTGATCAAGATCTTATTTACGTTATTACTTGAAACGCCAGGGGATGTGGCGCGCAATGCGAATGTGATACAGGCCAATCTTCAAAATTTCGTTTTAGGAACCATTTTTATAAGATCAGAACCTCACGTCATCAGAATCACAAAAACCTTTTTAATAATCACTTTGTTAGATATCACCATTCGATTTCGGATATCAATATAACCCCAGTTCAGTCTTTTCCAAAACGAAAGTAAAACCGAAATTAAAAGATGCCGACTACAAGCTGAACTTGCCAGGATCACTTAACCTCAGACATCAGACCCTCTTGGTTTAAACGATCAATTCTATGGACAAGAAGCATTTCTTCGGCCTCGACTAATATCGATGTCTTTTCAATCCGCCCAAACGCTCACGCGGGAAAAGACACAACAGACAACTAAGAAATCTGTCCAGAGTGTCTACCGCTCTCTGAACGATTTACTTATAATAGCACGCAATGGCGGCAGAAATGAGTTGTTACATACTCTTTTATCAATGTCTTCAAATGAAATCTATCTTGTTTAAGGATGGAGCAGAGGTTGCATTCTTATGAAATACTCACTGATTCAGACTTAATTCCATTGTCTCCTTCGCACAGTATATACTTTATCCTGTTATAAAAAAACACCCCCCCATAAAAGACGATTTATAAAAAAAATCCGTTTATTAACAAAGATTTTGTTCTTCTAAACATCTCTAATATTTTTCGGAATCATCACGTACAAAGTTCCTCAGTATTTTGAAATTTTATAAACTCCTCTTATTTGTTATAAGTATGAGAAACCTATTCGAATTTTTTTTAACTACAATTAAGGAAAGGAGAGAGTTTCTAATGACACTCGGTTGCAGTACCCACAGCAACACTCCAAATCACCCATTGTAAAGACAAAGATCAGACTCTCACAGAAAGAGACGCAAAGGGGACAAGGAACACAAACTAACACCATAGAAAACATGAAACACAAAAGACCACAAACAATCCGACGACACCAACACCCATCATAGAAACATGAAACACATGTTCAAAAGACCACATATATACCAACGAGACCAATGGGCAACCGTTGTCGCGTTTGGACGGCCTTCTGCCACGCAAGCAGCGGACGATGTGGTTATCCGGATTACGTGCTCACAATTATCCTACTTTTCCGATTACCCAGAGGTCTCACCGTAAGATGAACATACAAACAGTCAATATGACGCAGGGGAACAAGAACACACAGTTTGATATGTGAATGTACATTTATAAAAAAAAGTAGAAGGCATACGAAATACAGTCGTCCGTACTCTGCCGGTTGTAGCTAACTCATACGTGTGAACACTCGAGGAGTGCGACTGAGATTCAGAGAGGACAGGTTGTTGGGACCATGTCTCCTCTAAATAGGTTTTGACAGGGCTCGTCATGAAGTCTTGTCGTCACAGTCAGTCAGAGTACAATGCTTCAGAATGCGCTGGTACAAGGTTGCAGATTGGTTTAGTACCACGTCAAATGTCCGTCTGGTAATGGAAGATCATATCCACGGTATAAAAGGCGTTTGATAATTCAAACACAATTTAGATGGTAATTCTGTCACCATAAAATGAAGGTTGTAAAATAAGTAATCAATATACTCCGTTGTTTGTATGGATCCGAATTTCAAACGAAGTTGAAAATATTTTTCTATTTAATTTCTAGAAAGTCTTTACTAGTTTGTGAAACGAAAACCCTGAACAAAACGTTATTTTTGTAATTCGTAAATTTCTACTTTGAAAATCCAAAACATCAATACATGCTCTGGCACACCGGATGAGCTGCGAAATGTAGATACCATGTGACGGTAATCTAGCAACATCACCATCAAGCCAAATTTACTATATGTTGAATCCGAAATCATCTCTTTTTTCTTACACACTTGTATGAATCTTTCCATCAACAATTTTGATATTTAGGTCCAAAACTAGTGATTCTGTGTTTGTAACGTCTGCCTTGTTTAGAGCCAACTCTTGTGGATAAAAAGCAAGGTTTTATACTTTTCAAAAACAGGATTGTCGATAGAAAGAATATCATCCATGTACCTAGAAGTAAAAATGAAACATTTCAACTCATTATTATTTCTTTGTTTATGAAGATTTTGGATAAATTCTTTTTCATATGTATATAAGAATTAATATCATTTCTCTGTAAGGACCAAAATATTTTGGAAATAGCATGTTATGGATTTTTATGATTTTCTCTATAAATGGTATGTATAACGTCCCGAATACAAAAATAACAATATTTTGAAAATAAATATTCCGGTTGCCATGGAAACGAGGTATGTCTATTTATAGCACTTAAACTGGTCAAATAAGTCATATTTGGTTATTATGTTGCCATCTAAAACATTGTTAGAGCTTATTGGTATTAACAACATATAATCTTTAAAACCTCTATTTTTAGAAAAATTAACAATATTTTGCAATTTCTTTCAATCAGCCGATTCCTATCAAATCAAAATCAGTCAAAAATTGCCATAGAATAAGGTAAAAATAAAGGCCTATTTTTGTCCAATTGTTACCATTTTTAATAAAAAATAACAAAAAATGTCAGGTTGATATCACCATCACTGTTGGCAGAACAAAATAGATTTCTTGAGACAGATAAAATCACTGAAAAAAATAAGTGGGACCTTGTGTTGTTTGCCTACATTTTGAGGTCAAAAATGGTTGCCATGGCAGCTATTCATTTCACACTTGATAACTATGTCTTTTCAAATTGATTTTTATCATGGTCTAAATAACATATATTGCTTAAGCTTTATGTAGGGACAGCAGAAGAAATAATTCTTTGTTTGAGCACTTCCAAACTTTGTCAAGGTCATTGACTCTAAGTTCAAGGTCAACTCGAAATATAGGTTCCAATTTCAATAAAATCTGTATTTTTGTTGTTATTTATTGTTACTTATTTTAGGCTTGACTCTGTCATATATTTGAATCAAAAATACTTCTTTCTAAAATTAGGACAGATAGGTGAAAAAACATTACAATTTTTAGTTCATAATATTTCTCCTAAACAATAAGCCCATTACAAAAATAATGATAATCTCATATTTTTTAGATGTATGTATGAAATACTAGCTACAAATCAAGGATGTCATTGATTTTGAGATTTTTGCATTTTTGGTCAATAAATAGGGGATATATCCAAAATCACTATGTATGTGTTTGTTTTACTTAATACCACATGATTTTCGAGTAACTACCTCTCATACTTTTGAAAAATCACAGCATTTTGCCAAATTTTGTGAATTGCATATTACCTTGACATTGGATTCTGTGACCCTGAAAAATTTTAATGTGATTATTTAATCAATAATGCTCTTTAATATGCACTGATAAAAAATTCTTAAAAATATATAACGAACAGCTAAAAATTTACCAGTAAATTACTCTATGTGTAATAGCACTGAACAGAAAATCACCATGGTAACCATTTTTTATACCCTTTTGAATAAAATTGTGAAGAGGTCCACTCAAATTTTAACATTTTCTGAAAGATCAAGGATTAAACTTAAAAGATAATTGGCAGTAGATATCAAGTTAGCCTGACATTTGACCTTAACATTGAGCAAAATTATGTTAGGAGCTTTTTCGGTCTTAAAAACGCCTCTTCAAAACAGGTTTTTCCTACATTTTGAGCATATTGACAAAAAGAATAGCGGGCGGAAGCATAATTCTTGTGTAGTATTTATGCAATGAAAGATATAAAGAGAAAAAATAAGGAAATTTCAGTTGACTATAATATCTATTACCATGGAAACGAGCCATGTGAAAATGCCATGTTACAAGTATTCTACTGATGCGTAAAATTTCGAACATGGTTTCCATTGTAACGAAAATTTAATTTGCGAAAAGGAAGTTTATTTTTGTCTCAGTTCATCATATTCATCTTCCATATCAAAAATCTCCAAAATCGGAAACATGCTATTTCCACGTGCTATTGAAATTCTTTTGGTCTTTACAGAGAATTGCTATTAATCTGTAACAATTAGTGCGCATAGGAATCCCTAAGACCTGCTAGTAGAGATTCTCACCAAATCTTACATAAATGTTGCCCAAGAGACAATGAAATACACAGGCCACTGCATGTCCGTGATTTGTATATGTATGATTTGTAGCGGGAAAGAAACCCTTTGATTCTGATATACAAGCATAACATTTCCGCTCTCGATCAAAGCACCTTTTTTATGAGTTTGGACAACATCATTAATTTACATCATTCCTGTTTAGAACACTTTCACAATATTTCGCCACATGTTCCTTTATCGCAATGAGTGCTGACGTGAAATTGTAGTTGAGCAGTTGCTAGAATTAGCAATGTATCGAAATTTGTAAGAAGATTTGTGCAGTTTCGGTATGCAGTATATTGTAGGAAGATACAATTTAGAAATAGGGATGTTGAATAGGGATGTTGGATTGTTGAAATAGGAATGTTGAAATAAAGCTACATCGGATCCTCAAAATCTTGAATCACAGAAATAGGGATATTGAAATAAAGTTACATCGGATCCTGAAATGCTTGAATCACGTCCTGCCTCTTGAGAATATGCTACTTCTCTGCAAATTGCACACATTTAATTGAAAGATATAACCAGAGGGCGCTTATAAAAGGAATTTTGCCTGTGTCTCAAACTCACTTTGGATGGAAGCATCACCGAGGATTTAATATCCGAAACACGTGTCTGGTGCATAATAAATTGGTTTGAAATTTTCTTCGGATAGTATAGAGTTGGAACACTCCCATATTTTTAAATACCTTAACAAACCAGCTGGTCATATTGTTACAGTGTCTTTTTAATCATCCAAAAAGGCAGTTCCGTGGTCTTCTAAAAAAAGGACCCGAGTATAGAATCCCATCCAAGATAGATTTTATTTAATCCTGCGAAGTGCTAAATGATGCCTTAGATAACTATACCAAAAGATGGTGTCGAATCGCATGCTTTGAATGACTAGATAAAAACTCATTTTAGATATAAGGCATATTAGAATAGATAACTTCCATAAAACCCTTATCTCTTTTAAAATCCACATTCCAAATATGAAAGATATTTTATATCCCAGTGAAGTAATTTACATGAAAATTACGTTTTTGCACCAGCTTATAGCACTTGCTTACGTAAATTTCTTTAAGTCAATTAAAAATTCAGGGTATGTGATTGACAAAATGAAATTTAGAAATTTCGAAGCCAATACGATTACTTCATACGACTTCTCTAATATGCACATCACGATTCCTCACGACAAAATTAATAGTCGATTATTTAAACTCACAAAATGGTTTGTTCATCGCCAGCAGAAAACTTATATTTGTACATCTGAATCAAAGGGTTTCTTTTTTCTACAGACTACAAATCATGGACATGTAAGGCCCTGTCCTTCCTATTGGACAACATTTATGTTATATTTGCTGAAGGTCTATACAAGAACGTTCCTATGGGTACTAACTGTGCGCCTCATTTTTATATCCATCCACATATTCATCTGTGTTGCATGGGCCCTTGCGTTTTGCAGTCTTGTTTGTGTGGTCATCTCTTGAGGAGGTTGTTTTACACTACAATTCTGCGTTCTTCGATACATTTTGGTAAATGGAAAAAAGGGAGGGTTGTAGGCAATCACAACATTTGCTATTTGAGTACTGTAACAGGGTCCCCTCCCTTCTTGTAAAGGGTTCGAACATTTATTCATGCAAAAACATAATCGAACTTAAAGGAGGTTAACATTATATACCCAACTCTCCAATGATAAGTATCTATTATGACATCTAAGCCTGTTTTACTCCCTGTGTGTGATGGTATCTGACGTGGACAAATTGCTGCAGAACTTTAATAAAGAACTTCGTAATGGCTGTGAGGAAAACCGTCATTCAAATACAAAGCAAAATGTAAGATAAAAAACGAAATGCGTGAAGAAGTTGAAATGTTTTACCTCTCTAAATTCATTGTACAAAGTATCATTTCAATGTCAAGCGAAGCAAAGCGAAGCGTTATAATATTGCTGCTTCTGGACATAAATTGCAAGTCTTAGACATGATTCACCAGACATACATGTAGTGAATAATGAATCAGAGGTACTTCAAGCTAAAATTATTCAAAGTAGACATAATGATTGAATTGTGTCCTCCTCTCGTTAAATTCATTTTAAGGTATGCACCAATTTATCCATAGTTACTTATCAATGCTATTTTGAACATAGATTTTATTTGGACATACTACGAAATCGACCCTACAGGACATTTGGAGCCGCGCACTCTCTGAAATGTAAATGTACAAATCATAATTGAAAAAATTAAAGAGGGCGCTACTGAAATGATTTTTGTGGCTCCGCTAGAAGCATCACTGATGATAATTTAATATTCGAAACACTTTTCTGGTGCATGAAAATTGATTTGGAATTTTCTTTAAGAAGATATAGAGTTGGAATCCTTCGACATTATTATCAAAAGCATAATGGAATGAAACATATGCAAAATCAGTTTAACTAATAATATATGGATGTAATACAATGAAATTGTGATTATCATAAATAATGAATATCAGATTTGAATAGAAAATATATGAGAAAATATATATATACATATACATATATATGAGATATATGACAAAATCATAATGCAAGTCGGAAAGATATTAAATTAACAATAACTCGAACGGCGCATTCAACAACGACTTCGTAAATACTGTATGTACATAAAGTAAATAAAGCGATCAAGAGAACAAAGGAAGAGTGAGAAGTAAAAGTAAGTGGTGATTGGATAGAGACAACCAATAGAAAAGAAGTATAATGACCAATGAAATACTTTAGTACGAAAAGTGTACCAACTCAATCCATGTGGTCAGTAGAACAAGAGCGGTAAACTCAAAATTACGGAAAAATAAATGAATAGTAGAAAAAGACATTTGATAGACATACTAGTAAATCGAACAAATTCATAATGAAAATAAATACATTGATCATACCACATGAGCATCAAAAAATAAAAGTAAATGATGTAGAAAATGAAATACGCACGAAATACAGTCTTTGCTTTGCCAGCTGTAGCGAGCTGATGTATGATATCACCCGAGGAGTCCGACTGACATTCAGAGAGGACAGGTGGTCGGGGCGCTGTCTTCTCTAAAGAGGTTTAGACAGGGCCCGTCATGGAGTCCTGTCGTCAAAGTCAGTCAGAGCGCAAGTTTTAAGAATTTGCTGGTTAAAGACTGTAGATTGGTCAAGTACCAAGCCTAGTGTCCGTCTAGTGACAACAGGATCATATGCACGGTATAAAAGGTGTTTGATGATTCTGACGCATTTTCGATGGTTATGTTGTCTATCTTTGATCCTTCTTATTTTGTTAATTATGTCACCATAAAATGCAGGCTGCGAAATTCCCAAAGAAATATGCTCTGTTGCCTGTATTTGTCCCAATTTCAAAAGAAGTTGACGAGGTTTTTTTTGTAAAATTTCCAGAAAATCTTTACTAGCTTGTGAAAGCGAAAACCTTGTCCTAAAAGTTTCTTAGTAATTTTTAAATTTCTACTATGAAAATCCAAAACATCAGTAAATGCTCTAGCATACCGGATGAGCTGTGAAATGTAGATACCATAGGACGGTAATCTAAGAACGACTTGCACTCTGACTGATTGTGACGACGGGACTCCACGAAAGGCCCTGTCCAAACCTATCTAGAGAAGACAGACGCCCGACCACCTGCCTTTTTCTGAATGTCAGTCGTACTCCTTGGGTGATGACATCTATGAGCTTGATATAGTCGGGAGAGCACAGACTGTATTTCTTGCGCCCCCTTTTTTATTCAATAGCATCGTTTAAGAACATAGATTTACAGCATGGACCAGACATGCACGTTTCGGGTACTGAACCCTTGTCAGTAATCCTCAATCTACACAATGTAATATGTCCAAAGAGTAAGAAAGGTATAATGTGAACAATGTACTGAAAGATGTAGCAGGATGGGTGGGATATGATGCTACAGGACCCATGTTTTAGAAATTTCGAGAAATTTTGATAGAAATTTTCGAATGCGTTTAGGAAACAATCCACCGAATGTGATCGAACTTGGCTATATGTGCCCTCGGGGTTTCCTGGTAGACCAGCAGTGACATTCACCAAGTGGCACAAATGTTAAACGTCTTCTTAATAGCATCGTTTAATAACAGATAAATTTACAGCATGGACTAGACATGCACATTTCAGGTACTGAACCCTCGTCAGTGATCCTGAATCTAAACAATGTAATATGCCCAAGAAGTAAGAAACGTTAAAGTATTATTTCCATATACATACTCGTCTGTGTTCCTTAAGCCCTTGTTCTTTGTTGTATCGTTTGTGTAGTCATATTTCATAGTGAGGAGTTATTTTACACAAAATTTTGCGTAAGTCGAGATCTCTTTGTAACCGGAAAATTGGGAGGATTGTGCGCACGTAATCCGAGTTAGCACATGATTTGCTACTAACCTAGCAGATGGCCGTCCTAAGTCGGCACCAGTTGCCAATAAATCTCGATGTTGTCTTTTGTGTTTAATGTTTTGATGTCATATTTGGTTTCTTCTCTCTGTCTTGATGTTTTGCTGCGGAGTCTTGTCGGAGATCTTTTCATTTCGAGATCAAAAGGACAAAGCTCATACAATAAAAATGCAATGCCAACCGAACAAAAAAAGTTTGCTAAATTTTATATGGAGTTCATTCTCTGCTGGCTGAAGCGAACGCATGATTAATTACATAAGAAGTGGAATAAACTTGAAAATAGGACAAGATATCATGGTCGGATGAACAACACCAGTTATGAACTCTGTCCTCATATTTCAGAGAAATAAATTTTACAATTATGCAATTCAGCTACATTCTGCTAAATCTATACATTGGCAAATCAAGAAGTACCAAATCGTTAATCGAAAAATCATCTCCAAGCCACTTTGTAGAAATATTGATTTTTGTCTATTAAGCAAAAGACTGACCGAAAAGTGTCCTCAGGGACAAATTGTCAAACAGCAGTACTGTTCGACCAGCAATGTTGTTCGATATGCATTTGATTTAAGCAATTTCTTCTACGTAATGGTCCACAAATAGGGATAGAGTCCCGAAATAGTCAAGGCAAGAAAGCTCATGAGAAGCAACTTTAAGTTCACTAGACTTCTAAACAATCATATGCTAAGATATATCTCAAAATGTGTGATGACTCGAAGATAGAAATATTGATTTTTATACAGGTATTTCAATCATATTTCTCAAGAAAATGTTTCTCGTTATTAATAATCAAATTTTAGATTTCTGGTGAAGCAGTCATGCAGGCAGCAAAATAATTGTCTCACGTTGGTTCAGATGTTTCCTATTCTCAAATTTGTTGTAATCGCAAAGTACACTAGAATACGTTCACATGAACAAAACGGTTG
Organism: Pinctada imbricata; assembly: GCA_033119305.1. Lineage (NCBI taxonomy): Eukaryota > Metazoa > Mollusca > Bivalvia > Pterioida > Pteriidae > Pinctada > Pinctada imbricata. The sequence goes on along the minus strand of VSWD01000005.1, from coordinate 35,368,088 downwards.
AACGAGGAGTTGCGAGAACGATAATTTAATCGACTAGGACACTTGAATGGGACTTCATACATACATGTATGCCTCCATTGTATTCTTAGGCGGGTCAGGGCAAGCACGTGTCAATTTTATTCACAAAAAGTATATATCGCATAAGTCACACGATCACATGCCGAGTTCTGTGATTATAAAATGTGACAGGAATCGTCTACAGAGTTAAAAGTTATAAATGTTTGAGATTTTTAAATGAAAATGTAAATGTAAAAGTCCAAACAAAATTTATTTTCATCTGGTTAAAAATAACCAGGTTGAACATTTCTGTTTACAAATTTTCGCAAATTTCTAAAATCCTGTAGCATCATATCCCAGCCTTCTTGCTACAGCTTTCGGTATATTTAGGACATAATTTTCAGATTTTGGCCATATTACATTGACGTTTAGACTGAGGATCATTGACGAGGGTTAAGTACCCGAAACATGCATATCTGGTCCATGTAAATTTATCTGCTCTAAAATGATGCAAATGAATTCGAAGACGTAAGACATTGTAAACTTTAATTTTATGCACAACAGCAATAAGGTCAAAAGTAAAGATGTTTAACGTAAAGATGTTTTGTCGAGTCGGGTTAAAATTGCATGTCCAGTGGTAATTTGAAAATGGTCTATTCAACAATATATGATAACAACGTCTCACATATTCTAATCGTGAAGCTAGTAAAAAATTACCTCTTAGGATTGGACACTTTTTTCCATTACAAACTGGCACAAATTTGGATCATATTCGATCGCGGGAAGAAACGAGGACCACAAATGACAGATATGGATAATGACCATATCCCTATATACGGCACAAAATCGATAATTAAGAAAATTATAAACCGAAGACATACAAAATCAGGATAAACAGGAACCAAAGCAAGTAAACAAAAACCTTCACCACATGAAAAGAAGCGAACTCCCGAAATGGGAGTGAGACCAGGTGCCCAGGAAGAGTCCGCTAGTTGAACCTGCCTAAGTGAAATAATAAAATCAAATCAATGAGAATTGTCAATTTCGGGTGATTTGCTATCTTTAACATAAATTTTATTTGGATATGCTACTGAATCGACCCTTCAAGAAATTTGGAGTAGCGCACTCTCTGTACAATAAATGCACAAATCTAAATTCTAAAAATAAAACCAGAGGGCGCTAGTGAAATTCACTTTGGCGGCTTATGAAAAGTACTTTAGCTGGAAGCATAACTGGTGAATGAAAATTGTTTTGAAATTTTGTTCAAGATGGTGTAGAGTTGGAACACTTCCGTTTTAATGCTATGAAGATGCCAGTGATCAACAATTTTTGGTAGACCAAAACAAAATAATCAAAATTTAAAGAAATAGAAGATATTGTCCTTTGCATATCAAACAATTTTAGTATTAAGAGAGCGTGTTCAAAGTGCATGTTTACACATTGAACTGTACATGGACCAATATTGATAAGAAAATGACCCAATGCTGCACCATGTTTCGTGATTATCGTTTGAACTTTTATATAAAGTTTATCTGCAATAGAACGAAATTTAGATCATCCACTGCAGACAGATTTTCTCAGTAACTGAATGTCGAATCAGAATATACTTGGATGGACATGAATGACGAGTCATCCGTCTTATGTACTTTACTTTATAGTGCGCCTTCTGTTGACGAAAGATTTATCTATGATTCTTGCTGATTATCATGTTGTGATAAAAAAAGCATCATGTAATCATGATATTTCAAAACTGTCTAAAATGCGGAAAAGCATAACTTTCAGGAAATTTAAGGATCTATCGATTGATGATTTTCGATCAACTGTGGTTGATCTTTTCTTCAACGCATTAGAAATTTTCCATTATCAAAATTTCCTGATATTTCTTAAACATGGGTCCTGTAGCATCATATCCCACCAATCCTGCTACGTCTTTCAGTTTATATGTTTGGACATAATAACTTTCACACTCTTTGGTCATATTCCAATGTTTAAATAGAGGATCACTGACGAGGGTTAAGTACCAGAAACGTGTAGGGCTAGTCGTTACTGTAGATTTATCTGTTTTTAAATCATGCTATTGAATTTGAAGACGTTTAACTTTATAGAAAATCAAATCTTGAAGTTCACAGAAGCATCTTTGAATAAAAAATGAATTATTCACTGTAACCCCTTCATAGCAGCAAAAAGGAGTATTATACATCAAAAGTCAAAGCATGTGGCAAAGACTCTGAGCAATTGTACATGACAGCTAAGTCAGTCCTCGGTAAAAACAAGGAAATTGAGCTGCCTTCATCTGTTAATGATCATAAGTTTGCTAAGAAATTTGGCGAATTCTTCCATTCCAAAATTCATAATATTCGTACCTATCTAGAGGATTTACTAGAACAAAATGACACTCAGAGTGATGCATTAAGAGCAGATCTACAGTTTAACGGAAATATACTGCAAAAATTTCGTCCAACGCCCGATCAAGAAAATTAACTATGAAACTTATTCAAAAGTCACTATCGAAGTCTTGTAGCCTAGAGCCTAGGTCCGATTCCGACGAATATTATTAAGGGCGGTGTAAAACATTCCTTGCCAATAAAATAACTCAGATTGTGAATCTTTCGTTATCATCTTTCAATATGCCGTTGTTTAACCACACTGTTGAAAACCCCCTCCCTGGACAAATTAAAGAGAATCGAAAAAAAAACTATAGACCAGTTTCCAATCTTCCACACGTAAGATTATCGTCAAAAAAGTGGTAGCATGCAGGACCCAGGTTTTAGAAATTTTAGAAAATTTTGTAAACAAAAATTTTCAAATGCGTTTGAAGAAACGACCAACCGAAATCGATCGAACTTGGTTACATGCGCCGTCGGGGACTCCTGGTTCACCAGCAGTGACACTCACCAAGTGGTACAAATGTTTAATGTCCATTAGCATCATTTTATAGCAGATACATTTACAGCATGGACCATATGTTTACAATGCGTTACACGGACTTTCTCCTTCATATTTAACAGAACTAGTGAGATTCTATCGTCTGACTCGAGCCTTACGATCAGAATCGGCCTCGTTACTGCCAGTCCAAGTCTTAAGATGATATGTGGAACATTGATAGTGTTTGAACGAATGTATCACGTGTTTACGTCTTTTTAAATGGCGATTATTTTTACTGCAAATGCAGATTGCAAGGCACCTTAGAGATAATCATTATAGGGCGCTATATAAATTTTAATTATATTATCATCATTATTCATGAATATGTCTAACTACTAATCAAGTAAAAGAACGGGAGTTTTCGTAAACTAATTACGAAATCTAATTAACTCATTGTTTTGAATAATTTTAAGAATTTTTAAGATGAAAAATCGAGTCTCTTTTTATTAGTTACTCAAAATCTTAGAAACTCAAAATCTTGGAGGAGGGGATCTCCAATAACTCTAGGTTGCAGCACCCACAGCAAAACTCCAATACACCCAATGCAAAAACATAATTTCTTGTCGACACGCACAGACAGAGACGCAAAAGGAACAACCCACCAACCAACTCCCACCATGAAACATCAAACACAAAAGACCACACATAAACGAACGAGACCAATGGTCAAAGTGTTCTAAAATGCTCCAATGCACTAACCCTACCAAAGGCAACATCTTAGCAAAAACCAAAAGCATCACAACAAAACATGCATGTCATAGATTTTATTTAACTACGAGGGCTGATTGATTTGTTGTGAGCCTCGTGAAGGATTTGCATTTTATCAGACATTTTGCATTAATTTACAACATAATCACCTTCAGTATCTATACACTTTTTACAGGTGTTTAAGAGCCTCTATACAAGAGCTCCTTACCTTGACTGCTCAGAAAGCCATTCACTGCAACTATGACGTCTTCATCGGATTGAAATTGGGTGCTAGAAAATGATGCATTCAGTCTTTGGAAAAGTCTGATGCAGCAATATCAGGTGAATAAGGTGGATGTTCAATCGCTTTAAAGCCACAATCATGAATGGCAGCCATGGCAGTGTCAGAATTGTGAACAAGAGCATTGTCCTGATGGAACAACTTACCTTTAACTAGTGAGATTTATGTGTTGCTAGCTAACAGAAGATGTCCACTGATCTTATTTCCATTTGGACTTTCACTTTTGCTTCTTCGAAGAATGGTTAGGTTGACTGTGATATTTGAATACATTAAAGTGATTTTTAGAATCGAAATTTGCTGTAAGTGCATTTGCATAAGTGTAAAAACTGTATAAATTGATTGTTGTATTATTTTAGCGTTCTCTGTGTCTTTGTCTCTTTTTTGTAATGTCAGATTCCGAAAGAAATGATTATGTTTGGAAGACTTTGGCATTTATTGAAGTACATATATCATTAAAATTGCACATCAATTTCTTTATCGTTTATATTTTGGGGTAGCTCTACTTCCAATTATTTCTTAACACTCCATGGCCAATGAGCAAAACGTCCTGGTTACAACCCGCCATTGTGTTTGTGGAGGCTACGTGTGCTACAGTGCGTCAACACACGGTTATATGGGTGGTTACATACATCATATGTTGCGCAAAATAGTAAGTGGATTAAACGTACTTACGACTTGCATGTAACGCACTTTCTCCATATATCTTCTACGTTATTGTAAGGATGTCGAATTTACATGTACTGCTAACGCACAAAGCCCTTATTTACTTGCGTCGAAGGTGCGTTGCACGTACTTGCTACGTACTTAAAACGTGCGTGTTGACTTCTTGTTGAATTTGTTGACAGCACACACACAGGACGGCGAGAGTTCTGCATGCACTAAAACTGCTATGTCCTGTCTGCGTGTTCCAAATATACGCAAGGAGCTAGCCCGTACGGGACACGTACTGACAACGCAATGACACCGTACGGGTACCAAAGGTTTGCATACGTTTTTGCACGTAGACAGCATGTAGGTGAACGTGCGGCGGGTTGTGACCACCGTTTAAGATAGAAATTGGGATTGGCTTTGGGCTTCCTGTTTTATCCTGCCCTCTTGGATACTATACTTGCATTAGATATGTACGTGATTCATTTATTGTATAGAATATGGACAATGACCATATCCCAGTTCAAAGAAGGGAGGGAATTTCCACCAGACCTGGTTGCAGTACCAACAACAAAATACCAAAACATCCGAAGCACAAACACAGAGAAGACGAGTACAGCAAGAGACGAAAAAGAGACACACAACATAGAAAAAAAATAGATAATTCAGAAAATCATAAACCGGAGCGTTTTGACTGTGTCATCTACAATGTATTCTACTGTGTCTTCCTTTATATTTAAATTCTTCTACGCCCTTTTTTAGACGGGATGTATTATGGTATAGCGATGTCTGTGAATTTATTCTTGATCATTTTATTCGCTACAAGGAGAAAGTAAATTCATTGATATATGTAACGGATTTTTATATCTTTTGTCAGAAAATTGAGAAATTTTGTGTAAGGGGATGGGGGTTCAATATATGCATACTTGTACTTGTTGCAGTGTGGAGCAGTTAAAATCGTTCCCCGTGACGTGATGTTTAGAAGTGTATTAATTACTTCTTTCCAACTCTGTCGCCTGAGAGAAGCTTCGTTTTGAATCTTTATCGATTTTACATCATAAATATTATTGTGCTATTTCGAAAATTTTTCATTCTATTCAAAACTATCATCGAAATTAAAGGAGGTTAACATCTTAGCACCATCCCTCCAATGCTATTTTGAACATATATTTTATTTGGATATGCTACTGAATCGACCTTACAGGAAATTTGGAGTCGCGAACTCTCTGTAAAGTAAATGTACAAATCTGAATTCAAAAAATAAAAGAGGGCGCTAATGAAATGAATTTCGGTGTTTTCGCTGGAAGCATCACTGATGAGAATTTGATATTCGAAACACGTTTCTGGCGCAGGAAAAAATTGGTTTGAAATTTTCGTCATGAAGGTATAGAGTTGGAATACTTCTGTATTATTGTAAACAAGATAGAGCCCAAACCAGCTGATCAAGGAACTTCAAATTTACCATCTGGATTGATAATAATCATCCTAGGGGATAAGAATACATTTTCATGAAAGTGATTTAAGAATTTATAAAAAATCTATTTTTGGTCAAAATGTTTTGAAACTTCATCAGCTTCTAGAGGAAAGTATATTCTTTCACATACGAGGGTTGTCTCAGAAAAACGTAGACATTGCTCGCAATTCATTTATTTGGTGTTAAATTAAAAGTTTTTCCAGGATGTGAATTTAACTATCTAGCTTCTAGAAGAATGTATATTCTTTCACATACGAGGATTACCCCAGAAAATCCTAGACATTACTCACAATTCCTTTATTTGGCGTTAAATGTAAAAAAAGGTTTTGCAGGATGTGAATTTAGCTATCTGGTTAACAAATAATAAAAGAGTTGAAATATGTCGTTAGTATTAAAACTAAACTGAATTGTGAGAGGACCGGTTGGACCGTACCTTCGCAGAACGAAATTTTCAAAATAAAAAGGAAACAAGAATCGATATTGAAACCAGTTGAATACTTATCAATGCTTGCATAAATAGTATAAAAATCTAATCGACAGAGAGTACTGCTTTTTACGGGTTAAGCCATGCTATATTATTATTATACTATTGTTGAAAACCGACTGACATTCAGAGAGGACAGGTAAGTACTCAAGGTTCTCGTGTAAGTTTTTGTCTTTCTTTCCGGTCGGTCAAAAATATGGACGTCCAGGTCTGTATTACGTATGCCCTCTTTTTATATCCATCTTACAGTGAGGAGGTTGTTTTACATCACAATTGTACGTTCTTCGAGACCTCTGGGTAATTGGAGAAGTGAGAGGGTTGTGCGCACGTAATTCAGGATAACCACACCATTTGCTGCATTTCATGACAAATGGCCGTCCAAAGTCGGCACCGGTTGCCCATTGGTCTCGTCGGTTTATGTGTAGTCTTTCGTGTTAAATGTTTACATGTCATGTGTCTCTTTTCAGTCTCGTGCTGTACTCGTCATTTGTGTTTTTGCATCGGGTGTTTTGGTGCTTTACCGTTGATGCTACAACGGGGTCTTGTTGGATATCTCCTCCCTTCTTTCGTCGACAAATACTTATATATCAAAAGCAATGAAAGTGTCTCTAGTATTTTGCACAAGCATAACAGTGAATTGTCTTCATCCAACATCTCTATTTCTTAATTGTATCTTCCGACCATGTATTGTATACCTAAAATGCACAAGTCGCCTTACAAATTCCGATTCATTGCTAATTCTAACAACTCATCCACTATATTTTTGTCTAGAAAATCTTACATTAGCACTTACGGCGATAAAGGAACATGTAACAAAATATTGTGAAACTGCTCTTAATAGGAACGATGTTAATTTCTTTTGGTCTATCAAAAATTCAGGGGATGTGATTGACAGAATGAAAACTAAAAATTTCCAAGTCGAAACCATTTCTTCATACGACTTCTCTAATATGTACACCACGCTTCCTCACGACAAAATTAATGATCAGTTGTCTAAACTAATTTTAAATTGTGTTTTGATCGAGAGGGGAAAACGTACATTTGTAGATCTGAATCAAAGGATTTTTTTCCTCAATAAACTACAAATCATTCAAGTCATGGACATGTAGCGATCTGTGTAATGCCTTGTCCTTCCTCTTGGAAGTATATTTATGTTAAATTGGATGAGGATCTTTACAAACAGGTTGTAGGGATTCCTATGAGTTCCAACTGTGCGCCTCTTGTTGCAAATTTATTTTTATACACTTATCAAAACGAATTTATCCAAAATCTTCAAAAGAATAGAAACTTTGATCATTTGAAACGCTTTACTTATACGTCTATGTACCTTTATGATATTCTCACTATTACCTATCCTGTTTTTGATACATATAAGAATGAAATTTATCCACAGGAATTGACACTCAACAAGGCAAACGTTGAAAATACAGAAACACCATTTTTGGACCTAAATATCAAAATTACAAACGAAGAAATTCATACAAGTGATTATGACAAAAGAGATGATCTTTTATTCAACATAAAAAAAATTTCCTGGCTTGACGGTAACGTTCCCAGACTACTGTCATACGGCATTTACATATCACAGCACATCCGGTACGCTAAAGCGTGCGCTAATGTTTTGGGTTAACCAAGAAACATTTAAGTCAAGGTTTGCACTTTCATAAACTAGTCAAGACTTTTTGGAAATTTCACAAAAATTACAATCAGCTTCTTTTAAAGTTCGGACCTATATATAAGCAAGAGAGTATATCATGTTGACATAATAAACAAAATTACAAGGATCAAAGGCAGACAGCATAACCATCGAGCATGCGTCAAAATCATCAAACGCTTTTTATACCGTGGATATGATCCTAATGTTACCAGACGGACACTCGGCATGGTACTGGACCAATCTACAGCCTTGTACCAGCGCATTCTTAAGGCAAAGGAGGGGATCTCCAACAACACCAGGTTGCAGCACCTACAGCAAAACCCCCAAACACCCAATGCAAAAACACCAAGCAGACAAGCATAAAAAGAGACACATAAGGGACAAGGAACGTCAACGCACAACACAGATACATCAAACACAAAGGACTACACATAAACCAACGAGACCAATGGGCAACCGGTGTCGACTTAGGACGGCCATCTGCCACGGCAATAGCAGGAGATGTGGTTATCCTGGATTAAGACTTGCACTCTGACGGACTTTGACAACGGGACCCCATGACCGGCCCTGTCGATACCTCTTTAAAGAAGACAGAGCCCCGACTACCTGTCCTCTCTGAATGTCGGTTGGACTCCTCGGGTGATAACATGCATGAGCTCGCTACAGCCGGCAGAGCACGGACTGAATTTCGTACGCTCCTACCCTAATCTTAGATATAATTACATATTCCTCTGTGTTCCTTGGACCCCTGCGTTGTGCTGTCTTGTTTGTGTGGTCATCTTACAGTGAGGAGGTTATTTTACAAAACAATTGTGCGTTCTTCAAGACCTTTGGGTAACCGGAAAAGTGGGAGGGTTGTGCGCACGTTATCTAGGATAACCACACCATCTGTTACTAACTGATGGCCGTCCTAAGTCGGCACCGATTGCACATGGATCTCGTTGATTTATGTGTTGTCTTTTATGTTCGATGTTTGATGTCTCGTTTGATGTTCCTAGTCTCTTGCTGTGTGTGTCATCCCTGTGTTTTCCCTTGGGGTGTTTGGTGTGTTTATGTTGGTGCTGCAACCAAGTTTTGTCGGAGATCCCCCCTTTCTTTAGTCTGCAACTCAAGTGAACGATGTGACCCCGTTGGGCCTCTTGTTGAGATGCCCCTTGATTTGTCGGTATCGTTGTCGTTAACTCATATCGTTAACTCATATCTCTTTTACTGAAAATGCCTAATAAAACATTTTTTGCCATTGAAACCATTCAAAAGGGTAAAAAAGTATTTAAAAAATCAACATATTTACCGACAAGGCAACCTTCCAAACATCGGTAACGTTTCATCAAAAATGGCATGAACTATGCTCGATAATGAATGTTGTGAAAATAAATTAGCGAATGATAACATAAATTGTCAATAATGAAATATATGTTCTATTATAGTACTAGACACATGTTTCGGAAACTTTAATCCTCGTCAGAAGTACTTCATAAATGCCAAACAGTTTAAATAAAGCCGAAAACAGTGGGCAAAATAATTATGGACTTACACGCTAATTCATTTTGCACACACCTATCCTTGGAGATACTACAAAACTAATACCACCATCAGGTACAGCCCCGACCAGTCAAATGTTTAATGCCGATGACGAAATTTTGCGAAAGTTTCGTTAACTATTCGTCAGCTTTTTTTTTAAAGCTACTGAGATGACGAAATTTTGAAAGCTCTAAAAAAGCTTTCGAAAAATAGCTGACGAAAATTTCGTTTACTAATCTTTGTTAACAATTTTGAAAGCATATGAGCTTTCAAACTTTTGTCATCTCGGAGCGTTCAAAATATTTGAAAGCAATCGCTGACGAAATTTTGAAAGCTATCGCTGACGAAAATTTTGAAAGCAATCGCTGAAAATTTTGAAAGCTAGCGCTAACGAAAATTTTGAAAGCTAATCTGAATAAACATCATTAATAATACTATTTATCAAGCAATTTATGAAGATGATTGCTTTGATTTCGGCCATCTTGGTTTTCTCGACACAAAATAGCTTACGAGACAAACTTTCAAAAATTTTGAAAGCTAGTTAATGAATTTTTTGTCAGAATTCGCTTTCAAAAATGTTGAAAGCTACAGTTAACCAAATTTTCGTCAGCGATTAGCTTTCAAAAAGTTTGAAATCTATAGTTAGGCTTTTCAACGAACGCTAGGTGTCGACTGAGAGTAACGACAACTCGTACACAAAGTGTCAGAATCGGAACCTTTCGCGTTTCTTCATAAAAATATAGCGCAAAAATCACTTCAAATCATGAATTTTCTCATTTATTTACCTCTTTTGGATTGTTGGACAAAGTTGGTAGGATTCAATATAATATTTTAATTTGTTTCATGTACTAAAGCCAACAAAAGGACAGAGAAAGATAGCACAAATTTGCACATCCGATTTTTAGACCCGGTTTCAAATTTTCATGTGGTAATTTATTGAAGGGGAAATAACTCCTTAATAATATCTGTAAATTGCGAGACCCTTTAAAATAAGAAACGATGTGAAAATTAACGAAACGAAACGAAAAACAAAATCACAAATTCTACCATAAAATCGTTCGTTTACGATCTAATTGTGTTGATTTTTCCCTTGCACGCCTTCTCACGTGTACCGCGGGAAGTGCGAGTCAAAGATGAGTACGTCTTGTATACATGTTAAAGTATCTGTGAAGGACCATCTAATAGCTGACAAGTTTTAAAATGGGCATGGATGTAACTGACTTCGTTGAAATTCAACGTTTTACTCAGTCTGCTTATGATAAAGGAGAAAAGGCGGGGGGGGGGGGGGGGGGTATATATAGGTATTCACTAAAAATGGTAGATCCCGAACTTCTCAGTCTAAAATGAATATGAAAAATAAAATTTTCTGATATGCATGACTGTTTTTATTGAGATAAATGTCATGAGTTAGAAAAAAAACTCCCAAACAAAATTATATGAAACATATCGATAAGTAGGCATAACGAAGACGGCATCACTGAATAGTAGCCGGAAATAAGAAAGAGAGAGCGCAGGATTATCCATAACATTGAAATATTATTTCAATATTGCGCAAAAAATAGACGGCAATTACCCCAACCCTAAAACAAAAAGACGTATAAATGAAATTGATATAGATTTCAGCTGTACTGCTCAGACAAGTGGAACTGATGCAATTACCCCTCGTCCACAATCTTTAAAACAAACAGTATCTGCATAATGTGCATTTAGAGGGAGGAGAAGGTCGCCCGGGGGGTGGAAGGCAGGGGGCCCACCTTCCCCCTTTCAACCTAAAGTTAATTATTCGGATAAGGCTGGTGGGAACTTTCGCGCATCCGATTCAGATTTTACAATGCATTCTACTTTCTATCTTTTATGTTTTGTTTTGCTATTGTGATTTAATTGATCGCTGCCATATCTATAGGGGGTTAAGGGGGATTGTTAATTTCAAATTTTGATTTTAAAAATATGAATATTATGCAATGAAAAAAGTTATTGATAAATTTTGACCATCTTTTTTGAACGATTTAAAAAAAACATTCGCTTGCTCTCCAGTTTTTGCCACTTTAATGTATATGATCAATTCAATATAATACAGCTTTTCGATGCACCCTTTCTCCCTAAAAAGAAATAGAGAATAGATAAAGACATTTTCTGACATTTCACTCCAGATGCAGTAAAAACTCGCTGGCTCGCTATCGTTCACCTATAATACTTAATTAAGCATAAATATAATTCATTTGAAAGGACTCCAGAGAGAGATACATGTATGAGAACACGTGTATGTCAATCCCCTCCATTACCCCCCCCCCCTTTTTTTTTTTTTTTTTTTTTTTGCTTACCAGTTTTTCTTTGAAGAAAATTCTTTCAAGCTGGACTGTAACCAGCCCCATCCCATCCTCGGTTGGGGTCCTTTTTTTCTTTGCTCGTCAGATTTTCGGTGAACAATATTTTCTTCGCCCAAGCCCCCTTTCTAAAATCCTGAAATCTTAGATCTGGTCCATTTCTAATAGTGTTAGGGCTGTGCTCTACTTCCCTACATATTTTTTTTTTCAATATTTTATAGATTTATACATCGCTATGTATACATTTTTATGAATTTAGTATTAACGTTTACTCTAAATTCCGCTCGTCACTTGTAAGCGCGGATCTAGCGGGTGATGGGTTAGGGATAAGTCCGAACCCTCTCCTCTTCCCCATTTGAATTTACAAAAAAGGAAGAGACTTTTTCTCCAGATTTTATATTTTTTTCAAAATCATAAATGATGATGAATCGGCAGAGCCTTCATAATCAATCATTTGGCTATCCGATGCGATTTTATCGGTTATTAATACGTTACGCAGATTTGTTCCATTTACTCTCAGTCTGAAAAGACAATGATTACTGCAGCACTTCATATGTTAATATTAATACACTTGATCACTTAAATGACATAAAAAAAACCCCACTTTTTTCTGGAAAAAAGAGTCAGGTTTTACTTTTTCATATATTTTTTTTTTTTTTTTGGCAATATGTTTCAGTACCTCTCCTTTTCTAAAAAAAAATACAGGAAAGTTTACTTTTTTTTAAACTCAACTGAAAAAAAGAACTTGATGGGCTATACTTTACTTATTTAACTTTTTTTTATCTATTTATTTATTTATTTTTATTTATTTTTTAATTTTTTTTTTTTTTTTGCTGTTCAGCTTTGGTAATAAACTCCTTTTACCTCAGAACAACCATGAAATAGAAGACTACTCTGTACATAGCCTTTTAGTCGTTCGTTTGATTCGTTTAATCAAGAATATGCGAGGGGCTGGACGCCTGTTGCTTAACACAACTTGAGACAATTCAACTTGAAACCTTTTTATAAAGATTCGTTCTTTATATCACGTCACTATATCTTACATAACATCAGACAATTCAACTTGAAACCTTTTCATTAAAGATTCGATCTTTAAATCGATCACGTATATAATCGATTATTGAGAGCCATAATCGACTATCAGGATCAACTATCAAGCAATAATCGATTATTTGCGATTATCGGTACATGCACCTACTTTATGACACAAACCATGAATGTGGAAAAAACTCGTTTTCCAGTACCTATTTACGACGAAATTTCAGGTTTTTTTTTTCAAAATCATGTTTTTGATAGGCTGACCACTGCCCTCCCCCCATCTCTAAAAACTTTTTGCGGAGAAGAAAGAAAAAAAGTTTCTTACATCAATTAAAAAAAAAACATGTTTGGAAGAATGAACTACGTACGCAATCGATGTTATGAGCAAATTTTGCTAGGCTTTTAAACTTGAAAATAAGAAAACCGATGTCGACCAGTAATTGTTCAGTGAAATATGGGATGGGAAAAACCCTCCCCCTCCTATCCTTCTAGTTATCCCTGCATGTAGCTGTATAATAGATACTTGAGTTTGTTTTCAAAGTGAAGAATCATGACGATATGGACGTTTCTTTTACATGTCTAAAGCAAAACATCCACGCAAAAAAGAATAGGGATATCTCAAATGTAGTGTATTCATCTAGTACCTCACATTATTTTTCCCCTCATTTCAATTTAGAAATCTGAAAATCGTGAAATTTTCACTTTTTTAAAAAAAAATTTATTGTTTGCTTTTGTGAACAACTTGTATTAAATACCGTTTGATTCTAAATTTTTCATAAATTTTGATTAAGTAAGTTCAATGATCACACGAACCTGAAATTGAATTTTACAGGGCTTTATCTATGATGTCTGCGTCGTTTACCATAACGTTTTTTTTTTTTTTATTCTTTGTCAAAAAAATATAATAATAACAAATTTATTTCGTTTGGTTACCTTTCATTTCGTTTCTTGTGCGTTTCATATTTTAAAGGACCCCGTTAAACTCGGTTACTCAAGATGAGTCCCGGGAATCAAATGTTTGTCAAATATTACAGTTTGGATTGCCTCCCTTCTTAAGAAGATTTCATTTGAAATTCGGTAATAGAAACTAATTATTTTTCGATAATTAGCATGTTTTTCTCATTTCAAAGTTCCTTATTGCTATTCAGACACAGATACAAAAGTCGTGAAACACTTTCAAAGGAAAATTCTTGGATTTTAAAATTTAGTTGAAAGGCCTACTATAGTTAACGAAATTTTCGTCAGCGATTATAGCTTTCAAAAATTTTGAAAGCTATAGCTGACGAAATTCCGTTAACTATAGCTTTCAAAATTTTTGAAAGTTTGAAAGTTTGAAAATTTTGAAAGCTAGGGGAATCGCTGACGAAAATTAGTTAACGAGAAATCGCTGACGAAATTTCGTCATCTCTCGAGTATTCAAAATTTTGAAAGCAATCGCTGACGAAATTTCGAAAGCTAACATTTCGAAAAGCTTTCAATTCGTTTGTGAATTGAAAACAAATATTAAACTTTCGACTTGTCGGGCCTGTAGGGGGTACCGAACTTAGAAATTTGTTTTTATTCACATTTTACATATTTCATATTACAGATATTCAATCACAAATTCATTCTCTCACCTTTCATTCACGTTTACTACATGAAAACAAAAAGTCAGATATACATTTAAGTGACTATTCCAATAAGGAGATGAAGCGCAACATTTCTTCTCAAATATTACATTGTTTTTCTTTTAATTCATGTGATTTCTTTTGTAATCAAATTTTTTCTCCCTTAAATATTTAAAAACATCCTTTGTCTTTTTCATGTCTTTCAAATTGGGGTACCAAACTAAGTCAGCATCCAAACTGTTTTACCTGGTGCACATCTGGTACCTGAGATATTCACCTTTAACTTATAAAATTCCTGCAGGATTTTTTTAATTTCCTGCAGGATTTTTTAAAATTCCCACAGGAAAAATAATTTCCTGCAGGAATTTTTATTTTCCTGCAGGAATATTCTGCACATAAATAATTCCTGTGGGAAAATAAGAATTCCTGCAGGAAATTATTTTTCCTGTGGGAATTACAAAAATTCCTGCAGGAAATTAAAAAATGCTTTAGGAAATTAAAAAATGCTTTAGGAAATTAAAAAATGCTTTGGGAAATTAAAAATTCCTGCAGGAAATTGAAAAATCCTGCAGTGTTTTTATTAATTAAAGGTGAATATCTCAGGTACCAGGTGTGCACAAGGCAAAACAGTTTGGATTCTGACTTAAGTTTGGTACCCCCTACATGATGGTAGTATTAGTTTTATTGTACCTCCAAGGGCAAGTGGGTGCAAAAATGAGCTAGCGAGTAAGTCCATAACTATTTTGCCCACTGTTCGATGTGAATTTTCCTGGCGCCATCTTCAATACAGAGCATTGATTTCCTCTTGCCAAAATGAGCGGCTCCAAAGTTTGAACAGGGTTTATTCAGAAGCTTATTCAAGTGAAAAATATGGCCAAAATCATTGGAGGATAGGCGCAAGGAGCTTAATTCTAAACATGACCGAAAAAATTATGCCGAAACCCAGCTAAGGACACAGCTATGTTAAAGAAAGAAAAACGTAACCTCTCTTCGAAGCGGTTGTGTACAACTTATTACACCCTTTACCCATACTATCTAGGTCCCATGAAATTGGGGTGTGTCTGAAATTCTCTTTGTATTAAATAATACGGAAGTGTTCCAATTCTATACCTTCATGAAAAAAATTTCAAACTAATTTTCATGCACCACACACGTGTTTCGGATATTAAATACTCATCATTGATCCTTCAGCCAAAGTGTTTTTTCATTATAGCCGGCTAAATTCATTTTACTGGCGCCCTTTGGTTTGAAAGTACCATAAATGAGGTTCTACTATCTGAAACAAGTTTCTGGTGCATTAAAATTGGTTTATAAAATTTTCAGGAAGGTTGCAAATTGAAACACATCAGTTACCTTGTTATTGCCGCTGCAGAAAGGCCTTATTTAAGTTTTGTGTATTAAACGTTATCCGGAGAAACAAAACATTAGATATAACAATGTATATTGCGATGGTCGTCAGACATCGGTGTCAAGTGCACAGTGATTTCCCTCAGTTCATGTTTTGTGTTAGTTTGCTTTGATTCTTTGTTGGAGCTTTCAGTGTAGAGGCTGTTATATTCTCCTCTGTCCCCTGCCCTTTTCTTATGTTTTGTCAAATATTCTGTGCTGCAATCAGATATGGTGTTCAAGGGAAAGTAGGGGATCTCCTACAACACTTGGTTGCAGCACCCACATCAACCCCAAAATAAAAAAGACCCCACATAAACCAACGAGATCAATGGGCAACTGGTGCCGACTTAGGACGACTAAGAACAGCCATGCAGTGGCAAATGGCCTTGTTATCCGGAGTACGTACGCACAAATTTCGAACAATTTCGATTAACCAGAGGTCTCGAAGAAATCAAAATTGTGGTGTACATAAAATGACCTCCTCGCTGTAAGATATACATACAAACGGACAGCAAGACTCAGGGCCCCAGATACACACATATGGATATGTAAATGGATGTAAAAACAGAATGCGCTGGTTACAGGGCTTTAGATGGTTATGTACCAAGCCAATCAGTTAAAAAGATCCTGACGATAATCTCAACAGCACTCACAATAGAGTACCAAATTGAGCATCGACGGACCCCTAGCAAACTAGAGGTGGGACCAGGTGCCCGGGAGGAGTAAGCATCCCCTGTTTGACTAGCCGCACCCGCCGTCGATGTTCATGCACGAAAAAATGAAAACAATATCTAAAACATGCATTGTCTGCCGAGTGTCCGTCCAGTGATAAGAGGCGTATGATGATTCTCTCACAATTTCGATGGCAATTCTGTCTACCTTTTACCATTCTTATTCTATGAATAATGTCACCATTAATTGAAGGTTATGAATAAACATTACAGAAGTACCCATCAGTTATTCAGTCTCATAGTCGAGAAGGCAAGGCAAAATCATTAGATTTCCCACAGGAACGGTTGCGAACCTCGGAACGAACAAAATTCCGAAGTGAGACCAGGTGAGTCAGCGTCTCCTTATTGCATGCAACACCCGTCGCAACAGTTCCATGGAAACCTGTCAAATTCAGTGATTGTCTTGATGTTCATTTTGATGTACATATTAAGTAAGTATGTCTTGTTTTGTGATGATGACAGTCATTTAATCACAATGTAGAAATTATACCCTGTTGCTTGCATGGGTCCGAAGTTTTAAAAAAGTAAACAATAACTTTACTTGTTTGTGAAAGCGAAAACCTTGACCTCATAAGTTCTTGATAATTTTTATATTTGTTCTTTAAAAAGCTTGTGAGTGGCGCACAGTTCTGCTGTAGATATTCTTTCAATACAATTTGATAATGGGATGAGAAGTATTGAAAATGAAAAAAAAAGAAAATAAGAGCCAAACTAATTCAGATTCTTATTTTATTTCGGAATCCGTTTCTCAAACGTTCGCTTCCCTGCAACACAAGGAGTCAGAGAATTTTAAAAATGTACAATATAGCAATATTAAATCAAATGATAGAGAGTTAATAAAACTGTACAAAATGCAATAATTATATCAAATGATAAAAGCCAAAAGAATTTATATACTTAAACATGAAATAAATTTACACTAATATTGATACTAGTACATTGTACCTAAGTTCTATACTCATCTGTCTAAATATCTCGTTTATATTTTCTACTTTATCAAACCTAGTATACTAACTTCAGAGAATACCGTCGCAGTATTAGTAGACGCAGACGAAGGTTATTAAATTTTTATAAAGTCTCAAATTAAAAAGAAATGCTGCAAGCGCTTTTTTCGTAAATTTATTATGGGATTGGCTAGGGTTGATTCCAGTCATACTTCATTCTCAAAGAATGTGTGTTAATACGTAGGTGGCTCGGTATTCAGCCTCTACCCCCACATATTTACACACCTACTTTGAGTAGGAAGTTTGACAGTAACAAAACCTATATAACTAACTGAGTGAAATTGACCCTTCCGAACGCGGGGAAAATTTGAGAAGTTCCATGACATCAAAATGCAATTTTCGATGTTTGACCGAGGTTCGAAGGTTAAATTGTTTGTCCGACGTAAAAGCATTGTGACGTCACGAAATTTTGCATATTTTTCCCGCAATCGGAAGGGTCAATTGCAAAAACGTACCTAATGGAAGGTACATCTACAATGTCCGTGCCAACAGCGCCATCGGACTTGGTGGTTGTGGGAGTGCTGTGTACAGGATCCGGCACCACAATCACTGTCCGTTGAGCACGCTGAAATAAAACAAATTAAGAAACCATCGTAATAAAACAAAACGAATTAACAAACCATTCATGTGGTATTTCTGAGTCTTGTTGCCTTCAAATTACTTTTAATATTCTATATTGTCTAATGTGTCATACCTACATATACCTCGAAGTATAATTAATGTCCCGAATAATATCACCGTATCGTAGCTATATCGCCTCCGCATTTTTTTTATCCTAAATTTTGTTTAGCTATTCTACTGAATCGAATCTACAGGGAATTTGAAGCCGCACACTCCATGTAAAGTAAATGCACATATTTAATTTTTTAAAAAAATCAAACTACAGGGCGCTATTGAAATGAGGTTTGGCACCGTCTGCTAATCACTATGGTTGGATGCATCACGCATGAGGATTAACTACTAGTATAATAATAATACAGGGCGCTATTGAAATGAGGTTAGTCACCGTCTGCTAATAACTCTAGTTGGATGCATCACGCATTAGGATTAACTATACGGAACACGTGTCTGGTTTATATATAAAATGTTTAGAGGTTTTCCTCGAGAAGGTAAAGAGTCGGAACATGCGCTTCCCTTATTGAAAATGAAGGTTCCGTAGGGGATCTCCAACAAGACCCTGTTGCAACACCAACAGCAAAACACCAAAACATCCAATGCAAAACACAAAAGACGAGCATACTATGAGACTGAAAGAGACATACGACATATAAACATCAAACACAAAAGACTACACATAAACCGACGAGACCAATGGGCAACCGGTGAGGACTTTGGACGGCCATTTGCCACGCAAGTAGCAAATGGTGTGGTTATCCTGGATTAAGTGTGTACAACCTTCTCACTTCTCCAATTAACCAGAGGTCTCGAAAAAGTTTCATACCAGACAGACTCGGTAATAACGCAATCCAAATGAAACAGTCAAGGTAGAAGTGAGTGATCAAATGTTTAACTTCTGAAAAGTAAACTTGTTTCTCCATTTGTATGTCGACTATAAATATAAATTGACAAACTCATAAATGGATTTAGAATAAGATCACAAATCAAAATATATATACTGAACCAATGAACACTATACCCTGAAATGAACGCGTTACATCCCGTATGTAAACGCCTTTGACGTAACAATGCATTTAAGCGCTACAGAGACAAACTGCGACAGCTGTTGAAACCTGCACCCTGAGCCCACGGTGACCTACATTTATACGTCACCTTTTTATCTAGAAAAGCGAATTTTCGTTAAACAAAAATGAAACTGACAATTCCGATACAAAAAAAAATAGAAATAATATCATAATTTCAATTTTGTTCCGCATAAATTTGCGACACACAGCAAGTGCATTTATCGCACAAAATAAGGCGATTATTCTGTAAATCATATTTGATCATAAACTTACAATTATCTCCATGCATCTTCGTACATGTGCAGACATTATGGACACAGTCAAGGTCATAACCAGCGTCACACTTGATTTCCTGAGCAGAACAATCCGCGTTCGAACCACTTGGACATGTGTCCGCTGCTGCCATGCCTTTGAAAAATAGTATTATACATATAAATAGAATAGTCTGAATTAGAAAGAAATCGTGAAACAACCCCTATTGATAACGATCTAAGAGGGGACATCCATTAAGTAAAATTTCTAGATTAATGATCAGATGAATAAAGTTAATTGAATGTATAAATTCTAATGGAAGACAAGAAAGAACTTCTAACGCATCACACTGGTACAAAGCTAAAACACGGCATTTATCATCAAAATAATATTTGTGTGTTCCTATTACATTCTCAGTCCTGTCTAACACTTCATATATTTATCTCAAAGATTGTACATGCTTTATGAAATCACTTTTATAAAATTCATCTGAAAGAAGGCATTAGATAGAAACCAGAAGTAATCACCAAAACCATCAAAAGACGCCAAATAATATCTTAGAAATAATTTAGATAAAGACAACTTGTTCAAATACTTACAAATGCAGGCGCATAACCCAAGAAGTACAAAAGTGTTCATTTTTGTATATGAATATGAACTGGTATATTCTAGAGAGCAGACAATGACAGAAAGTTATGGCCTTTATATATAGTAAATGTTAATCGGCTAAAATCTATGTCGGTGATAACAGATCGTGGAACTTTAATCTTTGCATGATGTTTATTTGAGGAATAGCACGGAAACGTGTCCCAGTCTGTAGATGCCCTGTCCTGTATTAATTCCATACAAAGGTCACTCTTTTTTCATGAAAAGTCTAATTATTTTTATGTTATTGAAACATAAGCTTTGGTTTGGTCCAATTTGGATGATAGATAAAATAGAAGTTAAATTATCCAGTGTTTCGTAATTTTTATTTTAAATTTTCATACTTTCTTAAATAAAATCTCAAGTTTGGTAAAGATCCAATCAAAACTGGATAGGTTGTGTACAAGGATATTATCATTTCCAATCTGTGACCTTGACCTATGACATTGATAATCATTAGCCTAAGGGTTCTTCCCCTTGTCGTGAGCAAGAATTATATGAAGTTTAGAATAGATCAAATCAAATTGTGTCCTCTAGGCTGTATACAAGGATTTTAGCCATTTTCATTCTATGATCTTGACCGTTGACCTAATACCTTGAAGATCAAGAGGGATCTTCATCTTGCCAAGAGGAATGAGTGTATGAACTTTAGTAAAGATCCAATAAAAATTGCGCCCTCTGGGCTGTTTACAAGGAGTTTACATTGTTTAGATTGAGGACCACTGAAAAGGGTTAAGTACCCGAAAAGTAGAACACGGACTGTATTACCCATGCCCTCTTCTTATATCCATTTACATATTCATCTGTGTTACTTGGTCCCTGCGTTTTACGGTCTTTTTTGTGTGTGGTCATCTAACAGTGAGGAGGTAGTTTTACATCATAATTATACGTTCTTCGAGAACTCTGGGTAATAGGAAAAGTGGGAAGGTTGTGCGCACGTAATCAGGATAACCATACGTCTGCTACTTACATGGCAGATGGCCGTCCTAAGTCGGCACCGGTTGTCCATTGGTCTCGTTGGCTTATGTGTGATCTTTAATGTTTCATGTATCTATGGTGTGAGTTGGTGTTCCTTGTCCCTTTTGTGTATCTTTCTGTGAATGTCTGCTCTGTGGGGTTTTTTTTTTTTTGCATTGGGCGTTTTGAAGTTTTGCTGTGGGTGCTACAACCAAGTTTATTTGGAAATCCCCTACTTTTCTGAATGCTTCGATTCATTACAAACGTAACGACTTCAACTTCTTAATTACAAATTTCTCTTGAAGTCCTAGGCACAATGTAGTACCACTCCTTCGTCCCCAACCACCTGTCCTCTAGCTCTGAATGTCAGTCGGACTCCTCGTGTGATCACATGCATGAGCTCGCGCTATAGCTGGCACAGCACGGACTGTATTTCGTATGCCTTCAGTTTTTTTTATCCATTTACATATCCATCTGTGATTCTTGGGCCCCTACGTCATGCTGTCTGTTTGTATGTTCATCTTACATTGAGGAGGTTATTTTACACCACAATAGTTATTTTGGGTTCTTCGGGACCTCTGGGTATTCGGAAAAGTGGGAGGGTTGTGCGCACGTAATCCAGGATAACCACATGGTCTGCTACTGAAAAGGCAAATGGCCGTCCTAAGTCTGCACCGATTGCCCATTGGTCTCGTTGGTTTATGTGTAGTCATTTATGTTTGGTGTTTCTCTGTGGTTTGCCATAGCGTTCCTTGTACGATTGCGTCTCTTTCTCTGTGTGTCTTCTTTGTGTTTTTACAGTTGGTGTTTTGGGGGGTTAGCTGTTGATGCTGCAACTAGGTATTGTTGGAGATCCCCTCCTTTCTGTCTAAGGTATATTCATATCGCAATTGATACATTATTTCAAAGCAAGCTCAAACTACAATGAGGTAAAGAAGATCCTGACGATAAACTCAACATCACTCACAATAGATCACACAATTGAGAATCAGCGGACCCCTAACAATCTAGAGGTGGGACCAGGTGCCCGGGAGGAGTAAGCATTCCCTGTTGGCTAGCCGCACCCACCGTCGATGTTCAAGAAAATATAAAACAATCTTTATAACATCTCGTTGCCCTTCATGTTGGTACATATTTTAGGTTTAACTAGAACCATCCAAAACATCGAATGTAACAAATTTATCGGATATTACTCTTTTCTGTACGGCCTGCCTGACGGTGCTGCTAGCAAATTTCATAAAATTGGTACTGTAGAACATATATTTCAATGATAAACGTCTTCAAATTCCATTTGCAGCTTGGACCAGGCATGTACGTTTCGGGTACTTTACCCTCGTCAGTGATCCTCAATCTAAATAATGTAATATGACCAAAGAATGTGAAAGTTATTTTGTCCAAAAATGTACCGAAAGACGTAGCAGGAGGGCGGGATATGATGCTACAGGACCAACGTTACAGTACAGGAATTTGAAGCCGCGCACTCATCGTAAAGTAAATACACAAATTTAAATTCTAAAAATAGAACCAGAAGGCGCTAGTGAAATGAATTTGGGCGGCTTATGAAAAACACTTTAAACCAATCTTAATGCACCAGACACGTGTTTCGGATGGTACTGTTTAAATGCCGAAGTGCGTTTCAGACACAGCCATGCAAATATATTTCAGTAGCGCCCTCTAGATTGATCTTTTTTTTCATTTTAATTCATGCATTTTGCTCGGAGTGCGCGGCTCCATATTTCCTGTAAGGTCAATTCATTAGCATAGCTACCAGTAAATAAAATTCATGTCCAAAATAACATTGGAGGGTGGTGCTGGTACGTTAACCTCCTTTTATTTCGCTGCATATGATAATTTTGGATGAAATGACAAGTTTCAAAAATGCAATGATCGCTGTGCGATATAAGTCCCCTACCGGCGGCATAAATTTATGACTTGCATCTCAGTTCATCAGTTCGTCGTCTGCAACAACAGCCAAGAAAAGTCTGGGAAACTGAATTCAAGAAATTTGCTAAGTCCAAGGGCCATAACTCTTGTCAAAATTAGTCAATCTAAATTAAACTCAAATCTGCATCACACTATAATGTATTCACATACAAAAAATCAGCTCATTATCTGCAATAAGAGGCATGAAAAAGTCCGGGAAACTAAAATTTTCATGAAATTTGATAAGTCCAAGGGCCATAACTCTTGTAAAAATAGGCCAATGGAAACCAAACTCAAACTTGGTCTGTATCACACTGAGATGTATTCATTTACCAAAAATCAGTGCATTATTTGTAATAGAACCAAAGAAAAGTCCGGAAACTGAAATTTTCATAAAATTTGCTAAGTCCAAGGGCCATAACTCTTGTAAAAATAGGTCAATCGAAAGCAAACTCAAACTTGATCTGTATCCCATTGAGATATATCCACATACCAAAAATGAGTTCAATTTATCCAACAACAGCGGATAAAAGTCCGGAAAACTGAAATTTTCATAAAATTTGCTAAGTCCAAGGGCCAAAACTCTTGTAAAATAAGGTCAATCAAAAGCAAACTCAAACTTGATCTGTATCACATTGAGATATATCCACATACCAAAAATGAGTTCAATATATGCAACAACAGCGGAAAAAAGTCCGGAAAACTGAATTTTTCATAAAATTTGCTAAGTCCAAGGGCCATAACTCTTGTAAAATTAGGTCAATCGAAAGCAAACTCACACTTGATCTGTATCACATTGAGATATATCCACATACCAAAAATGAGTTCAATATATGCAACAACAGCGGAAAAAAGTCCGGAAAACTGAATTTTTCATAAAATTTGCCAAGTCTAAGGGCCATAACTCTTGTAAAATTAGGTCAATCGAAAGCAAACTCAAACTTGATCTGTATCACATTGAGATATATCCACATACCAAAAATGAGTTCAATATATGCAACAACAGCGAAAAAAAGTCCGGAAAACTGAAAATGGGACAGACGGACGGACAGACAGACAGACCGAGAGGAAACTAAGAGTCCCCTTCGGCGTTGCCGGTAGGGGACTAAAAATGAGTTCAAATTATCCAACAACAGCGGAAAAAAGTCCAGAAAACTGAAATTTTCATAAAATTTGCTAAGTCCAAGGGCCATAACTCTTGTAAAATTAGGTCAATCGAAAGCAAACTCAAACTTGATCTGTATCACATTGAGATATATCCACATACCAAAAATGAGTTCAATATATGCAACAACAGCGGAAAAAAGTCCGGAAAACTGAGATTTTCATAAAATTTGCTAAGTCCAAGGGCAATAACTCTTGTAAAATTAGGTCAATCAAAAGCAAACTCAAACTTGATCTGTATCACATTGAGATATATCCACATACCAAAAAATGAGTTCAATATATGCAACAACAGCGGGAAAAAGTCCGGAAAACTGAAACTTTCATAAAATTTGTTAAGTCCAAGGGCCATAACTCTTGTAAAATTAGGTCAATCGAAAGCAAACTCAAACTTGATCTGTATCACATTGAGATATATCCACATACCAAAAATGAGTTCAATATATGCAACAACAGCGAAAAAAAGTCCGGAAAACTGAAAATGGGACAGACGGACAGACGGACGGACGGACAGACAGACAGACCGAGAGGAAACTAAGAGTCCCCTTCGGCGTTGCCGGTAGGGGACTAAAAAAGCAAAATTATATGAATGAATCAAATGAATAAAGGCAAAAACAAAGCTTCTTTCATAAATGCAACAGAGCTGGGAAGAAGTCATTGTTACATTGTTACACTTTAACAGCAATTCTCTGTAAGAACCAAAGAATGTCAATGACATGTCGGCACGGCATGTCATGGCTTTTAGAGATTTTTGGTATGGAAGTTCAATATAAAGTTACTAGTATGTAAATCAACCCCAGATTTTTCAAAAAAAAGAAGTTGCCGTTGCAATGGTAACTGTGTCTGAAATTTCACAAATCGGGAAAATGTATAGGATGAAGCATATTTGTAGGCTTCGTTACCATGGGAACAGGTACTATTTTATCTGAAATTCCTTTGAGTACTTCCTTTCAATCCTTATTGTTATACATATTTGAAAAGATTTTCACTTTCATCTCGGATGCCTTTTGTATAAAAGATGGAAAATTATGCCAAAACAGGCGATCTAAAAGCTCTGTTTTGGGGCATTTAAAGACCCTTTTTTGCACATTTTTACCGTTTTACAATGTTGAAAATTTCATAATAGCACCATTTTTTAAATTCCAAATTCTAGTTATCAAATTAGTATATATCATCTTTGAACTTAACATTTCTATAAAATTTGATTCGGCTAATTTGTCCTTTTATATGCACAGCAGTGTCAAATTTAGTTGCTATGGCAACAATCATCTTTACAGTTTCGATACGTTGAGTTTAAACACAATCTCTATCAAACTATTCACGCATTTTATTGGAACAGAAGTTGATGTATACATCTATCAATTATGTTTTAATGTAAAGATGACCTTGGAAATATTTTAAGGTCACCCACTGCATTTCCAAGGTTTTTTAACTTAAAGTGACCAAATTTGACGAAAATCCAGACTTTTCATAACATGAAAGTGCCAATATTTTAGAAACCTTGAATTATAGAACTTACATTGATAAAGTTTCTTCACATCGTTGAATATCTAAATTCTTTGCGTGTATTTAGATAAAAAAAGGAACGAAATCTGTATTTTCTTGTTTTTGACAGAAAAATATTTTCCTATTAAATTGCTACATTTCAATAAATTCTAAGATTTTTTCTTTCTTATATTCATGAGCTTTTATAATAAATATGACCTGTGAAAATATTCAAAAATAAAATTCATTAAAATTGGTAACAAAAAATTGAAAAATTCTAAATTATTTGCAACATTTGAGTCTCAAAGTAGAAATGACCTTGAACATCAAGTGAATGACCTTGAGCATTTTAATTATTTTTATGTTAAAGAGTTAAGTCATATCTATCCATCCATACATTCTGACAATCTTATGTAACTCTAAAGAGGAATAAAATCAATTTCAAAGATAATATGAAACAAGCAAAAAGGTCTAATATTGCCATGGCAATGGATTTTGACGACAGAATTCAGGTAAAACTCTTAAATTTCCCACTTCAATGTTTTTATCATTCATTTGTCAATAAACAGATATTTCCTTTGATGAAAATCAATGGTCTCCTTTTAGTGCATTTTGTTATATCTAAGATTGAAAGTGGCCAAAAACATACGTACTAAATTGGCCCATATTTTCATGAAACAACCCAGGCTGGATCATGTGCAACTCTATGCTATATCAGCCAAATCAAAAAGAGGCTAAAATATTATCATGATTATAGACCGGAAAGATTTTTCCAAATTCCTTTAAACATGATCTTGGAGATACATATATATACATGTATGACAAAATTTCAACAGTGTGGTGAGAACTCTGTAAAATCACACAGATCAAGATTACAAAGTAGTAACATGGCAATTACTTATGGAGAGATAGACAGACTGACTTATGGAGAGATAGACACACTGACTTATGGAAAGATAGACAGACTGACTTATGGAGAGATATAACACTGACTTATGGAAAGATAGACAGACTGACTTATGGGGAGATAGACAGACTGACTTATGGAGAGATAGACTGACTGACTTATGGAGAGATAGACAGACTGACTTATGGAGAGATAGACAGACTGACTTATGGAGAGATAGACAGACTGACTTATGGAGAGATAGACAGACTGACTTATGGAGGGATAGACAGACTGATTTATAAAGAGATAGACAGACTGACTTATGGAGAGATAGACAGACTAACTGACTTATGGAGAGATAGACAGACTGACTTATGGATAGATATAGACAGACTGACTTATGGAGAGATAAGACAGACTAACTGACTTATGGAGAGATAGACAGACTAACTGACTTATGGAGAGATAGACAGACTAACTGACTTATGGAGAGATAGACAGACTGACTCCAATCCCTACATGTAGAATATACTTCTTTACATTTTTTTACATATTTTTCGGCTAGCTTTGGTAAGACAGATGCCAGACATGTACTAGAATACCTATACCTCTGTCATTTTTGTCTCTCTGTTACCATAAATTAACATGACAGGTCAAAGGTTAATCCAAACCATTTTTCCTCCATAATCTATATGTTTATCGAAAGATTTAAGAATAAATTATTGTTTTACATGTTTAACATTGTTTAATGAGAAAGATCCCTAATATTCTACTCTTTATTTATTTTAATAATTTCATTAAATTGTATAAGCAGCTGATTCAGTTCTGATGTTAGCTTTCTTTCGTTGCTCGTGCGTCCTTGATTATTCTCAACCATCCATAAACCATCTTTGTTGTCCCTTTCTTCTATAAGCTTTAAATTGTCTTCACTGTCACGTGGAGATTGATCTATTTCAGTCTTCTCACAATGGACTTGGTCTATCCCAGTATTGTCACATTCAGTGCTTTCATTTGTAATTTTGACTAGTTCACTTTTTCCATACGTAGGTTCCATTTCCTCTTTTTTAGGTTCAGTTTGGACAACTATTGATGTTTCTGTGTTTTTGAGTGATTCCTTTGCAGAATCCCTATCCATTTTCAAGCATTTTTCTTCAAGTTCTCTCACACTAATGAGTAGATCTTCTAACTGTTTGATTTTATCTTCACCTAGGTCAGTCTTTGATATATGATTCAATGAAAGTGTGGCACTGAAAAAAAAATCAAATCATGATACATGAACACACATATCAACAACTTGAAATATAAACCCCAATCATAAGTATGGACAGACCTTGACTAATCCTTTGTCACCTAAAACTTTGAAATATGACACTGGATATCATGTTTCTGAGCATATAAGCAATAATCATCAAAAGATTTATGTTTCTGAGCATATAAGAAATAATTATCAAAATATTTAATAAGTTCTGTTAAAATGTGTATACTATGTCCATCTGTAAGAAAATGTAAAGATTCTTATGTATTTTCTATCTGACAGCAACATAATATTATTGGGATAAATAAAGCCTACGCTCACGCAGCAAGATACGCCCGTTGGGATTTTTTTCACAACACCAAAATATCTAAGTCCCATAACTCCATAAGGACAAATTGGATGAACCTTAAAATCGAAAGGCGGCTTCCTCTTCAAAGTCTGATCAAAATGTACAAATATCATGAAAATCTGTTGACACATATTCAAGTTATTGCGTTCCATGCACCTATATTTTGCCCTTAGCTTAACATGTATGTGCATATAACCCCCCCCCCTTCCTATTACACACAATATCTCGCTTATGCGACCAAAAAATTAAAAACCCGTTACATATGTCAAAGAGCATCCTTTCTGCCCATTGGTCTCGTTGGTTTATGTGTAGTCATTTATGTTTGGTGTTTCTCTGTGGTTTGCCATAGCGTTCCTTGTACGATTGCGTCTCTTTCTCTGTGTGTCTTCTTTGTGTTTTTACAGTTGGTGTTTTGGGGGGTTAGCTGTTGATGCTGCAACTAGGTATTGTTGGAGATCCCCTCCTTTCTGTCTAAGGTATATTCATATCGCAATTGATACATTATTTCAAAGCAAGCTCAAACTACAATGAGGTAAAGAAGATCCTGACGATAAACTCAACATCACTCACAATAGATCACACAATTGAGAATCAGCGGACCCCTAACAATCTAGAGGTGGGACCAGGTGCCCGGGAGGAGTAAGCATCCCCTGTTGGCTAGCCGCACCCACCGTCGATGTTCAAGAAAATATAAAACAATCTTTATAACATCTCGTTGCCCTTCATGTTGGTACATATTTTAGGTTTAACTAGAACCATCCAAAACATCGAATGTAACAAATTTACCGGATATTACTCTTTTCTGTACGGCCTGCCTGACGGTGCTGCTAGCAAATTTCATAAAATTGGTACTGTAGAACATATATTTCAATGATAAACGTCTTCAAATTCCATTTGCAGCTTGGACCAGGCATGTACGTTTCGGGTACTTTACCCTCGTCAGTGATCCTCAATCTAAATAATGTAATATGACCAAAGAATGTGAAAGTTATTTTGTCCAAAAATGTACCGAAAGACGTAGCAGGAGGGCGGGATATGATGCTACAGGACCAACGTTACAGTACAGGAATTTGAAGCCGCGCACTCATCGTAAAGTAAATACACAAATTTAAATTCTAAAAATAGAACCAGAAGGCGCTAGTGAAATGAATTTGGGCGGCTTATGAAAAACACTTTAAACCAATCTTAATGCACCAGACACGTGTTTCGGATGGTACTGTTTAAATGCCGAAGTGCGTTTCAGACACAGCCATGCAAATATATTTCAGTAGCGCCCTCTAGATTGATCTTTTTTTTCATTTTAATTCATGCATTTTGCTCGGAGTGCGCGGCTCCATATTTCCTGTAAGGTCAATTCATTAGCATAGCTACCAGTAAATAAAATTCATGTCCAAAATAACATTGGAGGGTGGTGCTGGTACGTTAACCTCCTTTTATTTCGCTGCATATGATAATTTTGGATGAAATGACAAGTTTCAAAAATGCAATGATCGCTGTGCGATATAAGTCCCCTACCGGCGGCATAAATTTATGACTTGCATCTCAGTTCATCAGTTCATCGTCTGCAACAACAGCCAAGAAAAGTCTGGGAAACTGAATTCAAGAAATTTGCTAAGTCCAAGGGCCATAACTCTTGTGAAAATTAGTCAATCTAAATTAAACTCAAATCTGCATCACACTATAATGTATTCACATACAAAAAATCAGCTCATTATCTGCAATAAGAGGCATGAAAAAGTCCGGGAAACTAAAAATTTCATGAAATTTGATAAGTCCAAGGGCCATAACTCTTGTAAAAATAGGCCAATGGAAACCAAACTCAAACTTGGTCTGTATCACACTGAGATGTATTCATTTACCAAAAATCAGTGCATTATTTGTAATAGAACCAAAGAAAAGTCCGGAAACTGAAATTTTCATAAAATTTGCTAAGTCCAAGGGCCATAACTCTTGTAAAAATAGGTCAATCGAAAGCAAACTCAAACTTGATCTGTATCCCATTGAGATATATCCACATACCAAAAATGAGTTCAATTTATCCAACAACAGCGGATAAAAGTCCGGAAAACTGAAATTTTCATAAAATTTGCTAAGTCCAAGGGCCAAAACTCTTGTAAAATAAGGTCAATCAAAAGCAAACTCAAACTTGATCTGTATCACATTGAGATATATCCACATACCAAAAATGAGTTCAATATATGCAACAACAGCGGAAAAAAGTCCGGAAAACTGAGATTTTTCATAAAATTTGCCAAGTCTAAGGGCCATAACTCTTGTAAAATTAGGTCAATCGAAAGCAAACTCAATCTTGATCTGTATCACATTGAGATATACCCACATACCAAAAATGAGTTCAATATATGCAACAACAGCGGAAAAAAGTCCGGAAAACTGAACTTTCATAAAATTTGCTGAGTCCAAGGGCCATAACTCTTTTCAAATTAGGTCAATCGAAAGCAAACTCAAACTTGATCTGTATCACATTGAGATATATCCACATACCAAAAATGAGTTCAATATATGCAACAACAGCGAAAAAAAGTCCGGAAAACTGAAAATGGGACAGACGGACGGACAGACAGACAGACCGAGAGGAAACTAAGAGTCCCCTTCGGCGTTGCCGGTAGGGGACTAAAAATGAGTTCAAATTATCCAACAACAGCGGAAAAAAGTCCAGAAAACTGAAATTTTCATAAAATTTGCTAAGTCCAAGGGCCATAACTCTTGTAAAATTAGGTCAATCGAAAGCAAACTCAAACTTGATCTGTATCACATTGAGATATATCCACATACCAAAAATGAGTTCAATATATGCAACAACAGCGGAAAAAAGTCCGGAAAACTGAGATTTTCATAAAATTTGCTAAGTCCAAGGGCAATAACTCTTGTAAAATTAGGTCAATCAAAAGCAAACTCAAACTTGATCTGTATCACATTGAGATATATCTACATACCAAAAATGAGTTCAATATATGCAACAACAGCGGAAAAAAATCCGGAAAACTGAAACTTTCATAAAATTTGTTAAGTCCAAGGGCCATAACTCTTGTAAAATTAGGTCAATCGAAAGCAAACTCAAACTTGATCTGTATCACATTGAGATATATCCACATACCAAAAATGAGTTCAATATATGCAACAACAGCGAAAAAAAGTCCGGAAAACTGAAAATGGGACAGACGGACAGACGGACGGACGGACAGACAGACAGACCGAGAGGAAACTAAGAGTCCCCTTCGGCGTTGCCGGTAGGGGACTAAAAAAGCAAAATTATATGAATGAATCAAATGAATAAAGGCAAAGACAAAGCTTCTTTCATAAATGCAACAGAGCTGGGAAGAAGTCATTGTTACATTGTTACACTTTAACAGCAATTCTCTGTAAGAACCAAAGAATGTCAATGACATGTCGGCACGGCATGTCATGGCTTTTAGAGATTTTTGGTACGGAAGTTCAATATAAAGTTACTAGTATGTAAATCAACCCCAGATTTTTCAAAAAAAAAGAAGTTGCCGTTGCAATGGTAACTGTGTCTGTAATTTCACAAATCGGGAAAATGTATAGGATGAAGCATATTTGTAGGCTTCGTTACCATGGGAACAGGTACTATTTTATCTGAAATTCCTTTGAGTACTTCCTTTCAATCCTTATTGTTATACATATTTGAAAAGATTTTCACTTTCATCTCGGATGCCTTTTGTATAAAAGATGGAAAATTATGCCAAAACAGGCGATCTAAAAGCTCTGTTTTGGGGCATTTAAAGACCCTTTTTTGCACATTTTTACCGTTTTACAATGTTGAAAATTTCATAATAGCACCATTTTTTAAATTCCAAATTCTAGTTATCAAATTAGTATATATCATCTTTGAACTTAACATTTCTATAAAATTTGATTCGGCTAATTTGTCCTTTTATATGCACAGCAGTGTCAAATTTAGTTGCTATGGCAACAATCATCTTTACAGTTTCGATACGTTGAGTTTAAACACAATCTCTATCAAACTATTCACGCATTTTATTGGAACAGAAGTTGATGTATACATCTATCAATTATGTTTTAATGTAAAGATGACCTTGGAAATATTTTAAGGTCACCCACTGCATTTCCAAGGTTTTTTAACTTAAAGTGACCAAATTTGACGAAAATCCAGACTTTTCATAACATGAAAGTGCCAATATTTTAGAAACCTTGAATTATAGAACTTACATTGATAAAGTTTCTTCACATCGTTGAATATCTAAATTCTTTGCGTGTATTTAGATAAAAAAAGGAACGAAATCTGTACTTTCTTGTTTTTGACAGAAAAATATTTTCCCATTAAATTGCTACATTTCAATAAATTCTAAGATTTTTTCTTTCTTATATTCATGAGCTTTTATAATAAATATGACCTGTGAAAATATTCAAAAATAAAATTCATTAAAATTGGTAACAAAAAATTGAAAAATTCTAAATTATTTGCAACATTTGAGTCTCAAAGTAGAAATGACCTTGAACATCAAGTGAATGACCTTGAGCATTTTAATTATTTTTATGTTAAAGAGTTAAGTCATATCTATCCATCCATACATTCTGACAATCTTATGTAACTCTAAAGAGGAATAAAATCAATTTCAAAGATAATATGAAACAAGCAAAAAGGTCTAATATTGCCATGGCAATGGATTTTGACGACAGAATTCAGGTAAAACTCTTAAATTTCCCACTTCAATGTTTTTATCATTTCATTTGTCAATAAACAGATATTTCCTTTGATGAAAATCAATGGTCTCCTTTTAGTGCATTTTGTTATATCTAAGATTGAAAGTGGCCAAAAACATACGTACTAAATTGGCCCATATTTTCATGAAACAACCCAGGCTGGATCATGTGCAACTCTATGCTATATCAGCCAAATCAAAAAGAGGCTAAAATATTATCATGATTATAGACCGGAAAGATTTTTCCAAATTCCTTTAAACATGATCTTGGAGATACATATATATACATGTATGACAAAATTTCAACAGTGTGGTGAGAACTCTGTAAAATCACACAGATCAAGATTACAAAGTAGTAACATGGCAATTACTTATGGAGAGATAGACAGACTGACTTATGGAGAGATAGACACACTGACTTATGGAAAGATAGACAGACTGACTTATGGAGAGATATAACACTGACTTATGGAAAGATAGACAGACTGACTTATGGGGAGATAGACAGACTGACTTATGGAGAGATAGACTGACTGACTTATGGAGAGATAGACAGACTGACTTATGGAGAGATAGACAGACTGACTTATGGAGAGATAGACAGACTGACTTATGGAGAGATAGACAGACTGACTTATGGAGGGATAGACAGACTGATTTATAAAGAGATAGACAGACTGACTTATGGAGAGATAGACAGACTAACTGACTTATGGAGAGATAGACAGACTGACTTATGGATAGATATAGACAGACTGACTTATGGAGAGATAAGACAGACTAACTGACTTATGGAGAGATAGACAGACTAACTGACTTATGGAGAGATAGACAGACTAACTGACTTATGGAGAGATAGACAGACTGACTCCAATCCCTACATGTAGAATATACTTCTTTACATTTTTTTACATATTTTTCGGCTAGCTTTGGTAAGACAGATGCCAGACATGTACTAGAATACCTATACCTCTGTCATTTTTGTCTCTCTGTTACCATAAATTAACATGACAGGTCAAAGGTTAATCCAAACCATTTTTCCTCCATAATCTATATGTTTATCGAAAGATTTAAGAATAAATTATTGTTTTACATGTTTAACATTGTTTAATGAGAAAGATCCCTAATATTCTACTCTTTATTTATTTTAATAATTTCATTAAATTGTACAAGCAGCTGATTCAGTTCTGATGTTAGCTTTCTTTCGTTGCTCGTGCGTCCTTGATTATTCTCAACCATCCATAAACCATCTTTGTTGTCCCTTTCTTCTATAAGCTTTAAATTGTCTTCACTGTCACGTGGAGATTGATCTATTTCAGTCTTCTCACAATGGACTTGGTCTATCCCAGTATTGTCACATTCAGTGCTTTCATTTGTAATTTTGACTAGTTCACTTTTTCCATACGTAGGTTCCATTTCCTCTTTTTTAGGTTCAGTTTGGACAACTATTGATGTTTCTGTGTTTTTGAGTGATTCCTTTGCAGAATCCCTATCCATTTTCAAGCATTTTTCTTCAAGTTCTCTCACACTAATGAGTAGATCTTCTAACTGTTTGATTTTATCTTCACCTAGGTCAGTCTTTAATATATGATTCAATGAAAGTGTGGCACTGAAAAAAAAAATCAAATCATGATACATGAACACACATATCAACAACTTGAAATATAAACCCCAATCATAAGTATGGACAGACCTTGACTAATCCTTTGTCACCTAAAACTTTGAAATATGACACTGGATATCATGTTTCTGAGCATATAAGCAATAATTATCAAAAGATTTATGTTTCTGAGCATATATAAGCAATAATCATCAAAAGATTTATGTTTCTGAGCATATAAGAAATAATTATCAAAATATTTAATAAGTTCTGTTAAAATGTGTATACTATGTCCATCTGTAAGAAAATGTAAAGATTCTGATGTATTTTCTATCTGACAGCAACATAATATTATTGGGATAAATAAAGCCTACGCTCACGCAGCAAGATACGCCCGTTGGGATTTTTTTCACAACACCAAAATATCTAAGTCCCATAACTCCATAAGGACAAATTGGATGAACCTTAAAATCGAAAGGCGGCTTCCTCTTCAAAGTCTGATCAAAATGTACAAATATCATGAAAATCTGTTGACACATATTCAAGTTATTGCGTTCCATGCACCTATATTTTGCCCTTAGCTTAACATGTATGTGCATATAACCCCCCCCCCCCCTTCCTATTACACACAATATCTCGCTTATGCGACCAAAAAATTAAAAACCCGTTACATATGTCAAAGAGCATCCTTTCTACCTTAAGTATACAAAATTTCAAAACATTTCGACCAGAAATAGATTTTTAAATAATTTTTAACTATTTTAGTATATTTTCACTGTATTTTAAAATGTCTAAGTCCCATAACTCTGTAACGACATATCGAATGAACCTGAAAATCGAAAGGCGGCTTCCTCTCCACAGTCCAATCAAAATGCATGAATATCATGAAAATCCGTTGACGCATATTCCAGTTATTGCGTTCCATGCGCCTATATTTTGCCCTTAGCTTAACATGTATGTGCATATAACCCACCCCTCCCCCTTCCTATTACATACAATATCTCGGTTATGCGACAAAAAAATTAAAAACCCGTTACATATGTCAAAGAACATCCTTTCTACTTGAAGTATACAAAATTTCAAAACATTTCGACCAGAAATAGATTTTTAAATAATTTTTAAATATTTTAGTATATTTTCACTGTATTTTAAAAATCTAAGTCCCATAACTCTGTAACGACATATCGAATAAACCTGAAAATCGAAAGGCGGCTTCCTCTCCACAGTCCAATCATAATGTATGAATATCATGAAAATCCGTTGACGCATATTCAAGTTATCGTGTTCCATGCGCCTATATTTTGCCCTTAACTTAAAATGTATGTGCATATAACCCCCCCCCCCCTTCCTATTACACATAATATCTCGGTTATGCGACAAAAAAATTAAAAACCCGTTACATATGTCAAAGAACATCCTTTCTACTTGAAGTATACAAAATTTCAAAACATTTCGACCAGAAATAGATTTTTAAATAATTTTTAACTATTTTAGTATATTTTCACTGTATTTTAAAAATCTAAGTCCCATAACTCTGTAACGACAAATCGGATGAACCTTAAAATCGAAAGGCGGCTTCCTCTCCACAGTCTGATCACTATGTATAAATTTCATAAAAATCCGTTGACGCGTATTCAAGTTATTGCGTTCCATAGGCGGACGGACAGACGGACAGACGGACGGACGGACGGACGGACTTCGCCATACCATAATACGTCCCGTCAAATGACGGGCGTATAAAAACCCTTGCCTCTTACACCTAACAGTTAGCATTACTAAGATGACAAAACTATAGTGCTACCAAAATTGTTTAAAAAGAACAAAATAAACTTTTCTGTAGAAATTGAATCCATTAATATTTTAATTGAATTGACTTAGACAAAATTACCATATTCGTCCTCTAAGATGAGCAATGTCCTTGACCTCTGAACACCCATCCAAAAATCCTCTGTTAAAACCTTCTTGTAGTTTTACCTCTTGACCTTGAGCGAGGCCTTCCCTGTATCCATCCTGTACAAAATATAAACAAATTGCTTCATTTCTCGCAAGTTAATTGTCATGACAAATTTCATGGAAACTTTTTTGAAACATTAAAGCCGGAAAACAATTTATTATTCAGTCATTTTATTTGTGAGTTAAAGATATAGATTGTTTAAACAAAGGTATTAACCCCAAAAATGGACCGCTCTAATCAATACATATGCTACTGTTACTGTTGCCAGGCAGCTCAACATCAGCATAATTACAGGCTTTCAAGTGGTTTTTGGGCAAAAAAAAAGATTTTCATAATTTCATTGGTTCATGCGACTCAGGGAATTACTGGACAACAAACCACGGCTTAGATATTAGCTAGCTTTTATTTCTCAAAAAATCTCTAAGGCACAGTCAACTTGATAAAATCCTTCCAATGTAACCGTCAATCTTACTCGCTGTCAATGCTATAATCATCGTAATTTCCCTGTTCTAGTTTACGCTAACATCGCGATGCGTAAAGAACTATATACCAAATGGCGGGCGGCTACAAGACTTCGGTGCGTTAGCAGTATACCGGAGTCTTGTAAGCAGGACTTAAGGTGTATAGGGGATAGTTGAAATAACGAAAATGGATAAAATTATGGAAACATATAAAGTTTCACTAGAAATCAACATTAGTGTCAGCATTTCTATAAAAGGGTGACTTGATAAATTGTTTTTGGTCATTTTATTAAATAATGATATTTTCAGATGAGATATTGCGGTTGGGAAACTCATGGGTACCCTTGATCCTCACACTTTTAGAAGTAACTTATATATTTGAGGGAATTTTCTTTAATTTTCAACAAATCGGTCTTTGGAAACGATGTTACTTAAGATTTATAAACATAGAATTGAAAATTGATCAATAAAACACATCCGAATACTCGATCCTTCGGTTACTGCTTTAGCAAAGTTGCAAAATTGATGAAATGTTGTTGTTAAAAGATCGACATGAAAGATGATGGAAGTCCAATATTTTTATCTATTCGATAAATATTTGAGACATATGCCAACCATTCTTTGTTCCTAGTTTCATGTCTCAATTTAACGACACAACGAAGTTATCTTGAAAACCCTCCAAAGCTATCAATATTGCGCAACACTGGGCAAATTTCTAGATCTATTATCGTAAAAGAACTGAGACCTTTGATACAATGGATTCTGATTTCATCCAATCCCTCGATCCAATGACACTGTCATCAACATCTTCATCGTACAGATCTATAGTTGCTGGTGACGCAGGATTCATGCTTTTTCCAGCGTAGTTCCGGATTCTCTTCAGTCCTATTCAACTTTGATTTTACAATAAAAATTTACTTCCGTTGAGTAGACAAGGTAATACATTTTCATTTTTCGTCAATTTACGAAAATTGCTTTGCTTAAATGATTTAGACCTTTTAAAGAACAACAGTATTTGTTAATGAAACCAAAATGCAATTGCATTTACTTTAAAGTGACAACTTACCCGGCATTTTAGCTCAGCTTTCCTCTGATTTGTGCACTGTAGTACTTGGGCCACTATTGTTTGTTTCCCCTCCCCTCGGGTCTGTTTTTTTGTTTTTTCCAAGTGACTGGGCAGACGGGTAGAGTGTTGTAGACAATTATCGGCACCTTTACGTTTTACCTTGCCTAGTGGCAGGTGCGTCTAATGTTTATTATTTTATCGACTATACCATGCGAAGGGGATTTTTTTTATCGACCTTGACCACCATCTCTATATAGCACAAATTTAGCCCACCTCTTGATAAAATGGTTTTTGCAAGTCAACTTTTGTTCAGTGTTATCGGCATATGTCCAGTATTATCAGCACCCTTAACAAAAGAGATGAGCATTTCTTTTAAAATCGCCGTTGTGAGATGGCTGAAAATGTAATGTTACAAGTTTATGACTATACCATGTGATTGGTGTTCCCCAAGACGCCCGCAACCAAACTTTTATTTTAGGTCGTCGTAACCCTGGAAGGTCATAAACGCTTCCGAATAAAGTTCACCCATGAAGTTATATTTTCTGCGTGTTCCACGTTATCGGCATCTTCCCTGATCAGTTTGAAAAACGTTGGTTAACACTGAAACTGGGTCGGATTACCACTGAATATTCTTTTATATTAAAAGACAATAAACTAATTTACAAATTTCAATATTTATCTACTGAAAAACGGAAATGAAATTTTCCAAAAGCGGGAAGATGGCTAGGTACATAGGTAAGTATTCAGATATGCAGATAATTATAGACGGGTCACGAAAATGGGATATAAATTGGAAGGAGTAAAAGGTAGGCAAGTTCTTCATGAAAATGGTCGAAAAATATGAAATATTAGAGAGAGGAATACACTATGCAATTGTGAATCTGAAAAGAATTACAAAAACCAACTTCAAATTCTATGAAACACCAACTCAAAAAAGGAAGTTTTTTTATTTGTTATGATAAAGACGGTGTTTTCCCTACTATTGTTTTCATCTTTTTTAAAAGACAGTGGTAGGCACCATATTTATTAGGTATATGATGGACTGAACTTCATAAAATTGTTTCTAATATACTGTTGCTTCTACCTGTATAACAAAAGAACAACAAACACGTCAATATTCTCGTTTATTATAGGCGATGAATAAAGGTGCCGATAATTGTACCCTGCCGATAACAGTCAACAGCACTCTACTTTTTTTTATTTTTTTTTTTTGCTGCTAGAACTTTACTACATGTATCCACAGGTACTCAGACTCAGAGAAATTTGTCTATATTATCTTTTTTTTCAATCGCACACTCCTTTCGTTATGTTTGTAATAAAGCCTGAGACAAAGAAAAGGGGGAGGGAGAAGGTATGGAACTTCTCTGAGTATAATTTTTACAACAAAAGTAGGTCACGTCTCGCTTCAGATCGATTCTCGCTTATTTAAGGGGTAATGCGTATGGACAAAAGTTTATCGGCCATATTGGATTTGAAGTGAAGCATACTTGAAAATCTGTCGTTCTGCAGAATTAAGACTCCAATTTTAGCTATTTTAATACTAAGTTTTCTTTACCTCAATATCGTCATTTTCCCATCATTTTTAGCAAAAACTACATCAATACGAAGATATAGAAATTCTGACCACTTGCAGTTACATGTCACAGAGATTTAATATAGAATTACATAATAGTATTTTTTTTAAAGTTTTGTATACAAACAGTAAATTTGTAATAAACCATTTTGTAATTGTCCAGTAATTTTTAGCTTTGTCCGGTAGATTTTAAGAAATTTCTACAGGACAAAAGTCCTGTGGATTTTTTGTCTCATTCGTAAACTCTGTAAACCATCTATCTCCCCTATATGAGTTTCAATCCGAACATTTGACAACAAAATAGATAAAACTTCACTTATCAGATTTCTTAAGTGAGCTGTGTGGACAGTAGCATACAGTTGTTCAGGTAGTGTTATCTCCCACTCTCTACTTCTGTTTTCAAGTGCCAACTTGTCCATGTTGTACAAAGTCAAAGTTACAATATTGGCATATGCTAGTGAATGCAAAACAAATTAGACCATATCATATCTGTCTCAGTGTCTGTCAAATGGGGCTCGCAGAGCATACCTGTCAACTTTTTTGGACAAAAGAGGGTCAATGACCCTCTTTTGGAAATGAAAAAGAGGGTCATTAGTGCGCGAAACAAAATCACAAGCTTTTTCTTGTGTCATTATGAATAAAATCTAACCCCCCAAATAATACAGGTCAATAAAGTTCATTTTATTGTTAGACATGCAAGGAATTTATTTCAATTGTAATACTGCATTATTATGACAATGTTTTAAGGGTGAAACGTCTACATGTGTACACGGAGCCATTTCGTTTTTTGGCTGTAAACGTTTACATAATTTCTAAACATTTACACGGTACGTAACATACAGTAAAAAGATCTTCTTAAATGAGTCGCGTCAAGGGAAAAGGGACCTTCGTGACGTTGTTGTATTACGTCAGAATATCGCTGCCAAACGACGTCATAAAGTTTGCTGCGTCGGTGTTTTTATCACGTGTAACTGCGCCTTCGTCCAGAGTGTGGCTTACGTAATTACTAGTATTTCATACGATGTAAAGTTGAAGAATTTAAAGGAACATATAAAGCTTAATGGATTTAAGGGTGAGTATGTTTTTTTGTTTGACAGAACTTGTTATATTACCTAATTTTGTAATCGTTTGGATCTTTTGTCTTTGATACTGAAATGTATTATTCTAAAAATTAAAAGTAGTCTTTTAAAATCCAAAAGAAAGAATGAGTAACATTGCATAAACGTAAACATAGTTCAGTGGTCAAGCTAAGATTGGAAAAGGTTTATAACTCGTACTTCGTCATATTCATAGTGAATTTTTCAAATAATTTTTAACTACAATATTTCCGGAAGAAAAATTGAATAAAAAAGGAAGAGTTTGATGAAGATTTGACTATATCATGAAAATTGTCAAGGTTAAACGATAAATTTATGAAACGGATAGCAAATGGCTTGGGTGTGTCGGTCTTAAAAAAAAGAACCTGTAAATAATGGTTAAAATTTTCTTCTCCAATTATGATGTTGTAGTGGCTGAGTGGCGAAGCATTTTGCTTTTCATGCGGACGACCGGGGTTCGACCTTGGGCGGGGGCACCTAAATTTTTTTCTTTCCTGGGCTTTTTTAATTTTTATTCATACATTTTTTTTAATAGGAATTGGATCACATTGACAACGAGTTCCTGCCTCATCAAACAGTGCGAAAAACGTCCAGGGTAGAAGATGTGAACGGCGACGAAGATGAGAATATAACGGAAAATGTCGTAGATATTGACGAACGCATTCGGGAATTCAGATCTACATTTTGTGAGGAAATCGATGAGAATGATAACAGTGATGAAGAGATGACGATCGTGATGATATAGTGTGTAATGGGAGATTCGACATAGGTGATTTCGAGGGAAAAGTAAAAAAGGCATGCACATGCAAAAAGGACAATTGTTTAAAAGACTTATCACTCGATGCAATCCAAAACGTAATCTTGTCTACAAATGAACTAACACGGGACGAGAGAGACATGTACATCATGGGGAAATTAAACTGTGTGGGACTTGGTGACAAAACACAAAGAGGAAAGGAAAGGAAAAGGAAAAGATATGCCTACTATCACCAAGGTCATGAAATCTGTAAAGGCGCCTTTATGCTTCTACACGGTGAAAGCAACAAGTACGTGAAAAACATCGTCGCCCATATGAACGAGAACGGCAATGTCCCAAGAGTCCATAAAAACAAAAACAGACGTCCTGCAAATGCCTTCTCTTTTGATGAGCTGAAACATGCCCTGAATTACATCATGCATTATGCAGAAGAGGTCGGGTTACCACAGCCAATGGTCCGCGGTAAGGGGAATCCCGTCGTATTCCTACCATCTTCGGGAAGCAAGTCGGACTTACACAAACAGTATGTGGCATCGTGCGAGGAGGCCGGGATCCGACATTTAGG
This sequence comes from Pinctada imbricata, assembly GCA_033119305.1. NCBI lineage: Eukaryota > Metazoa > Mollusca > Bivalvia > Pterioida > Pteriidae > Pinctada > Pinctada imbricata. Next base: position 35,325,924 of record VSWD01000005.1, on the reverse strand, counting down.
CTTGACATCATTTAAGCTACTATGGAAAGATTGCTGTCCGCATATAAAGTTCATGTCACCCATGTCAGACATGGGTCCGAAATGCGAGGAGCACAGGGATGCCATTTCCAAAGCCGTTAGTATGGAACAGAAACAGGAAGCTGTCCGATTATTTTCAGAGCATCTCACCATTGTACAAAAAGAACGAGAGGTAACGACAGATAATAAATGCTAATTATGTGTAGAAAAGCTTATCTGAAATCAAGTAAAATTAAATAAATTAAGAGACAAAATAGATAAAAAAAAAGGAACAAAGAAAAAATAAAAAAGCTAATAATAAGAATTAAAAAGAAAGTGAATGATAAAAAAATAATTAGAGATAAATAAAATTGGAAAATAAGTAGATATTGGAATTTTAAAGAGGTAAGAACTAGACTATAAATTTTAGATTTAGATTATAAGATTATATAGATTATAAGAACTAGATTATAAGACGATTCGGAAACAATTTTACGTTAATTTGAAAACACCAAAGGATCTTACACCCCCCGCCCATCCTAGCGAACCCCTCCCCCTATCCCAGCGAGCCCCTCCCCTCCCCCAGAAAAATCACTTATTACAGATTAATCAGAACGCTCTGTAATATGAAAAAAATATGAATAACAGAGCTGACCTTTCAAAGAATTTCTAACTGAATATTAATACTAATGGATTGATTTTAATTGATACAAGTATCTTATTTCGTTAATACGATCGTGCGATAGAAAAGAACAGATACAATCAATATTTTAATTTTCTATTTACAGGTATACAATAAGTCCGTTGGTGACGCAAGGGTGGAAATGACAGATTACGTGCGTCCGGCCGGTGTTATACCCCCCTGCAGTGCAAATCTTACAAAGGTCCACTACACTATGGATTTCTCACAGGCTGTCTCTGTACCCCACCGTGCAAGACAAGAGGGTCCACTTTATTTTCTGGTGCCGAGGAAATTGCAGTTGTTCGGCATTGCAGTGGAAGGAATTTTTCGCCAGTTCAACTACGTCATTGACGAGGACCAGACGATCGGAGAAAATGGGACGGGTATCAAAGGACCTAATGGTGTGATATCAATGTTACATCATTGTTTGCAACAAAATGGTTTTGGCGAAGAGGAATGTATTATACATTGTGATAACTGCGCCGGTAAGTAGTTAGCGGCGAACGTAAGCAACTCAATACAAAATATTTCAAACCAAAAGACATAAAATACATGTAAAATTAGTGAGAATACGAATAATTATTGACTAAATTGTGATATTACACAGTATTTTGCATGTATAGTCGTACGTCATGTATATTTATAATTGAATTTGTTTCAGGTGAGAACAAAAACAGATACGTCCTCGGATATTTGTCATGGTGAACGCTCATAGGACTGCACAAAAAGATCACCTTGTCTATGCAGGTTCCGTACCATGGCCGCTGTCTGGTTGACGCTGGATTTGGACACATCAAGCGTCTGTATAGAAGGACTGATGTTGACAGTCTCTCATCTATGATCAATGTGGTGGATAAGAGTGCGAAATCCAATGTCCCTGTGGGCTACGAGAATCCGCGAAACGGGGAACACAACTGGGAGTGGTACGATTGGAAAACCTATCTTTCTACCCACTTCAGCCCTCTTCCTGGCATTCGGAAATACCGTCACTTTACTTTTGACGTTCATAGCCCAGGTCTGTACATTGTGCATATTGTGAAATTCTTTCTCTTTCATGCACTTTTGAGGAATTATTTGTGGGAAAATTCATTCAATACAATAAGAAATTATTATCATACCGGAACGTATAATTTACATATTTATGTAGAATGTAATTTTCTTGTAGGAAGTGTTCAAGTGAAAGAAATGTGTGATGGAGTACCTATATCGGTAAAGCTCCTGAAGTCCGAGGCCACAGCACTGACAGACCCTCCCATGCCCACCATTCTCCCACCAGCAGGTATCACAAAGGAGAGGGAGACATATCTGTACAATATGATCCGGCCATACGTTCGGGATCCATTCAAGGATGTCACGTGTCCCAATCCAGAAGAGTGATTTAAGTAGTGACTGCTATACATTCAGACTAAGCTGTATTCATGATAATTGGGGAACAACACCATTACATATGGAGAGTTTTAACTTCATTCTGTTTATCATTCAATGAAATTGGTGTCTTTTATTTTGATCTTTTATTAAACTTGTTTAATGTTCAATGTTGTCTCATTTATGAAATCATCGTAACGTCATGACGTCATAATGACGTTCTTACACTGGTATACTGTAGATTAGAGAGCTTTTCAGCAATTTTAAACCTGATAAAAGAGAAAAACGACACGATTTGGAATCTACAGAGTATGTACTATATGAAAAAAGAAAAAAACAAATTTTGAATATTTTGTCACAAAGGTCCCTTTTCGCCTGACACGACTCAAATATCATTATGAATAATATGAATCCCCAATGCTATTTTGAACATACATATTATTTGGATATGCTTCTGAATCGACCCTACAGGAAATTTGGAGCCGCACACTTTCTGTAAAGTAAATGTGCAAATCTAAATTAAAAAAATAAAAGAGGGCGCTACTGAAATAAATTTTGGTGGAAGCATCACTGATGAGAATTTAATATTCGAAACAGGTGTCTGGTGCAAAATAAATTGAATGAAAACTGTATAAAACAGTACAAAAATAAACAAAAAATGTATGTTTTCCATTGTTTAAAAATCAAAAAAGGAATAAAAGAGACAACATTGATAGTTATTTATCTCTTTGTCTACCAAATACTTATTTTGAGCTATTTTTCCATAATCACATTTAGCTTTTTTGCATCGATTTTGTAAACATGCTGCCAAACAGCCAAACAGCCAAACTATTGGAATTGCAAATATAGATAATGACTACATATCCCAATACAAAAAAAAGGTTGGTAAATCAGAAAATCATAAACATTATGATAAAACTTTACAGGAACCAAAACCTCCACTACATGAAAAGAAGTGAACTCCCAATATGGGAGCAATACCAGGTGCCCAGAACCTTAAATTTATCTCCTATATATGTCTAAATGTTTAAGTGATCGGAGAATATTCAGAAGAAATATACAAAAGAGACAAAAAGGAATTAAAAGCTTAGGATTTTATATCTATCAACTGTATTGAAAGTTTTGATGCAGTAACTCAACATTTGTGTATCGATACGTATTGAAAATCTCAAAATATCAATACACTTCAATATCAATATACATTGTACAGCACTAATAGGCATATTGTCAGCCAGGTTACAGAGAAAAAACACATCAAGTGAGCTTGCAGATATTGAATAACAACTGTGTATGACAGTTTTTCCAAGCCCTGGCAGAGGACTTGCATATGCCTTTCTATGCTAAATTAATTTGATAAAAATCTACCAGATACATGTGATTGATGTATGCCAATTTCTGCCACTTTGTGAAAATCAAATTGACCCTTTTACAGATCAAATCAGCTCTTTGTGCAAAATACGTAGTTGGCCCTATGAATTATGAAAAAGGGCTGAAGTCTGTAAAAAAAATACTGCCAGGTGTAGTATAAATGAGAAAGCAAAGGACAAAAAAGTTATTGTGTTTGTTCCTTAATCATGTTAATATTATGATAATACATGTAATTTTAATTGTTTTGTTGATGAATGTATAATTATTATGTACAAAAGTCATGTGAACGTATATTTATAGAAATACAATAATATTTTTGTTTCCCATGTTGAAGTTTTCCTCCTTTTTTGTCAGGTATAAGTATGGCTATTCCTCCAGGGAAAACTCCCATAAGTTTCCTACAAGAGATCTGTACTAAACGAGGGATAACGCCTCAGTATGATCTGATAGCTAACGAAGGGGCTGTGCATGAGCCAGTGTTCCAAATGAGAGTAACTGTGGGAGATGTACTCGCCACAGGAAAAGGTGAAATCAAGCTGTTCAGTTAATAACATATGAATGTCGATTAAATGCTTCAATCTAATTTTTTCCAAAGATGTGTGAGTTTTCTCAGAGGATTTATATTTTAGAGAAAAATGTGCTGGAAACTAAATCAAATTCAATCCCTGTTATTGATATTGCAGAATTTACATAATTTGTAATGATAAAGATAACTAATTGAAAAAAAAATCAATTGAAAAAGATTTTTTTATACTTTTTAGGAACAAGTAAGAAAAAGGCGAAGCATGCTGCGGCCCATAATGCACTGCGTCAGGTATTGGGACTCACTAACGGGCCAGAAACTGAACAATACGGCTCTGATCAGAATCAGTAAGCTTATTTGATTATTGTTACAAACTTGCCATGATGCCCTAAACTTTGTTGCAATTATATTTATTTAAGAACAACACAACATCTGAAGCTTTTCTTGAAATTCTTCCAATTGGGATTACTTTGAGCTAAACCGCTCAGTCCGGATTAGTATTTCTGTTTGTCTTTACATACATGTAATAGACAATCTTCACATTAATTCAATAGACTTGAATTTTAGACACTCCCAAGACGTGACATCACAACATTAAATTTTGACGTTATTTCTAACTGTGACATCAAAACAGGTTTGTGACGTCATAATGATACAAAATGTAAATAACGTCAAAAGTTGTGATGTTGGGTCTTGGAGTGTCTAAAATGCAAGTCTAGAGATAATGTGAACATGGTTTATTTTGTACATGATAGAACTGGAAAAATTAAGAAAAAAAATATCAGTCACAAAAAATAACCCTTTCTTGTCCCTGTATAAATACCAAAATGTATGTTATTTCATCAATTGAAATTATCCACAGAGTTCTTAAAGTCTTCCAATGAAATTAAGAACATTTGGGGATTTTTAAAGGTCCAAATATTAATAATATAACGTGAGTTTTTATCAGACCAAATAATTTTTTATTGGCAAACTGTATAAAAGCAATACCGGTACTTTTCATGAACTCTGATCATGCTGATCCATCTGTTACATGTAACATGTCAGACATATATCATAATATCCTTTGTCTCTTGATTTTTGTACCAGGAATTCCAATCCCTCAGAGGACGGTGATCTGGGTAACCCTGTTGGAGAATTACAAGAGTTTACACAGAAAAAGTTAATGAAACCACCAGTGTACGAATTCAACAGTGAACAGGGGCCCCCACATAACAGAGAGTTTGTTTGTACTGTAAAGATGGGCAAACTCACTGAAAAGGGTAGGTTGATCTTGTAAAGAGTAATGAGAAATTCGTATTAAACAGGGTGGCCACGGACTCTTGAAAACAGGGAAGATGCAAAATAAAAATTCCTTGCAGGGAATTTGAAAATTTCATGAAAATCAGGGAAAAATCATTGAATTTTATATCTAATATTTAAAAATATTACAAGTACCTGATGGAATTGACAATATACATTTGAACAAAGACAGACTGAAGTAATTCTGTTGCTGATGAAATGTCTTAATTTTTTTCTGGCTTGCTGCGCTTGAAAGAAGAGGATCTCACAGGTCTCAAGTTTGAAAAAGTTCATGTATACTATAAATTGCTTTATTTTCGTCAGAACCAATTTTCGTCAATTCGTAAAAAATGACCATTTTGTCAGAACGTAAATTCGTCATCCAATGTTCCCTAAAATGTAAATTTGTCTGTTCAAATGCCAACTTAACATTTAGATCCGCCGTCAATTCCTCCTCATGTGCTTCCTTCATTGTTTGTTTAACAGCTATTGGTAAACAAACAATATTAGAGACATGTATATCACCTATCTTGCCGTGAAAACATTATTTAGTAATTAGAAGTACATTATATGTGACTTTGTGTTCGTATTCAGTTTTCATTGATTTGCCATTTGCGTGTCGTAATTATTCTATTCATTGTCTTAAAACTCGGAACCTTTAGCTTTTTTCTCCCTCCTCAACAGTTTATATTTAAGTTTACCAACAGATTAATACAATTTTCCCTTACTACAATTCATTAATAATTATCAATGTGTGCTTCACACTGTAAGAATTTTTTTGTCATGAGTATTCATATTCGTCGGTATGTACATGTAATTTCGTCAAAAAAGGCAGACGAAAATTTGTATCTGACGAATAAAAACCAATTTACAGTACTCTTTTCTCTTTCCAGAATCAAATAGAAATTTACATGTATATTATTGATATATAGCCATATAAAAGTAACATCCTGGTCTATGGAAATTGTAAGAACAAATGCTTCATTTCATAGTAAAAGGTAAGGAGACTATTTTGAATGGTTTCCTTGCTTTGTAAATGAAAAACTAAACTTGATTTGATACAGAAATTTGGGGGTATCTACGCTTGTTTAGGAAAAAAAAAGCCGTGAATGAGTCACCTCACACATGATCACGAACTTAAGATGCCATGAATAAAACACGGTTTACAGTACTCATCAAACAAAAGGTATTCCTAATGGTAAATTTTTGGAACAGACAAACAGAGAGACATGCAGAGGAATGGAGGAGAATCTGTCTGTCCTTTAAAGGCTTTATTCTTTTATTTTAGTGGCTTTTTATGATTTTACAGTGGGAAAAATCATTGTAGATTTTCTGTATTTCATTGTCATGCAAATTGAGTATGGATGTTGGAAGATTCCAGAGTTGATTTAGTGGCTGTTAAAAAGGAGAATGCATATCACCATGGATCACATTTGCAGATTGTTAATCCTAAATGAATATTTTTATGTCCCCGGAATCATAGATTTGGGGGCATGTAGTTTTTGGCCTGTCCATCTGTTTGTTTGTCGGTTTGTTTGTCTGTTTGTCCGAAAAAACATTCACATTGGGCATAACTTTTGACTGGAAGGTGATAGAGCTTTCATATTTCGCGTGTGTATTCCTTGTGACAAGACCTTTCCATTGATACCAAAATTTTTGACCTCATGACCTTGACCTTTGACCTTCTTTTCAAAAACTTTAACATTTGGCATAACTTTTGACTGGAAGGTGATAGAGCTTTCATATTTCACATTTGTATTCCTTGTGACAAGACCTTTCCATTGATACCAAAATTTTTGACCTCTTGACCTTTGACCTTCTTTCCAAAAACTTTAATATTGGGCATAACTTTGGAATAGTAAGTGATAGGGCTTTCATATTTCACATGTGTATCCTTGTGACAAGACCTTTCCATTGATACCAAAAGTTTTGACCTCGTCCCCTTGACCTTTGACCTACTTTTCAAAAACTTTTGGGAATAACTTTTGACTGGAAGGCGATAGAGCTTTCATATTTCACATGTGTATTCCTTGTGACAAGAGCTTTCCATTAATACCAAAAGTTTTGACCTCATGACCTTGACCTTTGACCTACATTTCAAAAACTTTTGGGAATAACTTTTGACTGGAAGTTGATAGAGCTTTCATATTTCACATGTGTGTTCCTTGTGACAAGACCTTTCCATTGATATTAAAAGTTTTGACCTCATGACCTTGACCTTTGACTTACTTTTCAAAAACTGTAATATTGGGAATAACTTTTGAATGGTGATAGGGCTTTCATGTTTCCTTTGACAAGACCTTTCCATTGATACCAAAATTGTTGACCTTGACCTTTCACATACATAACAGAAAATGAAGTTTATACTAACAAAGATGCCACCGGGGGCATTCGTGTTTCACAAATACAGGCTTTATTCATTCTAAAGTGTTTGATTTCATGATTTTGGTTCTATAACAGTTGACTGTTTGTAGGTACGGGACGATCAAAGAAAGCGGCAAAAAGAACGGCAGCCAGTCTGATGTTAATACACGTGAGAAATCTGACATCCGAGGGAGAAAATAAACAGATAGAGGAATCAGACGAGGAGGATGAAATACCACTGGTAAGGAACATCATCATGTCATTTGTTTATCAAATGTCATAACTTATGGTCTGTTAAAGAAAGTGGTGTAAATAATTTCTGTTTCATACGCAGATTTGTCATTACCGTCTACCGGAATTTTCATTTTACACCATGACTTTTGACTTAGTAGCCTTGGTCATGTTGATCATGAATTTGACCTGCTTTTAGTAAAATTAAACATAACTTTGAACCATAGGGGTTAGGACTTTGATATTCCTTTTAGCTAGATTTTTGATACCATGATCTATGACATGATGACCTTGACTTTTGACTTAAAGTATTGTTCTGGAAGTCGCTATTTATAGGCAAACACCCATCTGGTAAGCGATGTTATCTGCCCTATACGTCATGTTAAAATTAGATGCTACTTTAAAATCCGGCCATACCATGTTTAGCATTTTCTTGCTGTATTGTAGGGTGCTTCAGAGATCAGGTCATCTTATACAACCTTGAAAGAAGGGAAGGTCAAAGTTCCGATCCCCAATGCCCAGCAGAACAAAGAGCTTCAAATTTTCTACCAGAAAGTAAAAAAGAACAATAAAAAGCTGAAAAACTCGAATCTCAGTGCCCCAGCTACAAACTACTGCCAAATGCTGCAAGAAATTGCAGAAGTTCAACGATTTGAAGTCAGTTACATTGATATAGCTGAAAAAAGTGTGTCTGGTAAGAAATTTTTGTTCAAATTATTGAAATTAATTGCTTTCTTCATGTTCTTGTATGTTTATATCTGTGTCACATTGGGTTTTTGCAGTGAAAAAGTCTAATAAAATTGCTGTAATTTTCTGAGTTGCAACTATTATATATATGGACTAAGATTTCATGATGCCCTGAGCTAGGAAATTCTTTCTTTCAGTTGGACTAATGTCCATGGAATTCAAGTACATGACCTCATAAAATATGATAAAAGAAGAAGAAGGCATCAAATACATACGTACATAATTTTACACATTATTCATCTACAGTGTTAAATTTCATCCTCTTACAGGTCAGTTTCAGTGTTTAGTGCAGCTCTCCACGATGCCAATAGCCGTGTGCCATGGTACAGGGACTTCTATTGATGAGTCACATGCTCAGGCAGCCCATAATGCATTGCAGTATCTCCGCTTGATGACAAAGACGTAACCAGGGCCCCCAGGATGTATCATAGCCTCACTCTGACTAAATGGTTGCCATGGAAACAGATTGCTGATTATCTTTGAAATTGAATTACATTTTTTCCAATATAAGAATACCTTGATGTTACGAAATTTAAATATTTCTTTATGTGCAATATTTTCTCAAGGCATTTTTTTTTTCATTTGTAATTCTTCTGAAATTTTGAGTCATTGATATTGGCTCATAGACATGCCTTTCTTTGATTCAATTTTCCCTTAAACTATTTTTGAAATATCGTTCAAAATTGGAATATATATTCAATGTAATTGAAAGCGCTGTTAACTTGTACATGATTGTTGATACAGGAACCATTTCTTTTTCATCAATTCGTTTAAAATGAAAAGAAATCTAAATGTATTTAAATTGACTTGTCCTACGAGTTTAATTCAAAGATATTTAAATTGGCAAATCACAGACTACAAATCCACGTGTGACGGCCATTTTTTTCTTGGTGCGGTTATGCCATATTCTGGGATAGACATATAAATCCCTTTAGCATTTACTCGATGTTTTGTGTATTATGTTGTTCAAGTGCTTGTATGAATGTTAGATTTTGTTGAGAGTAGAATGTTATTTGACTTGAAGATTACCTCCCATTTGTTCATGTTTTTCTCACTTCTATGACGTTTATAACATGTACATGTATAAGGCAGATGTACAATTTCATTGTTCATCCATACAAGTATTGCTACAGCGTATATTTGAAACAGTTTGAAGAATTGTATGTTCAGTAAATGCTGGTTAAATTTTTAAATTCATCAATGTTAACTTTTATTATTGCATAATTTTTCAATACAATTTACAAGAAGTTAATTTTGTGTTAAATTTTTGATACTCTGATTTCTTGTCTTTTGAACACTTTATTTACAATACATCTTATTATATCAGCAGCTACATATAGTAGAGGGTTTCTATAGCAACACTATCCTTGTAATGAAATCATGATGTCATTAAAACGTTTACTTGCCAGTTTTCTCCCCGTCTTTTTGTAGTTTACAATGAATGGAAATGACAGCTTTAGATGCCCATTCACAGTGCTAAATTTCAAATTTTTCTCGCATGCGTATATTAATTCCTCAATGTATTATTATTGTTTTATGCCCTAAATGATGTTGATAAATGTGAAACAAGGAAATAAAGAATAAATTTCAAAACAATTTTTGTTGTTTTTAATCTTCGTATAAAAAGGCTCTAAATGAGCTATCTTTATAGACTGCGTTCTATCATCCTTCAGATTACAATGTACATTAATTTTTACTCCCTCAGTCTGTGTATTTGGAATAACATTTTATCTTCTCATAATGGAGCCATTTCTTGTAACAAATCTTTCATATGCTTTGTCAAACAAGATGGATGCGCTGGCATTGGCTTATTTTCAACATCACACAATGGCTCTATGGAATTTCACCAAACCTTAAAAATTTGTGATTATAAATAGTGTCCATCTCCAAGCCTGTTGTTCACTCACCTGAGCTTGAGCTTTGATATCGTCTACTGTAGGTTGTAGAAGTTAACTTTTCACAATTTATTTCCATGCCCTTGGTCTACTGTGTTTGGCTCATCTGTCTATCACTCCATCAATATGAGGTGTGTAACAGCAGGTAGTAGGACTTTCAGATTTTACACATGTGATAGATGCTTTCATATAACATGTATGCATTCCTTGTAGCAAGACCTTTCTATCTATACTACTGATATAACTTTTGAATGGTTAGTGATAGTGACCTTTCTAATGATACAATATTTCTTACCTTGACCTTGGATTCGATATATATATGGTGTGCTCTTTGTGATATGACCTTTCTATTGGCAAACAATTGGTTATCATATGACCTTGACTTTGGAGTTTGACCTAGCTTTTTGAAAACACCGACCTTGGTCATTACCTTTTAACCGTTAGGGAAAGGGCTTTCTTGAATTCTTTGTGACAAGACCTTTCAAATGGAGACCACACTTCTATAAATTTACTTGTCTACCTTGGAGTGTGACAAAGATGACATAATATACATCCACATTTGACACACAAACACATACATGTACTATCTTGTTCTGCAAAAATTTCAAACTAGTGCAAATAATATGTTTTTATAATTTTTACTCTTGACATTTCATTTTTGATATATTCAATGATTACGATAATAGACAAAACATTACAATAACATCTTGCTCTGCCCCGCAGACAGAGCCTTGATCGCCATGGTTACCCGATCCTTTAGTTTCGGATCGGCTGGTAAGTCTTTTGATTTTTTCCGCAGTAAGAAGTGCTGCATGAAAAGTTTGAGTCCTTCCTGTAACATCTGTAGCTTAGAAAGAGGAGCAATTCTAATAAAAACAGCGTGGGATATATCCTCAGGATGGTCGACTAGAAGTTCTGTTAAAACCTGCTTCATAAACCGAACCATCGCGGTGTCTAACGTACCAAACTCTACAACCTGTAATAGTATACATGTATATACATTGTATAATGATAGAGGAGCGATTCTAATAAAAACAGCATGGGATATATCCTCAGGATGGTCGACTAGAAGTTCTGTTAAAACCTGCTTCATAAATAGAACCATCGCGGTGTCTAACGTACCAAACTCTACAACCTGTAATAGTACAAATACAAAGATAGAGGAGCAATGCTTATAAAGACGGTTTGTATATGTCCCCAAGATGATGTAGGAGAAGCTCTGTTAATGCCTGCTTCATGAACTGGACCATTGCCCATAGCAACATTTGACCTTGTGACCTAGACCTACTAGTAGGCAACACACAAGTGCAGCTTCAAAATGGGCATGATGTTAAATTCAAATTCAAAACATATCTTGTCTTTACTAAAGGAATGAAATTCTAAATAATTATCATAAATATGATTAAACCAGCTGAAAGTGTTGTATAAAACATGCATTTGCAAGAGTTTGATTGCGGCGAAAATTTCAAAAGAATTGTGATATCCCCAGTCTTCTACTTGTCTTAGTAATAATAACAACCAAGATTATATTTGCATTTGTCCCATGGTGTCTGATATCCCCAGTCTTCTACTTGTCTATAACAACCAAGATTATATTTGCATTTGTCCCATGGTGTCTGATATCCCCAGTCTTCTACTTGTCTATAACAACCAAGATTACATTTGGCAGGTAACCGCACCTACATGTACTTCTTTAAAGGAAATTCTCAAATTCAAGCAATGCTCTTAATGTTTGTCATCATTTTGAGATGTTTTCAGATGATTTTGACATATTTTGTATTTTAAATTTACATGTACTTTAAACTTGCCTTTCTCAGCATTAAATTTTAATACAATGTAGATGTACAATATACAATATACATGTATGTACCTTGAAAATAGATAAGGACTGAGCTTTAGTAGACAGTAAGTAAGTGACTAGCTTGGCTAGATTGCTCCTATTGTATTCTGTTAAGTTTCCCATGTAGATGTACAATATACAATATACATGTATATACCTTGAAAATAGATAAGGACTGAGCTTTAGTAGACAGTAAGTAAGTGACTAGCTTGGCCAGATTGCTCCTATTGTATTCTGATAGATTTCCAATGTAGATGTACAATATACAATATACATGTATATACCTTGAAAATAGATAAGGACTGAGCTTTAGTAGACAGTAAGTAAGTGACTAGCTTGGCCAGATTGCTCCTATTGTATTCTGATAGATTTCCAATGTAGATGTACAATATACAATATACATGAATATACCTTGAAAATAGATAAGGACTGAGCTTTAGTAGACAGTAAGTAAGTGACTAGCTTAGCCAGATTGCTCCTATTGTATTCTGATAGATTTCCCATGTAGATGTACAATATACAATATACATGTATATACCTTGAAAATAGATAAGGACTGAGCTTTAGTAGACAGTAAGTAAGTGACTAGCTTGGCCAGATTGCTCCTATTGTATTCTGATAGATTTCCCATGTAGATGTACAATATACAATATACATGTATATACCTTGAAAATAGATAAGGACTGAGCTTTAGTAGACAGTAAGTAGTGACTAGCTTGGCCAGATTGCTCCTATTGTATTCTGATAGATTTCCCATGTAGATGTACAATATACAATATACATGTATATACCTTGAAAATAGATAAGGACTGAGCTTTAGTAGACAGTAAGTAAGTGACTAGCTTGGCCAGATTGCTCCTATTGTATTCTGATAGATTTCCCATGTAGATGTACAATATACAATATACATGTATATACCTTGAAAATAGATAAGGACTGAGCTTTAGTAGACAGTAAGTAAGTGACTAGCTTGGCCAGATTGCTCCTATTGTATTCTGTTAAGTTTCCCATTTCTTTGAATTTGTCCCACAGGGCAAACTGAAACGTCATCTGAAACGAAGATCATGGTCGTTAGTAATTAAATCATTCCAACTTCAAGTTGACATGAAGATGGTCGTTAGTAATTAAATAATTCCAACTTCAAGTTGACATGAAGATGGTCGTTAGTAATTAAATCATTCCAACTTCAAGTTGACATGAAGATGGTCGTTAGTAATTAAATCATTCCAACTTCAAGTTGACATGAAGATGGTCGTTAGTAATTAAATCATTCCAACTTCAAGTTGACATGAAGTAATTGCAGTTTGGAAAGAATGAAAAACAGAATGATGGAAAATTACAGGTTTTTACATATTTAATTAGGAGAAAAATGTCTGATAGTTTTTAATTAGAGTTGAATCAATACATATAACAAATACATGAGTGGACCAGTTCTAATGAAATTTACATTAAGTTTTTAAAGAATATGATACGGAAACTAATCTAAATTTGTTCATCCATCAATCATTTATTGATTAAAATGAATTTACAACAGTTTACTGAGACATACATTTTTACTTAGATCTGCAATTTATAAATAAGCTCTGAATTATTTTTTGTCAAAAATTACCTGAAATCTTCTATCACATTCACAGAATTTCTGCATCAGTAGAGCGTAGAATGGATTGAACGTTTTTTCTTGCTGACAGCTATCAATGATAACATGGATTATCTCTCTTTCTTGTTGATTCTTCAAGCCGAGCCGCATCAACTTCTCGAAGGCATCGATGTAGTCCTGTAATACACAGATACATGAAGAATGTACCATAGAAATAATAAGGAACTCCAAAGCTAAAATACATGTATGTTCACATACATATACCATAAATTAGGTCAATATCTTCAATAACAAGATAAAATAGGCCAGAAAACTGGTCAGGAATATCTTGAAGTTTCAAAATCCAAAGGTCATAATTCTGGTAAAGATAGGTTACTGGTTGAAACCAAACTAAAACTTGATCTGTATCACAATAGATAATTTTGCAAATATTTTACACAAAAATCAGTTCAAAATCTTCATAAACAATTAATGCGTGTATTAATGCGGAAAACTAAAACGTGTCAGACGGATTGGTTACAGATGTATGGAATGGAAACATGTATTAGTCCTTTGGCTAAAAATAATATTAGACAACAAGAAATAATCTTTTAGAGGTCGACTTATCTTTAAACCAGGTTTAGCTTGTTTGTTTTATTCTCAAAAGTCGTTGTATAAAATCTCACCTCAGCAGTCATCATGACACAGAATATATTACGTCTTATGTCAGTATTCATCCTCTGCTTGTGAGCTAACTGTAGAATCTTGGAGCTCATCCCATCAATAACAGAGCTGGTCGTTGTTATGGTTACATCTATAAATAGAATAATACTTGTCAGAAGACAACATCGCTCGCCGTGCAGGATTTTGATAGTAAAATGGCACTTTCATAAAAGATAAAGGTCAAGGTCACTAATTCAAAAGTCATTATAACAAATGATAGCAATGGTCATTAGGATTCTATATGTGAAATATCAAAGCCCTACCCCCTATAGTTCTAAAGAAGGTCAAAGTCACTTAGTCAAAAGTCATGATATAAAATGAAAGCTCAGGTAATGAGAATTTACATGTGAAATATCAGAACCAAGGTTAAAGTGTTGTAAAAGTAGGTCAAAAGTCAAGGTCACTAGGTAAAAAGTCATGGTATCAAATGAAAGGTCTGGTCATGAGGGATCTATATTTGAAACATCAAAGCCCTATCACTTATAACTTAAAATTAAGACAAAAATCAAGGTCACTAGGTCAAAGGTCATGGAATCAATTGAAAGCTCTGCTCATGAGGAATACACATGTCAAATATCAAAGCCCTACCCCTTATAGTAGGTGAGATTTAGCCCAGGTTGAAGTTTTTTTTAAAGTAGATCAAACTCAAAGATATAGGTCACAAGGTCAAAAGTCAAGGCCTGGTCATGAGGATATTGCTTGTGAAACATCAAAGCCATACCCTTTATAGTACATGAGACACAGCCCAGGTTATTTTTTTTAAAGTAGGTCAAACTTCAAGGTCAAGGTCACTAGGTCAAAAGTCAAGGTCTCGAATGAAATGTCTGGTCATGAGGAATGCACATGTGAAATATCAAAGCCCTACCTCTTATGCACAGGAGATACAGCCCAGGTAAAAGTTTTTTAAAAGTAGGTCAAACTTCAAGGTCACTAGGTCAAAAGTCAAGGTCCCAAATGAAAGGTCTGGTGATAAGGTATCCACTTGTGAAATACAATCTACTTTTGATAAGTCGAACTTCAAGGGATCATCAGAAAAAGTTCGACTTGTCAGGAGTTTTACTTACTGAGTACATGACCAGCAATCGATTTTTAAAAGACTGGTGTATTTTTCTTTATCACCGTTCACAAACGTTTGTGTTGTTTTCTTTTAACGATCAAGCAAACTTTCATGTAATTAATGCATCTCCAAAGCATGTATCAGTAATCAGTTATCTGTCCAACGATCCTCTTGCAATTAATTGATTTTTGTTGAAGAATTAAAATCTAGTTGTGGTTCGACTTATCGAGGTGATTTTTCAAAATTAGTTAAGGGACCTAAAAATTAGTTCGACTTAACGGAAAGTTCGAGTTATCGGAATTCGAGTTATCAGGAGTGAAAATGCATAGAAACCAATGGAACAGAAACGGGACTTTTAAAAATAATTCAAGTAAAGCGGAAATTTGAGTTATCCGACTTTGAGTAAACGAGAGTTACATGTAACTGTATATAAGCACTACCCGTTAAAGTAAATGAGATATAGCCCAGGTTAAAGAATTATAAAAGTAGGTCAAACTTCAAGGTCAAGGTCACTAGGTCGAAAGTCATGGTCCAAAATGAAAGCTCTTGTGATGAGGTATCCACATGTGAAATATCAAAGCCCTACCCCTTATACTTATAGTTCATGAGATATAGCCCAGTTAAAGTTTTGTTCAAGCAACCGCCGACGCCGATACTCAGACTATGATATTAGCTCCCTGAACATTCCTTGCGACTCGCTTAAAATCAATTCTATAGGACCAATTTTTAGAAAACATAGATTCTAAGAGCAGAAAGATTTGAAGTTCCCAAATGGCAAAGCCAGACAGGGACTTAGTTTTTTTTTACAAAAAATATTTTTTGTGTCTGATTTTTGAAGAAAATGACCTTTCCTTTTTCAATCCCACATGCCTCTTTTGATTTGAGTCACCTTTAAACACTGTACTAGATTTTTATGATTACATACATGAGCAACAAGCTCTGCAATATTCAATCTATCTGGGAATATTTCACTTATTGTGCAATCTAAGCAGAGTGAGGAAAATTACACTCAAATACATCTATTAAGTGTACATATACTTACCTGGCATCACGCCTTTATCCCTGCCCTCCCATGCTGATCCTACAACCCACCATTTTCCTTTGTTCTCTGCATGTAACAGGTCATCCAAACTTATCCTTAACTGACCATCTCCTAATGTAGTTCCTATAAGCATGTTAAAACAAATTCTAAGTTTACTTATAGGGCTGGGACGATACCGGTCTCAAGCGTATCGATACGTATCACGATACAAAGCCTACGATACGATATGTATCACGATATTTCTGATGTACATTGATAACTATATTTTTCGAGATCCTGGAGACAAAATCAACATTAACAAAAAAAAACCACAAGCAATTAAACAACTTTGAACAATAACATCAGTTATTACTGATAGACAGACTGAGGCTAGTTGGCTTTTCTCACATGTTCATTTTCAAAGGCATAATCTTAATTATAGTATAAGTATTATCAATAGTATTAATTGGAGAGCGTATCAAATCACACAGACACATTGAACTCGCATCGTCTTAATTTCAAGAGTCAGTCACCTCAGTGTCCTGAATTTGTAAACAGTTTTAAGGTCAAATGTCTGGAAATGGGACCAAGGTTGTGCCCAGCCCAATGTTGAGTCCAGCCCAGCCCAATGGGCCCACCCCATGTTTTAGCATATGCCCATTTTCAAAGTAAGTTCATCTACAAAGCAAGCTATGAATTGGTAAATACGAGGGCCTCGTATCCTCAATTTGCAAATGAAAATTTCATGAATTTATGCAAGGTCCCCCCTCCTTTTTCAATACATAGAATTACATTGTTTATCTCTCTTGTCAGTTCCCCTTCCTATTTGAGTTATTTTTTCATGAGGAAATCTTTTTTAAAAGTATTACACATAACATACGCTCCTTTCCGTAGAATATTGATAATGGAAAGAATTACAGCAAAATTGTTCTTAAAAGTTAAAATATTTTCCGTTTCTGTACGTATTATTTGATGTGCATGTATTTATCACATTTTGGAGAGAGAGTTAACCACGTGGGCGTATTTTTTTTTTTTAATGATTTTGATTCTTGAGCTAAACTTGTCGCTGACATGGTACAGTCGGTTTTGTATTTAAAAAATTGCAAATTCATGAAATTTAAGTAACTATAACGTTCGCATACGATTTCAGAACTCTGCCTTTCAAATAAATAAATTATCTTAAAACTGAAGAGATTCAGGTCAAACGCCAGTACGTACCCAAAAGATCGATAAATAAATGGTGGATTACGCACGCATGAATCTGGACAACAGTTACTTCATACCGTTTTTACGTCGCACTTTTAAAACAACGTCTACCCATATTATCTTATAAGCTTTGATAGCATCAGGTGGCTTATCCAGACAATGGTTTCTTACAAATTTGTAAATTTTAGGAACGGATTCTGAAAACTTTACTTTCGCTGCTTTCATTTTTTTTTTATCTTTAGGATTCCCGCGAACTGCAGAAAATTGACAATTTGCATACTATCCAAAGCAAACAGAGGAATATTAGTCAACAAAAACATCTTTATCTTTTAGGGAGCAACCATTTGATTTTTATGGGGGGGGGCAGGAAGACTTTGCAAAAAAAAATTTCCGGATCGAAATTTTAGGGAAATAAATTTTCCGGCCCAAAGGGCCGGCGAAAAAAATTTTCCGGATCGTGAAATTGCCCCTCCCCCCTCTCTTCCGACCTTTCCAATGCCCAGTAAACACTTTTTGTGTATCATAAACTTAGTATAAAAAATGGAACAAACTTAATGGAGTGAATAAATCAAATTCAAAAGTCATTAGCACCATATAGCATGTCTCCGTTGAATATCATTTAATTAAATAGATTATAGGCATCATATGCCATTCAAGAAATTAAAATGAAGTGATCTGCTGGCAAGAGATGAACTCATTCTGTGTTTGATGTTTAATACGGCCGATAAATCACGCTGAATTATTTAAACTTTAGAGTAATTTTCAGCATTGAAAAATTACCCAAAAAAAAAAAATCCGGCACGAAGGGCCGGCGAAAAAAATTTTCCGGCTCTGAAAATGACCGAAAAAAATTTTCCGGCTGGCAAAAGTCTTCCTGCCCCCCCCCCCCCCCCCCCCCCCCATAAAAATCAAATGGTTGCTCCCTTAGGTCTCCACTTCGACGTATACCGGTAAGTCACAAGTTTCAGATAGACCGAAGCTTTCAATCATATGAGTTGCCGAGCTTTTTCACTGCCTTTGAGCGGAGTTAAAAACGGGTGCGGAGATCGCGATACAGCCTCAGCGTATCGATACGCGTATCGTGGAACACTGTATCATGATTTATCGATATATCGATGTATCGTCCCAGCCCTATTTACTTACATGTATACGATAAGATAAGACTTACTTAAAGTCGGTAGTACATACATGTATATTTTGACTAACATGCAAGTTAGAAGATTTTGTACATTAATATGATACAATCGTGCACAGAAAAATTTACTTTACTCTTTTAAGGTCTTTATAAAATAAGATTTAAAAATCATGTTTAAAATTACTTGCCATAGAAAACAGATAGTGAGTGAATAAAATTATTATTTTAATTAGTAAATCAACATTACCACAAACAATAGCCTACAAGGTGATTTTAGAGCTTCAAATTTTAAATATATGCATTTTCAAACACCAATGTCATTAAAACTCAGCTCTCATTTTGTGTTACCTGTACATTTTGTATTGTGATCTAATAACCACCAATAGGAGGTCGTGCCGTGGTCAAAATCCACTCGACTAATGAAAAGACACTGTGTAAAATGCAAAATTTACTCTAACTGATGATTTTCACATTTCTATGTACATGATGTAGGTAACGGATGATTTTCACATCTCTATGAACATGATTGAGGTAATGGATGATTTTCACATCTCTATGTACATGATGTAAGTAACGGATGATTTTCACATCTCTATGTACATGATGTAGGTAACGGATGATTTTCACATCTCTATGTACATGATGTAGGTAACGGATGATTTTCACATCTCTATATGTACATGATGTAGGTAACGGATGATTTTCACATCTCTATGTACATGATGTAGGTAACGGATGATTTTCACATCTCTATGTACATGATGTAGGTAACGGATGATGTTCACATCTCTATGTACATGATGTAGGTAACAGATGATTTTCACAGCTCTATGTACATGATGTAGGTAACGGATGATTTTCACATCTCTATGTACATGATGTAGGTAACGGATGATTTTCACATCTCTATGTACATGATGTAGGAAACGGATGATTTTCACATCTCTATGTACATGATGTAGGTAATGGATGATGTTCACATCTCTATGTACATGATGTAGGTAATGGATGATGTTCACATCTCTATGTACATGATGTAGGTAATGGATAATTTTCACATCTCAATGTACATGTTGTAGGTAACAGATGATTTTCACATCTCTATGTACATGATGTAGGTAACGGATAATTTTCACATCTCTATGTACATGATGTAGGTAACGGATGATTTTCACATCTCTATCTACATGATGTAGGTAAATCATAATGAGAGGATGATTTTCACATCTCTATGTACATGATGTAGGTAAATCATAATGAGAGGATGATTTTCACATCTCTATGTACATGATGTAGGTAATGGATAATTTTCATATCTCTTTGTACATGATGTAGGTAACGGATGATTTTCACATCTCTATATACATGATGTAGGTAACGGATGATGTTCACATCTCTATGTACATGATGTAGGTAACGGATGATTTTCACATCTCTATGTACATGATGTAGGTAACGGATAATTTTCACATCTCTATGTACATGATGTAGGTAACGGATGATTTTCACATCTCTATGTACATGATGTAGGTAAATCATAATGAGAGGATGATTTTCACATCTCTATGTACATGATGTAGGTAATTCATAATAAAAACTGAATTCTAATCAGATTATTTCACACATTAAGTTACCATAGATGTAATAAATACGGAAGACTGTTCTAACTCTATTCCTTCTTGAAGAAAATTTCAAACTAATTTTCGACACGTGTTTCAAATATAATTCTCATCAGTGATGCTTCAAGCGGAACAGCCATAATTCATTTTAGTTAGTGCCCTTTTCTTTCATTTTTGGAAATTAATTTATACATTTGCTTTACATAGAGCGTACTGCTCTAAGTTTCCTGTAGGGTGGATTCAGTAGCATATCCAAATAAAGTGTAATAAAAATATAAATGTAAATATATGTGTAAGTGTGATTTCACCAACCTCTCAAAACATTTCTAGTAGATTTTTTAAGTTGTTCTATAAGATCTGGATCATAGTTAGGTATTTTCCTCATGTTGTTATTTTTAATGGCTAGGAGTGTATCCAACATAAATCTCACACGCGATTGGTCAACAGATTTACTGGTATCCATGGCAACTGCTTTTGACTGGATTTCCTGAATTATCTCCTTTAGAGCAATAGCGTCATCCTTTCTCAAGGAGAAACCAACATCTACAAAAGTCATGAACATTTAATAGTTAACACTATATACTCATGATAGTGTATACTTAGAATCATTTGCTGTGTAATATGAATCAAGGCAAAGCCTTTTTGTGCGAGCGGAGAGAAAATAAATATGATTATATGAAATAAAAAAAAAGATCTTTCTTTTTTATTTTCTTGCAGAAAATAAATTACTTTTTGCATATCGAACAAAAGAAAAAAAACATATTCCGACTTTTGACAGTACGAAACCACCCGAGACGAGAAAAGCAATCAGAGCGAAACGTCTCGTTTAAAACCGGAAATGTCGGATTTCTTTTCCGTGGTTACGCCGTCTTGTTGATGCTTTATCGTTACCTGATTTACGAAAAATGTTTTCAATAAATTTAACTTATAAACAATAAAACACCGCTAAAAACGGTATGGCCGGATTGCAAAGTAAGTTTTGGCACTAACTGGGTCAAGGTCAATGGGTCAAATAATACAGCATAAATTGAAAGGTTTTGTCAGAGGCAATCTACATGTATAAAATAAAGTTTCTACTGCATACAGTTCCATAGATTTTGCTTAAACCAGGAACTTTAACCAAAATCCTTAACTAGGTCAAAGTCCAAGGTCAAGGTCACTAGGTCAAATGTTACAGCATAAATTGAAAGGTCTTGTCATGGGCAAGCTTCATGTATAATATAAAGTTTCTACTGCATATAGTTACTTAGATTTTGCCTCAACCAGAAACTTTAACCAAAATCTTTAACTAGGTCAAAGTTCAAGGTCAAGGTCACTAGGTGAGATGTTACGGCATAAATTGAAAGGTCTTGTCATGGGCAAGCTTCATGTATAATATAAAGTTTCTAGTGCATATAGTTACTTAGATTTTGCCTCAACCAGAAACTTTAACCAAAATCTTTAACTAGGTCAAAGTCTAAAGTCAACGTCACTAGATCAAATGTTACGGCATAAATTGAAAGGTCTTGTCATGGGCAAGCTTCATGTATAATATAAAGTTTCTACTGCATATAGTTCCTTAGATTTTGTCTCAACCAGAAACTTTAACCAAAATGTTGACGGCAGACGGAAGGACGGACGGACGGACAGACGGACAGACGGACGGACGGACATCGTCAATCTATAGACCTGAATTGCTTTGCAATCCGGCCAAAAATTGATTATAACATATATGTCTACTTAGAGTCGAAAAAAATTTTAATGGCAATATCCAGCATCTCCACAGCAACTCTGTCTGAAAGTTTTTGAAAGCATAGAAGTACATTCTCATTCTTTGATTCAGCATATTTTCTCAATAAGGTACATGTATGTGCATACGCGTTACCATAAGGGCGAGCTTCACTCGCTTTTAACCTTTGCTACTTTCGCTGTCAGCCTCGTGCCAAGAAAGTTTGTCCCAGTGAATAGAGAATACCAAAACATAATCTCAGAATCCAATTAACCATATCTATTGCAGAAATGACAGGTGAATTTTTATGCCAGCAACTTTAATGATATTTCAATATTTACATTACTAGTAGACTCCTCATGTTAAACACCCATTAGGCAACTAGAAATATATTCCAATAACTTGGATTACTATTGTGACGTCATGTCCAAGTTTTGCTTACAGGCAAAATGTACGATGTGCATGCAATTAAAAATGAACAATTATTAGAATGAATGTAACTATAAGAAATGACTGTCTTACTTTTGGTGTTCATGGGTGTATAATTCTGGTTGGACACATGCAAATTTCTCAAGACACGGAATTTGCATGTGACCTACCAGTATTATACATCCATGAACACCAATGAAAAGAAAAGACAGTCATTTCTCAATTGTTTTGAGTGTACATTACAGACATCAGGAAGGGACAAATTACCAATGAAATTCAATGCTACTCTGAATAATAATAATTCATGTACATTTACTTACTTTTTAATATTAGAAGAAGCAACTCTACATCCTTCTCCATAAAGCTGACGAGGAATTTCCTGATCACATCAATAATCAATAGACTGTGGATTACCTGAACAGAATTTTATGCAAGTCAAATATTGGTAAGAAAATATTATACATTGTATATAGTTTCCGAAATTCATAATATCCATATTTACCAAACAGATACATACATGTAAATCATTGGCTATATCAAATTTTGATTTAAAGTATGTCCTCCATCTCACCTTAAAATTATACATGTGAGATATAAGGAGTACAACATTGTCCATCTCTTTACCATCTCCGTAGCTATCACCATGGTTACATAATTCCTCAAATTTGTGTGCTAGATGTTCTAGGAATGTGGCACCTAGAATAAAATAAAGCCCAAAGAAGTATACATAAAATAGATGACATTTTTGCATAATTATACATATATAGCATCATACATGTATATAGCATCAAGATATACTGTAAGTCAGCCAACTTGAACCAGCAACCTTCAAGGTGCTGGTCCAACAGCTTTACCATTAGACAACAGCGGAGACATTGTAATTCCCCCTCAACGCTTAAAAATATAATCATAAATTCACTGCTCAGCCTCGTATCAAAGCACTTGATTGCCTATTGCAGGTCATTGTTAATACATGTATAAACAATAATTCTGGGCTTTGTATCATGCTAGAATTGAAAAACGAGAAGAAAACATCTCTATTTACCAATTTCATTGCCGATATTCCCGTGTAACACTGCGAGTAACATGACCATCTCCATCACCAGCCGTTCTGGCGTTAGGGAGGGGGAGACAACTGCCTCAATGATTATCATCGACAACGTTTCTGTGACATCAGCTCTGCTATTACCCAGAAATACAATCTCTATCTGTGAACATATGGCCTGCATGTTAGACTCACTGGCTCTGAAATGTAACAGCAAAATGTAACAGGAACATATTTAAGCTCTGCTGTTATCCCGAAATACAACATATGGCCTGCATGATAGACTCACTGGCTCTGAAATGTAACAGGAACATATTTAAGCTCTGCTGTTATCCCGAAATACAACATATGGCCTGCATGTTAGACTCACTGGCTCTGAAATGTAACAGTAAAATGTAACAGGAACATATTTAAGCTCTGCTGTTACCCTGGTAACAATCCCTATAATGTATTGATACTACAGCATACTGTTTAAAAAGATGTTACACTAAAATAAAAGATAAAAGAAATTGAATGTTCATGTCTGCTTTAGATCCTGTCAAATAAAATTATATCAAACATACCTATTGACGAGTCCTTTTAACTGTTTCTTCAGCCTCTCTAGTTGTACCTTCTTTTTCTGGTCACCCCCTGCCAGCTGTAGACGTTTACCTGGAGGGACATACTTCCCTCCGGCTGCCGCAGGACTAGGTACGATGTTCCCCTCCTCGTCTCTCAGCCTACCATATATATCTTCCTTATAAACTGGTTTCTCTAATTCCATATTTTTTTCTTTCTTGAGTTCATCGTCATAACCATTGTCCTCTTCATCATCGTCTTTTTCTTCATCTTCACTGTCAGTATCATCATCATTTTCATCACCATCACTATCAATATCATCATCATTTTCATTTTCTTCATCATCAATACTGTCATCATTTTTAACATCATCTTTATCACAGTCATCTATTTCATCTTCATCTAAATCATCAATATCTTCATCTTCCAAATCATCGACATCATCATCTCCTGGCTCCTGCTCAGAATCATTTTCCTCTAAATCATCATCATCTAATTCATCATCTTCAAAATGAACCTTTTTCTTCTCGTTACCACTGTTCTCTTTGCTACCTTCTTTTTCTGAAGTTTCAGAAAGTTTCAGAATTTTTTTGGCTAATTTGTCTACACGACTCTTATCATCTACTAAATTTGTTTCTTGTGCGTCAGAGGCATCATCATCACCACTGAAATCATCTTCATCTTCCTCTTTCAAATCTGTAAATAAAATGCTAATAACATGTATAAGGTTCTGACACAGTACAACTTTGCAAAATTTTACAAAGATTTGAATGTACATGTATAACGTATTATGATAAATCAGGGTTACCTCAATTCTCAAGGTAATGAAATATAAAAGAAAATAATAAACATTACCTTCAAAGTCAGAAATATAAAGGAACATCAAAAGTTGACCTTCAAGGTCAGAAATATAAAAAGAAACAGGTCAAAGTTTACCTTCCGGATAAACTTAAATATAAAGTAAAGGTCAAAGTATACCTTCAAGGTCAGATATATAAATTAAAGGTCAAAGTTTACCTTCAAGGTCAGATTCCGCTCCCTCATTGTACAAGTCACTCATCTTATTCTCATCCACTACATCTAATAAATCTGATTTCCAGGTCAAGGTCGCTTTTGAATTTAACGTAGTGTGTGTATATCATGAACATGCAAACATACTTCCGGTTCAAGGAAATTTGAACAGAATGCAAAACATGTAATCTGCACACTAGATAGTTTACCAGACGTATGACAGACATGTAATAGATAGTCTATCAGAAATAACAGACATGTAACATGTGTAATAAGAGAACTAAGACCCGAACATAACTGATCATTTTTGGATACTGAAAATGGACCCTAAAATCTACATTCTGAAGCACAGAAAAATGTATGAGCTCACATCTCTTTATTAAAACGTTTCTACCAAGATGAAGGTACAATTGAATACATAATCTGCACCACAATAAAGATATTGCCATGAAAAACAACAAAAAATAGCAATCCAAGGAATGCTTGTGTCGCCTGCGAAGCGTTTTGATTATTATTCTAGAAAGTGGATCAAAATTCTTGAAAAGTAGGTTTAGGTCAAATATCTAGATCAAGGTCAAAAGGTCAAATTTTATGGTCTGTGTAGAAAGGTCTTGTCACAAGGAATACACATGTGAAATAACAAAGCCCTATCACTTACCAATCAAAAGATATATCCATTCTTAATTTTTTTGAAAAGTAGGTCAAATATGTAGGTCAAGGTCAAAAGGTAAAAAAATAATAGTATGTGTAAAATGGCATTGTTACAAGGAAAATACATGTGAAATATCAAAGCCCTATCACCTACCAATCAAAAGATATAGCCAATATTACTTTTCTTGAAAAGTAGGTCAAATATCTAGATCAAGGTCAAAAGGTCAAATTTAATGGTCTGTGTAGAAAGGTCTTGTCAGAAGGAATACACATGTGAAATATCAAAGCCCTATCACTTACCAATCAAAAGATATAGCGAATCTTATCTTTTTTTCAAAAGTAGGTCAAACATCTAGGTCAAGGTCACAAGGTCAAAAATAATGGTATGTGTAGAAAGGTCTTGCCACAAGGATTGCACATGTGAAATATCAAAGCCCTATCACCTACCAATCAAAAGATATATCCATTCCTAATTTTTTTTGAAAAGTAGGTCAAATATGTAGGTCAAGGTCACTAGGTCAAAAATTATGGTATGTGTAGAAAGGTCTTGTCACAAGGAATACACATGTGAAATATCAAAGCCCTATCACTTACCAATCAAAAGTTATGGGCTGTGACACCCAAAAAGTGACAGACGGACAGACAGACGGATGGACAGACGGACAACGGACAAAGTGATCCCTTAGTGTCGCTATGCTTCGCAGGCGACACAAAAAGTACATAATCATACATGTATATAGTTGTTTTACTGGTGATTTCATTTCATACTTTCATCATTCCAAAAATGGTCATGAAAAAATAGAAAAAAATGGCATTCATATCAGAATCAGTAGCGCTTTACAATTTCATTTCATAAATATAAGTTAAAAGTCAGAACCCTGCTTTTTTGTGTACATACTGATCAAATAAATGCAAAATGTATAAAACATAATTCTTAAAGGCAATTTTGATTATTTGGTATAAATTTTTAAGTATATTTTTAACATGTAGTTTGTGCTCAATTTATGCTTGGGGACAAAGAGAGATAACTCTTGTCAGAATCAGTGATATATTATTTTGTTGTTTTTTTTTTTTTAAATCAATTAGGCCGTCCTTAAAAATATGTAGATTTGCGGTAACGCGACTCACCATTATGGAGGTGAGTAGGTAGGTAGGGGAATTTTTTTTTTTTAACAAATTTAAAAGACGGGTAGGGAATTTTTTTTTTTGTTTTAATATATGCAATAAACATGAATTTAAGGAATAGACAGATTATTACCTTTAATATTTACATGAAGTGATTTATACAAGCAGTTGCTTGGCCATATTGTAGCGCTACAGCCCTGGCAACAGATACTGGACAAAGCGATGGAAAATTGAAAAGCCTTGTTTAGTATCTAGCCTACTCATACATGTATATACACAACTGGCCTTGATATGCAACAGACAGTGATCCCTGTAACTTTTGCTGTATTTAAGCTATAGCCTTCAACACCTCATATTTGGCCTGCGGTTGCCATGAAGGCATAAAAGTGCGATAAACAGACTGACAAAGAGACCTTGTACCTTTTACACGTTATGCAAATCCTGTCATAGGGACTGGGTGTGAATGTTTCAGCACCCCATGATTTTGACAGTTTTATGTGGGCACATTTTTCGAAAGTCTCGTCTACTTTTTCCGGTATTTTGTCCGACACGTCCTCTGTAACAACATCGCACACATCAAACCATGTGTCGTTCGGACTAAACTGTCTAATGGCATTGTCGACAGCAATTTGCTTTCCCTTGCTCCCTTTCAAGTTAACAGTGACCGAAAGTGTAACGCGACTGACACTGCACGCTGCCATCTTTATGCAGCTCTGGAGAAATCCCTCCGTAACTAGAGCACCTCGGTCCACTCCGAAGCGTCTACACTGCATTGTCATTGGTCGGTTTTGAGAGTATAAGAAACATGGTTTCAAAACGATTGAAAAGAAAAAGTCGGATCGGGAATACCGCTCTCTCATTGGTCAGTTTTTATATGGGTAAAAAAACACGGTAGAAAACGGATGAAAAAAAATTCGGATCAAAAACGGACGAAAAACATTTTCGAGTCGGCACGATTTTGGTGAGTCGGACACGTTACCGCAAATCTACATAATTTTAAGGATGGCCTTATCATCATCTTATTACAGAGACACAAACAGTATGCCACGAAGATAAGGTAGAAAAACAAGAAGCTACTTAAAAGATGTGAAGTAACAAACGAATAAATCTAATTCAAATTGCATGCTGTGAATGTGGTTATTTTCACCGATGGAAATTTTGGCAAAATATCCATGTAAAGAGTACGTGTGGGGGTATTTTTGGCAAAATCGGGTGTATTCTCTTCCGTCTTTTAGGATAGTTGTACTATGTAATATTCATGCTGGGGTTATTTTTGCGATAATATTACAATCAAGAAAGGCGTGAAAATTACCTCCACATGAAGATTTCCATGTTTCAGTACATAAACATTGATAAACTATTAAGCAATCTGAATGAAAACTATATCTACTGCAAGATTTCAGATATTTGCTCTGTCACACAAAAGATTAATTATACAAGAAAATCATAGTTAAAATTGATGTGATATCAATTTTTTTTTTTTTTTTACTTTTGAAGATAAGGATACAATCCAAGCCGTCATCAATAAAACTTTGTGGCAGATTTTTACTCTTCCTCTTGTTAAGGTGAAGTTGTTTCTCCAAATGTTTTAGCATCTTTTCTTCTCTCCTGATATCTTCACGAACAGCTTCCCTTCTTCTCTCTTCTTCCTGCACAGACAATATCTATAATCTTTAGTACTTTATTTTTACATACATGATTGTAATTATAATCTTTTCATATTTACATCATGTACATAACATAATGCATGTCAAAAGATCAATGATAAGTAGGTTTATATGATCCTAAAGAAAAATATCTATAGAAACTATGATATGCAGCTTATTCTTGAAATCCAGTGTTAAAATTTATAAAACTGAGGAGGTAGAGAGGGGGATGGCATTTAAACATGAGAGCTGTTGTGCCTTAATGAAGGATAAAGAGAAGAGAAATAGGCATTTAAGATAGGGTCTTTTTTTTTTGGAATTTGGTGCCTTAGGCCCCATGGTACAACATACAATGCTTAAACAATATAGCAAACCATTTTCTTTTTCTCAGACTGCCTCTGTTTTCTCCTCTCCTTGTCTTTTAATTTCTTTTCTTTCATCTTTTCTTTCCGTTCCATCTCCTTCTGTTCTTTGTTTTTCTTTTCCATCGTTTCCATTCTGGACTCAAGTGTAGGCAGCTAAATAAATTAAGTAAATTAATAACTCAGGATAATATATACTGGTACATATATCATTGTATATCATGTATATTTTTCAATCTTTCTAAAACTCTATCAGAATTTACAAGTTATTTCCCTTTGAGACAAAAGCTAGTAACTTGTAACCGTGGTAACATGTGCATATAAATTTATATACATGTATATATCTGATCTAATTCAACTTCTGACTAATTCAATTTGAAGCATTCAGTACATACATGTATTATTTACATGATATTTACAAGAACAATACATTTATAAATTCAAAGCAGAGAATTTCATTCATCTTTTCAAATTACACACTGTGTTAGCCTTAAATAATTTATTCATTTAATCTATAAGGGCACGATATATTGCGATAAAATACGAATTTAAAAAATATCAAAATATAGTAATATATTGAAAAAAATGAAAAATATAGTAATATATTGAGAAAAATTAAATTTTTTCAATATATTGAAACTTGTGGAATTTTTTCAATATATTAAAACTTGTGGAGAGACTTATTGACTGTTTAGTAATATATTGATATATTGTTACACCCCTACTTATCTACACCACCAATGTCAACTTGCAAACAAGGTCATACATGTAGGCGGCATAGGCTTGCAATATAACCTTGCTGTCATTTTTTTATTCATGTAAATTGCCCAGTAACAATCCTCCAAGCTTGGGCTTTCTTGAAGGCTAACATATGTAAATACATTTATCGGCTATATCAAAGTTATTCTTATTTGGATCATTTTGTGTCAGTAATCTATGTATTTCTTATAATTATTTTAAATACAAGAATGAACAACTTTCCTTTTATTTTGGTATATAAATTATGTGCAGTTATATATAGATCATGTCTTTTGCCAATAGCCTTGCTGTCACTGCTATTTTCCTATGCCATTCTACACAACGATAAAGCCTGAGAGGTCTCGCAAGTACGACACGTCATCAGAGTGATGTCATTCTGATTTTTGACGTAAATGGTAGTGATGGGAAATCGGTTCAGAATCATAATCGATAATTGGTTAGAATCGGTTGGTGTATCCGATGCGATTCTACCGATTATAATCGGTCATATTATTTTCCTAAATATTTCAATACTTTTACTATTTTTTATCCGAATAAAACATAAGTGTCATTCATTACTGACCAACAAAGCAGCTCTATGTGTTTTAATTATATGCACTTATCGTAAACAATCAAATTTAATCAAAGTAATCAAAGAACTTCTCCTTGCAGTTGTTTCATTTTAAAATAATGTTTGATGAAAAGTATACAGAAACGAATCATTTTTTGCGGAGCGTGTGTGTAGAATGGGGGGGGGGGTTTCACATTTGCTTGCAAGTACAGTACATGCATCTGTGAAAACAAACAGTAACATCAAAATTCAGACAGAAACGCTCAATAAATCTCAATCAAATATTAAATCAGTTTAACTTAAAAATTGAAAATGATTGAATGTATAACATCTTCAAATTCATTAGCATCATTTAAGAGCAGATAAATTTACAGAAAGGACCAGACATGCACGTTTAAGTAGAACATACTGTCACTGTCGGAACGTCGGAAATATGTAGTTCTTGGAGATGGTAATAAATTTTTTTTTACAAGATTTCTCTCTAATTTATCAGGATCGCCTTATACTAAAACACTCATTTCCACAGTAAGAAAGTTTTGACCATCAGACAGAAATTTCTCTGATCTTGGTCTCCCCCTTCCTTCATTTTCCCGCTATCGATTATTTTACTTTCAAATCGATTATCGAAATCGGATGACTTCAACACGCCGCTAATTAATGGATTATTATCGATTATCGGCCCATCACTAGTAAATGGTGCAAAGGATTCAAAGGCAGAGGCACACAGATTACTTCTTTGAGTGTTTAGGGGCGAGTATATAGCCAATGAAGGAAACAATTCTTATGTTGATGTAGAAAAAAAAAATTCACGAGACTTATGTCTAAAGATGGTAGCTTTCGATTTATAGCAAGAATTTTGGATCTTTACTGGTGACTTATCGCTCAGCTGAATTTTGGATTTTTATTGGAGACTTCTTGCTCAGCTGATCGTGTTAGCAACGTATGAAAGAAAAATAAACAATGATAAATCTCTGATCTTGCTAGGGTCAGTGCTATTTTTTTCCCCTGAGTAACAGTGCAACGAAGATGCTATTTTCTTATTTGGTTATTCCTGTCTATTTTTAGCAATATGGAAGATCGCAGATACTTCTAACCAAGACTATACAAATGTTCTCGCACACTCTTCGATTGTTCTCCATTGTTATTACGTCATCAATTTACTTGGGCAGAAAAGGTGCTCAAGTTTTGAACATTGGTTTTGGTAGGTGACTAAATGAAAAATCAGAATGGACACACTGCACGCGCTGTATTTGTGATTTTGCGTATTAGGAATCGCTCTTCGCTGTAATTGCTGAAAATAACATCTCCGAAACTAACTATAGATTGACCTATTTCTGGAGCTTGGCTCTGATTGGTCATGACATCACCGCAGACTTGCACATTTGACAAGACTTAGCATGGCGGAAAAATGGTGTTGTAATGTAGGAGTCAATTTAAAACAGCAATATTAACAACTAAAGTTGTTTCTACAGAATATATCACCAGAAACAGAAAAGGAAAGAAGCTATCAGTGAATAGAATATCAACTTTTAGGTAGGCAGATTGATTTCAACGATTCACGTTGAATTTATGTCTAAACACTTGGAGGATGAACTGGCCTGTCAAAATCAGTCCATCTCAGATACAAAATATCTATCTATCTATCTCTCGTTACTGTTCGCCCTCTCTCGAGTACTCTGAACAGGGTGCGCTGCTATTAAAATACAGATAAAAAGTAAATATGATAGTCGAAAATTTCAAAGGCGTGAAAAGTTCGATAGCTAGGATTAAGGTGTTAGAAGAAGTAAAAGTTCTGAAGAACAGTATTCACAATTAAAAGATAAAAGCCAAGATATCTAAGGTCTGAGGTGATTCAGTTTGCTCACTTCCACTTTGAATTGTTCAACGTTTGGAAGTGAAGCAACACTGCTCGGCAGTTTGTTCCACTGAACTTTTGTGAGAGGGAAAAATGAGTACTTGTATACATTTTTGGTCGTTTGTATTTGTCGAAAGGTAAAAGGGTGGGAATTTTGGGAGGTTTGAGAGGGGCGTACAAGCTGTGTAGTAGGAATGGCAACGAGCCCATGTACTATTTTGTACATAAGAACTAGCCTGGAATCGGCTCTCCTTTGTGCCAAGTTTCTCCACCCAAGAGTGTTTAACAAGGTGGTGACACTCGAGGTCCAACAGAAGTCCCCAACAACCCAACGGGCAGCTCTGCGCTGGACTCGCTCTATTTGGTTAAAATGACCTACAGTGTGAGGGTCCCAGACGCTGGCAGCATATTCAAGCTGTGGACGAACCATAGCCTTATATGCTGCTGATCGAAGCTGCTGGTGTCGGGTCCGTATGTTTCTTCGTAGAAAACCGAGAGAGCTGCTGGCTTTGCGGGAATCTGATGCAACAAAGATAGGAATAACCAAATAGCGTCTTCGTTGTGCTGTTACTGTTACTATTTTTTCCATGCTGGGTTGTTAACCCTCAGAGGCGCAAAAAGTAAAGGGTCAAAACATCTTGGGCCAAACATTTAGGAAAAGGCAGAAACCTCTGGTGACCTAGCATACTTCAGACCTCAGTTACAGTTGTAGATTACATGTACAATTCTCTGATAGTTCTGTGTTAAATGAATGAGCTATAGGGTTGACCCTTTAGCTCACTAAATGGCACTCTGATATTCAAATCAAACAACCACATACTGATTCCTGTCTCAGGTGCTAGTATCCTGGAAGTTGAATTTAATTCAGTCAGTCAGTATGTTTCACTAGCATCATAAACAATATAATTGTTATTATCTATCTACTTTTAACAACCTTCTGTCTCATACTGTGTGCATTTCTTCTCGCCTTCTTTAATTTCCTCTCCTCCTTTCTCCGTTGCTTTCTGTTTATTTGGGGCACCTGCTTATTCAAGTCAAAGGATTGTGACCCCGAGTGATCTGAGGACTCTATCAGCTTCAGAAGATCATCTCGAAAACGTTTTAAATTTGGCTGATCCTGGTCGTCTTTTCTAAAGCCTTTCTTTCGTTTCCGACCCATCATCAGCAGTTAAAAGATGATAATTTTTCTAATTCACATGTTCCTGGGCGCAGCCATTGCAGAATACGTTGAACCCGCAACGCCTAACCCGTCATTCTCTCCCCGTTTTTCGGCTCGGGTAACAAAGAAAAACAACAAATAATAAATGATAGGAAAAATGTGTATAAAGATACTAAGATAATAAGATCTAGAAGTATCTATTCCATGTATTCATTTCCAATGTAGTAAACATTCTCTCATTGCATTGTTGTGTTTTGTTCAGTTTGTTTTTTGTTTGTTTTTTAGGGGGGGGGTTGAATAAAAAGAATACTGATAAATGAATCGGTAGAATAGATAAATAAATATTGTGAATAAATAAGTAGATGAATATTTTTTTGTTTTTACTATTTTTTCAGTATCTAGTTTTAATTCTGATAAATACAAAACTTGTCATGCAGTTCTAAGGACTGTACATATACTTTTTTTATTCACAATTTTCAGAATTTCACAATATATAATAATAGGGAAAGGAACACAGACATACATGTACACACATTCATACAGACATACACTCGAGCAAAAATACGAATAGGAAAAGCATTTGTTCAAGTAGAATAAACATGTACATAGGATTTACAAAAGTTTGAGCATGCAGCAATTAAGTGTCCTCCTGAAACAGAAAAGGAGTACAGAATGACTAAGATGTAAAACTGATGGCACCGTGGCCACCTAGTCTTGAAACATTGAACTCTATGAGATGATAAGGAGTTAAAAGAAGCTATTCAATTCATTCCATATGTATATTTTCAAAATATCTCATCTTAAGATTTCTACGAGCAATAGTTATTTCTCAACATCATACCTAAATTTTAAGTGATGCATTCGATATTGGGCAAATTACTCTTTTTCGAACATTTGTAAATGAACTCTTTAGTACACAGAATGATAAAATTGACAGCATGATGTTTAGTTTGAACTAATTCCCGAAAACAACATTTTTAATATTGAAACCTATTCGTTTCGAAGTGTAATTAAAAATGTTCATTTTTAAATAAATTCCACAAAGGCAAAACCTTCGGACATTCAAAGAAGACTTGTTGGTAGGATTTTGTGAAGAATTCTGTATTGTAGCCACTGTGTGGAAGAATCGTTTGTTTTTTAACAACAGAATTGTCAATATCATTATCGAGTATGTGAGTAATTTATATATGATTTTTGTGCATTTTTCGTTAATATTAAATAAACATTTTAAGTGACACGGAATTTATGGAGATGTCAAAGTGACAAAGTTGTCGGTCTTGTAATCAAATCTGCGCAAAAAATGAAAGAGCACTGTAGAAACTGTTGAATTGCACGAAACATGTAGTGTCTAATCCAAATTTTCGCTCAAATTCAAATTTTCGAAGGATATGTCCATTTTCATCAAGAATGTCATGAACAAATTTGATTCCCTTCTCAAACCATGATGTCAAGAAAACGCTCTTGTGATTCAACCTTCAAAATGAGTGATGCCAAATAGACCATTTTCGAGTTACAACTAATGACCGTTATAAACCTTCAGTTTAGTCACTGCTATGACGCACCTGCTTAGTTACGTCAAGTAGGGTTACTTCCGGTCTACCTTAGCAACGTCACATATTGTGACATCAACGGTGTAAAATCGATCTAATCTACTCAAAATTGAAAGACTACTTTTCTTTGAATATGGAAATTATTATAATCGCTGCTTTAGTTTGTATTGACCATTAATTTGTTTATGTCATCAATGACAATGTAAATTAAAAGTTATCGGATTTTACTTTTTTTTTCTCAGTAATATCATATAGAGATAATTATTCTAATAAATATTGAAAAAGTGAAAAACAGGAAATTTTTTGAACGGAAAATTTAAAAGTCTTACATAAAAAAATTGTAACCCAACTGAATTTCTTTTTGAAAACGCTCCAAAATAATTGTGATTTAACCCCCCCCCCCCTTTTTAATGCCATTGCCTTTTTGTGCAAATATATCCCTAAGAAATTGTCAGTAAATAAAAGGTTCCAAAATTTAAATGACATTAAGTATTTCTGATGTAATATAAGCTGCTTTCTCTTCTGAATGCATCAATTCAGTATGAAAATCGGTATTAACAGGGTTTTTTTTGGGGGGGGGGGGAGGGGGGGGGTTAAAACTATTTTGATAAATGGCAGCGTGTGCTATTGGTAACTTGAGAAAATAAGAAAGATACGAAAGATATATCCCTGTACACCTGACGAAGGCATTAAAAATAAGATGTTCAAAATTGAAAAAAAAATCTGAAAAACGGTACCTTGGAATAATGAAGAAACAAATTGTATACAGATAAAAAATAATGCGTGGATCTGAAACATTTTTCCAAGGATGGGGTTCATCCTAGCTCTGAAGTTGAGAAATTTGGAGCGTAGAAATAGAATAATGACTGACATCTTGAGGGGGAGGGGAGTTCAGAGCCTCAACACCCGCGCGGGTGTAAACTTCACGCAAAATAAAATGTAAATCCTATGAGACTCAAAGTTCAAGTAAACGTTTTATTTGCCGTATTCACAGATAAACATTCTTGTATCTATTTAGTCATGATCCTTGAACATACATTTCAATAAATACATCTGGCCTGCAAACTTTAAAATGAAAATTGTTCTCGTGAATCTCTAGGGGACGGAGTTCACCCCAGTTACTTTCATGGCCTGATCAATATTTTACAAACGAGGAATGGAAAGCCGATAGGAGGAAGTGGGGGGGGGGGGGGGGTCAGCCAGGTAAGGAAAATATATCAGTCCTGAGTCCGAGAAGATAATTATTTCAGACATTTTTATTTTTCATTCTTCATTCTTTTAGATCCTGCATGATCTTTTTCCGATACAGAGTCACAGATACAATGTCACTGTGTATATCAATACTATCATGATATTTTCAAGATCGTCAGCAGGGTACACCTTCGGGGGAGGGGTACCTATCTCCCCCCCCCCCCCTCTCCCCCCATACCTCCCCCTTCTTTTCACCCTTCCCTTACCTCCCCCCTCCCGCCCCCTTTCTCCCTCCTCCCGCCCCCTTTCTTCCCTGCCCCTCTCTCCCGCCCCCTTCCCCTCCATTTCACCCTGTCCACCCCCTAACCTTCATAAGCTTTTAATACCCGGCATCACGTCGTTCGCCGGTTGCCGGGGTACTGGGTAGATGAACAGGTCAAAATCAAACATTTAAACACCTGTCGTGTCAAATGCATATCCCCATCTAATTGTCACAAACAATAAATTCAGTCACATACACCTGGACACGTGTCCAGAGTCTCTTGTTACATGTCTCCTCGTAAACCCCCCCTTTCCTGCCCATTCAACTTCTACATAGAGCATCCCCTTTGACTGATACCTTTTGCTTGAATTTTTCCAACCCCATATCATGTAAATGGTGCACATTTATGACGCTACAAGGCCATTTGGTTGCATAAATAGTTTATTTCTTAATCATGCTCACGTTATTTTTAGACTCAAATGTAAACCGGAAGTAGGGCATCTTGACAAAACGTCGAAGTGGAGTATAATATCCGAACGTGATCGGTAACTCGAAAATGGTCTATTGGAATGGAAATATCGTCAGAACTCTCAAAAGAAAATTCATTATGATAACTTGATTTCACTACTTTACCTCACTCCAAGAAAACATCTCTCCAAAACAGATTTGTAGATTTCGACTTTTTCGAAACTTTTACAAAATACAAAATATATTCATCACCAAAACTAGCAATGTTGTGAACAAATTCGTCACAGTACATAACGTTGAATAGCGATAACCAAGTTTGACCACTTGACATGAGACGTTTTAATCCAGGAACTTCTATATTTATCATATTCAAACCCCCTGATTCTTTAGACTGAATCACTACATCTTTCCTTATTCTACTTTTCTTTGAGCCCCAAACAAATTGTAGAAGTGACTTGTTAAGATTCGAAATAACTTCTTGTTTAGGATTAGTTAATGCCAGTTCTAAACAAATGATTCAATTTAGGAACAATTAGAGTCTTTACAACAGTGATTCTACCAATAGATTGATAAGTGCTTTAATCTTGGGAATTTGAATTTCGAAATTCATATCAGTCATAAGTTTTAAATCAACAGAAAATTTGATACCTAATAAATCAAAATATGTAGAGCCCCAGTCAAGCTTCCGTCTGGAATGAAGATTCAGAAACACTTCTATGGAGTACTTTTTTTATCAATTCACACTACCTTAGTTTTTGTTGCATAAATTTATCTTTAAGCCAGATAAAGAAGAGAAGTATTCTAAGGTTTCTAAAGCTGCAAACAAAGACTTTTTCGAAGCATCAAGAGGAAGAGAAGTATCATCAGCATACTGGGTTATTTTATGTTCTTTTATATCAGAATTTTGTTTTATAAGATTAGAGTGTATCTCAGCACAAAGCAAAAAGATGTAAGGTGCGATTGGATCACCCTGCCAGCAGTCACGTTGGATATCAATCTGCTGTGAAAGAAAGCCATTTTGAAGGATAGATGCTTTAATATCTCTGTTCAAAATTTTAATCCAGGTTATGATATTTTCACCAAAGCCAAAAAAAAAAAAAAATTCAAAACTTTATAAACATAAGACCAAGAAACAGAATCGAATGCTTTCTCAAAATCAATATGGACAAGCAAGCCAGGAATATTTTAGTTTCTGTTAGAGAAATCCTATCATAGATAAAGCAGATAAAGCGCGTGTTTTCACCTATACACTGTCATCCATAAATAACTATACAAACAAGGAAATCATTCTAAATTCTTTATAAGTGTATCCTAATTTTTCAATCCTGAACTTGAAAGAATCATAATAATTGGCTTCACATAATTCAATATTATGAATTGCGGTAACAAAAATGTAAAAAGAAAATTTTCTCATCTGCACAATTTTTTTCCCAAAAAATGTCATTTTTATATAGAAAAGTGTAAAAATTCAAAAACTTCAAATATTTGGGTCAAGTTTGTTCCTACAAGGTTCATTATTAGAATCATACAGCAATGGATTTGAAACTGTTCATTTTATAACAGCAGAATGAGTAGAAATAGTGTATACTAATTTATGAATGGCAGTGTATACCTACCAGGAATGAAGCCAGTTTGAGAAGTTGAAATTAATTTATCCAATGTATTTTTAATTCGTTGACTTAAACAGCCAGAAATAAGTTTATGGAACACATTCAATAGCGCAATTGGCCTCCAATTTTTAAGAAATTGCCTAGGTTTGTTTACTTTTGGAATACAAGTGATGACACCAAGTCTTTGTGAGATAGGAAGGATCTTTCTTTGAAAAACATTATTTACACAGCTAATAATAATAGATTTCAAATCTTATCAGAAAAACTTAAAGCATTCTGCTGAGAAGCCATCACTTTCTGTACTTTTGTTATTTTTCATGTTTTTTTAAGACTGAAAATTCATTTCGTCATCAAGTTTTGGAATATCAATTTCTGATCCATTGAAAGCAGATTCCAAATTAATATCTAAAATTTCTGATTCTATACTTGCATAAAAATGTTGATAAAAAGATCTTATTTCTGTCATTATATCATCTTGCTTATAAAGTTTCCCCTTACCTTCAATTTCTATATTCTTTATTTTTTTCTTAAGGAAGTTGCGAGATTCCATGAGTTAAAGAAGATCCTGACGATAATCTCAACGGCACTCACAATAGAGCACCAAATTGAGCATCGACGGACCCTTAGCAAGCTAGAGGTGGGACCAGTTGCCCGGGAGGAGTAAGCATCCCCTATTGGCTAGCCGCACCCGCCGCCGATGTTCATGCACGAAAATAAAAACTATATAAAATACATGCATTGCACTGTCTGAGGTTATATCTATGTAGAAAGTGTAATGGCGATCATGTCAGGGAAAATATTCAAAACACTTACTGTCAAACCCCTCGTGGGGGACTTTTTTACGAGCTCCACAAGGCAAAGGGCATAAGTGTGACACAAATGAGTTAAAGAAGATCCTGACGATAATCTCAACAGTACTCACAATAGAGCACCAAATTGAGCATCGAAGGACCCCTAGCAAGCTAGAGGTCGGACCAGGTGCCCGGGAGGAGTAAGCATCCCCTATTGGCTAGCCGCACCCGCCGCCGATGTTCATGCACGAAAATAAAAACTATATAAAATACATGCATTGCACTGTCTGAGGTTATATCTATGTAGAAAGTGTTATGGCGATCATGTCAGGGAAAATATTCAAAACACTTACTGTCAAACCCCTCGTGGGGGACTTTTTTACGAGCTCCACAAGGCAAAGGGCATAAGTGTGACACAAATGAGTTAAAGAAGATCCTGACGATAATCTCAACAGTACTCACAATAGAGCACCAAATTGAGCATCGACGGACCCCTAGCAAGCTAGAGGTCGGACCAGGTGCCCGGGAGGAGTAAGCATCCCCTGTTGGCTAGCCGCACCCGCCGTCGATGTTCATGCACGAAAATAAAAACTATATAAAATACATGCATTGCACTGTCTGAGGTTATATCTATATAGAAAGTGCTATGGCGACCATGTCAGGGAAAATATTCGAAACACTTACTGTCATGTTACAGAAATATCTTGAGGGTTTTTCACCCTCCTCTACCCGCTGTGCCCTTGCTCTTATTAAATGACTTTTAAGTTTTTCTTTTCTAAAGTTCTCCAATTTTTTTTTCTTCTCTTGCAAAGTATTAATCACACTTGAATCATTTCGTTCTTCGATATAATTTATTTCTTGTTTTAGATTTACCTCTGATTCGTTTCTTTCCCTCTCTCTAAAACTAGCGTGAGAAATTGTCATTCCTCTTATTTCTAATAATAGAGTTTCAAGAAGTAAACTGACATCTATAGCGTAAAAGTGTTTAGCAGAGTCATTTATGTTATCGGAATATTGATGTTTCACAATTTCAATAGTATTTTTTACCTTTTGTACAAAAAGAGTTATTGAATTTCAGCCCTCGTCCTCTGACTAAAAGAATTGAATTTAAGTTCCATTATTACTACAGAGTGATCTGATCTGTATCCTGATTCTACAGAGAAATTTTCTATGACAAATATGGATAATGACCATATCCCTGTATACAGCACAGAATCGATAATTCAGAAAATCAGAAACCGAAGGCATACAAAATCAGGATAAAACAGGAACCAAAGCAAACAAACAAAAACCTCCACCATATGAAAAGAAGCGATCTCCCGATATGGGAGTGAGACCAGGTGCCCAGGAAGAGTAAGCATCTCCTGCTTGCATGCAACACCCGCCGCTTCAGTTCGGTAGAACTGTCACATCCGGTTACTTCCATTTCGGAAGACATAGAGTACAATCTTGGGTTGGATGGTCCAAATGGTCTATGACAGAATATCATCCACCATTCTGGAGAGTGGGACATCATAGTGTATGACGAGTTCCCCATATCGACCGTAGAAGTTCCTCAGTGACGATGTTAGTCGGTCACAAACATATACTTGACTGAGAAGCTTATCTGAAAGACGTCTGTAGCCAGTTTCACAAAAGCGTCGTAGATTTACGACCGACGTAGGACTTACGTCCTTCTTTACGTCGCATTTACGTTCCAGTTGCACGGGTTTCGTCGTCGAAGGAAGTTTCCTCCCAGTTTTCAGTGTTCTACAGCTTATATTTCACTTCTTAGTGAACGTACGTTGACGATTTTGGTATCCATTGAATCGGAAAAGAATTATCTATATGCCAATGATCATAGATATATTTGAAAATTTTCTTATTTCATTTTAAAATGTCAGTAATCTTTTCAAAAGCAGTG
Organism: Pinctada imbricata; assembly: GCA_033119305.1. Lineage (NCBI taxonomy): Eukaryota > Metazoa > Mollusca > Bivalvia > Pterioida > Pteriidae > Pinctada > Pinctada imbricata. The sequence continues at coordinate 35,284,661 of VSWD01000005.1, read as the reverse complement.
TTAACCTACGTAAAACTCGCAATTTTGCTACTTTATAGTGCACGTTCAGATGATTTCGCGCCATATATGGAAAAAAACTTGTTTGGGGTAACATTAATTCACATAAAAAATATTTTGGCGATTCCAATGATTGAATAGTATATAAAGTTTAAGGATATAGCAGAATGAAATTGATTTTTATTTTTACAATGATTTAATAATTATTAATTATCTTAAATGCACCATGATCCTTTTTCTCTCGAAATTTCATACTTTTTCAAATATCTGTGATTTGTTTTTCTTTTATATATTTTCATACAAAAAATAGTCCGAAATACCTGACCATACCCAGTCTTTGACGGGACTAGGTACGGACTAACGTTATACGATGCGAGTGATTGATATTTAGAGGAACAGAATGCAATCTCACTGATTATTTACAGTAATAACACCGGGTGAAAATGCAGGTGTGGTGTTACGCAGGGATGTGTCCTTATCCCTAGAGTGGTACCCTAACTTGGTGCGGCGTGGTGCGCTGTTAGGTACCGTACAAAAACGTTGACTATGAGGAGGCTTATGTGTGCTCCTAGGAGGTATAGCTGTCCGAATGATGATGTCAGGTGATGACGATGACAATGGCGTACATAACATAAGAATGGACAGGAAAACGATGAATATGGATTTTACAACTTTAATATAATTCCGAAATGTAGATGGATACTACTAGTACGAGTGTCTAGTTCCAACTGCCGATAAAAGGCATCGAGTATAATAAAAATAACAAGTTACATGAAACGAGCAAATAACAATTCGACGAGGATCCATAAAGGTTAATTTACATTTTCTCAGTATTAAAGTAAATAATTCAATTGACAGTAAACCTATTCTGGCCTCTACTGACCAGTGACGTAAAATACCCGACCAGAACAAAGACAGGCTCTTGAATGAGAATTACAATTAACTATCTTAATATATCTGTTTGAAATCAATAAATAAAACCTTTCGTGGGCCTCAATGTCAACATAAAGAACTTCTTTGGCCAGAGTCTTAAAATAGTCTTAAAGGTGACCAGAGTAATCAAGTTGCGCAATGCGCGTAAACAGAGTACTGACACATAAAAGACCCGATTTCTTTACCTCAGTTAAAGTGTCAGCTTAATTACATTTAAGGATTAACTGACCGCTCTCTGATAAAAGATAAATTTATTTACCATGATAAAAAGAAATTTAAATTAGAAATTTGTCTTTAAATTTGTAAATTAATCAAACTTGGATTTAAAATGAAATTTTGAAATAAACAATTTCGCAAAAATCTAAATATCATGAAGATGAAAAATACTTCATGATAAATCCCTCCTTGGTCCGGGAATCTTCGTCCCCGAAGATTCAAATGAAAGTTATACAACATTTTTAAGAATAAGTAAATTGCGATAAATAAATAATAGGTAATTTGGTGTAAATGATATAAATGATAATTGAAAAGAACGTCAGAAATACTTTCAATAATTAAATGAATTATCAATGTCCAAAATAATAAAGATAATTGTCTATAATGTTTATTTACTTCCCGGTTGTAACTCAAAGGCGTCCTCGCGTCTGGTTTAATAGCGTCCGCGTCCTCTGTAATTTCTGCTGGATCGTGAGTGGTTACGAAACGAATTTGTATGTGATAGGTGGCACTGATTAGTCTGATACATGTTAGATCCGTTCGTACGTCCTTGTGGTTCGTTTTGATTCATTCGGTGTTGTCTCAGAATTTCTATGTCTCTTTCAAGGGAGGCTTTCAGATCTTCATATTTCTTCACCATATTCTGTTCAACTTTAGCATGGCATTGTCTCTGTAATTCTGAAATCTCTTTTTCTTCCTTTAGCTTTCTCTCGTAGCTAGCCTCCATGTCACAAAGATACTGTAGTACATAATCACAGTGCTTATGTTTGTCCTCAAGTTGTTTTCGTAAATCCGCGATTTCGGCGGTCAACTTTGAATTCTCTGTGATTTGGGTTTGGACCTTTTCCTGTGAAATGCTTTGTAGACGCACTGATAATTCTGTATTCCAATTTTCGGATGCTGATAATTTCTGTTCGAGTATTCTTTCTCTTTCGAGCGCACATTGTAATTCTTGATTTAATGCACTAGATTTCACTAATTTTTCTTTCACATTTAAGAGTTCTTCTTTTAAGATATTGTTGTTTTGTACAGTTTCTCTAAATGATCCAAAACGAAGTGAAGAAAATGGTAACTCTCGCATGATTCGCTTTCTTTCTAGGTACGAAGATAAACGTAAAGAGTCTCTTACTTTCTTTTTCGAAGATTTTTCCTTAGATGTCCTTATATTAATACTTTCCCGTGTTGGTGGTAAAGTTCTACACATTCTTCCGTAGTGTCCGTAATTGTGGCATTTGAAACACTGTCTGTTGACGGCATAACAATTATCGTATGCGTGGGAAAGTCCACAACGTCCACACGTTGGATGCTGACAGGTGGCGTAAGTCCACTGCCTCCACTGTGGTCGCAAGTTGTATTCCATGTTCTGTGAGGTACTCATCTGTCCATTGTGATTGTTTGGGGGAATTCTCGCTTGGCGGTTCAAGGTACGCAGGATCGGTATTACGCTAAAATGGTAATACCCGGATTCTCCACCAACTAACACCGGGTGAAAATGCAGGTGTGGTGTTACGCAGGGATGTGTCCTTATCCCTAGAGTGGTACCCTAACTTGGTGCGGCGTGGTGCGCTGTTAGGTACCGTACAAAAACGTTGACTATGAGGAGGCTTATGTGTGCTCCTAGGAGGTATAGCTGTCCGAATGATGATGTCAGGTGATGACGATGACAATGGCGTACATAACATAAGAATGGACAGGAAAACGATGAATATGGATTTTACAACTTTAATATAATTCCGAAATGTAGATGGATACTACTAGTACGAGTGTCTAGTTCCAACTGCCGATAAAAGGCATCGAGTATAATAAAAATAACAAGTTACATGAAACGAGCAAATAACAATTCGACGAGGATCCATAAAGGTTAATTTACATTTTCTCAGTATTAAAGTAAATAATTCAATTGACAGTAAACCTATTCTGGCCTCTACTGACCAGTGACGTAAAATACCCGACCAGAACAAAGACAGGCTCTTGAATGAGAATTACAATTAACTATCTTAATATATCTGTTTGAAATCAATAAATAAAACCTTTCGTGGGCCTCAATGTCAACATAAAGAACTTCTTTGGCCAGAGTCTTAAAATAGTCTTAAAGGTGACCAGAGTAATCAAGTTGCGCAATGCGCGTAAACAGAGTACTGACACATAAAAGACCCGATTTCTTTACCTCAGTTAAAGTGTCAGCTTAATTACATTTAAGGATTAACTGACCGCTCTCTGATAAAAGATAAATTTATTTACCATGATAAAAAGAAATTTAAATTAGAAATTTGTCTTTAAATTTGTAAATTAATCAAACTTGGATTTAAAATGAAATTTTGAAATAAACAATTTCGCAAAAATCTAAATATCATGAAGATGAAAAATACTTCATGATAGTAATATACTCATAACAAGGGCTTGTTAAAAAAATTAATCAATATATTTGAAAGGAAAAAATAACGAAGGAGTGCCAGATATAAAAAGACGTGTTTGTGAAACACAAATGCCCCGTTATCAGACACCTAAATTGACCAAACGAAGGTCAAACATCGAAGCTAAGGTGACAGGTGCAAAAATCATGTACTGTTATGATGTAGACATTTTTGTCCTGTAACGTAGAATATTACATGAAAATATAAAAACTCTATCAATTACCAATCAAAAATCAAATTAATATGAAGAAAAAATACGAGCGCTTTTTTGTTTGTTTGTTTGGGGGTTTTTTTAATTACATTTTTAAAGTTAGACGAGACTGTATAGAAGCTGACATTATTTCTGCCTCCCTCCTGTGATGCAAAATATCACATATATGAAAATGAAACTACCAAAAAATAATAATGAATAAATAAATAAAAAGATTATAAAAACTTTGAAAAAAAAGTAGGATCGGCAGCTCAAAACACAGGTACTCGAGACCAAAGGAGGCCGAAAATAAAATATCATACACGTACATGTCTTCGTCTTTTTTATGGGTGGGGTATATATATAAAAGACAAAGTCATGTATGTGTATAATATTTTATTAAATTGATTTTTTTTTTCGGCCTTCTGTGCTAGAGTCAGAGAAATTTGTTTATACCTCTTTTTCAATCAAGCGCTCCTTTCGTAAAGTTTGTAAAGCCAGGGAGACACACGCTCTGTCACAACCCATGTATAAAATGTGTATATATATATATATATATATATATATATATATATATATATATATATATATATATATATATATATATATATATATAGACAGCACAAAAGAGGTGAAAACAACCACGTTCACTATATATATATAGACAGCACAAAAGAGGTTTAAACACGTTTAGTGTCGTGGTCGCTTGTACCTTTTTTTGTGCTTTTATATATATATATATATATATATATATATATATATATATATATATATATATATATATATATATATATATATGTAACCGTCTTCCATAAGAATCTAGAATTCAAAGATGAATAATTTGACACGACGTCATTTGAGAGCGAAGATACTTTTTCATTGCGATTCAGATGCTTCTGATATATCTCTTGGAAATCATTTCCCGATTTATTTAACACTGAAATCCAAATACATTCTTTAAAAACATTATATGCATCAACTTTATCCTCTGAATTAATTTGACTTCAACAAAAATAGAACAGTTATACTTTTAGTGTAGAGTTTAAGGTTAAAATCTATTGTTGTAAATTACAATTTTACGTCATGACGTCATGGTGAAAGAAAGCGCAATTTGACGTTTCACAATGCCAACTTCGCCGGGTCATGAAACGCTTACCTTTTGTCGGATTTTCATAAAGCTTACATTTTTAGAAACTAGAAATGTTGTATTATGTACACGTAAATTTTCTTCAAAAACGACAAGAGGGCCGATTTGATGGTTAGTGGCCCTTCTCCTTTGTTTCAGTGAATAGCGACAAAAGCAAGCCGAAAATGTTTGACTTTCGAACACTTATGTGGACCAGAATATTTTTTTCTGCTACAAAGAGGGTCAGATGATTTATTTTCAACATTTTCTTGGTCAGAATATTTATTTCCAAAAACTGCCAGCGCCCCCCCCCCCCCCCCCGTCCCCCTCAGGATTAAATGGTCTTCCCGTTACAATATATGTACAGTGACAGTACATGTATCTCATGCGCAGATCTAGAGAGGGGTATCTGCACATTTAAATGATATATTCGTATTGTGGATAATCCCGCAATGATACGGTGTTGGGGACATCGTATCTTCGCTTCTTCGCGTTTAAAATAATAGAAGCGAAGTTACGAAGAAGCAAAGTAACGAAGAAGCGAAGTTGCAGAGAAGCGAACTTACGATGCGAAGAAGCGAAGCAACTTAGCATCGTAACTTTGCTTCTTCGCATCGTAAACCCGCATTGTACAGTAACTTGAAGTTCGCTTCTTCGTAACTTCACTTCTTCGTACCTTGGCGTCTATGTCCAAAAAAGAACACCGAACAACGCAGAATATTCAGTTTTTCTAAATTTCGTGTACCATGAATATAGATTATTTATCACAAAATGGGAATGTGATGCAGTATCATCGTATTATTGAGAGATTGAAAGTTGTTACAAAATATACAGATATCTTATACAACTTGGTCCGTGTCATATCCTTGACAATATACTCACGAATCCAAGTTCATTCATGGATGGGAAGGGACCATATACCATGAGGTCATTGTGCACTCAGTCTAGAAAATAATGCAATTTGATTGGCCATTTCATTTCCGGGTTTAATAGTTTTCTAGTTGTCTTGATATAGGACGGAATTGCGTATGTGAAAAAAAAATCTGGACATGTCGCAATTTGAGAAGTCCATGATAATTTAAAACATGCAGACACAGGTACTTGAGTCAGAGAAATTCGTCTATGTAACTTTTTTTTTCAGTCACACAAGTTCGTAGTTCCTTTCGTTATATTTGTAAAGCATGAGAGAGAGAAAAGGGGGAGCTCTCAGGCTTTACAAACATAACGAAAGGAGTGTGTGATTGAAAAAAAAGATACATAGACAAATTTCTCTGACTCAAGTACCTGTGCATGCAGACTGTCGCTCTGTCTGAAACTACGTTCATTTAATTCTTCGCTTTATTATTATAATTATTTTTTTATGATTTTCTTTTGCTTCGAGTTTCAAACGATATATAGTGTCTTTCTTGATATCCTTATTTATAGTGAAAATTTGTATCATATTTTACTAAAAAAAAAAAGCGAAGAGTTTCATTAATCATGTAAAATACGTATCTACATTTGTATTACAATGAACAAAAGAACCTATAGGTTAATATGATAAAGCATGTATGGAAAGATCTAAAGATATTTTCACGTCACGCGCTTGTAAAGTTTCACTCAAAGCTTTAACTGTTCTTAAACGAAGCCTGCGCAGATCATGAGAGCCGAGATCAACCCCCACCCCCCTCCTTCCCTTTTCTTATTTGCTTTCTTTTCTCAATAACATAAACTGTGAATAACGGGCTGCACTCTACGCGGCAAAATTCGCACGTGTTTTAATTACAACCACCATCTTACCCCCGTCCCCACGCTCCCGGCCCCCCGGCCCCCACACCCCTCCACCTAGAAAAAGAAAGAATGAAATACTGACAAAACTATTTAGGGTAACACAGCTAGGGTCATGGTTTTCGAATTGCAGGGACAAAGGTCTATGCATGATTCATGAAAAGATAGCTAAAGAAATAGATTAGCAGAAACAAGATTAGACTGCTTTATGATTTTTTTTAAATTATTTATTTTATTTTTTTTCAAAATAATAACTTTACAAGCATCATAGAAAGGACACTACATAAACTCACATCCAATGAATTTCATGTGGCGCTAGTTATGATTTAAGAATTATCCGCAAAAACTTTTAAGGGGAAAAAGGACAAAATTCATGATTTTCGCTAAATATAACGAAATCACTCTCCATGTGCATGATACCTTAATTATGTTGAAGTTCAAATAGTATAACTTTAATGTAGGAACTTTACAATGTATGCAATCTACTGACATTGAAGCGGTACTGCATTGTGGCAAAGATCATAATACCCCGTAATGCTGTCCGTGACGTAAATGAATTCATATTTAAGATCCTTATTAACACTGCAAGGTTTTATGGTTAGTAGTCCGGCATACAGAATTTCACATTAAATTCAATTTTGCAGCAAAATCTTTCAATTAAATCAAAACGGAATGAAAAAAGAACGTATGCCCGATTGTTCCTGATAACCCGACGGTTTTGTGTTCTAGTGAGCGATGGCGAATTTTGTTTTTTATTTATTTGAATTTTTAATGGTTGTACAAGTCGTTGTTTATTCTGATGCCAAATGGAGTTGTGATCCAAATGATACAGACTGTCGTCAGAGGTTTAGAAGGAGCGCGCCAAAGTTGTCATCAAGTATTCAAGTTCTGGTAAGCTTGTGTACATTTCTTAAAAAAAAAAATATTCCTTTTTATACCATATCTTTTTTTTATTTGCTATGGGTACATAAGCCACTGCTGTCTGCCGAAACCTGCATGACGAGTCTGACAGAATAAGGGTTTAAAATATGCGGAAACGAAACATCAATTCATAGAAGATCACTTACAAGCTTTGGGTGATCCTTTTTTCGCTCCAAGGTTGCACGCAATGAGCTTAATTATTTACCACCGACATTCGCTTATTTATAGCACCTCAGAACGGTTATTCCTTAAACAAATCAGTCCAGAAAAATATTAGTTAAGGCCACCCTTCTCCCATGAAAATCATGACAGATATTGCCAGCTATTTTCGCTTTCACCATTGGAAAAGAGTATCAGAATCAAGGTAATATAGCAAGTAAAGTTGAAGATTTATTTATTTATTTATTTTATTTTATTTGCATTAAATTTATTCTTTTTCGCTCCCAAACGTTTCGGCCGATGAATGTTTATAGATTTGGGTGTTCGTACTTGTGACGTCATTGAATCGCCAATGAATTTATTTATTCATTTATTTATTTATTTATTTATTTACTTTAATTTATTTCAAAGTTATGTTCAGTATATATCTCTTCTTTTTTCAGATGGATCCATCAGAAGTCATTAATAATGAAGAAAACAACCCCAAAGTCTTACAGAGTCAGATTCTCAGTAATACCGGTATTACGTTAATATCATCTACTGACCAAGCCGCCATGATGGATGCCTTCAACAGTATACGAGCAGCTGTCAACCCCACAGCGACCAATATGAGAGTTTTGGTAAGAAAAAAAAGTTTCCCTATTTTTGATTTACCATATTTTTGGGTTTCATTTTTTGATGTTTCGCCTATTATTATGTTCACCGATATATCTTGGAATTTCCACAATTTCTGTGTTCCCTATTTTGTCCTCTTTTTCTGTTCCCCTATGTTGGTGTTTCCTTCAGTGTTTCCCTAATTTCATGTTTCCTTAGGTTAGTGTTCCCCTATTTTTGTGTTTATCTGTTTTTGTGTTCCTCTATTTTTGTGTTTACCTATTTTTGTGTTGCTCTATTTTTGTGTTCCCTAATTAAGATATTTCGCCATTTTGTATTGCCTTATATATTTCCCTACAATGCGTTCCATATTTTTTTGCTTACCCATTTTCGTGTTCTCCTATTTTTGAGTTTACCTATTTTTGTGTTCCCCTATTTTTGTGTTTACCCATTTTCGTGTTCCCATATTTTCGTGTTCCCATATTTTTGTGTTTACCTATTTTTGTGTTTACCTATTTTTGTGTTTATGTATCTATTTTTGTGTTTACCTATTTTCGTTTTCCCATATTTTCGTGTTCCCCTATTTTTGTGATTATCTATTTTTGTGTTTACTTATTTTTGTGTATACCTATTTTTGTGTTTTCCTATTTTGTGCTCCTCTATTTTTGAGTTCCCTTATTTAGATATTTCCCTATTTTGTATTGCCTTACATATTTCCCTACAATGTGTCCCCTATTTTTGTTTTTCCCTTTTCTGTTTTTTCCTATTTTTTGTGTTTCCCTATTTCTGTGTTTCCCTATTCTATTTTTTTTTTCATTCATGATCATTTTACTTTTTACTGACATTTCAGATATGGAACGATGCATTAGCGTACACGGCACAAGCTTACGCCAGCACGTGTACGTACGCTTTTAACGGGAACAGGAATGCTCAAACTCCCGATTTTGCTACTGTAGGAGAGACGGTGTATGCCACAACAAGCCGTAAGTGTTCGATTTTATTTCATATCAATTGAACTTTATCAAACTGTGTTCCCAATCTGAATGTTATACAATACACATAGCGTATGTTTGCAATTCACAGTTCATCAGTACTTCCTTCGGTAACCATGGTAATCGATTTAAAATCTATTTATAACTTTGCAGTTAGTCCATCATTCACCCCAGTGACGGCCGTGGCGGACGGTTGGGGAGCACAACAGTTGTATTACGATTATGCCACCAATACCTGCACACAAACTTGCACGTCATATACTCAGGTCAGTGCTGTGGTTTATTTTTTTCCCCACTGCAGGATCTAAGATTTTACACGTATTTGACATTGACCCATTATGAGTAGATGACGTTTTCATATCATACGGTATAAATTTTCTTTTTTTTAACCTTTCCTTTGTCTTCTCCGTTTTGAGTTGAAGAGACCCACGATTAGTTGCACTGTGTTTTGACAGGTTCTCGCAATAGATTTTGTAAAATAAGAAAAAGAAATTCAGACGTTGTACTTGCGTGACCCACGGAATGTAATCGCATTGCAACTGAGCGTGGGTCTCCGAAGATGGCGGTTTTTAACTCATTTTATGTTCTCTTGCTAAGGCTCGGAAAGGTAAAAATCGCACAACTCGTTTCATAAAAATTGTATGAAATAGAAAAACAAGAGCCCCAGGGGGCACAACGCTCACCTGATACCCATGCATGCTCTAATTGACATACTGACATTGAATACTGATAGTGCCAGTACCAGGATTTTAGCCCACAACCTTTCTAAAAAGATTTTTGCCGGATGCAGAGAAGTTTTTTTTTTCAGACAACCTTTAAAAGTACAAAAAAGAAAAAAAATTAATAGCCACATTTCAAAACAATAACTTTTTTACTGATTTGAAAAGACGGATAAAGTGGTCCAACGTCATATGCCCAGCTAGTATAGTTCAATTATGCAACATCAAAAATAAATATTGTACATTAATGTGCAGCAGAAAAAGAATAAAACAATGAAATGATTTCATAAATTAAGTTTATTTAAAATTGAACACAAAACCTTTCATTATTGATAGCTAGCATGCCAGAAATTATAAAGCCTGTGTTTGTGAAACGAGAATGCCCCCGGCGGCATCTTTGTTAGTATAAAGGCCATTTTCTGTTAAGTATGTGAGGGGTCAGGGTCAGCGCAATATTGGTATCTATGGAAAGATCTTGTCACAAGGAATACACATGTAAAAATTGAAACCTCTATCACTAACCATTCAAAAGTTATGCCCAATGTTAAAGTTTTTGAGAAGTACGTCAAAGGTCAAGGTTATGGTCACGAGGTCAAAAATTTTGGTATCAATGGAAAGGTATTGTCACAAGGAATACACATGTGAAATATGAAACCTCTATCACCAGCTTCCATTTAAAAGTTATGACCAATGCTAAAGTTTTTCGGAAAACAGACAGACAAACAGACAGACGGATAGGCCAAAAACTATATGCTCCTGAATCTTTTATTACAGGGGCATAAAAAACAAAGATTTTTCGGTTTTGCCTTTATTCATATTAATGTATACTGAAATCTATGAATGCTTTTGAATAGTATTGATTTCATCTCAAATACATGAAACGTACAGTTAAAATCGTTTTAATCCAATATTTATCAATTCAAGTGAGTTGTGCAGAAATTGGGCCAGTTTGTTTTCCAAAAAGCAGTGTATGGTGTATCAAACCTCATGACCCAGTGAAGCCACTTGAACAAATAATTTTCAGTGAATATGCTGAAATGCGGCGCTTCTTGCCTATGCATATTTCAACAGGCGAGAAGGAGCGTCGCATTTCAGCATACGCTGTTCAACAACTCAAGTGGTTTCTCTAGGTTTCGTAGTTTGAAACAAATTAAAAGGCCCATGAAATTGTTAAGCTTGTCCAACTAGCAGACCTACGACATCGTTATTTACTGTTAACAAATTGTTTTACCTCATCAAAGGTCTGTTACACGGACAAGTTGTTAGCGGAGAGAGTTCATGAAATGTATCGGTTGCATAGGATTTGCCGACAAAAAGTTATTTGGTCCGATAAAAACTCATCATGTATCTATTATTTGAACAGATAAAAATTCCCAAATGTCTTATCACAGGAACCTGTCATTTTATGAGAGAAAATGTTTTATTATTCACAACCTCAGGCCTCTGTGTTCCTCTTAGAAATATTATACATACAAGATGTCGAACACAGTGGCTTATGGTTGTAAATAATAATTTATTTACTCTATTTAAACAACAGCTTTCTGTGGTCCAACATTTCATAGGAAGATTTCAGGAACTCTGAACTGAATTATTTATTTCAAGAATTTCAGATATTAAATGTCCTATGCATTCTCAAAATCCGGAGGAAGAGATTACTCATTAGACGTTTCTTCAAGAAATCAGTCCGTAAATTACTTCATCTAAGAGAGTCTAAGACAGAGGAAATTCGAGCAAACTTTATACATGATAACAAGTATATGCAAGTGTTCCAAGTGCATGAATGATAACCATTATGAAAGTGTTCCAAGTATAATGCACATTTCATTAAATAAAAATCTATTCCGTTTGCACTGTATCTCCTGAAATGTATCGCAGTACTAAAGGTATCACATTTCTACATGGGGAATCCCCTTCGGGTACACGGCAAAACATGGCCGCTTTTGAAATCTTGTTCCCGACTCTAAAAATAAAATTCTAAATAAGTATAAAGAATTTAAATAATTGAATCATATCACATAAAAGGTCAATCAATAAGACATTGAAGCATGTGTCACTTGTTGAATTATCAGCTGTAACTATGGATGAAAGGTCGATCAAACAATGATTAATCATACAAAGAAGGTTTTTTTCCTGTAGTTGCACCTGAAACATTGGGCATGGAAAACATACATTAAACCTATGTACAATCTTAAAAAATATTCCTTAAAAATCCAAAAGTGGATATCTTGACAAAATTCTTTCACTTGTAGGGTACCATGCATGAGTACCTCATACCTACAAATTGTCATGACAATCTGAAGAGTGGTTATAGAAAAGAAGCAAAAAATGTATGAAAATCACATCCCCCCTTCCTTTTTACATAAGAAAAAAATTCATAAAAATCAAAAAAAAAAAATAAAATTTAAGCATAAAATACATATCAAAGCATTAAGTAAGTTAAATATGATAAATATGTAGTAAATGAGTGTGTAAAATCATACACTTATTGAGTTATTTAAAGAAATAGTGCAAAAATGTGCATTTCTGACTAAGTCCGAAAAGACGTCAAAAACGCGTCAAAAATTTGACTTCGAAGTGGAACCAAAAATAACAACACTTCTTAAGATATCTCTCTAGATCATCCTGATGCTTTCGGTTTGTCGATACATGCTTCGGTTCTGAAGAAGAAGTTTGTCAAAGGAGGGCACCCCCGTGACCTACTTTTGGCTGTGGTGGCGCCACCTGTTGACAGATCCGGACGAAAAACAACAACACTTGTAGGGGACCATGAGTACTTCATACCTACCAAGTTTCATCAAAATCCCTTCAGCCGTTCTGGAGAAGAAGTTTAAAATGTGAAAAGTTTACTACGACGACGGACGACGACGGACGACGACGACGACGGACGACGGACGACAGACGCAACACTATGACAATACATGTAGCTCACTTGAGCCTATGGCTCAGGTGAGCTAAAAACCCCAAGCACTTATAGGATCCTTTTGAATTTCTTCTTTTTTTGTATATGATAATTCTTTTTTAAATAACGTAGATTGTGTGGGCAGAGACGGAGTACGTCGGGTGTGGAGTCGCACAGTGTCCCAATGGAATCACCAACCTTCCCTGGTCTGGAGGCACCCTCGTCATCTGCGACTACGCTCAAGCGTAATATAATCTTTTAATTCTTTTAATATCATTTAATATTATTTTTTTTAATAAACAAAGAGCATGCCTACAAAAAGTTTATATTTAAAACTATCGGTAAACATGGTAAAAAGTACGTTTGTCACACCAACTCAGCAACAAATTATCTTCCTTGACTTTGTCTCAGAAGCTGAAATCTAGAGAAGGAACTCCTTCTTCATTCACGGGAGTTCGACATCAAGGGCCCACAATGATATTTTAATTGAGAATCGCTGAAGTCGAAGTCATGTCACTACCTCTACGGAATTTGTCAAATTTTACTTTTGAGGATTTTTGTTTCTTTTAAGAATCGTAGATTTCCCATGTATGCGCTGCAACCACTGGGAAGACATTCTAGATCAATGCTCATTCTTTAATCTTATGTAATGCTCAACAAACTCTTTATAATTTACCTCACGTCATGTACTCGCTGATCTGCAATAGTTTCCAGGGGGTCCATGCAGGCACCGATTTTGAAGAAAGTTTTTACGTGAAAACTGTAAGTTATGCTTTGTGGCAAATTCTATGAGGAGGGTTGTGTGACATCCCGGCCCTTACACCCCCTCCGCATAGATCCGCTCTTGCATGACAAAGGATAATGACCATATCCTTATATACAGCACAAAATCGATAATTCAGAAAATCATAAATCGAAGGCATACAAAATCAGGATAAAACAGGAACCAATTAAAGCAAACAAACACAAACCTCCACCACATGAAAAGAAGCAAATTCCCGATATGGGAGTGAGACCAGGTGCCAAGGAAGAGTCAGCATCTCCTACTTGCATGCAACACCCGTCGCTTCAATTCAGTAGAATTGTCACATCCGGTTACTTCCATTTTGGAAGATATAAAAGTATAATCTATCTCTTTTTATCTGTAGTGGTAATATTGCTGGTCAGCACCCTTACGAGAACGGCACTTCCTGCTCAAACTGTCCTACTGGGTATACCTGTAACGGAAACAACCTCTGTCAACGTAAGTTTCACCTATATCTCTCACCAATACATGTCTATACATGTATATATATATCATATAAGTTACACTTGTATACAACAATGTTTGTCCGACTTGCAGACCTTCGACGGTGTTAATTATCTGGTTTTTTGGAAGAGCAAAAGATAGTGTAATCAAAGATTACAAAGCTCACCTCATGGCAGCATTCTATCATGACAGGAGTAAAAGAATACGCAGTTTTAAATTTGAAAACCTGTCCTACTGAGAACAAACAAAAATGATACCACACAATAACAAAATACATGTAGAAAAGGGAAGTAGAGTATTTCATTTATTGACCCAAATTTGGCCTGAATGGGTGTACTCAATTGATACCCAAATCTTCCTAACATGTGCACTCAAGTAGAAAATATAGGTCATGACCTACATTTGAACGTAGATTCGTGATCTACTCTTAAAGACACAGCAACTGTGCAAGTTTGAACTTCCTAGCACTTATAATAGAGAAATAAAACTTCATAACATTGATACCCAAATCTTCCTAACATGTGCACTCAAGCGGAAAATATAGGTTATGACCTACATTTGAACGTAGATTCGTCATCTTCTCTTAAAGACGCATCAACTGTGCAAGTTTGAACTTCCTAGCACTTATAATAGAGAAATAAAACTTCTTAACATTGATACCCAAATCTTCCTAACATGTGCACTCAAGCGGAAAATATAGGTCATGACCTACATTTGAACGTAGATTCGTGATCTACTCTTAAAGACGCATCAACTGTGCAAGTTTGAACTTCCTAGCACTTATAATAGAGAAATAAAACTTCTTAACATTGATACCCAAATCTTCCTAACATGTGCACTCAAGCGGAAAATATAGGTCATGACCTACATTTGAACGTAGATTCGTTATCTACTCTTAAAGACGCATCAACCGGCAAGTTTGAACTTCCTAGCACTTATAATAGAGAAATAAAACTTCTTAACATTGATACCCAATTCTTCCTAACAAGTGCACTCAAGCGGAAAATATAGGTCATGACCTACATTTGAACGTAGATTCGTGATCTTATCTTAAAGACGCATTATCTGTGCAAGTTTGAACTGCCTAGCACTTATAATAGAGAAATAAAACTTAACATTAATACCCAAATCGTCCTAACATGTGCATTCAAGCGGAAAATATAGGTCATGACCTGCATTTGAACGTAGATTTGTGATCTACTCTTCAAGACGCATCATCTGTGCAAGTTTGAACTTCCTAGCACTTATAATAGAGAAATAAAACTTCTTAACATACAAGTGTGCGTACGCGGACGCGGACGCAGACGCCGACGACATGGTGATAGCATTTATATATATAAGCTCCCTCTCACTTCGTGAGGTGAGCTAAAAACAGATAACACCGTCATAGGTCTGCAAGTCGGACTAACAGCAATATATATCTCGTATGTTACATTTTATTTTGGAAGCTTGGAATAGAATGGAATAGAATAGAATGGAATAGAATAGAATATAGAATAGACCTTAGAATAGAATAGAATAGAATAGAATAGAATAGAATAGAATAGAACTTAGAACCGAAAGGATATGATTGTTAAACAATTTAATTGCATGACATAACCTTCATGAATATGAACCAAGTCACGATAGGTTTTTTTATTTGCTTACAGAGACAGGCGTTGTACCTACCACCCCTGCCACACAAACAACAGGTCTGTTTTATCAAATCACAAACTATTTTGCCGTTATTAACATTATCGTTATCAGACGTTCTCTCTTATTACATTCATCTAAGAAATGATAAAATTACAAATGCATTTGAAATAAAGGAAATTAATTTTGATGGAATAAAGTTAATAAAGTATTTGATTGTCAGACACATGTAGTACTACGTAGTATTTGATTGTCAGACATGTACGTAGTATTTGATTGTCAGACATGTACGTAGTATTTGATTGTCAGACACATGTACGTAGTATTTGATTGTCAGATGACATGTACGTAGTATATGATTGTCAGACATGTACGTAGTATTTGATTGTCAGATACATGTACGTAGTATTTGATTGTCAGACATGTACGTAGTATTTGATTGTCAGACACATGTACGTAGTATTTGATTGTCAGACATGTACGTAGTATTTGATTGTCGGACACATGTACGTAGTATTTGATTGTCAGACATGTACGTAGTATTTGATTGTCAGACACATGTACGTAGTATTTGATTGTCAGACACATGTACGTAGTATTTGATTGTCAGACACATGTACGTAGTATTTGATTGTCAGACACATGTACGTAGTATTTGATTGTCAGACACATGTACGTAGCATTTGATTGTCAGACACATGTACGTAGTATTTGATTGTCAGACACATGTACGTAGTATTTGATTGTCAGACACATGTACGTAGTATTTGATTGTCAGACACATGTAGTACTACGTAGTATTTGATTGTCAGACACATGTACGTAGTATTTGATTGTCAGACACACGTACGTAGTATTTGGTTGTCAGACACATGTACGTGGTATTTGGTTGTCAGACACATGTACGTAGTATTTGATTGTCAGACACATGTACGTGGTATTTGATTGTCAGACACATGTAGTACTACGTAGTATTTGATTGTCAGACACATGTACGTAGTATTTGATTGTCAGACACATGTACGTATAGTATTTGGTTGTCAGACACACGTACGTAGTATTTGATTGTCAGACACACGTACGTAGTATTTGATTGTCAGACACATGTACGTGGTATTTGATTGTCAGACACATGTAGTACTACGTAGTATTTGATTGTCAGACACATGTACGTAGTATTTGATTGTCAGACACACGTACGTAGTATTTGATTGTCAGCCACATGTACGTAGTATTTGATTGTCAGACACATGTACGTAGTATTTTGCTTATAAAATCATTTCTATTTTGTAATGTGTATCATACTTTGAATTTCATTGGTGGGTCAAGAACAATTAATTTTCCAGGAAGTAAATGGGGGGGGGGGGGGGCAGGGAAAGGAGGGGGAACCTGTCTATGGTTCTATGGTTTTAAAGTAAATACGTAAAAACAGAAAAAAAAAACAGTTTTTGCAAATTCCAACCGCCTTCCCTCTTGATCCGCGAATGAATTCAGTATTTACCTCATGTTATTTCGTTCTATTTAGAACATATGAAATAAAATCACCAAAATTCAACAAAATCTACCCATTCATACATTGTATGACGTCAAATGTTTTATATTAGTGTCTACGTACATACATATTCCCTTTTTAAGTAAATTAATCCTTTCCTTTATATCATTTCAGTATCAAAATGCACTTTTGAAGATGGGGAAACATGTTTCCTTGAAAATATTGTCCAAGCCCCTCTTAGCCAAAACGCTAACCTGGCTTCTGATGATTTTGATTGGACTTTAGGACAAGAGGTATGTTGATGATACTACCAATAGTGTCGCTGAAGGCTTAAAGAAAGTATCATAATAAAAGAAAAGCTTGTGTTTGTGACCCACGAATGCTCCCGGTGGCATCTTTGTTAACTAGTACATGTATAAACACCAATTTATGTTAAGTACCGTACTTGAAAGGTCAAGGTCAGGGTCACTGGGTTAAAAAATGTTGCTATCAATGGAAAAATCTTGTGACAAGGAATACACATGTGAAATATTAAAACCCTATCACTCACCATTCAAAAGTTATGCGCAATTTTCATTTTTTTTGTAAAGAAGGTTAAAGGTCAAATTCAAGATAAAAATGTTGGTATCAATAAAAAGGTCTTGTCATAACGAATACACATGTGAAATATGAAAGCCCTGTCACTTACCATCCAAACGTTATACCCAATGTTAAAGTTTTTGAAAAGTTGTTCAACGGTCAAGGTCAATATGCCAAAAATTTGTTATCAATGGAAAGGTCTTGCGACAAGGAATACACATGTGGAATATGAAAGCCCTATCACTTACCATTCAAAAGAAATGCCCAATGTTAAAGTTTTTCGGACAAACAGACGGACATGATGATATGATTAGAATTCAGATTCTGTTTTCTCTTTTGAGAAAATCCCTCATCAGAAGCCGAGAATCAAATAAATAAAATATTACACTGTATCACCAGGGACCAACGCCCTCTAGCGGGACTGGACCAAGTGCAGCCAATCAGGGCGTCAAATATGGATTCATTGAAGCTTCACCACCCGTGGCGTCCGGCGATAGGGCACTCCTCCAGTCCTCAACCATCTATGCTAGTATGTTTATCCATTTTCCTTTCCATTTGATATTTCATAACTTTAAAATTCAGCCAACAGACAGCAAGCTTTTTATAATTTTTACATTTTGTAAAATCTGATACTTGTATTGTATGATCAAATTGAAACATTTCAGCGTCTGTCTCGCACTGCTTGATATTCGACTATCATATGTTCGGATCGTCAACAAGTGTAGGTACGCTGAGAGTCTACACAGAGAATGTCACAGCTGTTCAAACTATCATCTTTGAAAAATCCGGGAATCAGGGTGACCAATGGTTTACAGTGTCCGTGGACATTCCCGCCACCACAGGACTGATCGTAAGTACCATGAATGGATCTAGACAAAAAAAAATCATTCCAAGGAATGCATGAGTCGCCAGCGAAACATAGCGACTCTCAGGAGTCACTTTTGTAGGGTGTGACATCCAAGTGTGACAGACAAACGGACAGAAAGACGGACAGACGGACAACGGACAAAATGATCCCTAAGTGTCGCTATGCTTCGCAGGCGACACAAAAATCCAGATGGAAGATCCAAGCAGTCGGGGGCAAATACTGGACAACGAAAACAATCAGCAACTGTGACAAATTACAGGAGTTGGTTGGGGTCCTAATACTCACTCCTCTTCTAGTTCCGTGCTAGTCTACCTGTTCCCATTTCATAGCTTTAATAATATATCATACTGATAGACATTTTGGTGTTCACATATATATGTATATATTTTGTCACTTTTTAAATTGTAAAAAAAACCCCAAAAGGCTTCTTTTGTTTATTTCAGATTTTTTTCGAAGCAACAAGAGGTCTAAGTTTCCTAAGTGACATCGCTATAGATAACGTATGCGTCAATACGCAATCATGTGGTGAGTATTTTTTAAGTTTTGTTTTGTTCTTATTTATTTGTTAACTATTTTTTTTTCTTTCCCATTTGAAAATTCGAAAATCCCACATAGATATCCACATAAAAATCGATGTTGCAATGAAATTGAATGATTTTCAAATCTTTGATACAGACTTTGTTGCGGTAACAACAGAAGCCGCTACAACTCAAGAACCTACAACAGAACCGGTAACTACTCAAGAAAAAACAACGCAACCTGCAACTACTCAAGAACCTACAACAGAACCTGCCACTACAGTGGAACCAACAACGGAACCTCCAACAACTCAAGAACCTACAACAGAACCAGCCACAACTCAAGAGCCTACAACGGAGCCTGCAACTACTCAAGAACCTACAACAGAACCTGCAACAACTCAAGAACCTACAACAGAACCTGCCACTACAGTGGAACCAACTACGGAACCTCCAACAACTCAAGAACCTACAACAGAACCAGCCACAACTCAAGAGCCTACAACGGAGCCTGCAACTACTCAAGAACCTACAACAGAACCTGCAACAACTCAAGAACCTACAACAGAACCTGCCACTACCCAAGAACCTACAACGGAACCTGCAACCACTCAAGAAGCTACAACAGAACCTGCAACCACTCAAGACCCTACAACTGAGCCAGCAACTACTCAAGAAGTTACCACCGAACCTGCAACTACTCAAGAACCTACAACAGAACCTGCAACAACTCAAGAACCTACAACAGAACCTGCCACTACCCAAGAACCTACAACGGAACCTGCAACCACTCAAGAAGCTACAACAGAACCTGCAACCACTCAAGACCCTACAACTGAGCCAGCAACTACTCAAGAAGCTACAACAGAACCTGCAACAACCCAAGAACCAACAACAGAACCTGCAACTACTCAAGAAACTACAACCGAACCTGCAACAACCCAAGAACCTACAACAGAACCTGCAACTACCCAAGAACCAACAACAGAACCTGCCACAACTCAAGAACCTACAACAGAACCTGCCACAACTCAAGAACCTACAACAGAACCCGCAACTACCCAAGAACCAACAACAGAACCTGCCACAACTCAAGAACCTACAACAGAACCTGCCACAACTCAAGAACCTACAACAGAACCCGCAACTACCCAAGAACCTACAACAGAACCTGCCACAACTCAAGAACCTACAACAGAACCTGCAACTACTCAAGAACCAACGACTGAACCGGTTACTACACAAGAACCGACTACTGAACCAGCAACAACTCAAGAACCTACAACAGAGCCTGCAACAACTCAAGGACCAACAACAGAACCCGCAACAACTCAAGAACCTACAACGGAACCTGCAACTACTCAGGAACCTACAACAGAACCTGCCACAACTCAAGAACCTACAACAGAGCCTGCAACTACACATGAACCAACAACTGAACCAGCTTCAACACAGGAACCAACGACTGAACCAGCAACAACTCAAGAACCTACAACGGAGCCTGCAACAACCCAAGAACCTACAACAGAACCAGCAACTACACAAGAACCAACAACTGAACCGGCCACAACTCAAGAACCAACAACAGAACCTGCAACTACCCAAGAACCTACAACAGAACCTGCAACAACTCAAGAACCTACAACTGAGCCTGCAACTACCCAAGAACCTACAACAGAACCTGCAACAACTCAAGAACCTACAACTGAGCCTGCAACTACCCAAGAACCTACAACAGAACCAGTCACCACTCAAGAACCTACAACGGAACCTGCAACTACGCTAGAACCAACGACGGAACTAATGACAACACAAGAGCCAACAACAGAGCCACCGTTTATATGTAAGTTTAATCAACTTTGTTTCATGAACTTACTCACTTTTTGCTGTCTGAAGGTTGGTAATTGATATCTTTGAGATAATTGTGTCTGCGCGCGCAGCAAAGCGTCTCTTTTGGCAGCAGCATTCTATTTTTGTGCAATGTCAAAGTTCTAAATTAAAGACCGAGTAAGTAACGTCAAACTTAGTTTTGGGGGATAAGGCGTTTTTCACAAAGGATATACTAGCCAGTATATGTATACATATAGAGACATGGACATCATGAAAGCTCTAGAATACTTTTTAATTTCCGGATTGGAGACTTGGCTACAAGAGCATTTCAGGAATTCGTCGTTTTTCTACCCGGCCATCTTTTGAACTGTTTAACTGATATTTTCAGATGTGTGTACGTTTGAGGAGGGTGAAATATGTTTCTTGGAGAACATTTCCGGTGACGAGTTTGACTGGATCGTAAATCAAACGGTACGTGTACTAGTTTCTTAAATAAAATTCAATGAAATTTATTATAAATACGACAGTTGAATACTTAAATAATATTCTGAAGAAGAATATCCATTTATCACTGACGTATTATTCTGTTACTCTATACATTCCACTTATTTAACCCAGGGCCCCACACCCTCCTATCCGTCCACTGGACCCAGCGGCGCTATACAAGGAGTCAGATACGCCTTTATTGAAGGGGATTCCCCTGCACAGTGTAACTGGAAGGCCACACTGCGATCCACAGTGACATTCTCAGGTAAGGTTCAAATTTAGAGATAAATACAAAAAGGGCAAGGGGAGTAATTGCGTTTTTTATTTCCTGCTTTTACATGGGTTTATCGATTTATGATTTATCTGATAAGCTATTTTGGTTGTAACTATTGTATATTTAAAGTTGTTGATTATTCCTTACGAGTTTAGCTCACCCGAGCAAAGCCTCTCTTTATTTCGTATTTTCCATGTTTTCAGGGACAATTTGCTTGTCTTTTAATTACTATCTATTTGGCGAGCCCTCTGGTATGGGAATCTTGAATGTTTACACACAGAATGCTACCGGGGCACAGACGCGCATCTTCCAACAGTACGGGAATCTGGGTGAAAACTGGCTTACTGCAGAACTGGACATCGTGGAAGCTGATCCTTTCTCTGTAAGTATCTACATAAATATTTGATAATTTCATAAATAATCGATTATTTTCTCATATTTACATGTAGTTAAAAGATGAAAACTCATCGTGTGTAACCCATGGGGAAGCTCGTTCCTCACGATCTACCCCGGTGGCTCACACGATGGTATAAATTGTCTATATTGAAATGTATGTTCTACTCAGAATCATGTCAAACTCAGAATCATGCCAAATTATTTTAATTGTTTAGTAGTACTTATCGTGACGAAAAACTTTAAGGATAATTATTATTTTTGTATAATTTGATTTTTTTTTTCAGATCGTAATTGAAGCAGTGAGAGGACTGAGTCCATTAAGTGATATAGCCATAGACAACGTTGTTGTCACGAGAATCGAGTGTGGTAAGTATTACTTTAACATGGTCACATTGACATACAGCTTAAATTTTGATACAAATTAATAAGTTTATCTTGCCAAAATTAAGGATATTCGCGATGTAATGTAGAGAAGTGAGAACAATGATTTTGAATTGAAAAATCGATTTTTTTTCTTCAGCTGGTCGTACAACGATACCCCCAACAACAATCGAGTCAACAACAGCCGAGGCAACAACAGAGGCCGCAACCACTGCTGAACTGACAACACAGCCTGAAACAACCATGGAACCGACAACAGAACCTGTAACTACTGTTGAACCAACAACTGAACCTGCAACTACTCAAGAACCAACAACAGAACCTGCAACTACTCAAGAACCAACAACTGAACCTGCAACAACCCAAGAACCTACAACCGAACCTGCGACCACTGTTGAACCCACGACCGAACCAGCAACAACTCAAGAACCTACAACAGAACCTGCAACTACTCAGGAACCTACAACAGAACCTGCCACAACTCAAGAACCTACAACCGAACCTGCGACCACTGTTGAACCCACGACCGAACCTGCAACAACTCAAGAACCAACAACAGAACCTGCAACTACCCAAGAACCAACAACAGAACCTGCCACAACTCAAGAACCAACAACAGAACCTGCAACTACTCAGGAACCTACAACTGAACCTGCCACTACTCAAGAACCTACAACCGAACCTGCGACCACTGTTGAACCCACGACCGAACCTGCAACTACTCAAAAACCAACAACAGAACCAGCAACAACTCAAGAACCAACAACTGAGCCTGCAACCACTCAAGGACCTACAACAGAACCTGCAACAACAGGTGAGTCAACCACAGAACCAGCAACAACTCAAGAACCAACAACAGAGCCTGCAACCACTCAAGAACCTACAACAGAACCTGCTACAACAGGTGAGTCAACCACAGAACCAGCAACAACAGCCGAAGCAACAACAGAGTCTGCAACTACAGGTGAGTCAATAAAAGGAAATTAAACTACAGCTGAAGTGACGCCACAAAATGCAACCACAGGTGAGTCAATTATGGAACTGGAAACTACAGTTGATGGTTTGACATTTCCTGCATCTACACACAAGTCTGTTGTGGAAGTCACAACTACATCAAGTTGTCAACAACTGTTGATGTATTATTTACAACGGAGAAGATACCACTACAAATAATTACAGGTAAGAATCACTACAAATAATTACAGGTAAGAACCACTACAAATAATTACAGGTAAGAACCACTACAAATAATTACAGGTAAGAACCACTACAAACAATTACAGGTAAGAACCACTGCAAATAATTACAGGTAAGAACCACTACAAATAATTACAGGTAAGAACCACTACAAATAATTACAGGTAAGAACCACTACAAATAATTACAGGTAAGATATCCAGAGGTTTTTATCCAGCAGTCGGAGTCAGTATTAGTAATTACAGGTTTGTTAATGAGTTTCATATAACCACTCTTATTGATCCGGAATAGGATGTATGCGCAGGATATTTAAAGAAGGAATCATAGGTAGGGGACGACCATTTGATTCTGAGAGGGGATCTGGCAAATTTTGTCGGGCCAGATTTTAACCTCTTACCATCCTGACCAAAAAAAAAAAAAAAAAAAAAAAAAAAAGAAAAGAAAAAAACATACACACCGTCACATACACTGAGAATTTCATATATTTGACTTCATTTAAATTCCATAAATTATTTTACAGTGTACAGGGCTTACAATCTATATACACATAATGTGTACATGATTCTAAATTGAGTTTTCATAACACATATGGGATGGGGTTTGAGAAAAATTGTGTTAAGTCATTACAAAACAAGTGTGTAAAGCTAGCGAAGCGAGCCAAAAATTATTTGAGTGTAAGGCAAGCGAAGCGAGCCGAACATTTATGGTTAAAGCAAGCTTAAAGTCGTTACAGTGTATTTTGTAATGAACACGGAAGTTTTGAAATTAAAAAAAATTGGGCCAGAATATTTATTTTTCTGCTACCAAGAGGACCAGACTATTCTTTTTCAACTTTTTCTTGGTCAGAATATTTATTTCCAAACAGTGTCAGCCCACCCCACCCCTCCACCCTCAGAATCAAATGGTCGTCCCCTGACATCATTATAATTCTAAAATTCCACGGAAAACCAGGTTGTATATATAAACCAAATTTTGTTTTCTTAAAAGTGTGGGAACATGTCACCATTTCCAATATATTGTTGTATTTCTCAAAAGATCCCCTCCTTTATTCAAAATTCCTCATACAAAACGAACTTTATAGATTCATTAGCATAGAAATACTTATGGTCTGCTTCAGAAACTTCACTGTCATAAATTACTTCACGAAAAGCCAGCATTATCATAGATAAATACTATTTTCAATATAATTTTCACAGAGGAACCGACAACCGAAGCAATGACAACGGAAGCCATGACTACCGAAGCCTTGACAACTGAAGTCATGACAACGGAGGAAGCAACAACTGAAGCCATGACAACGGAGGAAGCCACAACCGAAACCATGACAACGGAAGAAGCCACAACTGAGCCAACATCAACAACAACAAGCACCACCACAACAGCTTCACCTTCGAAGGGAGATAATTCAAAACTTTCGTTACTTTCACTTGTCGTAGCTATTTCTGTGTGTTATTTGAATTACGAGTTTGGAGTTTAGTTAAGATTCTCTTGTGTGCGCAATGTGATCTTCTTTCTATCCGGTGTGACGGTCGAGCCTTTCCGCCGAAGGTACGGAAGAATAAACTTGGGCATCGGTTGTCATGGACGACTATGCAGATTTATGAAAGGAAAATTTTGGAAACTGCATAATATGCATACTTATACTGTGATATAGACGATTATCGTTCACCATATCAATCTGATGATCTCTCCTTGCTCCCGATTCCGTTGTGTCTCTTAGCAACACTTTTGAATCGAGAACATTTAGAGATCGTGTTTGTCCCTAGACATGATTTTTACTAAAAAAAAAAAAAAAAAAAAAGAAGGGAACAAGGAATTATTTAAGGTTACTAGTGCTAGATACTGACACCTAAAAATAGACATATTTACTTTCTTATCTAATAAAATACGTTAAGTTCAAATCTCATATTCATATTTCTGAAGTCTTTCAAATTCTAACGGTACCTCTTCTTAGCTTGTTATGTCCATACATGAGAGAGAGAGAGAGAGAGAGACAGAGAGAGAGAGAGAGAGAGAGAGAGAGAGAGAGAGAGAGAGAGAGAGAGAGAGAGAGAGAGAGAGATCTTTCATGATTTCAAAAGCTGCAAGCTGAATCACTTGGAGGGCTGATTTATATGCACGTAACATGTAAACATTCTGACAGCAAAGTCACAAAATTCATTAATGCATAAAGATTCATAATGCTTGCATACAATGTACATTAAAGCAGCTTATTGAATGAAGAGGTCTCGAGGCCAAAAAGGTTTGTCCGTTAAACGGATGCAATATATTAATGTTTTGATTCACGCATGGACAGTTATAAATACATGGTACATATTGATCAAACGAAATTTGGTGCAATAGGAACCTTGAGTTATATTAATATCGTTTGTTTTACTTTGTTTTTGTTTCTAAACTATTCGTGTTTTGTTATTGAATAAAATGATATTTCTGTATTTTATAGGAGTAATAACAATTGGTATACACAGTTAATTGTGAATAAATCATGGCCGTTATTGATTTCGTCTTGTGTTTAATTCCATGAAAAAAGAGAATACAAGATTTAGTTAATCAGATGGGCTTTATCCTACGTGACCTTATTGTATAGCGGTGTCATCCCGATTGTCCCACATTTATATAAAAAAGGTATAAAAGTCATGTGGGACAATCGGAAAGTCGAGGACCCCCCCCTCCCCCCCCCCCCCCACACACATACACGATTCAACAGCTATGAAAGTATATTATTCTGCATATGCAAAGACGAATCTCAAATTTCCTCAAAAGGGTGTTAGTTTATATGAAGAACAGAAAAAAAATTATCCTGTAAAAAATGTTGGCTTGCCATCGGTACAACAGCGAGCTATCGGTACAGCAGCGAGCCATCAAAAATTTTCGTTGTCAAAAAAGATAATCAAAACAGAGAATTTCCATTTAAAATTCATGTACATGTTAAAAATGTTGATCGTAAAAAAAAAAGGGGGGGGGGGGGTCTCCTCTAGATCCACCATCGATATGGTACACTGGAATTATTCATCATAGAACATACATTTCAATATTTGATAATTTCAATCACTTGTTCGGAATCTCTGCTGATACTGACTTTAATTAGCCCCAGAATAAAATTTAATAGTTTTCCTGGTGTCACAGTTCTGAATTGTATCAAGATCTGTCAGCATGTAGGAGTTAAAACTTGAACAGGACATTTGAATACAAATGAACTTACAGTCTATACATCGAAGTCCTAGTTACATGTAAGTTACGTTGTAAATCCATACGGAAATGACATGCATGTACAAACCCGGAAATGGAAAGGAGGAAGACGGATGTTTAAGGTTACTGTGCTACATTCCCTGGTACACTGACCAATGGATAAGTTGATCGAAATCACGATCTCAGACCACCGCTCTAGATTATGATATCTAGTAAACATATTTAGTGTCACAACTTACGAATCTCAATTTGGCTCAAATTTCCTCTTGAATTGAAGGTTAATTTCAAAGTGTAATAATCAAGTTTCACCGAAAATCTTTATAATTTGTATACAGCGCAGACTATGATTTTTTTTTT
Organism: Pinctada imbricata; assembly: GCA_033119305.1. Classification (NCBI taxonomy): domain Eukaryota; kingdom Metazoa; phylum Mollusca; class Bivalvia; order Pterioida; family Pteriidae; genus Pinctada; species Pinctada imbricata. The sequence goes on along the minus strand of VSWD01000005.1, from coordinate 35,257,286 downwards.
TTCGCACTTACATAATTATGTAATTTGTTATCTACCATCAAAAGTTTTCTCTACCATCACAATTTTTTTTTATAATGACAGAAATACATAATTGTTGTCTGTTATTTATTTATTCATTTATTTATTAATAATTATATATTTTGGCGAATATACTTCCTTTCCCAATTTTAGATAAGAACGATTGAATACCACATTGAACTTATAGATAAGATAATTCAATTCTTCTCCGCAAAATTTCATGTCAAAGAAAAACATTGTCTCTGTTCGTTCGTCCGTCCGCATGTCCGTTAACTTTTCACATTTCAACGGGATCATTTTCTTACTATTGACAATGTTTTTGAAACATCGAAGAAAGATATCTATCCACAAGAATTGGTACTGAACAAAGTGAAATTCAAAATTCCAGAATCACCCTTTTTGGATCTAAATATTAAAAACTGTAAACGGAGAAATCCATTCAAGTGTATATGACAAAAGAGATGATTTTGGATTCAACATAGCAGATTTCCCATGGCTTGATGGTGATATTCCCATACTACCGTCATACGGCATTTAAACGTTGTAAAATAAATAGAGTTTAAAGGACCTGTTAAGATAAGGGCCCTATTTAGCCCTAAATCTCGTGACTTATTTCTTCTTCATGGCAAATCGTATACAGAAAAACATTAATCATTATTGAAATATAATGTATTTGGAGACCTTTTACATGTTTTACATTTCGTTAAAGAAACCTAGCTTAAGATTCGAAAATTAGGTCGAAAGAGGTAGGGGTGCACGGATAGAAAAACCGATAATATTGACAAAAAACGTAAACATTTTAGAATATTTTACCGAAAATGGATAAATATAAATTAAAAGACATCAAATATGTCTACATGTACATTGTGTATCAGAAATAGATTTCGAACGTTCCATCTCCTTTAATCGGTAAATAATGCAATCCGCAACTTAAAATACGGTCTCATTTTGTATTCAATGGCTACAATGTACGCCTAATAGCGCGAAATACACATTGGCGGAGAAATGAACATCATTCTTGCTTATTTCATTCCTAATTCTTGTATATTTCATTCAGTCATATTTAGGTTACATTTTTTGAAGGATTAAAGAGGAAAAATAGTCAAATGTGCTATATTTTATGGTCGAAAAGGTCAATTCTTAAGAAATGCACCCCTTTCCATTTTTGGTTTTTCGTCTATGGGGTTGTGTTCACCCGGAGATACAGAACCCCACTTTGCCCAAAAAAATTGTATCAATCATATACATCTCCAGTAAAAGTGGCTTTCTGTATATCCGGGGGGAACAATGTTTAAAAAAACTTTTCCGTTTTCTATTGATTTCTATGAGAAAAAGAGAAGTTTTGACCCCAAAATTAGCAATGATATGCAAAACAGATAAAAAAATTACTTCATATTCTGATGGTATGCAGTATAGGTATACATTTTACATAAAAAAGTTCTTGAAATTTCAATTTTCAAAATTCCACTTTTCAGGGCTGATTTTACGCCTTATCTTTAACAGTTTCTTCTAAATTTAAAATTTTATTGCATTTACATATCACAGCTCATCTGCTTCGCTAAAGCATGTACGTGCACTAATGTTTTGGATTTTCAAATTAGAAAATTACATATATAAACAAGACTTTTTGGTGTCAAGGTTGCGCTTTCATTAAACATTGGTGACTTTCTGGAAATTTAACATAAAAAAACAACAAAAAAAAAAAAAAAAAAAAAAAAAAAAAAAAAACAAACAAACAAACAAACAAACAAACAAAACAAAACAAAACAAAACAAAACTGTCAGCTTCTTTTAAAGTTCGGACCAATGTATACAAGCAATAGAGTATATTACTTTGGGTATTTCACAACCTGCATTAAAATGAAATATATAGGTTGTGATATTATAAACAAAATTAAAAGGTTGTGATATTATAAACAAAATTAAAAGGACCAAAGGTAGACATCATAACCTTAAAAAATGCGTCAGAATCATCAAACGCCTTTTATACCGTTTATATGATCCTAATGTCACCAGACGGACACTAGGCTTGGTACTTGACTAATCTACAGTCTTGCACCAGCGCATTCTTAAGACTTGCATTCTGACTGCCTGTGACGACGGGACTCCATGACGGGCCCTGTCCAAACCTAACCACCAACGATCGGACTTCTTGGGTCTCGTGGAACACCTGTCTCGTAATGTCGGTTTGAGGGAAGGGGTGTTTTTCTTTTTTCCCAATCTGTTGCCATGGCAACCAACTTATTTAACATTTTATATCTTAATATTCACAATACCACCTCAAAGTACTAGAACACATATAGACATTACTTTCTTCTAGCTTCCATGTGCCAGAACATTGAATGGAAACATAACCAAAATGACTCTAAAATTATGCAAATTTGAGCAAAATCTACCCATTTTCTGGTCGCCTTAGCTCAGGGAAAAAAAATTTCCCACAAAATATGGTTACTATGTATCTGTAGATGAAATCTGAAACTTTCAAATGGTACCAAATTACATACCTCTTCCGTGATTCATTTTCTCACAAATTTATCATCTATGAACAAGACTGGTATTTTCCCCCCATATTTCTTACCTATTTTCAGTACGTGGTCAAAACAGCAAACCGAAAGTAAGTCGGCTGCATGGGAGTTTCTACACAGTTTCGGATGTGTCTAAGATGCCTATTTTCAGCAGAAAATCCTCCCAAATTTATTTAAACTTCAAAAGTCAACATTTCCTATGAAAGTTTAAAGCAACTTTAAGTTTACTTAAAATAAGAATTTTGACAGTGGTCACTTTTTTGAAAAGTCGCTACATGGAAAAGTCTAGAGGTGTTCCGCGAGACCATAAACATGTCATTCCTCCCCCTTCGAAGATTTTTTTGGCGAATATACTAGAATGTGAGGTTTTTCGAGTTAAACGCAACTCTCCATTTTGTGTTGCGCATTTTAGTTTTGTCGCACTACTCTGCCGAAAGAACCATACCATGCGAATAGCCATATCACGTATTGCGGCAAAATTGAAAGAAGTCATGAAATACAAAAGTCTTAAAATTTCATATGTTCATGTTATTGACTATCAGTCAAAGGAATTTAATTGATTGAAAAAGTCCAAATGATGTTATGATAAGCAGTTGCCATGGCAACGACAAAAGTTTGTCGCTTCGATGCTCGATGAACCGTTCCGTATAGTAGCCGAAGTGGAAAACACAGTCAACAGCAGTAATAAGGTTTGCAAGAAAATGGTTGCTATGGTAACAACAAATGTCAATATTTGACTATTTTCTACTTAATATACTATTTTTGTATACATAGATACTAAAAGTTTTCATATACATCTATAAATCATGCTGTAACAGTGGCTGACTGGGACCATCTTGCCACAGGCTGAGTACCATTTCTCCACAAAATGAACTGTACACTATGGTACAATGACTTTTCATAACAATCAAAAAATTTTTGTTTTTAGCTTTACCACCCCAAACTTGGTATATTATGAAACAGCAGAGTCAACACCTACAAACTATGTTAAGTGTTGCCATGGAAACCATTTTTGAAAATTTGGACCTATAGCGACAATGCGCTTATGGTCTCGTGGAACACCTGTCTCGTAATGTCGCTTTGAGGGAAGGGGTGTTTTTCTTTTTTCCCAATCTGTTGCCATGGCAACCAACTTATTTAACATTTTATATCTTAATATTCACAATACCCCCTCAAAGTACTAGAACACATATAGACATTACTTTCTTCTAGCTTCCATGTGCCAGAACATTGAATGGAAACATAACCAAAATGACTCTAAAATTATGCAAATTTGAGCAAAATCTACCCATTTTCTGGTCGCCTTAGCTCAGGGAAAAAAATTTCCCACAAAATATGGTTACTATGTATCTGTAGATGAAATCTGAAACTTTCAAATGGTACCAAATTACATACCTCTTCCGTGATTCATTTTCTCACAAATTTATCATCTATGAACAAGACTGGTATTTTCCCTCCATATTTCTTACCTATTTTCAGTACATGGTCAAAACAGCAAACCGAAAGTAAGTCGGCTGCATGGGAGTTTCTACACAGTTTCGGATGTGTCTAAGATGCCTATTTTCAGCAGAAAATCCTCCCAAATTTATTGAAACTTCAAAAGTCAACATTTCCTATGAAAGTTTAAAGCAACTTTAAGTTTACTTAAAATAAGAATTTTGACAGTGGTCACTTTTTTGAAAAGTCGCTACATGGAAAAGTCTAGAGGTGTTCCGCGAGACCATAAACATGTCATTCCTCCCCCTTCGAAGATTTTTTTGGCGAATATACTAGAATGTGAGGTTTTTCGAGTTAAACGCAACTCTCCATTTTGTGTTGCGCATTTTAGTTTTGTCGCACTACTCTGCCGAAAGAACCATACCATGCGAATAGCCATATCACGTATTGCGGCAAAATTGAAAGAAGTCATGAAATACAAAAGTCTTAAAATTTCATAAATTCATGTTCTTGACTATCAGTCAAAGGAATATAATTGATTGAAAAAGTCCAAAATGATGTTATGATAAGCAGTTGCCATGGCAATGACAAAAGTTTGTCGGTTCGGAGCTCGATGAACCGTTCCGTATAGTAGCCGAAGTGGAAAACACAGTCAACAGCAGTAATAAGGTTTGCAAGAAAATGGTTGCCATGGTAACAACAATTGTCAATATTTGACTATTTTCTACTAAATATACTATTTTTGTATACATAGATACTTAAAGTTTTCATATACATCTATAAATCATGCTGTAACAGTGGCTGACTGGGACCATCTTGCCACAGGCTGAGTACCATTTCTCCACAAAATGAACTGTACACTATGGTACAATGACTTTTCATAACAATCAAAAAAATTTTGTTTTTAGCTTTACCACCCCAAACTTGGTATATTATGAAACAGCAGAGTCAACACCTACAAACTATGTTAAGTGTTGCCATGGAAACCATTTTTGAAAATTTGGACCTATAGCGACAATGCGCTTATAAACATGTCATTCTTCCCCCTTCGAAGATTTTTTTTGGCGAATATACTAGAATGTGAGGTTTTTCGAGTTAAACGCAACTCTCCATTTTGTGTTGCGCATTTTAGTTTTGTCGCACTACTCTGCCGAAAGAACCATACCATGCGAATAGCCATATCACGTATTGCGGCAAAATTGAAAGAAGTCATGAAATACAAAAGTCTTAAAATTTCATATGTTCATGTTATTGACTATCAGTCAAAGGAATTTAATTGATTGAAAAAGTCCAAAATGATGTTATGATAAGCAGTTGCCATGGCAACGACAAAATTTTGTCGCTTCGGAGCTCGATAAACCGTTCCGTATAGTAGCCGAAGTGGAAAACACAGTCAACAGCAGTAATAAGGTTTGCAAGAAAATGGTTGCTATGGTAACAACAATTGTCAATATTTGACTATTTTCTACTAAATATACTATTTTTGTATACATAGATACTAAAAGTTTTCATATACATCTATAAATCATGCTGTAACAGTGGCTGACTGGGACCATCTTGCCACAGGCTGAGTACCATTTCTTCACAAAATGAACTGTACACTATGGTACAATGAATTTTCATAACAATCAAAAAATTTTTGTTTTTAGCTTTACCACCCCAAACTTGGTATATTATGAAACAGCAGAGTCAACACCTACAAACTATGTTAAGTGTTGCCATGGAAACCATTTTTGAAAATTTGGACCTATAGCGACAATGCGCTTATGGTCTCGTGGAACACCTGTCTCGTAATGTCGGTTTGAGGGAAGGGGTGTTTTTCTTTTTTCCCAATCTGTTGCCATGGCAACCAACTTATTTAACATTTTATATCTTAATATTCACAATACCACCTCAAAGTACTAGAACACATATAGACATTACTTTCTTCTAGCTTCCATGTGCCAGAACATTGAATGGAAACATAACCAAAATGACTCTAAAATTATGCAAATTTGAGCAAAATCTACCCATTTTCTGGTCGCCTTAGCTCAGGGAAAAAAAATTTCCCACAAAATATGGTTACTATGTATCTGTAGATGAAATCTGAAACTTTCAAATGGTACCAAATTACATACCTCTTCCGTGATTCATTTTCTCACAAATTTATCATCTATGAACAAGACTGGTATTTTCCCCCCATATTTCTTACCTATTTTCAGTACGTGGTCAAAACAGCAAACCGAAAGTAAGTCGGCTGCATGGGAGTTTCTACACAGTTTCGGATGTGTCTAAGATGCCTATTTTCAGCAGAAAATCCTCCCAAATTTATTTAAACTTCAAAAGTCAACATTTCCTATGAAAGTTTAAAGCAACTTTAAGTTTACTTAAAATAAGAATTTTGACAGTGGTCACTTTTTTGAAAAGTCGCTACATGGAAAAGTCTAGAGGTGTTCCGCGAGACCATAAACATGTCATTCCTCCCCCTTCGAAGATTTTTTTGGCGAATATACTAGAATGTGAGGTTTTTCGAGTTAAACGCAACTCTCCATTTTGTGTTGCGCATTTTAGTTTTGTCGCACTACTCTGCCGAAAGAACCATACCATGCGAATAGCCATATCACGTATTGCGGCAAAATTGAAAGAAGTCATGAGATACAAAAGTCTTAAAATTTCATATGTTCATGTTATTGACTATCAGTCAAAGGAATATAATTGATTGAAAAAGTCCAAAATGATGTTATGATAAGCAGTTGCCATGGCAACGACAAAAGTTTGTCGCTTCGGAGCTCGATGAACCGTTCCGTATAGTAGCCGAAGTGGAAAACACAGTCAACAGCAGTAATAAGGTTTGCAAGAAAATGGTTGCCATGGTAACAACAATTGTCAATATTTGACTATTTTCTACTAAATATACTATTTTTGTATACATAGATACTAAAAGTTTTCATATACATCTATAAATCATGCTGTAACAGTGGCTGACTGGGACCATCTTGCCACAGGCTGAGTACCATTTCTCCACAAAATGAACTGTACACTATGGTACAATGACTTTTCATAACAATCAAAAAAATTTTGTTTTTAGCTTTACCACCCCAAACTTGGTATATTATGAAACAGCAGAGTCAACACCTACAAACTATGTTAAGTGTTGCCATGGAAAACATTTTTGAAAATTTGGACCTATAGCGACAATGCGCTTATAAACATGTCATTCTTCCCCCTTCGAAGATTTTTTTTGGCGAATATACTAGAATGTGAGGTTTTTCGAGTTAAACGCAACTCTCCATTTTGTGTTGCGCATTTTAGTTTTGTCGCACTACTCTGCCGAAAGAACCATACCATGCGAATAGCCATATCACGTATTGCGGCAAAATTGAAAGAAGTCATGAAATACAAAAGTCTTAAAATTTCATATGTTCATGTTATTGACTATCAGTCAAAGGAATTTAATTGATTGAAAAAGTCCAAAATGATGTTATGATAAGCAGTTGCCATGGCAACGACAAAATTTTGTCGCTTCGGAGCTCGATAAACCGTTCCGTATAGTAGCCGAAGTGGAAAACACAGTCAACAGCAGTAATAAGGTTTGCAAGAAAATGGTTGCTATGGTAACAACAATTGTCAATATTTGACTATTTTCTACTAAATATACTATTTTTGTATACATAGATACTAAAAGTTTTCATATACATCTATAAATCATGCTGTAACAGTGGCTGACTGGGACCATCTTGCCACAGGCTGAGTACCATTTCTTCACAAAATGAACTGTACACTATGGTACAATGAATTTTCATAACAATCAAAAAATTTTTGTTTTTAGCTTTACCACCCCAAACTTGGTATATTATGAAAGAGCAGAGTCAACACCTACAAACTATGTTAAGTGTTGCCATGGAAACCATTTTTGAAAATTTGGACCTATAGCGACAATGCGCTTATGGTCTCGTGGAACACCTGTCTCGTAATGTCGCTTTGAGGGAAGGGGTGTTTTTCTTTTTTCCCAATCTGTTGCCATGGCAACCAACTTATTTAACATTTTATATCTTAATATTCACAATACCCCCTCAAAGTACTAGAACACATATAGACATTACTTTCTTCTAGCTTCCATGTGCCAGAACATTGAATGGAAACATAACCAAAATGACTCTAAAATTATGCAAATTTGAGCAAAATCTACCCATTTTCTGGTCGCCTTAGCTCAGGGAAAAAATTTCCCACAAAATATGGTTACTATGTATCTGTAGATGAAATCTGAAACTTTCAAATGGTACCAAATTACATACCTCTTCCGTGATTCATTTTCTCACAAATTTATCATCTATGAACAAGACTGGTATTTTCCCCCCATATTTCTTACCTATTTTCAGTACGTGGTCAAAACAGCAAACCGAAAGTAAGTCGGCTGCATGGGAGTTTCTACACAGTTTCGGATGTGTCTAAGATGCCTATTTTCAGCAGAAAATCCTCCCAAGTTTATTTAAACTTCAAAAGTCAACATTTCCTATGAAAGTTTAAAGCAACTTTAAGTTTACTTAAAATAAGAATTTTGACAGTGGTCACTTTTTTGAAAAGTCGCTACATGGAAAAGTCTAGAGGTGTTCCGCGAGACCATCAACATGTCATTCCTCCCCCTTCGAAGATTTTTTTGGCGAATATACTAGAATGTGAGGTTTTTCGAGTTAAACGCAACTCTCCATTTTGTGTTGCGCATTTTAGTTTTGTCGCACTACTCTGCCGAAAGAACCATACCATGCGAATAGCCATATCACGTATTGCGGCAAAATTGAAAGAAGTCATGAAATACAAAAGTCTTAAAATTTCATATGTTCATGTTATTGACTATCAGTCAAAGGAATTTAATTGATTGAAAAAGTCCAAAATGATGTTATGATAAGCAGTTGCCATGGCAACGACAAAATTTTGTCGCTTCGGAGCTCGATAAACCGTTCCGTATAGTAGCCGAAGTGGAAAACACAGTCAACAGCAGTAATAAGGTTTGCAAGAAAATGGTTGCTATGGTAACAACAATTGTCAATATTTGACTATTTTCTACTAAATATACTATTTTTGTATACATAGATACTAAAAGTTTTCATATACATCTATAAATCATGCTGTAACAGTGGCTGACTGGGACCATCTTGCCACAGGCTGAGTACCATTTCTTCACAAAATGAACTGTACACTATGGTACAATGACTTTTCATAACAATCAAAAAAATTTGTTTTTAGCTTTACCACCCCAAACTTGGTATATTATGAAACAGCAGAGTCAACACCTACAAACTATGTTAAGTGTTGCCATGGAAACAATTTTTGAAAATTTGGACCTATAGCGACAATGCGCTTATAAACATGTCATTCCTCCCCCTTCGAAGATTTTTTTTGGCGAATATACTAGAATGTGAGGTTTTTCGAGTTAAACGCAACTCTCCATTTTGTGTTGCGCATTTTAGTTTTGTCGCACTACTCTGCCGAAAGAGCCATACCATGCGAATAGCCATATCACGTATTGCGGCAAAATTGAAAGAAGTCATGAAATACAAAAGTCTTAAAATTTCATATGTTCATGTTATTGACTATCAGTCAAAGGAATTTAATTGATTGAAAAAGTCCAAAATGATGTTATGATAAGCAGTTGCCATGGCAACGACAAAATTTTGTCGCTTCGGAGCTCGATAAACCGTTCCGTATAGTAGCCGAAGTGGAAAACACAGTCAACAGCAGTAATAAGGTTTGCAAGAAAATGGTTGCTATGGTAACAACAATTGTCAATATTTGACTATTTTCTACTATATATACTATTTTTGTATACATAGATACTAAAAGTTTTCATATACATCTATAAATCATGCTGTAACAGTGGCTGACTGGGACCATCTTGCCACAGGCTGAGTACCATTTCTTCACAAAATGAACTTTACACTATGGTACAATGACTTTTCATAACAATCAAAAAAATTTGTTTCTAGCTTTACCACCCCAAACTTGGTATATTATGAAACAGCAGAGTCAACACCTACAAACTATGTTAAGTGTTGCCATGGAAACAATTTTTGAAAATTTGGACCTATAGCGACAATGCGCTTATAAACATGTCATTCCTCCCCCTTCGAAGATTTTTTTTGGCGAATATACTAGAATGTGAGGTTTTTCGAGTTAAACGCAACTCTCCATTTTGTGTTGCGCATTTTAGTTTTGTCGCACTACTCTGCCGAAAGAACCATACCATGCGAATAGCCATATCACGTATTGCGGCAAAATTGAAAGAAGTCATGAAATACAAAAGTCTTAAAATTTCATATGTTCATGTTATTGACTATCAGTCAAAGGAATTTAATTGATTGAAAAAGTCCAAAATGATGTTATGATAAGCAGTTGCCATGGCAACGACAAAATTTTGTCGCTTCGGAGCTCGATAAACCGTTCCGTATAGTAGCCGAAGTGGAAAACACAGTCAACAGCAGTAATAAGGTTTGCAAGAAAATGGTTGCTATGGTAACAACAATTGTCAATATTTGACTATTTTCTACTAAATATACTATTTTTGTATACATTGATACTAAAAGTTTTCATATACATCTATAAATCATGCTGTAACAGTGGCTGACTGGGACCATCTAGCCACAGGCTGAGTACCATTTCTTCACAAAATGAACTTTACACTATGGTACAATGACTTTTCATAACAATCAAAAAATTTGTTTTTAGCTTTACCACCCCAAACTTGGTATATTATGAAACAGCAGAGTCAACACCTACAAACTATGTTAAGTGTTGCCATGGAAACAATTTTTGAAAATTTGGACCTATAGCGACAATGCGCTTATAAACATGTCATTCCTCCCCCTTCGAAGATTTTTTTTGGCGAATATACTAGAATGTGAGGTTTTTCGAGTTAAACGCAACTCTCCATTTTGTGTTGCGCATTTTAGTTTTGTCGCACTACTCTGCCGAAAGAACCATACCATGCGAATAGCCATATCACGTATTGCGGCAAAATTGAAAGAAGTCATGAAATACAAAAGTCTTAAAATTTCATATGTTCATGTTATTGACTATCAGTCAAAGGAATTTAATTGATTGAAAAAGTCCAAAATGATGTTATGATAAGCAGTTGCCATGGCAACGACAAAATTTTGTCGCTTCGGAGCTCGATAAACCGTTCCGTATAGTAGCCGAAGTGGAAAACACAGTCAACAGCAGTAATAAGGTTTGCAAGAAAATGGTTGCTATGGTAACAACAATTGTCAATATTTGACTATTTTCTACTAAATATACTATTTTTGTATACATAGATACTAAAAGTTTTCATATACATCTATAAATCATGCTGTAACAGTGGCTGACTGGGACCATCTTGCCACAGGCTGAGTACCATTTCTTCACAAAATGAACTGTACACTATGGTACAATGAATTTTCATAACAATCAAAAAATTTTTGTTTTTAGCTTTACCACCCCAAACTTGGTATATTATGAAACAGCAGAGTCAACACCTACAAACTATGTTAAGTGTTGCCATGGAAACCATTTTTGAAAATTTGGACCTATAGCGACAATGCGCTTATGGTCTCGTGGAACACCTGTCTCGTAATGTCGCTTTGAGGGAAGGGGTGTTTTTCTTTTTTCCCAATCTGTTGCCATGGCAACCAACTTATTTAACATTTTATATCTTAATATTCACAATACCCCCTCAAAGTACTAGAACACATATAGACATTACTTTCTTCTAGCTTCCATGTGCCAGAACATTGAATGGAAACATACCCAAAATGACTCTAAAATTATGCAAATTTGAGCAAAACCTACCCATTTTCAGGTCGCCATAGCTCAGGGAAAAAAATTCCCCACAAAATATGGTTACTATTTATCTGTAGATGAAATCTGAAACTTTCAAATGGTACCAAATTACATACCTCTTCCGTGATTCATTTTCTCACAAATTTATCATCTATGAACAAGACTGGTATTTTCCCTCCATATTTCTTACCTATTTTCAGTACATGGTCAAAACAGCAAACCGAAGTAAGTCGGCTGCATGGGAGTTTCTACACAGTTTCGGATCTGTCTAAGATGCCTATTTTCAGCAGAAAATCCTCCCAAATTTATTTAAACTTCAAAAGTCAACATTTCCTATTAAAATTTAAAGCAACTTTAAGTTTACTTAAAATAAGAATTTTGACAGTGGTCACTTTTTTGAAAAGTCGCTACATGGAAAAGTCTAGAGGTGTTCCGCGAGACCATAAACATGTCATTCCCCCCCCCCCTTTCGAAGATTTTTTTGGCGAATATACTAGAATGTGAGGTTTTTCGAGTTAAACGCAACTCTCCATTTTGTGTTGCGCATTTTAGTTTTGTCGCACTACTCTGCCGAAAGAACCATACCATGCGAATAGCCATATCACGTATTGCGGCAAAATGAAAGAAGTCATGAAATACAAAAGTCTTAAAATTTCATATGTTCATGTTATTGACTATCAGTCAAAGGAATTTAAATGATTGAAAAAGTCCAAAATGATGTTTTGATAAGCAGTTGCCATGGCAACGACAAAATTTTGTCGCTTCGGAGCTCGATAAACCGTTCCGTATAGTAGCCGAAGTGGAAAACACAGTCAACAGCAGTAATAAGGTTTGCAAGAAAATGGTTGCTATGGTAACAACAATTGTCAATATTTGACTATTTTCTACTAAATATACTATTTTTGTATACATAGATACTAAAAGTTTTCATATACATCTATAAATCATGCTGTAACAGTGGCTGACTGGGACCATCTTGCCACAGGCTGAGTACCATTTCTTCACAAAATGAACTGTACACTATGGTACAATGAATTTTCATAACAATCAAAAAATTTTTGTTTTTAGCTTTACCACCCCAAACTTGGTATATTATGAAACAGCAGAGTCAACACCTACAAACTATGTTAAGTGTTGCCATGGAAACCATTTTTGAAAATTTGGACCTATAGCGACAATGCGCTTATGGTCTCGCGGAACACCTGTCTCGTAATGTCGCTTTGAGGGAAGGGGTGTTTTTCTTTTTTTCCCAATCTGTTGCCATGGCAACCAACTTATTTAACATTTTATATCTTAATATTCACAATACCCCCTCAAAGTACTAGAACACATATAGACATTACTTTCTTCTAGCTTCCATGTGCCAGAACATTGAATGGAAACATACCCAAAATGACTCTAAAATTATGCAAATTTGAGCAAAACCTACCCATTTTCAGGTCGCCATAGCTCAGGGAAAAAAATTTCCCACAAAATATGGTTACTATGTATCTCTAGATAAAATCTGAAACTTTCAAATGGTACCAAATTACATACCTCTTCCGTGATTCATTTTCTCACAAATTTATCATCTATGAACAAGACTGGTATTTTCCCTCCATATTTCTTACCTATTTTCAGTACATGGTCAAAACAGCAAACCGAAAGTAAGCCGGCTGCATGGGAGTTTCTACACAGTTTCGGATCTGTCTAAGATGCCTATTTTCAGCAGAAAATCCTCCCAATTTATTTAAACTTCAAAAGTCAACATTTCCTATTAAAGTTTAAAGCAACTTTAAGTTTACTTAAAATAAGAATTTTGACAGTGGTCACTTTTTTTGAAAAGTCGCTACATGGAAAAGTCTAGAGGTGTTCCGCGAGACCATAAACATGTCATTCCTCCCCCTTCGAAGATTTTTTTTGGCGAATATACTAGAATGTGAGGTTTTTCGAGTTAAACGCAACTCTCCATTTTGTGTTGCGCATTTTAGTTTTGTCGCACTACTCTGCCGAAAGAACCATACCATGCGAATAGCCATATCACGTATTGCGGCAAAATTGAAAGAAGTCATGAAATACAAAAGTCTTAAAATTTCATATGTTCATGTTATTGACTATCAGTCAAAGGAATTTAATTGATTGAAAAAGTCCAAAATGATGTTATGATAAGCAGTTGCCATGGCAACGACAAAATTTTGTCGCTTCGGAGCTCGATAAACCGTTCCGTATAGTAGCCGAAGTGGAAAACACAGTCAACAGCAGTAATAAGGTTTGCAAGAAAATGGTTGCTATGGTAACAACAATTGTCAATATTTGACTATTTTCTACTAAATATACTATTTTTGTATACATAGATACTAAAAGTTTTCATATACATCTATAAATCATGCTGTAACAGTGGCTGACTGGGACCATCTTGCCACAGGCTGAGTACCATTTCTTCACAAAATGAACTGTACACTATGGTACAATGACTTTTCATAACAATCAAAAAAATTTGTTTTTAGCTTTACCACCCCAAACTTGGTATATTATGAAACAGCAGAGTCAACACCTACAAACTATGTTAAGTGTTGCCATGGAAACAATTTTTGAAAATTTGGACCTATAGCGACAATGCGCTTATAAACATGTCATTCCTCCCCCTTCGAAGATTTTTTTTGGCGAATATACTAGAATGTGAGGTTTTTCGAGTTAAACGCAACTCTCCATTTTGTGTTGCGCATTTTAGTTTTGTCGCACTACTCTGCCGAAAGAACCATACCATGCGAATAGCCATATCACGTATTGCGGCAAAATTGAAAGAAGTCATGAAATACAAAAGTCTTAAAATTTCATATGTTCATGTTATTGACTATCAGTCAAAGGAATTTAATTGATTGAAAAAGTCCAAAATGATGTTATGATAAGCAGTTGCCATGGCAACGACAAAATTTTGTCGCTTCGGAGCTCGATAAACCGTTCCGTATAGTAGCCGAAGTGGAAAACACAGTCAACAGCAGTAATAAGGTTTGCAAGAAAATGGTTGCTATGGTAACAACAATTGTCAATATTTGACTATTTTCTACTATATATACTATTTTTGTATACATAGATACTAAAAGTTTTCATATACATCTATAAATCATGCTGTAACAGTGGCTGACTGGGACCATCTTGCCACAGGCTGAGTACCATTTCTTCACAAAATGAACTTTACACTATGGTACAATGACTTTTCATAACAATCAAAAAAATTTGTTTCTAGCTTTACCACCCCAAACTTGGTATATTATGAAACAGCAGAGTCAACACCTACAAACTATGTTAAGTGTTGCCATGGAAACAATTTTTGAAAATTTGGACCTATAGCGACAATGCGCTTATAAACATGTCATTCCTCCCCCTTCGAAGATTTTTTTGGCGAATATACTAGAATGTGAGGTTTTTCGAGTTAAACGCAACTCTCCATTTTGTGTTGCGCATTTTAGTTTTGTCGCACTACTCTGCCGAAAGAACCATACCATGCGAATAGCCATATCACGTATTGCGGCAAAATTGAAAGAAGTCATGAAATACAAAAGTCTTAAAATTTCATATGTTCATGTTATTGACTATCAGTCAAAGGAATTTAATTGATTGAAAAAGTCCAAAATGATGTTATGATAAGCAGTTGCCATGGCAACGACAAAATTTTGTCGCTTCGGAGCTCGATAAACCGTTCCGTATAGTAGCCGAAGTGGAAAACACAGTCAACAGCAGTAATAAGGTTTGCAAGAAAATGGTTGCTATGGTAACAACAATTGTCAATATTTGACTATTTTCTACTAAATATACTATTTTTGTATACATTGATACTAAAAGTTTTCATATACATCTATAAATCATGCTGTAACAGTGGCTGACTGGGACCATCTAGCCACAGGCTGAGTACCATTTCTTCACAAAATGAACTGTACACTATGGTACAATGACTTTTCATAACAATCAAAAAATTTGTTTTTAGCTTTACCACCCCAAACTTGGTATATTATGAAACAGCAGAGTCAACACCTACAAACTATGTTAAGTGTTGCCATGGAAACAATTTTTGAAAATTTGGACCTATAGCGACAATGCGCTTATAAACATGTCATTCCTCCCCCTTCGAAGATTTTTTTGGCGAATATACTAGAATGTGAGGTTTTTCGAGTTAAACGCAACTCTCCATTTTGTGTTGCGCATTTTAGTTTTGTCGCACTACTCTGCCGAAAGAACCATACCATGCGAATAGCCATATCACGTATTGCGGCAAAATTGAAAGAAGTCATGAAATACAAAAGTCTTAAAATTTCATATGTTCATGTTATTGACTATCAGTCAAAGGAATTTAATTGATTGAAAAAGTCCAAAATGATGTTATGATAAGCAGTTGCCATGGCAACGACAAATTTTGTCGCTACGGAGCTCGATAAACCGTTCCGTATAGTAGCCGAAGTGGAAAACACAGTCAACAGCAGTAATAAGGTTTGCAAGAAAATGGTTGCTTTTGTAACAACAATTGTCAATATTTGACAATTTTCTACTAAATATACTATTTTTGTGTACATAGATACTAAAAGTTTTCATATACATCTATAAATCATGCTGTAACAGTGGCTGACTGGGACCATCTTGCCACAGGCTGAGTACCATTTCTTCACAAAATGAACTGTACACTATGGTACAATGACTTTTCATAACAATCAAAAAAAAAAAATTGTTTTTAGCTTTACCACCCCAAACTTGGTATAGTATGAAACAGCAGAGTCAACACCTACAAACTATGTTAAGTGTTTCCATGGAAACCATTTTTGAAAATTTGGACCTATAGCGACAATGCGCTTATGGTCTCGTGGAACACCTGTCTCGTAATGTCGCTTTGAGGGAAGGGGTGTTTTTCTTTTTTCCCAATCTTTTGCCATGGCAACCAACTTATTCAACATTTTATATCTTAATATTCACAATACCCCCTCAAAGTACTAGAACACATACAGACATTACTTTCTTCTAGCTTCCATGTGCCAGAACATTGAATGGAAACATAACCAAAATGACTCTAAAATTATGCAAATTTGAGCAAAATCTACCCATTTTCTAGTCGCCATAGCTCAGGGAAAAAAATTCCCCACAAAATATGGTTACTATTTATCTGTAGATGAAATCTGAAACTTTCAAATGGTACCAAATTACATACCTCTTCCGTGATTCATTTTCTCACAAATTTATCATCTATGAACAAGACTGGTATTTTCCCTCCATATTTCTTACCTATTTTCAGTACATGGTCAAAACAGCAAACCGAAGTAAGTCGGCTGCATGGGAGTTTCTACACAGTTTCGGATGTGTCTAAGATGCCTATTTTCAGCAGAAAATCCTCCCAAATTTATTTAAACTTCAAAAGTCAACATTTCCTGTGAAAGTTTAAAGCAACTTTAAGTTTACTTAAAATAAGAATCTTGACAGTGGTCACTTTTTTGAAAAGTCGCTACATGGAAAAGTCTAGAGGTGTTCCGCGAGACCATAAACATGTCATTCCTCCACCTTCGAAGATTTTTTTTGGCGAATATACTAGAATGTGAGGTTTTTCGAGTTAAACGCAACTCTCCATTTTGTGTTGCGCATTTTAGTTTTGTCGCACTACTCTGCCGAAAGAACCATACCATGCGAATAGCCATATCACGTATTGCGGCAAAATTGAAAGAAGTCATGAAATACAAAAGTCTTAAAATTTCATATGTTCATGTTATTGACTATCAGTCAAAGGAATTTAATTGATTGAAAAAGTCCAAAATGATGTTATGATAAGCAGTTGCCATGGCAACGACAAAATTTTGTCGCTTCGGAGCTCGATAAACCGTTCCGTATAGTAGCCGAAGTGGAAAACACAGTCAACAGCAGTAATAAGGTTTGCAAGAAAATGGTTGCTATGGTAACAACAATTGTCAATATTTGACTATTTTCTACTAAATATACTATTTTTGTATACATAGATACTAAAAGTTTTCATATACATCTATAAATCATGCTGTAACAGTGGCTGACTGGGACCATCTTGCCACAGGCTGAGTACCATTTCTTCACAAAATGAACTGTACACTATGGTACAATGAATTTTCATAACAATCAAAAAAATTTTGTTTTTAGCTTTACCACCCCAAACTTGGTATATTATGAAACAGCAGAGTCAACACCTACAAACTATGTTAAGTGTTGCCATGGAAACAATTTTTGAAAATTTGGACCTATAGCGACAATGCGCTTATAAACATGTCATTCCTCCCCCTTCGAAGATTTTTTTGGCGAATATACTAGAATGTGAGGTTTTTCGAGTTAAACGCAACTCTCCATTTTGTGTTGCGCATTTTAGTTTTGTCGCACTACTCTGCCGAAAGAACCATACCATGCGAATAGCCATATCACGTATTGCGGCAAAATTGAAAGAAGTCATGAAATACAAAAGTCTTAAAATTTCATATGTTCATGTTATTGACTATCAGTCAAAGGAATTTAATTGATTGAAAAAGTCCAAAATGATGTTATGATAAGCAGTTGCCATGGCAACGACAAAATTTTGTCGCTTCGGAGCTCGATAAACCGTTCCGTATAGTAGCCGAAGTGGAAAACACAGTCAACAGCAGTAATAAGGTTTGCAAGAAAATGGTTGCTATGGTAACAACAATTGTCAATATTTGACTATTTTCTACTAAATATACTATTTTTGTATACATAGATACTAAAAGTTTTCATATACATCTATAAATCATGCTGTAACAGTGGCTGACTGGGACCATCTTGCCACAGGCTGAGTACCATTTCTTCACAAAATGAACTGTACACTATGGTACAATGAATTTTCATAACAATCAAAAAATTTTTGTTTTTAGCTTTACCACCCCAAACTTGGTATATTATGAAACAGCAGAGTCAACACCTACAAACTATGTTAAGTGTTGCCATGGAAACCATTTTTGAAAATTTGGACCTATAGCGACAATGCGCTTATAAACATGTCATTCCTCCCCCTTCGAAGATTTTTTTTGGCGAATATACTAGAATGTGAGGTTTTTCGAGTTAAACGCAACTCTCCATTTTGTGTTGCGCATTTTAGTTTTGTCGCACTACTCTGCCGAAAGAACCATACCATGCGAATAGCCATATCACGTATTGCGGCAAAATTGAAAGAAGTCATGAAATACAAAAGTCTTAAAATTTCATATGTTCATGTTATTGACTATCAGTCATAGGAATTTAATTGATTGAAAAAGTCCAAAATGATGTTATGATAAGCAGTTGCCATGGCAACGACAAAATTTTGTCGCTTCGGAGCTCGATAAACCGTTCCGTATAGTAGCCGATTAACTTTCGGGAATAACAGTACATGTATACTACATGTAATAGGTTACGGTATTTCAGTGCTGTCACAGTACCGCACAGGCATCATCCAAATGGGATAGGTCAGAGTCAAGCAAAATCTAATCTAATCTGTTACCTTTGTCCTAAAGGGGATATCCTAATAAACAAATACTCATAAGCAGCCTACATGTACATAGAAAGGCACAAAATTTCTCGTCAATGCAATGAAAAATTCGCAAACCCAGTGATAAATGTAAAAGAGTTTGCATTTTTCTATCCTTATCCAAAATTTCAGACCATTTAGACAAAGCATTGATTTTTAATGAATTTTGAAATTTTTATTGCAGGAATATATATTTTTAGTCTGGAAATTAATTACCTTGACCTTTGATGATTGACCTTCAGCAACCTTTCTCTCAAAGGATCATTTGTGTAAAATATTATCAAATTTCTCTCACCAAATCCACATTTGATTTAAATCTGATTATCACCTTGGATCTCTCACATGAGTTTTTTAATATCATATGCAAATCAGGTGAGATTCACAGTTAATTTTAAATCACAGTTGAAAGAATTCACAGTAGGAATTTATTAATATGGTTTAATGATGCAAATATTTCATTCTTATATTGTTTTAAATTTTCTGAGTACTTATAACAATTATCAAAATCATAATTGATTATCGTAATTAGAAGGGGCCGGTGACAATGTCAGCAATAATCGGCACAACATTCATGATAGGTATGTCCAAATATGGGTGTGTCATGATACGTTTGGGATGTTTTTTTTTAATCAAATTTAGATTTTCTGTTTGATGACGTCATTTGAATCAATTAACTGAATCCGTATTCAGGGAAAATTGTTTTAAATTATAATATATGAATATATATGCTATATGAATTTGGATAGGTTTAAATGTTAAACGTCTTTAAAATTGATAGCATCATTTCAAACCTGATAAATTTACAGCATGGACCAGACATGCACGTTTCGGGTACTAAACCCTCGTCAGTGATCCTCAGTCAAAACAATGTAATATGGCCAAAAAGTATGAAAATTATTATGTCCAAAAATGTACCAAAAGACGTAGCAGAATGGGTGGGATATGATGCTACAGGACCCATGTTTTAGAAATTTCAAGAAATTTTGTAACAGAAAATTTCAAATGCGTTGAAGAGACAGACTAACACATTGAATCGTTTCTAAAAAGTGAACAGAATTCTTTAAAAAAAAAACGAAGCCATTTTGTGATGTTGGGTTTTAAACCTATCATGGCGCTGTGTCTGATCATGAAGACTGATTAATTTGGCGTTTGACAGAATACCGGGTAAGTCACTTACGATTTATAATGGAAGGGAATAGAATACCTATACCATTACATTATACATTTTATAGAATGAAGATTAAATGGTGCATTTCTCATTTTACCGAGTATAGTGATACAACACTGCGAATAGCAAATCGTTGATTGTCCCCAGCAGTGGCGCATTCAGGGGGGTGCACTGACCCAAACATTTCTAAAAACAGGTATATTTTGGCCCATTTCCAATAAAACCCTTTAAATGGGGCGCTGGAACCGCCACTGCCCAGTGGCGGATTCAAGGGAGAGGGAGGTGTAAGGGGCGTATGCCCCCCCCCCCCCAATTTGAAAGTCATATAGGTAAATAATCATTTCCCCATAATTGCCAGATTTTTTTTCGCCACTCTGGGACATTGATGAAATTTTTCTTGGAAAAATGACAAAATTCTGGGGCAAAAATTGAAAAATTCTGGGACACATTCCGGGACATTTTTCTTACTTATAAACAAAATATTATCATATTGTCATGTACCCAATCTAGTCCTGTAATCTCCATGTCTCGTATTAGCGTTTTCAAGCGATAAAAACTCGTCGTTTTCCGGATGGGTCTTATAAGTTGGGTCTAGATTATGAAACATAACGTTTCTCTCCAGAAAAGTGGAATCGATATCCTATAGCTGTCTGCTGCATTAAAAATAGAAAGATGTAGGTTAGCATTAAAGCACTTCCCAGTTCTGTGTAATGAACTCGGGTTATTTAAGTAAGGGTTATTCTACTGTCACCGAGGGCGTAGCCCGAGGAGCAGTTGAATAACCCACTTGTTGCACGGCAATTATTATGCCATCAAACAATTATCACCGTTGATTGACTAATTATACAGCCCCGACCAGTCGAAAGTTTGATATTCGCTTTCAATTCGTAAACGATTTGAAAGCTTTTTGAAAGCTTAGCTTTCAAAATTTCGTCAGCGATTGCTTTCAAAATTTTGAATACTCAAGAGATGACGAAATTTCGTCAGCGATTTTTCGTTAACTAATTTTCGTCAGCGATTCCCTAGCTTTCAAAATTTTCGTCAGCGATAGCCTTCAAAAAATTTGAAAGCTATAGTTAACGAAATTTCGTCAGCGATTAGCTTTCAAAAAAATTTGAAAGCTATAGTTAACGAAATTTCGTCAGCTATAGCTTTCAAAATTTTTGAAAGCTAATCGCTGACGAAAATTTCGTTAACTAGCTTTCAAAATTTTTGAAAGCTTTTTTCGTAATCTATTTTGTGTCAAGAAAACCAAGATGGCCGAAATCAAAGCAATCATCTTTATAATTTGCTTGATGAAATAGTATTAATTATGATGTAACATTGTTTATTCAGATTAAATTCTGAAAATATATATTCTAAGATTAGTTAACGAAATTTTCGTCAGCGATTTTTCGAAAGCTTTTTAGAGCTTTCAAAATTTCGTCATCTCAATAGCTTTCAAAAAATCGCTGACGAATAGTTAACGAAACTTTCGAATTTAGCTTTCAAAATTTCGTCATCTCATCATTCGACTGGTCGGGGCTGTAAGTCGTCATTCCGAGTAGGATAAAACTACTCATGGTGAGTAAACAGTTAGAATTTCACGCATTTCAAATGTAGATTTCAAAGAAAACAACGGTAAAAAAAAATCGGTCCAGTATTTGTGGTTAAATTTGGGGAATTAAAGTTAATAAAATAAGGGGAAACTGATATTTGAATTTTTCAAACTACAGTGTAATTAGAGAACATAGGAAGCGGATTTTAGGAGATGCGGTTACGGATTCCCTTGTACATGTACATGTTTTCCAACAAATATTCAAAACTACGGGAATATTATGATACTATTATATCTTTGTTTCTTTTCAAAAGTATTCAATCGAAATCTTAGAGTTTTGTCCGGTAGCTGATCCTATGCATATTGAAACATTTTACAAAGAGCGGATCTAGAGCAGGCTGGGAGTAAGGACCCCCCCCCCCCCCACACACACACACACTGGAATTTGTAAAAAAAAAAAAAAGACCAACATGATTTCCCGTTTCTATGTATTTTCTTTCAAAATCATAGGCTGAACCCCTTTCCCTAACGGGCTGAATCAACGTTATGGGGGAAAAATCTAGATCCGCCCGTGACATTGAAAAAAAGTAGTTCAACCTGTAAATCGCGGATAATTTTTTCTTTTAAAATTCCTATTATGAAATGCCATTTTAGAGATGCTAAGGCGAACATTCCAGTCCTTTTTTTGTTGTGTTGTATTTTCAAAACGGAAGGCAATGGACGTCAGGTCAGTTAAGGACAGTTAACGGCTCAGTTGATCATTAAATAATTAGTTCAATCATTTATTCAATCATTGTTTCACAATGAAAAATATTGCACTGTCTGGAAAGGTGATAATTACCGTCTACAAGGTAGACCGTGTAACAAGTGTACGTTTCTCTAGCGGTTGTCGGCGGCCCGTGCTCTTTTCTGACTTCATGAATTTCATTATGATATCAATAGAATCGGAAATATTACATTGCATTTTTAATATTGTTTGCATAATCATTTCACATGTAAAAAAGAGACCGAAAAAACTTATTTCATCAAAAGTATACCAGATTTGCGCATTCGAATGGAACAACCTTTTAATTTGTCAGTGGCACATGACATCTTTGTGAGCCATTGATACTTCAGAGCGTATTAAATCCATTGACTGGAAGAAGGGCACGTGGGGTACAATTACGTAACAGTTTCTTTTAATACATGTTATATTCACAATGCGTGAATAAAGTCTGGACCAAAGCATTCTATCACTCAACTCGTAACGTCTCACTTTAAATACTGGACGCCCTGTGATAACTGATATATCGAAAGCATTTTAAAGACAGATTTACAGGAAAACGTAATTTCATTTGAATAAATATGTAACATAAATGAATACACATTGCTTTTGATGTACATTTTGTTTGATGTACATATATTTGATTCGTTTATTTTACTCCAATCACTTGTATTTAGACAGACAGTCTAAGGACAATGGTATATCTCTGTGTAAATCATAGGCGAACCCCGGATATATGATCGCTCGCATATACTTCACCTCACAAATATATACTTTAAAATTTAACCGGCGATCAGACACATTGTGACTATATATCGTTAAGACATTAAATCTTACTCGCTCCTGTCAGCATGCAGACGATCATTGAGTTTGACCTGGTACGTCTTGACCCTTCTCCTTCGGCTTTCAATATCTGTTAAGCTAAAAAAAATCAAATAACTGACCTTTCTTTGATTGAATTAGCATATATACTAGCACCAAAGAAGGACAAAGTACGGTATATTGGTCATCCATTGTAGGGACCAGGAGAGTGGATGTAATGCAGGGATAACAATAGATACAGTAACTCAGAGAATTGCTGAATTGGTGTGCTCTTCCAAACTGTTTTGTCGGGGTAACTGCTGCCACTCTTTTGACAGTTTGACAGTAAGTGTTTTGAATATATTTCCCTGACATTGTCGCCATAGCACTTTCTATATAGACGTGGCCCCAGACAGTGCATGTATTTTATATATTCTTTTCATTTTCGTGCGTGAACATCGACGGCGGGTGCGGCTAGCCAACAAGGGATGCTTACTCCTCCCGGGCACGTGGTCCCACCTCTAGCTTGCTAGGGGTCCGTCGATGCTCAATTTGATGCTCTATTGTGATTGCTGTTGAGATTATCGTAAGGATCTTCTTTAACTAATTTATGTCACACTTATGCCCTTTGCCGTGTGGAGCTCGTAAAAAAGTTCCCCGCGAGGGGTTTGACAGTAAGTGTTTTGAATATTTTTCCCTGACATTGTGGCCATAGCACTTTCTATATAGACGTGGCCCCAGACAGTGCATGTATTTTATATATTCTTTTCATTTTCGTGCGTGGACATCGACGGCGGGTGCGGCTAGCCAAGGGGATGCTTACTCCTCCCGGGCACCTGGTCCCACCTCTAGCTTGCTAGGGGTCCGTCGATGCTCAATTTGGTGCTCTATTGTGAGTTCTGTTGATATTATCGTCAGGATCTTCTTTAAATCATACAATAACTCAGAGCAACGCACAGATGCTAAGGATTCATAGGTGCTTCTTTTTAGGAAGTACGAGAGAATTGCTGAATTGGTGTGCTCTTCCAAACTGTTTTGTCGGGGTAACTGCTGCCACTCTTAAATGCAACAATCCAATTGACATTATGTCCAAGATCCCACCAGAACGCCTGTTTTGTCGGGGTAACTGCTGCCACTCTTAAATGCAACAATCCAATGGACATTCTGTCCAAGATCCCACCAGAACGCATATTATTGGAATCGGACGCTCCTTATTTGCCAATGCCTCATTATAAGCGTGGATCCCCTATGCAAATACCGAAACTTGCCCAACATGTTGGAGGGCATCTTAATTTGCCAGTGAGAGTATATTTTCTGTCTCAAGTCTGGAATAATAGTCTCCATCTGTATCATTAAATGTTTAACAATTTCTTTGTTAAATATCATTAAATACGTTTGTTATCTTAAATACGTTTATTTCATCGTTGTATTTTATGTTTTTGTTCAGTCAACTAATTGTTACTCTCGACAAAAAGTCGAAGGATAATTTGACATGGAGGGGAGGAGTGTGGTGCGATAACTATTACGGGATCGACCTACAATGTAATTTGTAACTTCTGTCGTATACTTGCCCGGTCTTCAGCCCTTTTCCTGCTGTCCTAGGCCCGACGGAGCTGCGATCGGTAGGTTATATATTTATTCATTATACTATTACAACAATATCCCATACATATGCAAAAAAGAAGAAAAGGAAAATTCAGAATAATTGATATAATTGATGATTTGTCTTTCTATGTTATCTCATGTTTTAGACGTTGAATTAGAAGAGAAATGTTTTAATTTTATTTTATCGTTATTCCATTGATGCCGACTATAGAGATATCAATAAAGTATTGCGACAATATGCCATACTCATAAATTATATTTAAAACAAGAATTATAGTTAAAGAGAACAATCATTATACTACTTAAGATAATGTATATTCTAAATGCAATTACTTAAAAACATACCATTTTAAAGTGACATATCGGCTGGAATTAATAATTCAGAGATGATAATTAACTCATGCCTTCTTTGAATGAAACATTCTCAAATGAAATATAAATTAATTAAATGCAAATTCAAATTTTACTATAGAAAAGCTTTTAACGAACAATTATTCAGTTTTCATTCATATTGCTATCAACAATCTTTTTTCAAACATTGTCATTCATTCATTCATTCTTTATTTCCGCCAAAAGGAGATTTCAACATATAATATATACAAACATTGCAAATTGATATAGATTTTACAAAAGCATGGACAGGTGAAAGTCTGCATTGGGGAAATTATTCCCTAATCACATAATGTGGTGTTTATTGTATGTTTATCTAATTGAACACACACAAAAAGCCCCATACGAAACAAAACATAAAACTATATACACTGACTGAAGAGTAACTCACATGCATTTGCCCTACTTAATTTCTTAGGTGAGGGATAATGCCCTATTGTAGGTGGCGGCAGCGTCGCGCAAAAATCTGTTGTTCATTAGATGGAAACCGGGGTAACAATACGGCGGCCCATAAGGGTCATATAGAGATCTGAGTCTGAAAACCCTGATAGTTCTGTGCATATCCTTATATCTGGTAGGTTAACATCCTGCCACCATAGGTCTCTGATGTGTAGCGTGAACGGACAATTGATAGCTGCATGTTGAAAAACATCGGCGAAAACATTGTTGCACAGTTGACAAATGAAGCTTTCTCGCATAGTTTTGCAACGCGTGGCAAAACGTTTGCAAACAAATCTATATAATTGGAGTTCATGTGAGTTAGACGGAAGTCTCCAAATAAAATGAGAATTTGAGTCTGCAAAAAAAAAAACCTCGAAATGTAAAAAAGTCATCATCATTTTCCATTCGAATATTTCTATCTCTTATCTGGGACTGAGTGATTGTGCCTTTTACAATCCTCTTCCAATATTGTTTTGTCCGGAAAAGTCCATCATGAAGCCATTGTGTGAGATAAGACAGTAAATCGTATATTGCCAGAACTTTAAGAATATCAGGAATGAAACCACGTTGAGATGATGAAATGTGTTCACAGTATGAAAATAGTCTTACTAAGAAGTACTTCATTCGGGAGAGATTTGGTACTCATTTGACACAGCCGTCCATCAAAGAGTAACTTCCCTCTGTCTATTTCGGAATGAATCGGAAGAATGTCGAAAAGTGGTTCGCAAATTTCAGATCTACATCAAGTAGGTAATTGTATAGCATTTTTAACAGATAAAATGATGTAACGTTTGCAGTTTTTGAAAATCTTGCTTAGCTCGCACCCATATAGAATTGTTGGTTGAACAACGGTTTTATATAAATCCGAGATTGTCATTGGGTTTCAGTATGATGAGCCGATATCTGCAAGTGAGAAATATGTTATCCTGCCTTTCGAACATGCAAGACTAATACGGTCTGAATAGTTACATTTCTGGTTAATCACTATTCCGAGGTGAGTACATCTGGTTTCTACAGGTAATTCAACACCACCCAAATTCCAGGAAAGTTCTTCCATTTTTGCACCAGTAGCACGAAATTTGATGACGTAGGATTGTTGGGCGTTGAACTTAAAGCGCCTCTTACATGAATACGTGTATGCAATATTAAGCATGTCTTGTAGAGACCTTGGGTAAATCGCAATCATTGAAATATCGTCAGTAAGTGTAGGGCAACTGCTTGGAATAACTAATATGCCTGAATTATGGCTAGTTGACTGTATCTCATCAATTAAATCATTGATAAAGGTCAAGTACAAAAATGTTGTTACACTCCACCTTGCCTTACTCCTTGATCCACCCTAAACCATCTAGATTTGGCATTATTAACAACAATACAGCTTTTGGTATCTAAATGACAATCATCTATGAGACACCAAGCTTTACCCTTAATACCCAATTTAGACAATTTGTACATGAGGCCTTTTCTCCAGACCGTATCTAAGGCCTTGCTTTAATCTAAGAAACTGACATAAGAATTGCTACCATTTTCCAGATTGAAGTTCATTGTTTCGTGAAGTACAAATGATGCTGTTAGGCAACCTAAATTTACCTGAAAACCTTATTGTTGCTTATTTGGGAATTTTTTTTATCAAATATACAAAAACTAGAAATACGATATAAAATCAACTTTTCAAATATTTTGAACATACATGGCAACAAGGCAACGGGTCGGTAGCTATTGCATGAGTTTTTGGTTTTCCGGAACCTTTGTATACAGGAACGATAAGTCCTCTCTTCCACAGAGTTGGAATTCTCCCGCACTTTATCACGGAATTAAATACCTTTGTTAGAATTGAGACTACATCTTTCTAACCGAAAATGATATGCTCATTCGTAATGCCATCATCCCCTGGTGCTTTGCGGCGTTTGAGTTGTTTTATTACGTTCTTGACATCGTCATTTGTGATAGGGCCACCAGGAAGATAGATATCATTGTTAATATGGTCCGACTTCAAATGGGCATACTGTTCTTCAATATTCTCCTTAAACTTATCGTCAAAATCATCGTCTGTCAATGGAGAATATAAATTTTCAAAGAAAGATGCGAATGCTTCTGCCTCGCGATCCGGTGTATCGTAATTTACACCGGCTTCGCAAATCTCGGGGTAAATTCGGAATGCGCGAGGTTTCTGTGCTTTTACTAGACGCCAAAACAGTCGGATGTCACATTCTGCGGCCTCGTCGATATCTCTGTATGCTTCCAGCATCAATTTTTCGTGTTCCGCGTTCTATGCGTTTCTGAAGCTGCGTTTTGCGCGCTTATATTCTAGGTATGACGTATGACCCATACCTCTCGGTCGCCCCTCGGATAACCGCTGTCGGCGTTTGCTGAGCTCAATGTCGTGAAGATTTTTCATATTCTTTGTCCACCCTTGTTTCGTATGTGGATTGTATTTGGTATAGGGGATTTTATTTAATGCGCATGCGTGTAATGTACCGACTAAATCGTTAATGAACAGATCAATGTCTGCAATTGTATTCAATTCAGTGTCCTCGACAGAGCGCTTTTTTCCGTGAACACTGATTTGAAAGTTCTTTATAGCTTCCGGTGTAGCCTTGTGCCATGCGAGGGAAATAGATTTCTTTAAAATAAGGTTATGTCCATTCCCTTTGAGACTGAAACGAGCTATGATAGGCAGATGATCATATGTTATTGATATTGAACCCTCTTGTAAAATGGTATACAAAATAAGATCACTTAAAAAAGATCTATCAAACAGAATATACTCAAGTATAGTTCGTTTCTGAGCCTCATTATAAGCGTGGATCCCCATGCAAATACTGAAACTTGCCCAACATGTTGGAGGACATCTTAATTTGCCAGAGAATATTTTCTGTCTCAAGTCTGGAATAATAGTCTCCATCTGTATCACTAAATGTTTCATAACTTCTTTGTTAAATATCATTAAATACATTTGTTATCTTAAATACGTTTATTTCATCGTTGGATTTTATGTTCCTGTTCTTTCAACTAATTGTTACTCTCGACAAAAAGTCGAAGGATAATTTGACATGGAGGGGAGGAGTGTGGTGCGATAACTATTACGGGATCGACCTACAGTGTAATTCGTAACTTTTGTCGTATGCTAGCCGCCAAGAACTTGCCCGGTCTTCAGCCCTTTTCCTGCTGTCCTAGGCCTGACGGAGCTGCGATCGGTAGGTTAAATATTTATTCATTGTATTAGTACAACTATATCCAATACATATGCAACAAAAAGATGAGAAGGAAAATTCAGAATAATTGATATAATTGATGATTCTCTCATGTTTTTAACGTTAAATTAGAAGAGAAATATCTTAATTTTGTTTTAGCGTTATTCCATTGATGCCGACTATAGAGATATCAATAAAATATTGCGGCAGAAAATAAAATAAATTGTATCAATATGCCATGCTCATAAATTAGATCTAAAACAAGAAAATTAAAGAGAGCAATTATTATACTACTTAAGATAATGAATATTCTATACGCAATTACTTAAAAACATACCATTTTAAAGTGACAAATCGGCTGAAATTAATAATTCAGAGATGATAATTAACTCATGCCTTCTTCGAATGAAACAATATCAAACGAAATATAAATTAATTTAATGCAAATTTCAAATTTACTACAGAAAAGCTTTTAAGGAACATTATTCTAACTTATTCATATTGCTACCAACAATTTTATTGTCAAACATTGTCCATTAGTTTATGAAAAAAAAATTGCTAATGCTAATTAGTAAATCGTTTTTTTGTCAACGGAACGATTGAATGTATATCCATATCATTCAATTTCCATTGTCATTTTCAAGAAATTAAGATTCTGAATGGTTGAGAAATTTTGTTGATACATCGATCAACACAGTTTTTCACGGAAGTCTATTTATAGCACTATTTTTAGAACCGGGGGTTCCCTCAAACACGAATGAACTCGTTGCTGAAAATACAATTTGTTTATGTTTGCTTATCAATTTAAGGGTACCATTTCTTTTCTACTTACTCAAAAATAAACAGTGCATGTAGAATTTGCTCAAACTGGTAATTATTCCAAAGATATAGAGAGACGATAGTTCACTGTTTGAATCATGGCAGCTGCTTGCTTTGGTCTTTTGTGCGGCTACGCGCATTGATGCAGTTTTCTGTCTAGTTTTTCGGGTGATACCTGCATCAACAAAAAAAATATGAGATTCATTTCTTAAATATCTGTGAAAGTCAAACACAAAACAATATAATAATCAGAGGATACAAAATTATAGACAAATGTAAATAAATAGCCTTCATATCATGGAAACAACTGAGATAGACAGATCCCCTGCGCACTTGGATATACTTCTACCTTTGGACACAAACGGACATTTGAACACCTCACTGTCTGACAAGCGGGATGATTGCCCATTGGTCTCGTTTGTTTATGTGTGTTCTCTTGTGTTTCATGTTTCTATTCTGTGAGTTGGTCTCGTTGGTTTATGTGTGGTCTATTGTGTTTCATGTTTGTATGGTGTGAGTTGGTCTCGTTGGTTTATATGTGGTCTTTTGTGTTTCATGTTTGTATGGTGTGAGTTGGTCTCGTTGGTTTATATGTTGTCTTTGTGTTTCATGTTTGTATGGTGTGAGTTGGTCTCGTTGGTTTATATGTTCTCTTGTGTTTCATGTTTCTATTCTGTGAGTTGGTCTCGTTGGTTTATATGTGGTATTTTGTGTTTCATGTTTGTATGGTGTGAGTTGGTCTCGTTGGTTTATATGTGGTATTTTGTGTTTCATGTTTCTATTCTGTGAGTTGGTCTCGTTGGTTTATATGTGGTATTTTGTGTTTCATAATTGTATGGTGTGAGTTGGTCTCGTTGGTTTATATGTGGTATTTTGTGTTTCATGTTTCTATTCTGTGAGTTGGTCTCGTTGGTTTATGTGTGGTCTTTTGTGTTTCATGTTTGTATGGTGTGAGTTGGTCTCGTTGGTTTATATGTGGTATTTTGTGTTTCATGTTTCTATTCTGTGAGTTGGTCTCGTTGGTTTATATGTGGTATTTTGTGTTTCATGTTTGTATGGTGTGAGTTGGTCTCGTTGGTTTATATGTGGTATTTTGTGTTTCATGTTTCTATTCTGTGAGTTGGTCTCGTTGGTTTATATGTGGTATTTTGTGTTTCATGTTTCTATGGTGTGAGTTGGTCTCGATGGTTTATATGTGGTCTTTTGTGTTTCATGTTTGTATGGTGTGAGTTGGTCTCGTTGGTTTATGTGTGGTCTTTTGTGTTTCATGTTTGTATGGTGTGAGTTGGTCTCGTTGGTTTATGTGTGGTATTTTGTGTTTCGTGTTTCTATGGTGTGAGTTGGTCTCGTTGGTTTATATGTGGTCTATTGTGTTTCATGTTTGTATGGTGTGAGTTGGTCTCGTTGGTTTATGTGTGGTCTTTTGTGTTTCATGTTTGTATGGTGTGAGTTGGTCTCGTTGGTTTATTTATGGTATTCTGTGTTTCATGTTTCTATGGTGTGAGTTTGTCTCGTTGGTTTACGTGTGGTCTTTTGTGTTTCATGTTTGTATGGTGTGAGTTGGTCTCGTTGGTTTATATGTGGTCTTTGTGTTTCGTGTTTCTATGGTGTGAGTTGGTCTCTTTGGTTTATATGTGGTCTTTTGTGTTTCATGTTTGTATGGTGTGAGTTGGTCTCGTTGGTTTATATGTGGTCTTTTGTGTTTCATGTTTGTATGGTGTGAGTTGGTCTCGTTGGTTTATATGTGGTCTTTTGTGTTTCATGTTTGTATGGTGTGAGTTGGTCTCGTTGGTTTATATGTGGTCTTTTGTGTTTCATGTTTGTATGGTGTGAGTTGGTCTCGTTGGTTTATGTGTGGTCTTTGTGTTTCATGTTTGTATGGTGTGAGTTGGTCTCGTTGGTTTATATGATGTCTTTTGTGTTTCATGTTTGTATGGTGTGAGTTGGTCTCGTTGGTTTATATGTGGTATCTTGTGTTTCTTGTTTGTATGGTGTGAGTTGGTCTCGTTGGTTTATGTGTGGTCTCTTGTGTTTCATGTTTCTATGGTGTGAGTTGGTCTCGTTGGTTTATGTGTGGTCTGTTGTGTTTCATGTTTCTATGGTGTGAGTTGGTCTTGTTGGTTTATATGTGGTATCTTGTGTTTCTTGTTTGTATGGTGTGAGTTGGTCTCGTTGGTTTATATGTGTTCTTTTGTGTTTCATGTTTGTATGGTGTGAGTTGGTCTCGTTGGTTTATATATTGTCTTTTGTATTTCATGTTTCTATGGTGTGAGTTGGTCTCGTTGGTTCATGTGTGGTCTTTGTGTTTCATGTTTCTATGGTGTGAGTTGGTCTCGTTGGTTTATATGTGGTCTCTTGTGTTTCATGTTTGTATGGTGTGAGTTGGTCTCGTTGGTTTATATATTGTCTCGTGTGTTTCATGTTTGTATGGTGTGAGTTGGTCTCGTTGGTTCATGTGTGGTCTTTGTGTTTCATGTTTCTATGGCGAGAGTTGGTCTCGTTGGTTTATATGTGGTCTCTTGTGTTTCATGTTTGTATGGTGTGAGTTGGTCTCGTTGGTTCATGTGTGGTCTCTTGTGTTTCATGTTTGTGTGGTGTGAGTCGGTCTCGTTGGTTTATATGTGTTCTCTTGTATTTCATGTTTCTATGGTGTGAGTTGGTCTCGTTGGTTTATATGTGTTCTCTTGTGTTTCATGTTTGTATGGTGTGAGTTGGTCTCGTTGGTTTATATGTGGTCTTTGTGTTTCATGTTTGTATGGTGTGAGTTAGTCCCATTGGTTTATATGTGTTCTCTTGTGTTTCATGTTTGTATGGTGTGAGTTGGTCTCGTTGGTTTATATGTGGTCTTTTGTATTTCATGTTTCTATGGTGTGAGTTGGTCTCGTTGGTTTATGTGTGGTCTTTTATGTTTCATGTTTGTATGGTGTGAGTTGGTCTCGTTGGTTTATATGTTGTCTCTTGTGTTTCATGTTTGTATGGTGTGAGTTGGTCTCGTTGGTTTATATATTGTCTTTTGTATTTCATGTTTCTATGGTGTGAGTTGGTCTCGTTGGTTCATGTGTGGTCTTTGTGTTTCATGTTTCTATGGTGTGAGTTGGTCTCGTTGGTTTATATGTGTTCTCTTGTGTTTCATATTTGTATGGTGTGAGTTGGTCTCGTTGTTTTATTTGTGGTCTTTGTGTTTCATGTTTCTATGGTGTGAGTTGGTCTCGTTGGTTTATATGTGTTCTCTTGTGTTTCAGGTTTGTATGGTGTGAGTTGGTCTCGTTGTTTTATTTGTGGTCTTTGTGTTTCATGTTTGTATGGTGTGAGTTGGTCTCGTTGGTTTATATGTGGTCTTTGTGTTTCATGTTTGTATGGTGTGAGTTGGTCTCGTTGGTTTATATGTGGTCTT
This sequence comes from Pinctada imbricata, assembly GCA_033119305.1. Classification (NCBI taxonomy): domain Eukaryota; kingdom Metazoa; phylum Mollusca; class Bivalvia; order Pterioida; family Pteriidae; genus Pinctada; species Pinctada imbricata. The sequence continues at coordinate 35,223,906 of VSWD01000005.1, read as the reverse complement.
TTGTGTTTCATGTTTGTATGGTGTGAGTTGGTCTCGTTGGTTTATATGTGGTCTTTGTGTTTCATGTTTCTATGGTGTGAGTTGGTCTCGTTGGTTTATGTGTGGTCTTTTGTGTTTCATGTTTATATGGTGTGAGTTGGTCTCGTTGGTTTATGTGTGGTCTTTTGTGTTTCATGTTTGTATGGTGTGAGTTGGTCTCGTTGGTTTATGTGTGGTCTTTGTGTTTCATGTTTGTATGGTGTGAGTTGGTCTCGTTGGTTTATGTGTGGTCTTTTGTGTTTCATGTTTCTATGGTGTGAGTTGGTCTCGCTTGTTTATATGTTGTCTTTGTGTTTCATGTTTCTATGGTGTGAGTTGGTCTCGTTTGTTTATGTGTGGTCTTTGTGTTTCATGTTTGTATGGTGTGAGTTGGTCTCGTTGGTTTATGTGTGGTATTTTGTGTTTCATGTTTGTATGGTGTGAGTTGGTCTCGTTGGTTTATGTGTGGTATTTTGTGTTTCATGTTTCTATGGTGTGAGTTGGTCTCGTTGGTTTATATGTGGTCTTTTGTGTTTCATGTTTGTATGGTGTGAGTTGGTCTCGTTGGTTTATGTGTGGTATTTTGTGTTTCATGTTTCTATGGTGTGAGTTTGTCTCGTTGGTTTATGTGGTATTTTGTGTTTCATGTTTCTATGGTGTGAGTTAGTCTCGTTGGTTTATATGTTGTCTTTGTGTTTCCTGTTTGTATGGTGTTAGTTGGTCTCGTTGGTTTATGTGTGGTCTTTTGTGTTTCATGTTTGTATGGTGTGAGTTGGTCTCGTTGGTTTATGTGTGGTCTTTGTGTTTCATGTTTGTATGGTGTGAGTTGGTCTCTTTGGTTTACTTGTGGTCTTTTGTGTTTTGTTTTTCTTTGGTGCGAGTTGGTGTTCCTTTTACCTTTCTCGTCTCTCTCTATGCATGTCTGTTCTGTGTTTTTGCATTGGGTGATTTTGGGTTTTGCTGTTAAACTGCAACCGTGTGCTGTTGGAGATCCCCTCCTTTCTTTTGCGTCTCTTGCTATGATTGTCTATTTTGTGTTTTTTGCATTTGTTGTTTTGGTGTTTTGCTTTGGGTGCTGCAGTTTGGTTAGAAATCCCCTCCTTCCTTTTACCGACAACTTTGGACTCTCATTTAATACTTGAATCCCGAATTTTATTATCATTTTAAATTTGTCCTATTGTTTTCTTGTTAGCTTTCAATTTGACATACTTTAAAAATAGAGAATGAATTGGCTTTTATATTTTACACATAGATACCTCAATTTGCATTGTTGTAGCAAAGTGACCTGACCTGAGCTAATACAATCAAGCGAATGAGACAAGTCAATTAAATTCTAGAATACATCAAATAAGAGATGCTATTTTAGTAATTAGAGTTGAATTAATGCGCAATACCTGCACTTTTCATAGCTTTTATCACCTACTCAGAATATAACTCTTCTGTTGACCTGATGATCAGCTGAAAATGTCCTCTGCTTGGACAGGTCAGTTTGCTAAAAAAGATTATACTATTACAAAAGGAACATATAAAATGTGTGACAAGACTGTACTCAGTGGATATGATTTTCCTATTGTACACGTTTTGGTAATCTATTTTATTTTTCTCATCAGAAGTTCAATCTACACGTGGTGTTGTTTTATGTCTACAGAGTAAAAAAAAACTCATACTCCAAAACTTTAACCAATAGGGTAACAAAGCTTGAAAAATACCAAGTAAAACAAAATAACAAAACCGTGAAATATGATTGACACTTGAATTCTTCAAATCGATCGTAAAAAAGCCAATTGATGGATTTGATTGGATAAACTTTTTCTATTTATATGAGTTTTACCTGCCATCAAGAACATCAAATTCATTTGATATCTTGTATTCTTGAAAGCATGTTCTTTTAAAAGACATACACTTTCACAATTTTGAGGAAAATTGTGTTGGACATTAAAATTTATCGTTTTGCTTTTTACTCGAATCGAACTTTAAAATGAAAATCAACTTTAAAGAAGCATGTGCTAATTTCTTGGCAAATTTGTATTCAAGACATCCGGCTTTACTTTTATCAGCCATTTTTGTATACACCACATTGATGAGCTGTTGTATTATTGACTACGAAGCATCAACGGAAGTATTACATAATCAAAAATATTTGATTGGGAAATTCATCGCATCCCAGAGACCCATAGGGTATCAGATGTGCATCAGGGAATGTATGAACAGAAATTGTAAATCAGTTAACTTTAATAAAGACAAACTTCAATGTGACCTTATGTCGACTAATGATGGCAGTCCTCAAAATGGAGATGTATTACAGGCAGATCCCGACTACATCTTCGTGAATTTTTCTTGCTTGGAGAACAACAAAAAGGTAAGTTCTATTCTTTATTTAACCATACTCATTGGAAATATAAAATGTAATTCGTATTCAACATTGAATTCTAAAGTTTTTTTGCCCTTCAGATGCACCCGTCAGAGATATCAGTCTTTTTAAATTGTTTTCAAGAACATATTCATAGTAAAAAGTCAAAACTTAAGGTATTTATGTCATAAATGGAATATCTTTAGTTTGGCTGGCCTTAAATCGGTCAATTAATTTAGGTCCCTACTTGAGTATTAAAGGTGTTCTATTCACTAGTTGTTCATATAATTAAATACAAATATTTTTACAATAAACATTCATTCCTTACGAATATTCAGTGTTTAACCCGACAATTTTGTCCATTGAAAAATATTGAAAGTTTTTTTTTATTATTGTATATATCATGATTGCCTTCTCGACTATGAGACTGAATAACTTACGGGTATTTCTGTAATGTTTTTTTTTTATCTAGTAACTGCATACCTAACGTCTTTATTTTTTTGGGGATATCCTTCGGTTTTGTCACATATATTTTCATAAGGAATATCTTACAACATTTTGTTTGTTAATGATAATAATGATAATAATGTGTACTTATTGAAACAATATATCGAAATTGCCAAGAAGCGGGATAAATTCGTTATACAGTGTTTTACAGGGGAGATACAAAAATATATCGGATCGATGAAAAAATTTGTATTGGGTGAGGCTTCGCCTCGCCAAATACAACTTCTTTCATCGACCCAATATATTTCTTTCTCCCCCCTGTAAAACACTGTATAACTAATAATACCGGTACCGCATTAAAACATCCCTAGTATCGGTGGCAAATCATGGCTAATTGATAGAGGTGGGTGGCGCCATGACCATAATTCCCTTTCCCAATACAACATTTTTGCTAATTTCTTTTTCAAATTACAGGGGTAATGAATACCCCACACCTTCTTTGGATACTTGTGTGTATTTTTATACTCTATCAATATGCCAGTCGAAACCCCCAGACATTTCCAAAAACGGGATTACTGTATCCGAATATTTCACATTGTTTCCTGATTCTTTATTTGTAGGCAGATTCTATCATGAATAAAATAAAAGAAAATGTTTTATTCCAGTTTATAAGGACAAATTTTGGGGCAAAATTGGTGAATTCCATGTTGAAATGAAATTAAAAACAATAATATGAATTATGGCGAAACCCTCGAAGCGAAGCGAAGCGGGGACGTGATTATCGTACGTGTGTTGGAAGGGGCGGGGCATTATTATTTGCATGTCATGTTCTCAGATGTTCATAAGCCATATCAAGAAATATATTGATAAATAAATAATTGAATAAAAAATATAAATGAATATATAAAAAATAAGTTAAATAAATAATTAAAAAAATAAAAATAAATAAAAAATATGAATAAATAAAAAAAAATCTTTCTCCAGATACCAAATAATATATAGTACAAATTGAAAGACGTCCTGAGATGACAAATATGGATAATGACCATATCCCTGTTTACAGCACAAAATCGATAATTCAGAAAATCAGAAACCGAAGGCATACAAAATCAGAATAAAACAGGAACCAAAGCAAACAAACAAAAACCTCCACCATATGAAAAGAAGCGAACTCCCGATATGAGAGTGAGACCAGGTGCCCAGGAAGTGTAAGCATCTCCTGCTTGCATGCAACACCCGTCGCTTCAATGCGGTGACTTCCATTTTGGAATATATAGAGTACAATCTTTGGTTGGATGGTTCAAATGGTCTATGACTGAATATCATCCACCATTCTGGAGAGTGGGACATCATAGTGTATGACGAGTTCCCCATATCGACCGTAGAACTTCCTTTCTTATTCAACGTATACCCACAATAGTTACAACGTTTACTTAGTGAAGGGTTAACACTTGAAATCAATTGAAACGATTAGCACTTTGCAGCGAAATATACATCGGTAAGAAAAAGAAGAAACAAACAACAATTTGTCGCGAAATTTGTCGCGACACTGACGAGGGTTAAGTACCCGAAACGTGCATGTCTGGTCCATGTTGCCAATTTATCTGTTCTTAAATGATGCTATTCAATATGAAGACGTTCACAATTGCATCATTCGGGGAATTGAAATGAAAAATGATAACTGGGTAAGTACTGCCCAACATTGTGTTAAACATGTACACAAAATTACGGGCACATTTGCATTGACGCCATACAGTCAGAATAGACAATTGTACAATATTTATGTGGGTACATCAATTATCATTGACCGTATGAAAATGGTAAGAAAGTCGGTCTCTCCTTTAAAGTTCTTGAAATGGTTATTTACTAAAACTATATAGCAATTGGCAATCTACTTGAAGAATTGTGTTTTTGCATTGGATGTTTTGGAGTTTTGCTGTGGCTGCTGCAACCTAGTGTTGTTTGAGATCTCCTCCTTTGTTTTGTCGTAAAAGTTCGTGAAAAAAGCATCCGCATATTTCAAAATGGCGGCCGTCAAGAGTTAAACTTCCTTGTTGAAGGTTTTTGACAGCATCTTTATACATATTCTTTCATTTTCCCATTTTTTGTTAATATTTTACATGTTACCATCATAGCTTGCTCAGCTTGGCTTCGATGTTATGATTTAGATTTTGCAACTGTATAAATGAATAAACAATGAAATACATAGATATACCGATGTGGTTATATTGAGTTCTCGCTTATTTCAGATAAAGCGATGTTTTAATTAGTTGATGTGCCATTTTCCTTGAGATGTATTTTTTTCTTCAGAAAATGGCATTACAATCAGCAAATCTGAATGAAACATACGATAATTATGTCTGCACAACAATACGGTCAAAGAAGAATGTCTGCGTTATGGATGGTAAGCACGCAAATCGGAATATTATTTCCCTTAATCTTTTACTGGAATATAATTACTCTTGTTGTTCTTGTCATACAGTTCATATCTCATTGTGAAATGTTGCTTCAGTGAGTAGAAATCACGGCTGCGTTCCATTATGCAGAACGTTCAAGAACAATCCCATTCTGATAATGGAACGGAAACAGTGGAAAAATCGCTTCACCATAGCAACAGTGGATAGACCAAATCTTAATATTCACAAAATCCAAAAATAAAGTCATTATTGATGCTGAAATAGTTCTACCTTTACTTATTTTATCAAATGTTTATCATCAATACTGAAATTTCCAAAGACAATAAAGTTCCCAGCACTGTAAGGAGATCGTAACTATATGTCCGCCATATTTGAGCAGCCTGGAACGTCGGTCCTATACGTAACAGACGAACCGATCCTATCCGATCCAAAACTATTCATGAAATACTAGCTAGGAATCTTTGTATTTGTTATCTATCCATGTTGAGCATTATTCATGTAACAATTGCTTTAGCAAAATCGAATTCAAAAATATTCCTTAGACTCAAATACTAGAAATCATTTCTAGATGAAAAGTAATCAGTGCCTATGACCATCTTCGTCATGATGTTTAACGTCTTCAAATTCATTAACATCATTTTACAGCAGATAAATTTACAGCATGGACCAGACATGCACGTTTCGGATTTTTAACCCTCGTCAGTGATCCTCAATCTAAACAATGTGATATGGCCAAAATCTGTGAAAATTATGTCCTGAGTATTTATTTTGCTATTTCGGAAACTAGCCATTTCACTGATAAATATCATCGAAATTAAAGGAGTTTAACATCTTAGCACCATCCCTCCAATGCTATTTTGATCATAGATTTCATTTGAATATGCCACTGAATCGACCCAACAAGAAATTTGGGGCCGCGCACTATCTGTAATGTAAATGTGTATATCTGAATTCAAATAAATAAAGAGGGCGCTACTGAAATGATTTTGGTGGCTCCGCAAGAAGCATCACTGATGATAGTTTAATATTCGAAACACGTGTCTGGTGAATGAAAATTGGTTTGGAATTTTCTTCAAGAAGGTATAGAGTTGGAACCCTTCGACATTATTATCTAAATATACCGAAAGACGTAGCAAGATGGTTGGGATATGATGCTACAGGATTATTACCCGAAACATGCTTGTCTGGTCCATGTTGTAAATTTATCTGCTCTAAAATGATGCTAATGAATTTGAAGACGTTAAACATGCTACAGGACCCAGGTTTTAAAAATTTGAGAATATTTTGTAAACAGAATTTTTCAAATGCATTTGAAGAAACGACCAACCGAAATTGATCTAACTTGGCTACATGTGCCCTCGGGGACTCCTGGTCCACCAGCAGTGACACTCACCAAGTGTTAAAGATGTTTAACGTCTTCAAATCAGCTTTAAATATAATCTATTGTAAGTCATTCAGTAATGTGCGGTTTTGTAGATCACATTTAAAATCTTTTTTACGTCTCTCAAGTAGTAACATATCTAAAATCGTTACCTTTGAAACCGCTTATTTGTAGTCTTTTGTGTTTCATAATGTGTGAGTTGGTTTTCCTTTTCCTTTTTGCGTCTCTTTTTGTGGATGTCTGCTTTGTGTTTTTGCATTGGGTGATTTGGATTTTGCTGCGGATGCTGCGGCCGGGTGTTGTTGGAGATTTGGAGATCCCCTCCTTTCTTCCTTGAATTTTTTTATTTGCCATGTTAAAGAATAAAGGACGAAGCCTAGGTATCATTCTATATTGATAATGAAATTATCCGATGATGAAGTTATTCATCATGCTCTTATGACTGTTCTACGAAATTGATATAACCGTTTTAAAAAAACCGTTTTAAAATTGTCGTCATGTTTGATTCATTCGTTCAATAGAGACAACTGTAATTTACTTTTGCAATTATCTGTTCACATAAACAACTACAGGTACAAGCAAATCGACTGCAATAAACGAAGTATCTGATAGGATACAATAATTGTCACTTGACCCTGGAGTAGGGTATTCAAGAAATGACTCCATTTGTGCATGTACCCTGTGAGACAGCCTATGTGAGACACATAAGTTGTCTCAAAGGCTCCAGTTGACCAATGATAAAAGAGAATCTTATTGTGACGTCACAGTAACGTCGTCAGAAAACATGGCGTAAAATGGCATGAAACGTTGTCTGAATTCACTTTTTTCTTATGTTTCATGGAAGAAGAAATAAATTATTTCACTTTCTACTGAGTGAGACATAACAATTTACAATCGTGACGGAAATCTTTCATCTTTGTGAAGATGGAATTTCCGTCACTTGTGTAAATTTTTATGTCTCTTTCAGTAGATCTTGATAGAACTTATTAGTCTTACTTTTGGTGTTCATGGGTGAATAACGCTGGTTGGACACGTAAAAATTTCCAAAAAAAAATCGCGAAAACATCAAAAGTAAGACAGTTATTACTTATATTTACATTAGTTCTAACTATCGGTCATTTGTTTGTATTCAACAACGACAAATGTATTTTAACTATGGTAAAGTCTCCCTACATGCAAAACTTGAACGTGACGTCACAATAGCAACCTAAGTTATTGGAATATAATTCAAGTTGCCTAATGGGCGTTTAACATAGGGAATCTACTAGTAATGTAAGTATAAGTGCATTACACGTTGAATCTCTTATGAAATCAAAAATTGTAAATTTAACAGAATCTAATCCGGGGTTTGGGACAGAAGTTTGGTCTTTAGATGTACGTCACCGTGATTGCCAAGACATCTACATGTACAACAAAAGCTTAGCAAGAAATGGTGTCTACACGATCTTTCCATCAAAAGAGGGCGGTGCTATAATGGTTTACTGCGACATGAGTAATGGCTCTGAAGGATGGACGGTAAAGTTGTAGATTTCTACAAAGTTCTTGACCTTTTTCTTAGGCTCCATTCAAATTACCAAATAATCTTTTAAACTGTGACCATTTGTTTTATCTCCACTTGGTTTTGTTTGGTCATCTTATCTTACCTTCATAATATATGATATTATGATGTTTGCTGTGAATTAGGGCTTCTATAAAGATAGTTCATGGAGTTCAGAGCCATCGGATAATTCTTCAATCAAATATATGTAAACATTATCATAATTTCTTATTATACATTAATTTTATGAAAAAATTTTTTTCCTAGATTTTTCAACGTAGGATGAATGGACTTACTGACTTTTACAGAAATTGGGAGGACTACAAATACGGATTCGGGAACCCGAATGACGAGTTCTGGCTAGGTAAAAGTAATCATTATAGTTTAATTTACAAAGCGCAAGGAAGAGACATCCAACAAGACACTGTAGTGAAACAGCGTAACACACTCTCAAATGAGGATCAATACTCTAAAACAAGCATGTCTTATGCAAGGCATTAAGAAATCTTTGTCAGAATGACTGTTCTATGGAAGCAAAAATGGACACTTCGTTTTGCCTTTAAATCTAATTTCATCGGTACAAGTTATCACTTAAAGTTGGAAAATGTTAAATCTTGATACCAATTTTGGTGATAGTGTGCTACTTAATTCAAATGTAACTTTTTTCTACGGTCATTCTTTAGACAAGGTATTTTTTGAGTAGAATATTGCACAGAAAATACTTATTTATAAAGACATTGATGTCATAAGCTGCGTAAATATGTACAGCTGTGCAAGCACGTTTTCTATCCTATCGTATGGGTAAACTTTCCTATCCTATCGGTTAATTTCAATGGGTTATTGTAATGGATCTTACAGATTGTGTATCCTATGGGCGCTATGATTTCCTATTTGCTTCTGCGGGACGTTTTCGGCTTCTATTGGGTACTATGAGTTCATATATACACATGTAGCCAAGTTCGATCAACTTCGGTTGATCGTTTCTTCAGTGCATTCGAGAAAATTTTCTACAATCAAAATTTCTTGAAATTTCTGTCCTGTAGCATAATATCCCACTCGTCCTGCTATGTCCTTCAGTATATTTCTGGACATAATGACATTCACATTTGACACATAATGACATTCTCATCTTACAGTGAGGAGGTTGTTTTACACCACATTTGTACGTTCTTCGAGACCTCTAGGTAACTGTAGAAGTGAGAGGGTTGTGCGCACGTAATCCAGGATAACCACACCGTCTGTTATTTACTTGGCAGATGGCCGTCCTAAGTCGGCACCGGTTGCCCATTGGTCTCGTTGGTTTATGTGTAGTCTTTTATGTTTCTATGTTGTGAGTTGGTGTTCCTTGTCCATTTTGCGTCTCTTTCTGTGGGTATCTGTTCTGTGTTTTTTGCATGGGTGTTTTGGGATTTTGCTGTGGGTGCTGCAACCTAGTGTTGTTGGAGATCCCCTCCTTTCTTGACCATATTACAATCTTTTGACTGAGGATCACTGACGAGGGTTAAGTACCCGAAACGTGCATGTCTGATCCATGCTGCAAATTTATCTGTTCTTGAAAAATGCTATTGAATTTGAAAACGTTTTGTTCAGAAATTGAAAAAAATCCAGAAAACTTTCTCAGGAAACATAACAATACGATTCGATCCCACGCGGTGCACTAGACATAACAGTAAGTCTTTTCTCTATTACAAACAATTTCAGTGAACATATCTTTTTTAGATGCAAGAAAAAATAGTATCATGTCATCTTCGAATAAGTTCCTTTTTTCGCTTTTTACGTACGTATGACAAATATGGATAATGACCATATCTCTATCAACAGCACAAAATCCAATCAAAAATCATAAACCGAAGGCATACAAAATCAGGATAAATCAGGAACCAAAGGAAACAAACAAAAACCTCCACCATATGAAAAGAAGCGGACTCCCGATATGGGAGTGAGACCAGGTGCCCAGGAAGAGTAAACATCTGCTTGCATGAAATACCCGCCGCTTCAATTCGGTAGAAATGTCACATCCGGTTACCTCCATTTCTGAGGCATAGAGTACAATCTTTGGTTCAAATGGTCTATGACAGAATATCATACACCATTCTGGAGAGTGGGACAACATAGTGTATGATGAGTTCCCCATATCGACCGTCGAACTTCCTCAGTGACGATGTTAGTCGGTCACAAACATATCCCTGACTGAGAAGCTTATCTGAAAGACGCCTAGCTCTCAGAACAAAATCCGTATATTTGGTAGTTGCTCTGGCATAGCGTATCAACTGAGATATGAACACGCCATAAGCTGGCGATGAAGGGATGTTGCTACTCAGAAAAGAAGAGTTTGTAATGCTGAAATTGAAGTCGTCACGTTTGTCATAGAGTGAGGTGTTCATGTGACCATCAGTGTCGTAGGACGACATTATGACCAAATAGGATGCTGAATTATTTGTCTCTGTAGTTTCTTTGACTTCAAGCTCTAAAGGATAGATACTGCTCAGGTAATCCGCGAACTTTGGATTATTGATGGACAACACATCGTCTATGTATCTGTAAGTGAAGTTGAAGTCAGAAGCTAAGTATCTTTTCCCTTCAGTGACCAAAGATTGAATGAATTCAGCTTCGTACGAGTAAAGGAAAATATCGGCAAGGAGTGGGACACAATTGGTCCCCATCTCCTGCTTGCATGCTATACCCGTCGCTTCAATTCGGTAGAATTGTGATTTTCATTAAGCTGCAATTAACAACTTAAATAATTACAGGCAATGCGTATCTTCATCAGTTAACTAAGAACCGTGACTGTCACTTGAGGATAGATCTTGTCAACTGGGACAATATTGCAAGGTATGCTCAGTATGAGCATTTCAAGATTGGAGATGAGAATGACGGTTACCGTCTGAATGTAGGAAACTATACAGGAAATGCAGGTAAACATTCGAGTGTAGCTCACCTTAACAAATTGTAGGTGAACTAGGGTTATAGCTCATCATCCGTCGTCCGTCCCTTAATCATTTTGTCATGGTTGACCCTCGTATAAAGTTCAACTTCATAGTCATAGCACATGGTCCGTCGCCGTCTGTCCATTCGTCTGTCTAATTTTTAACGAATCTTTAAACGTTAAGGTAGCAAGTACCCAAAGTTCTTAACCACGTCGGTATTTTTCGTGTCGATCCATATTCAATAGGAAAAGGGGTAAATGAAATGGTAGATTGAATTTTTTGTTTTATCTTAAGTGTGAGAGGTTTTTGAGAGTGAAAGTTGAGTGCTTGAGTTGATTACAGTACCATAGTAATTCATATATGGCTTAAAATTATTATAATTGTCTATGCATCAATAATAATGTCATATATGATGCATATTCATTTATGTAGACAATATGTGCATGTGTAGAAATGACAAATATGGACAATGACCATATCCCTGCACACAGCACAAAACCGACAACCCAGAAAATCAGAAACCGAAGGCATACAAAATCAGGACAAAACAGGAACCAAAGCAAACAAACAAAAACCTCCACCACGTGAAAAGAAGCGAACTCCCGATATTGGAGTGAGACTAGGTGCCCAGGAAGAGCAAACATCCCCCGCCTTTAAAAAATTAAAAACAAATTTCGTGTCAATCGACCGACAAATAAGACCACCAAGGACTTTGATTGATTGACACATTTTCGACATCTCCTGTGCAACTGCTGCAAAGAATTTTTTATTAAAGTTTAAAGGAAGCAAGTACTCAAGATCCTCTACCATGTTTGTGTTTTTCGTGCCGATCAGCTAACAAATATTGCCACCAGGGATTCTGATTGACTGACATATGCTCGACATGCAGCCCCTACAGGAAATTTCACAAAACATCATAAGGAGCAAGACCTCAAAACAAAGGAGGGGATCTCTAACAACACCAGGTTGTAGCACCCACAGCAAAACCCCGAAACACCCAATGCAAAAACACAAAGCAGACAAGCACAGAAAGAGACGCATAAGGGACAATGAACATGAAACACAAAGGACTACACATAAACCAACGAGACCAATGGGCAACCGGTGCCGACTTAGGACGGCCATTTGTCACGGAAATAGCAGAAGGTATGGTTATCCTGGATTACGTGCGCACAACCCTCCCACTTTTCCGATTACTCCAGGGTCTCGAAGAACGTACAATTGTGGTGTAAAACAACCTCCTCACTGTCACATGACCACACACAATTAAGACCGCAAAACGCAGGGGCCCAAGCAACACAGATGAATATGTAAATGGATATAAAAAGAGGGCGTAATACAATCCGTGCTCTGCCGCCGCGAGCTCATGTATGTTATCACCCGAGGAGTCCGACTGACATTCAGAGTGGATAGGTGGTCGGGGTTTGGACAGGGCCCGTGATGGAGTCCCGTCGTCACAGTCAGTCAGAGTGCAAGTTTTAAGAATGCGCTTGTACAAGACTGTAGATTGGTCAAGAACAAAGCCTAGTGTCCGTCTGGTGACATTAGGATCATATCCACGATATAAAAGGCGTTTGATGATTCTGACGGATTTTCGATAGTGATGTTGTCTGTCTTTGATCCTTCTTATCTTGCTAATAATGTCACCATAAGATGTAGGTTGTGAAATACCCAAAGGTATATACTCCGTTGCCTGTATTGGTCCGAATTTCAGAAGAAGTTGACAAATTTTTTTTGTAAAATTTCCAGAAAGTCTTTACTAGTTTGTGAAAGCGAAATCCTTGTCCTAAAAGTTTCTTTGTAATTTGTAAATTTATACTATGAAAATCCAAAACATCAGTACATGCTCTAGCATACCGGATGAGCTGTGAAATATAGATACCATAGGACGGTAATCTAGGAACATCACCGTCAAGCCAGGGGAAATTTACTATGTTAAATCCAAAATCATATCTTTTGTCATACACACTTGTTTGGATCTCTCCATTGACAATTTTGATATTTAGGTCCAAAAACGGTGTTTCTGTGTTTGAAACGTTTGCCTTGTTTAGAATCAATTCAGTTCATTGTAAATTTAGAGATTTATTTGAGTGTTAGAAAGGAAGGGATCTCCAAAGTATCAAACACAAAAGACAAAACATAACCCAACGAGACCCATAGGCAATCGGTTAAGACTTAGGACGGTAATCTGTAACGTCAGTAGCAGATGGTGAATTTATCGGGAGTACGTGAGCACAACCCTCCCACTTTTCCGGTAACCCAAGAGTCTTGAAGAACCTACAATTGTATTGAAAAATAATCTCCTCACTGGAGGACCACCATACAATGACAAATATGGATAATGACCATATCCCGGTATACAGCACAAAATCGATAATTTAGAAAATCAGAAACCGAAGGCATACAAAATCAGGATAAAACAGAAACCAAAGCAAACAAACAAAAACCTCCACCACATGAAAAGAAGCAGAATCCCGATATGACAGTGAGACCAGGTGCCCAGGAAGAGTAAGCATCTCCTGCTTGCGTGCAACACCCGCCGCTTCAATTCGGAAGAACTGTCACATCCGGTAACTTCCATTTCGGAAGACATAAAGTGCAATCTTTGGTTGGATGGCTCAAATGGTCTATGACAGAATATCATACACCATTCTGGAGAGTGGGATATCATAGTGTATGACGAGTTCCCCATATCGACAGTATAACTTCCTCAGTGACGATGTAAGTCGGTCACAAACATATCCCTGACTTAAAAGCATATCTGAAAGACGCCTAGCTCTCAGATGAGTTAAAGAAGATCCTTACGAAAATCTCAACAGCACTCACAATAGAGCACCAAATTGAACATCGACGGACCCCTAGCAAGCTAAAGGTGGGACCAGGTGCCCGGGAGGAGTAAGCATCCCTGTTGGCTAGCCGCACCCGCCGTCGATGTTGATGCACGAAAATGATCAAATTACATAAAATACATGCACTGTCTGAGGATATGTCTATATAGAAAGTGCTATGGCGACCATGTCAGGGGAAAATATTCAAAACACTTACTGTCAAACCCCTCGCGGGGAACTTTTTTACGAGCTCCACACGGCAAATGGCATAAGTGTGACACAAATGAGTTAAAGAAGATCCTGACGAAAGTCTCAACAGCATTCACAATAGAGCACCAAATTGAACATCGACGGACCCCTAGCAAGCTAAAGGTGGGACCAGGTGCCCGGGAGGAGTAAGCATCCCCTGTTGGATAGCCGCACCCGCCGTCGATGTTCATGCACGAAAATGATCAAATTATATAAAATACATGCACTGTCTGAGGATATGTCTATATAGAAAGTGCTTTGGCGACCATGTCAAGGAAAATATTCAAAACACTTAAAATCCGTATATTTGGTACTTGCTCTGGCATAGCGTATCAACTGAGAAATGAACACGCCATAAGCAGGCGATAAAGGGATGTTGCTACTCAGAAAAGGAAAGTTTGTAATGCTGAAATTGAAGTCGTCACGTTTGTCATAGAGTGAGGTGTTCACCATGAGTGTCGTAGGACAACGTTATGTCCAAATAGGATGCTGAATTATTTGTCTCTGTAGTTTCTTTGACTTCAAGCTTCGAAGGGTAGATATTACTCAGGTAATCCGCGAAATTTGGATTATTGATGGACAACACATCGTCTATGTATCTGTAAGTGAAGTTGAAGTCAGAAGCTAAGTATCTTTTCCATTCAGAGACAAAGATTGAATTAATTCAGCCTCGTACGAGTAATAGAAAATGTCGGAAAGGAGTGGGGCACAATTGGTCCCCATTGGAATACCGACAATTTGCTGGAAGACCTTTCCTCCAAACACCACAAAAATGTTGTCGATCAGAAAATTTAACATCTGAATAATATTTTTTACAAAGTAGGAATTGTAGTTTAAAGTGTCGAAAAATCAAAGGCTTTGATCGAATGGACTCTACTAAAATGAGTGGATTTCAGATGTTCTAAAAAATCCTTCGAATTCTTTAAAATCCACATCTGGTTGATACCACTGCGAGAATATACTGTCGAACAATATTTTTTAAGCCCAGATTTGATTTCACATAAAACTTTGGTGAGTAAGATCGATACAGATTTGGTAGAATATTTTGAGGAACCAGCTATGAAACGTTGTTTGTATGGATTCTTATGCCTTTTAGGTTTGGAGTATAAGTACGGCAAATCTAAATCTAAATTGTTAGTATCGAAGCCAAAGGAAGCAAGATCTGATTTGTGGTTGTAGAATACTGACATATGTTTATTATCAGCACTTTCTCTCCGTGTAAAGTAAAGGATATCAAGTTAATTGTAACTGACAGTTTCTCTATGCTTCTCTATAACGTACTTCATTCATACCTACAGCAAATGTTTTAATCGTGGGAACATAATTTCTACATTCATTCACTCTATGTCTTGGCTACAGTAAACACATGATTTTGGAATAAAGAATTTGAACTTAATTACAATCTTATTATTTACATCACTAAGATGTTACATTTGGCGACGAGGAAAAATTAAATTTTAGACATTCGAAATGCCAACCTACGGAAAATTAGACACTTACGACGAAAGTGAGGATTGGAACCAATATATCGAACGTTTAGACAGTTAGTTTGATGCTAATGAAATTGACGATGCTGAAAAGAAACGAAATATATTACTTAGTGTTTGTGGAAAAGCTACTTATAAACTAATAAGGGATTTATTGAGTCCAGTAAAGCCAAATACTAAATCATTCGCTGACATTGTGAAATTGGTGAAAGATCATAAACATCCAGCACCATCGGAAATTATATCTAGATTTAAATTCAACAGCCGGATAAGGAAAGAGGGTGAATCAGTTAGATGATTTGTGGCAGAACTAAGAAGTCTTTCAGAACATTGCAATTATGCAGCTACGCTGGAAGCAATGTTACGTGATAGACTTGTTGTTGGAATAAATGACGACAAAATCCAGAGAAGACTTCTAGCAGAAAAGAATTTAGATTTTGCTAAAGCACTGGAAATTGCTACTGCTATGGAAACCGCGGCCGATAATGCCAAGGACATTCAAGCAAGTGCCGTGTCGTTGAATGCCCAAATAAATCAGGTTGATAAACCTAGAAAAACGTATCCTAACCAGGCTCAGGCATCAGGAGTGTCGGGTAAGGAGTGTTACCGATGTGGAGGTAACCATTGTGCAAATAAATGTCGGTTCAGAGACGCTGAATGCCATAACTGCAAAAAGGTTGGACATCTATCTAAGAAATGTCCAAATAAGGAAAAAAATCCAAAGCAGTCAAAACCGAGAAGGAAACAGAATGGCCGTAACCATTACGTGGATGATACTTCTGACGAGGAGGAACAATATGACATGTTCAACGTCGAAGACACCGTGAATAGGTTGACGGAGCCGTATAAAGTTGTCCTTGAAATCAACAAAACACCCGTAACGATGGATATTGATACAGGAGCGTCGGTATCAATTATCAGCGAGGAAACCTTTAGGGATTTAGGGAAATTGAAACTTTCCGAATCAAAGGCGAAGCTGAAGACATATATGGGAGAAGATATGGCTATATTAGGAACCGTGGCAGTTCACGTATATTATGAAATATTCAGTGGGAATTTACACGTCATCGTTGTAAAGGGCAGAGGACCGAATCTCCTTGGACGTGATTGGCTAAAATCACTCAAATTAAATTGGAATGAGATATTCGCTGTGAAAAGTGTCGATAAGGATGTCGATCGTCTTTTGGAGGATTACAGTGAAATCTTCAAAGATGAATTAGGAGCCGTGAAGGGCGTGACAGCGAAGATTTACGTGAATGAAAACGAGAAGCCCAGATATTTTAAAGCCAGACCAGTGCCGTATGCACTCAAAGGGAAAATCGAGTCGGAATTAGTCCGATTAGAAGAATGTGGAATCATTCAACCGGTGCAATTTTCAGAATGGGCAGCACCTATTGTACCTGTCGTGAAGGATGATGGATCGATATGTATTTGTGGAGACTACAAGGTAACTGTTAATCTTGTCTCAAAACTAGATAAGTACCCGATTCCAAAGACAGAAGATCTATACGCAATTTTAGGAGGAGGTGAAACATATACAAAATTAGACATGAATCAGGCGTACAATCAGCTGTTATTGGACGAGGATTCCAAGAAATACGTCACAATAAATACGCATAAGGGGTTGTTCACCTACAACAGGCTTCCGTACGGAGTTTCATCATCGGGAGGCATATTTCAGCGTACAATCGAGAATCTTCTTCAAGGAATACCAAACGTATTGATTCGCGTCGACGATATTTTAATCACTGGGAAAACTACCGTGGATCATGTAAAGACACTCCAAGAAGTGTTTGAACGATTGAAAAATGCAGGAATTCGCCTAAAAAGAAGGAAGTGCATTTTCATGGCACCGGAAGTTGTTTATCTTGGACATAAGATAAACGCGAAAGGAGTTTTCCCGGTAAAGGACAAAGTGGAGGCAATCAAAAACGCACCGCAGCCTAGGAACGTCAGTGAATTGAAAGCATTTCTCGGTATGTTAAATTATTAC
This sequence comes from Pinctada imbricata, assembly GCA_033119305.1. Lineage (NCBI taxonomy): Eukaryota > Metazoa > Mollusca > Bivalvia > Pterioida > Pteriidae > Pinctada > Pinctada imbricata. The sequence continues at coordinate 35,206,272 of VSWD01000005.1, read as the reverse complement.
GGGGGTAACCATAGATTCTTACCGAATTTGTCTATTGAGTTATATCCGCTGCATGAACTATTGAGAAAGAATACGAAATGGCGATGGGGCACGAAACAGAAAAAGGCGTTTCAAAAAGCTAAATTTAAAGAAATGCTGCAATCGGACAAGCTACTCGTGCATTTCGAGCCCAATAAGGAAATCATATTGGCTTGTGGCGCTTCACCATATGGAGTAGGAGCCGTACTTTCGCACAAAATGACGAATGACGAAGAGAAACCTATCGCTTACGCATCAAAAACATTGACAAGTGCCGAGAAAATTTTTTCTCAAATAGAAAAAGAGAGTCTTGCTATCATATTTGGAGTCAAGAAATTCCATCAGTACATATTTGGAAGACATGTCACGATTGTCACCGATCACAAACCGCTGATAGGTCTATTTCGCGAGGATCGTAGCGTTCCGATAAACGCAGCGTCAAGAATTCAACGTTGGGCTCTGACATTGGCAGCATATGAATACGAGATAAAATACAAGGAAGGTCGTAATCATGGTAATGCAGATGGACTGAGTCGACTTCCATTAACCGTGAAGGATGAGAAAGCGTCAGTTCCTGGCGACACGTTACTCTTATTACAACATTTTGACGAGACATCAGTAACGAGCTCGAAGATTAAGAGATGGACTCTTAAAAATGCATTATTTAGTAGAGTATTGCATTACGTCAAGTCTGGCTGGCCTGCTAAATGTCCGTCAGTTGAAATGCGACCATTTTTCGATAGGAGAAATGAACTAAGTTGCCAAGACGACATTCTGTTATGGGGTTGTCGGGTCATTATTCCGCCGGAAGGGAGGAAAGAAATTATACAGGAATTGCATGAGGCACATCCGGGAATATCGAGAATGAAATCATTAGCAAGGAGCTATGTTTGGTGGCCAAATATGGACAAGGAACTGGAAGGTTGCGTCCTCAATTGCGACCATTGTCAACAGGTGCGAGGCAAACCACCTGAGGCACCTATGCATCCTTGGGAGTGGCCAAGCCGACCTTGGTCTCGACTTCACGTAGATTTTGCGGGTCCGTTTATGAACAAGATGTTCATGATCGTCGTGGATGCATATTAACGTATCCATTGTACAAATGGAGATCTCGCTGACGTCTCGTCCATTTAAACAGTGTTAAAACTATCTCGGTGATCTTCGGCAGTGTCTCGATAGTTTCCGTGGATTAGGTAGCGGTTAAGATGTTGACCTATGATGTTGGAAACCAACTTTTAAGTTGCATTATGAAATATTTAGGTGAAGATATGCTGTAATTCATACTGTATATTTACACTTGATATTTATTTTTACAACGGATACCTTAAAAGTGGATGGAAGTTTGCATCATGAAAACGATAACATCTGAAAATACCATCGCAAAACTACAACAAATATTCTCTACACACGGAATTCCGGATACTATCGTCAGCGACAATGGACCATCGTTTACGAGTAGAGAATTCAAACAATTTTTGCAACGAAACGGCATCAAACAGATAAATTCACCCCCCTACAATCCTGCATCTAATGGTCTTGCCGAAAAGCAGTTCAAACTTTTAAACAAGCGATGAAGAAAATGAAGTCCGGGACAATTCAAGAGAAAATCAACAACTTCTTGTTTCGATACCGTATAACACCGCACACAACAACAGGGGCGTCACCAGCAGAATTACTCATGAAAAGGAAATTGAAATCGAAATTAGATCTCGTTTTTCCAAACATGGAGGAGAAGGTAGTGAACAAGCAGAACATACAAAAACATTACAAAGATAAAACAGCTAAAGAAAGGGATTTTGATTTGGAATCTAAAGTCTAAGCTAAGAATTTCAGTTCAGGTGACAAATGGCTTCCTGGATACATCACTGAGAAATCTGGACCGTTATCTTACAGAATCAGACTTAGCGATGATAACATCATTAGAAGGCACGTGGATCACTTAAGACCGAGACAAACCGCCGATCCCGTTATCACTCCAGACTTTGAAATTGAGACATCTACACCGTCCGAAATAAAACCGCTAGAGGAAACGACTCAATCAGAAACAACAGAACCTCGGTATCCGAAACGTCAAAAACGTGAACCAGCCTATTTGAAAGATTATGTTCGCTAGTGAAACATCTAAAGTGTTAAAGAGGCATAATAATCCTCTTGAATCAAATTTTTGTAAAATTGTTCAATTAATTATTTTTATCAAAATTGGATTTAACGTTTGATAAATATTTTTCATCCAAGGGGGGAGATGTAGAATAATGACATATGTTTATTATCAGAACTTTCTCTCCGTGTAAAGTAAAGGATATCAAGTTAATTGTAACTGACAGTTTCTCTATGCTTATCTATAATGTACTTCATTCATACCTACAGCAAATGTTTTAATCGTGGGAACATAATTTCTACATTCATTCACTCTATGTCTTGGCTACAGTAAACACATGATTTTGGAATAAAGAAATTGAACTTAATTACAATCTTATTATTTACATCACTAAGATGTTACAGTGGTTACATGTATCTTTTATTTCAGAGGCAGAAAGGGGTGTCAATTGTAAATTTTAGATGCAACTGTTGGTGTGTACCTATAGAAAATACATGTAGTTTCTTTTCTTTTGAAATATGGTGGGATTTTCTCTGTGACAGTTTTGTGATTCAAAGTTTGACCAAGATTCAATTCATCAATACCTTTGTTTGCACATCTTACTTTAATGAAAGGACAGTTTGTTTTTTTCCTCTAAACAATACATTACAAAGCAGGGGATCAAGCAACACAGATGAATATGTAAATGTATATAAAAAGGGTCGGGGTGTGCGAAATGTAGTTCGTGCTCTGTCGGCTGTAGAGAGATCATGCATGTTATGATCCGAGGAGTTCGACCTATATTCAGAGAGGACAGGTGGTCGGGGCCCTGTCTTCTCTAATGAGGTTTGGACAGGGCCCGTCATGGAGTCATCACAGTCGGTCAGATGGGGGGCCTGTCTTATTTAAAGAGGTTTGAATGACTAAATAGATGATTTTGGATTAAACATAGTAAATTTCCCTTGGCTTGAAGGGTGATATTCCTAGATTACTATGGGGCGCCGTTTTACTATTTATTCTCTATCTCTAGTTTTGATACAATAAAATCGATTTTTTGATATCACAAATTCGATTATTTGATATCCAAAAATCTATTTTTGATAACAAAAATTGTAACTTTTGATATCACAAATTAAATTTTTTTATATCAAATAATCTATTTTGTGAAATCAAAAAAGAATTTTTGATATCACAAATTGTTTTTTGATATCAAGAAATAAATTTGTGATATCAAAAAATAACTTTGTGATATCAAAAATAAATTTGTGATATCAAAAGATAGAGAATAAATAGTGTAGCCAGACGTACATGTATTTGGTTTGTTACTTGACCAATCTACAGTTTTGTATCAGCACTTCAAAACCCTCTAGTGTCCACTCCTATCTATACTTGGACGAGAATCATGATTTTTTCCATGATGGATATATTTACCAAATGTAAGAACGAAACCTCTCTAACAATCAATGGATATGTATCAAATATATGTTATACCGGGCATTTGTAATATTCTTCTCTATTCCTTTGTTTATTCTAAATTGAAACGAATCGTAGAGTTTCCAATGTGAATATGCACAAAATGAAAGATGAACACAAATTTGATAGATAAAATACATTTTTGTATGAATTTCATTTTCCTTTAATTTTTATTTTCAGCTGCCGAATGTATCATATATGATACAGTCATTTTCAGGTTACAATTTCTTGTAGAGCCAAATATTAAATGAAACACATCCTTCTACCCTGGTGTGAGCTTGAGTAATAAATGCTGATTGAGTTACACTTCTTGGCAAAGAAAAAAAGTACAGACCAGCAAACTTGATACATCATATTTGATAAATGATGCAGAAGAGGGGAATTGCATTCTACTGACTGTGATGATAGGACTCCATGACAGACCCTCTCCAAAACTCTTTAGAGAACAAGGGCCCCGATCACCCGTCTTCTCTGAATGTCGGTCGGATTCCTCGGTTGAGAACATGCATGAGCTCGCAACAGACGGCAGGGTCCGGACTGTATTTCGCTCGCCCTCTATTTTAATACAATTATATATCCATATGTGTGTTGCTTGCGCCCCTACGTCATGCTGTCTTATTTGTTTGGTTATCTTAACGCGAGGAGGTTATTTTACACCACTATTGTCATTTCTTCGAGACCTCTCGATAAACGGAAAAGTGGGAGGGCTATGCGCAAGTAATCCGGATAGCCACAACATTTTTTACTTGCGTAAAGGTAAAGCGCAAACAGGGTAGATAGGCAAATTGACATATTAGCGTAAACATGAATTAGCGCACATGACTTATTTTCAACATAAATCTATAGAAATTCACTAATTCAGCGTAGCCTTGTGTTAGCGCAGACTATATACATGTAGCACTAACTCCGTTAGAATATGAATCCCGCTAAAATAAGTACACATACAGTACCCTTTGGTTTATGTGTGATGTTTTGTGTTGTTGCGTCAGATGGTGCAAGCAATAAGGCACATGGTCTCTCTTCGGAATGTTATTCATTCCGAGGTTAGCAACCGTTCCTTAAGGAATTTTAATGATTTTGCCTTGACTTCTCGTTTTTGAGGCTGAATAAGTGAAAGGTACTTCTGATGTCTATGTTTCTGTTTTGGTGTTCCTTCTGTCCCTTTGGCGTTGTTTGATGTTAATGTCAACTCCGTATTTTTGCATGGGTTGTTTTAGTGTTTTGCTGTTGTTGAAGATCACCTCCTTCCTTTTTCGCACGTACAAAAATTTACAAAAATGAATTCGCGAAAAATAGTAAATAGTAGATAAATACATCACAATTGCAAAGTAACTAAAAAAAAAACTGTTGACAATTGATTTCTAAAAGATAATTATGACAGTTCATTATAATTCATTTTTGGCCGGATTGCAAAGCAATTCCGGTCTATAGATTGACGATGTCCGTCCGTCTGTCCGTCCGTCTGTCCGTCTGCCGTCAACATTTTGGTTAAAGTTTCTGGTTGAGGCAAAATCTAAGGAACTATATGCAGTAGAAACTTTATATTATACATGAAGGTTGCCCATGACAAGACCTTTCAATTTATGCCGTAACATTTGACCTAGTGACCTTGACCTTGGGCTTTGACCTAGTTAAAGATTTTGGTTAAAGTTCCTGGTTTAAGCAAAATCTAAGGAACTGTACGCAGTAGAAACCTTATATTATACATATAGGTTGCCCATGACAAGACCTTTCAATTTATGCCATAACATTGGACCTAGTGACCTTGACCTTGGACTTTGACCTAGTTAAAGATTTTGGTTAAAGTTTCTGGTTTAAGCAAAATCTAAGGAACTGTATGCAGTAGAAACCTTATATTATACATTTAGGTTGCCCATGATGAGACCTTTCAATTTATGCCGTAACATTGGACCTAGTGACTTTGACCTTGGACTTTGACCTAGTTAAATATTTTGGTTAAAGTTTCTTGTTTAAGCAAAATCTAAGGAACTGTATGCAGAAGAAACTTTATATTATACATGTAGGTTGCCCATGATGAGACCTTTCAATTTATGCCGTAACATTTGACCCAGTGACCTTGACCTTGAACTTTGACCTAGTTAAAGATTTTGATTAAAGTTTCTGGTTTAAGCAAAATCTACGGAACTGTATGCAGTAGAAACCTTATATTATACATTTAGATTGCCCATGACGAGACCTTTCGATTTATGCCGTAACATTGGACCAAGAGACCTTGACCTTGGACTTTGACCTAGTTAAATATTTTGGTTAAAGTTTCTGGTTTAAGCAAAATCTAAGGAACTGTATGCAGTAGAAACCTTATATTATACATTTAGGTTGCCCATGATGAGACCTTTCAATTTATGCCGTAACATTGGACCTAGTGACTTTGACCTTGGACTTTGACCTAGTGAAAGATTTTGGTTAAAGTTTCTGGTTTAAGCAAAATCTAAGGAACTGTATGCAATAGAAACTTTATATCATACATGTAGGTTGCCCATGATGAGACCTTTCAATTTATGCCGTAACATTTGACCCAGTGACCCAGTGACCTTGAACTTTGACCTAGTTAAAGATTTTGATTAAAGTTCTTGGTTTAAGCAAAATCTAAGGAACTGTATGCAGTAGAAACCTTATATTATACATTTAGGTTGCCCATGATGAGACCTTTCAATTTATGCCGTAACATTGGACCTAGTGACCTTGACCTTGGACTTTGACCTAGTTAAAGACTTTGGTTAAAGTTCCTGGTTTAAGCAAAATCTAAGGAACTGTATACAGTAGAAACTTTATATTATACATGTAGGTTGCCTCTGACAAGACCTCTCAATGTATGCTGTAATATTTGACTTAGTGACCTAGACCCAGTTGGTGACAAAAACTTACTTTGCAATCCGGCCATACCGTCTTTAGCGGTGTTTTATTATGAATTGTAATTAAATTTTCTATTTCTTAAGTGAAATGTTTTTTTACTATACTACTATTATTTGTCTTCGTCAGCAAATATTCACCTTTTTAACGAGGGAAATATTAAATTACTATACAGTCAAACCTGTCTTATGTGACTTTGCAGGGGCCGATATAAAATAGGTCACATAAGTCAGGTGGTCTCTGAATACAGGTTCAAGCCGATCTGACTTTGACGAGCAAAATGTTCGTAGTATAAGAGCAATACGTATTAAATGAATCACAGCATATATCAATTTGTTGTATTTATTGATTAATCGAATTGCATATATAAAATCACATAACATTTTATTTATCAGAGAAGATTCATTTTTGGAAGACACTGATGAACTTGAAGGGATTTAATGTAACATATTCTGTAGTTTTGGTCCTTTGCAACCCTAAAAGTCGTAATATACAGGTTCGGAATTCTATTCGGGACAGAAAAATCTTGGTCGTTGACGCGTTAGACAGGTTGTCGTTATATACAGGTTAAGTTGATAGGAATATTGCTCGGGAGGAATTAAAAAGGTCACATAAAGCAGGAAGTCGCTAAAAAGAGGGTCACTTTAAGACAGGTTTGACTGTACAAGGAAGTAGAGGAAATCTGGGGGTTCTGGGAAAGATAACTAACATAGGACGCAACACGTTCTCCGTGGCGTACGTGTGGCGTAATGACGTCATAGGATCCAGTCCAGAGTTAACACTTATAGTGACCGGAAATTGATCCCCCCGAATAATCACCGGTGACAAACCGATCTTACAGAAGCAATGTTTCAATATCAAGCAGCAGCAGCAGCAGCAGCAGCACCACCACCACCACCACCACCACCACCACAACCCAGCCGCCGCCACCACCACCCTACCGCCACCACCACCAACAACCGCTTAAAGAACAATTTGAAACGCCAATTTGTTTAATGGCGTATTTTGTATTCAGCATTTGATACCCTTGACCTCTTGGAGGTGGTGGCGTTGGCGGCGGTAGTGGAGGTGGTGGTGGTGGTGGTGGTGCTGCTGCTGCTGCTACTGCTGGATACCGAAACTCGGAGGTGATCACCGGTGATTATTCGGGGGGGGGGGGATCAATCTTCGGCCACTATAATGGTCAACTCTGGACCGGAGCCTATGACGTTATTACGCCAAACGTACGCCACAGAGAAAGGGTGGCGTCCTATGTTAGGTATCTCTCCCAGAACTCCCAATTTTCATTTACTGATGGACATTTCGAGCATATCGAATTAAGTCCATGCTGGTCGATGCTGCAAATTTACATACAATGTCTTGTCCATGCTGCAAATTCATTTGTATTTAAAAAAAATAATACTATTGAATTTGAAGACGTTTAACTTCATTTCATTTCTTCATTACAGGTCACGACAGCTTGAAAGAACACAATGACATGCAATTCACAACACGCGATAGGGATAACGACGTGTATAATCACAATTGTGCTGTTCTTTATACGGGAGCCTGGTGGTATTCTATGTGCCAACATTCAAACTTGAACGGGAATTATTCCACAATCAGTTATGGTAAAGGTTTGCGATGGTACATGTACAATTATCCCTCATCTGACTATATGAAAGAAACAACCATGAAGTTGAAATGTGGATAACATACGATGAATACGGTATATGTGTTTTTCTCGTCATGTCGTATATTTAGTGAAATTCTATCTAACTTACTATATCCATATCATTCGTTGAGCCAGTATCACCACAGCACCTTTCATTTTATTTTATGTCCATTGAGTATGAATTAAGATAACAAATAGCACATTTTAACATAGTCATACATGCAATCCTACATAACGAATAGCACTATAAAACCTTTAGTATATTTATATAATAGTGTTAGGTTTAGTGTTCACTATGCCGAAATAGTTGTCAGGGTTCTGGCACATAGTGCACGACCCGAAGGGGAGTGCACTATGTGCCAGAACCCTGACTACTATTTCGGCATAGTGAACACTAAACCTAACACTATTGTTATTATTATGCTGACTGTTCCCTTCATAGAAAATGTTTATGAACATTGATTGCACGAGTTGCCTCTCTTTCAAAAACCCTGTGTTACAGACAAACATATTCTGGATTTACCCCTATTTGACTGTAAAAGATCTATAGTAGGGTCGTTTAGTATAGGCATAATTTAACAAGAAAAAATATATCGCAACATAAATTTGGCATTAATTTTAAAGGAAAAAATAACTATCTAGGAACATTTGTTTTTGATAGTGTACTCCCTTCATAGAAAACGTTTTCAAGATATATGTTATGAATATTGATTGTACGAGTTACCTCTCTTTCAAAAAACCATGTGCATATTCTGGATTTACCCCTCAGTGACTGTAAAAGATCTATAGTCTGGTCGATAAGTACAGGCATTATTTAACAAGAAAAATATAGCAACATAAATTTGGCATTAATTTTAAAGGAAAAAATAAATATCTAGGAACATTTGCTTGGGTATGCAAACAAATTTAATTAAATATCTCGTATGAAAACGACATGTCTGTATATAAACAGGTCAGCATCACTTATGTTAAGAACACTACTGTGGAAAAACAGGGGTGCACTATTAGGGTGATAGTGCACACTTGGAAAGGTGATAGTGTACACCTGAACCGTACTCTGTTACAATATGGTAGAGTAGAACCTATCACAGAAGAAACTCACTGAAAGCATAATAATATAAGTTAGTAGTGGTGGGTGCATGTACTTTCATATCATTTTATACAACTTTTCATATATATTTTTAAGAATCCTATTTTTTTATATATATCCATTCAACAGAAGTTTTTTACGTATTTCATTTTTAGGGAGTAAATTAATATTGATAAAATCTCGCCTTTGGTTGTTTAAATTGAAGTGTTTATCAATGGTTAATCCAATAAAGAAAATCACAACATAAAATGACTAAAGATTTGCAAGTTATGAAATAGTGTTCCTAATCATCTTGTATATCATTTATCATCATTCAAAATTTTCCAACGTTTAAGTAAAATTTGATTTGGAATAATGACAAATTCATGGTATAACTTCCACCTAAAGATTTTCTCATCATTTTCTAAAATATTATTAAAAACAAAACAAAACGAGAAAAAAGAGAAAACATTATCGTAATGTATTGTATTGTGATAATGTATCGTTAAATATCTTACCAACGCCTAACATCCTGAAAGACCGTTGGATAATTCATACCACGTAAACGCCCTGTATAACGTATATCCTGTTTTCTTTTTTACATCTCATCAAATAAAGTTAAACATTATAAAGTCAAACTTTTACATTCATTTTCTCTTTTTATATACACAATTTTCAATTTTTATTTCATTATACCCATGTTTCAAGTGGTGTCGTAAGACTTACGAAGCTCTGACGGTGTGACGGTGTCGTAGATTTTCAGCTAATTTTCGTCCGACATGAATGTCCTTAGCGATTGTGAAACGCTTTTGAGTTGCTGCTCAGCGATTACGAACATCGTACGTCATAGCGCTTTAGTGAAAGCGGCCCCTGTCGCTCATTTTAATATTTGTAAACGCTACTACATGTATAAACGTCAATAATGTTTTAGTGCGCTTAATATCCTTGACTATAAATCTCAGCTTGAAATTAATTCATTTTTCAGTTTATTCATTTTGAATACACCATTTTAAGACGATCTTTTTAATGGAAATAACAATTCTTAAATCAAGCAACGGGAAAAAAATACATTTGCTACGGACGCCATTTTGTTTTAAGCATGAAAATGATGACAGAATCATACAGTTTGTAAAATATTTTCTTTTTCTAGAGTGTAGTTTACCTGTCAGGTAAACTAAAATTATGTAACTTATAATACCTCGCAATCGCACATTTTCATGTTCTTTTTTTTTTAAGAATTGACTTTTCAATTTTGACAGTTTATTGACTTTTCAATTTTGACAGTTTATTTGAGTATGAACTTTGGTTTGTCGTATCACAAATTGTGTAAAACCGCGTAGCAAGTTCATACTCCAATAAACTGTCAAAATTGAACAGTCAATTCTTATAATTTGCAAACCCAATTTATCCCTAAAACAAATATACTCAAGAAATTAGTAATTTCGTACATTGCGAATGAAAATATCAACTCCGTAGTGCCCTTAGGCGAACTAGTTCCAAGACGAAATAGAAATAATGTATACGTAGCTAGTTAAAAGCCACAAAAGTGTAAAAAAATATTTGTTCCCTTTCTGGAGCTCCATTTTACCAATTATTACATCATCAGATGATATGTCGTAGCTTTTTGATGACGCGTCCTGCAGTTCAAGTTCAAGGTCGCCGACATGGCAGTTATATGTTTGGATTGTAGACGCAGGAGCTGGGAGTTTATACTGAGAGATTCTCTGTACTTATAGATCTAATACTTGTAGAAAACGGCATGTATGATCTATTGGTATCAGAATATCTTCTTAGGATCTATTTATTTCAAGTGTCAAGTCAATCGTGAAAATTCATGACGATGTTGTATCCTTATCGAGGCCGAGGTAGGTCGCCGTCTTTTGATCTCTAATTTTCTGTTCGCTGATAATATTTTGTTCTAAATTCTTAATCATCACTAGAAAAGTTTCTAGTTTCAATGATCCATAGGTTCAGAACGATTGTATCTCATTGTATCTCATAGAAATTGTTTGAAACAGTAATCTTCGGTCTTTTTGAAGTTTCATTCAAAACCTCTGCACGTTGACAGTCGTCAGCCATTTGAAAATTTCAAATGCGGGATGCTCGACCCGAAGACTGTGTTAAGATGGGATTGTAATTTTGAAGAAAATCGATTGGAGATTCTGTTTCTCTCGTGATTTTATTTCTGTATATCGTTAAAATCTAAGGAAAGGGCTTCAAGAACTGGCGGATAGCAACCGAAAAACGCTGTAAAACCACGTACACCATTACATCATCGAAATTGTCATACAATTTTCGTTACTTCTGATATCGCATTTCTATTTAAGGGCTACTGTTAACAAAAATATGTTTGTTTTTGCATTTTTATCATTTCAAAGTCGATCTCAGCAACATTGAATGATTTTGATGAAAGTAGTTCCAGCTCATCCGGTATTTTTTTTTCGAGTTCATTGGGGTATTAACGTGTATTTTGGACCAATCAAAATGCGTAGATTCGTGTAAACAAACATGTTTGGAAATTATTTTTTTTAATTCCGATTCGAGCCGACCAGACGAAAGATGTTAATGTTAACACCAAAGAAGTGTCTATCAGTTATTCAGTCTCAAAGTCGAGAAGGCAGGGCAAATCGATCAGAATTTCCATTGGAGCGGTTGCGAACCTCTGAATGAATAACATTCCTATGTGCCTGGGGGATAGTTGCATGCAAAACTAATGAAACATGCAAAATTCGGTGATTGTTTCGATGTACATATTGATGTACATATCAGGTAAATATTTCTTGTTTGTTTATGATGACAGCCATTCAATCGGAATGCAGAATGTCACTGATCATTCTTGATGTTATATTCTTTTATTATATAATCGGAGCGACCACAGAACTTCCTCAAAGATGATTTCAGTCGTTGTGCAATATAACCCTGAACAAGTAGCTTACTTGCATGCCGTCTGGCTCTAACGATGAAATCTTTATATTTGGAACATGCAATGATATATCCATATATATATATATACAAAGCACAAAAAAATCATGTATATAAGAAGGTACCCTATTTACCTATTCTTCCCTGCCAGAGATTCGAACCCACTACCTACGGCACCTTCCGCCTGCCAATTACGAGTCCAGCACGCTATCCACTACACCATCTCGACTTATATATCCAGGTACCTAGCGGATTTGTCGCAACATGTCATATATGTATCTGAATGTGAAATAGAACTTTGATGCGAGGTGCTTTCGCTTATTCGAGAGCAGGTTTTTTTTTGTAATATTGCACAGAGATACCATATCCGTGCAAGTCCCGGATGATTCAAGTATAACGGCAGTCATGACTGTTGATAATGAAAAAAAACATCGATATTCCGACAACGACTCAATTTAATGGAGCTGATAAAAAGGTGCTTCATAAAGCCCTCAAGTCCTCCTAGTGCTATTTGAGTGAGTACTAGCTTCCTTTGGAGAACGTTATCCGGATCAAAATATAAAGAAAAAGGAATGATCTCCATCATGACCACCCTGCATTCACACAGCGAAATAAACCCACAGACATTGCATCAGACAAAACTACAAACGGCAAAAAAGACACAACAATATGAACTAGAACATCGTACGAAACTGACGTACAGAAATATCAAATATTAATGACAACACATAAAAGGAAGGAGACCAATGTGCACCCGGCGCCGACTTTGGACGGTTATCTGCCAACAGCAAATAATGTGGTTATCCAGATAACGTGCACACAACCCTCTCACTTATATGGTATTAGAATATTCTTAAATTATAAATCGAAATCACGAGAAACATTTTTCGTTCCGACATTTTCCGTGTACTTACGAGAAAAAAATATCATACACTATATATCTACTTTTATGAGAAAAATCGTAATTACAAGAAAGTATTACCCCACTACGATTTGAAATCAGCCCAATGAACTTTCTTATGTATACACATCCCATTGAGTCCCATCTAGCTGAAACAACACTTAAGTATTAAAACATAAAACACGATGATATAATGTACTATGTTTTGTTCATATATATTGCCTTATCATTATAGTTATTTTTGAAAATTACAATTATATTTTATACATAGACTCTGTACCGTGTTTTACTTATTTTTAGATGGGACGCTCGTATGTTCGTCGGCATATTTCCTAATACAATAGATAATCTAATTATTCAAAATGATACAAATGTTTGTAGCTCGATATTGAAGTAAAATTAACAGTAAGATTGAATAGAATTCCTTAAAGCTAAATTATCTACAGCCCCGACCAGTCGAAAGTTTAACGCCGAGCTGACGAAATTTTGAAAGCTAAATTCGAAAGTTTCGTTAACTATTCGTCAGCGATTTTTTGAAAGCTACTGAGATGACGAAATTTTGAAAGCTCTAGAAAGCTTTCGAAAAATCGCTGACGAAAATTTCGTTAACTAATCTTAGTTAACGAAAAATTTGAAAGCTATGAGCTTTCAAGTTTTCGTCATCTCGGAGCTTTCAAAATATTTGAAAGCAATCGCTGACGAAATTTGGAAAGCAATCGCTGACGATAATTTTGAAAGCAATCGCTGACAAAAATTTTGAAAGCAATCGCTGACGAAAGTTTTGAAAGCTATCGCTGACGAAAATTTTGAAAGCTATCGCTGACGAAAATTTTGAAAGCTTTTTGAACGCTCGGGTGCCATATCGTTTTTGCAATGGCTGCAGCACGCCTCGGGTGAATTCCTCTGCACAGTTTAGATGATGAACGTGGCACTTTAAGAATTCACCGATTGTGAAATATCTTTCAAAGCATCCGACAGTCACAGAGAAGCCAGGGTTTCACTGGATATAAATTCCCCTCATTTAGTCAGAATTTGGCCTGTCAGATGTAAATTTACTGGTATATATATACACTTAGATTTACGATGAAATGGAAGTTGTTCATATATACACTTAAAGATGGAATACCTTTACAGGTAATACAAATACAGGTAAATTCAGGTAACTACTTAGTGCAAAGCATAACCTTTTGATGGCCCCATTCACCCCCAATTAACATAATGTTAAACGTCTTTCAATTCAATAGCATCATTTAAAACCTGATAAATTTACAGCATGGACCAGACATGCACGTTTCGGGTACTAAACCCTCGTCAGTGATCCTCGGTCTAAACAATGTAATACGGCCAAAAAGTATGAAAATTATCATGTCCAAAAATGTACCAAAAGACGAAGCAGAATGGGTGGGATATGATGCTACAGGACCCACGTTTTAGAAATTTCAAGAAATTTTGTAACAGAAAATTTCAAATGCGTTGAAGAGACACACGATCAACCGAAGTTGATCGAACTTGGCTACATGTGCCCTCGGGGACTCTTTGTCCACCAGCAGTGACACTCACCAAGTAGTTCAAATGTTAAACGTCTTTCAATTCAATAGCATCATTTAAAACCTGATAAATTTACAGCATGGACCAGACATGCACGTTTCGGGTACTAAACCCTCGTCAGTGATCCTCGGTCTAAACAATGTAATACGGCCAAAAAGTATGAAAATTATCATGTCCAAAAATGTACCAAAAGACGTAGCAGAATGGGTGGGATATGATGCTACAGGACCCACGTTTTAGAAATTTCAAGAAATTTTGTAACAGAAAATTTCAAATGCGTTGAAGAGACACACGATCAACCGAAGTTGATCGAACTTGGCTACATGTGCCCTCGGGGACTCTTGGTCCACCAGCAGTGACACTCACCAAGTAGTTCAAATGTTAAACGTCTTTCAATTCAATAGCATCATTTAAAACCTGATAAATTTACAGCATGGACCAGACATGCACGTTTCGGGTACTAAACCCTCGTCAGTGATCCTCGGTCTAAACAATGTAATACGGCCAAAAAGTATGAAAATTATCATGTCCAAAAAAGTACCAAAAGACGTAGCAGAATGGGTGGGATATGATGCTACAGGACCCACGTTTTAGAAATTTCAAGAAATTTTGTAACAGAAAATTTCAAATGCGTTGAAGAGACACACGATCAAGCGAAGTTGATCGAACTTGGCTACATGTGCCCTCGGGGACTCTTGGTCCACCAGCAGTGACACTCACCAAGTAGTTCAAATGTTAAACGTCTTTCAATTCAATAGCATCATTTAAAACCTGATAAATTTACAGCATGGACCAGACATGCACGTTTCGGGTACTAAACCCTCGTCAGTGATCCTCGGTCTAAACAATGTAATACGGCCAAAAAGTATGAAAATTATCATGTCCAAAAATGTACCAAAAGACGTAGCAGAATGGGTGGGATATGATGCTACAGGACCCACGTTTTAGAAATTTCAAGAAATTTTGTAACAGAAAATTTCAAATGCGTTGAAGAGACACACGATCAACCGAAAATGATCGAACTTGGCTACATGTGCCCTCGGGGACTCGGTCCACCAGCAGTGACACTCACCAAGTAGTTCAAATGTTAAACGTCTTTCAATTCAATAGCATCATTTAAAACCTGATAAATTTACAGCATGGACAAGACATGCACGTTTCGGGTACTAAACCCTCGTCAGTGATCCTCGGTCTAAACAATGTAATACGGCCAAAAAGTATGAAAATTATCATGTCCAAAAATGAACAAAAAGACGTAGCAGAATGGGTGGGATATGATGCTACAGGACCCACGTTTTAGAAATTTCAAGAAATTTTGTAACAGAAAATTTCAAATGCGTTGAAGAGACACACGATCAACCGAAGTTGATCGAACTTGGCTACATATGCCCTCGGGGACTCTTGGTCCACCAGCAGTGACACTCACCAAGTAGTTCAAATGTTAAACGTCTTTCAATTCAATAGCATCATTTAAAACCTGATAAATTTACAGCATGGACCAGACATGCACGTTTCGGGTACTAAACCCTCGTCAGTGATCTTCGGTCTAAACAATGTAATACGGCCAAAAAGTATGAAAATTATCATGTCCAAAAATGTACCAAAAGACGTAGCAGAATGGGTGGGATATGATGCTACAGGACCCACGTTTTAGAAATTTCAAGAAATTTTGTAACAGAAAATTTCAAATGCGTTGAAGAGACACACGATCAAGCGAAGTTGATCGAACTTGGCTACATGTGCCCTCGGGGACTCTTGGTCCACCAGCAGTGACACTCACCAAGTAGTTCAAATGTTAAACGTCTTTCAATTCAATAGCATCATTCAAAACCTGATAAATTTACAGCATGGACCAGACATGCACGTTTCGGGTACTAAACACTCATCAGTGATCCTAGGTCTAAACAATGTAATACGGCCAAAAAGTATGAACATTATCATGTCCAAAAATGAACCAAAAGACGTAGCAGAATTTTGAAAGCTAGTTAACGAAATCTTCGTCAGCGATTAGCTTTCAAAAATTTTGAAAGCTATAGTTAACGAAATTTTCGTCAGTGATTAGCTTTCAAAACTTTTGAAAGCTGTAGCTGACGAAATTTCGTTAACTATAGCTTTCAAATTTTTTGAAAGCTAATCGCTGACGAAATTTCGTTACCCATAGCTTTCAAAATATTTGAAAGCTATCGCTGACGAAAATTTTGAAAGCTAGGGAATTGCTGAGGAAAATTAGTTAACGAAAAATCGCTGACGAAATTTCGTCATCTCTTGAGTATTCAAAATTTTGAAAGCAATCGCTGACGAAATTTTGAAAGCTAAGCTTTCAAAAAGCTTTTAATTCGTTTACGAATTGAAAGCGAATATTAAACTTTCGACTGGTTGGGGCTGTACCTTTAAATTAGTGCATAATGATTGGGATAACAAATCTTCGGAGGTAGAATTTAAAATAGATAATTAGGAAAACAGGGGAATCACGTTATCGGAGTACTGGTTAGCTTGGCAATTTGCCAAAATGTACAATTACGAGTTGAGAGCACGTTGTCATGGGAATAGATGCTCCATCCAATCAAAGGTTGACTTATTTGGTAAGAACATCACAGACGAGGTTGGGTATAAGAGGCCGAGTGCAGGCCCTTTTTACAAGCTTCGTCTCAATAAATTCACAAACTTCATCTTGGTATTATATATCATTTAGGTATGTAGAATTGTTTAAATTCAAACACGATGTAACATTTAATGTTTAGTTATTTAACAATTTCAACTTATTTGTGTTGTTTAATTGTTGCTCTTTATTTTCAACTTAGAATTCATTATACATTGGAATCCTTATTCACGTTTCTTAATTCATAATTTAAAAGAACTTTGTCTCAATAAATTCACAAACTACAACTTGTTATTATATATCATTTAGGTATGTAGAATAATTATTGTTAAAATACAAACACGATATAACATTGAATGTTATGTTATTTAACAGTTTTAACTTATTTGTTATGTTTAATTTTTGTTCTTTATCTTCACCTTAGAATCCATTATACATTGTAATTCTTATTCATGTTTGTTAATTCATAATTTAAAAGAACTTTGTCTCAATAAAATCACAAACTTCAAATTGGTATTATATTTCATTAAGGTATGTAGAATTGTTTAAATACAATCACGAAATAACATTTAAAGTTTAGTTATCTAACAGTTTTAACTTATTTTTTGTGTTGTAATTATTGTTCTTTATCTTCACCTTAGAATTCATTATACATTGTAGTTCTTATTCATGTTTGTGACTTCATACTTTGAAAAAACTTTGTCTCAATAAATTCACAAACTTCAACCTAGTGTTACATAATATTATCATTTAGTGCTCAGGACGGAAAGTCTTTGGCAATTGAGTCTAGAAATATACACAACGTTCATCCGGCCTTGCCGCACAAGCGAGTACCAAAACCTTGAGCGTTCCTCATATTTACCCAGAGATTCAAACTACATTCATCCACAAGCAAGTAACAAACGAATGACAAACCCTTGTTTTACCCAGATATCAGGATACACTCCATAATAATCCGCCATCACTGTTCCCCTACGAAACCAGGAAACAATCATAAATCCACAACCAATAGATATCCGTTCTAAAACTTTTTATGCAAACAATAGCCGTGCGTTATTATGTAAAATTCATTATTTCAACATTGGGGCAGGAATCAATACAACAGGTCACGTGTATTCAAAATTCAATATTAAAGATATTCTGTCTCCAATTTTATCGCTTTAGTTTGACATGAAGCACCTCTCCGTTTGTTTGTGATTTCTTGGTTGTGCATTCCGCTGTAATTACCTATGTTTTCTTGGGTGTGCGATCCGTTGTAATTGTTTTTGTTGTCTTTGGTGTGCGTTCCGCTGTAATTGTTTTTTGCGCTGTAATTGTTTTCGTTGTCTTGGGTGTGCGTTCCACTGTAATTGTTTTGGTTTTCGTGGGTGTGCGTTCGGATGGCCTATTGGGCGTGTGTTCGGATGTTTTCCTGGGTGTGCGTTCCGCTGTAATTGATGTTGTTATATTTGGTGTGCGTTCCGCTGTTATTGTTTTTGTTTCCTTGGTAGTGCGTTCCGCTGTTGACTGGATGCGCGTTCCGCTGTAATTATTTTTACTTGTCTTGGGTGTGTGTTCCGCTGTTATTGTCTTTGTTTTCTTGGATATTTGTTCCGCTTTTGTCTTTGGTGTACGTTCCGCTGTAATTGTTTTTGGTGTCTTGAGTGTAAGCTCCGCTTTAATTCTTTTTGTTGTCTTGGATGTGCATTCCGCTGTTATTGTTTTTGTTGTCTTGGATGTGCGCTCCGCTGTAATTATTATTATTTTCTTGGGGTGCGTTCCGCTGTAATGGTTTTTACTTGTCTTGGTTGTGCATTGTAATTTCATCGCGAAAATTGGTAAAAATTAAGCCGAATTGTTACAGGTGTAACAAATATGTTTACAAGATGACTTCGAACACTAAAAAACAGGTTCAGGGAAAATGCTTTCACATTCTTATCAAGGATAAATCAGGGAATCGGAAAATGTCGTGTAAATTAGGAAAATGAAGGGCATTTAAAATAATTAAAAGAAAGCAGGAGATCTCCAATAACACTCGAATGCAGCGTCCACCTCAAAACAAATAGAGTGGAGAAGCACAGCAAGGGACGCTTGCAAAACAGACAAACAACACGAAATTTATACAGCATAGAAACATTAAACACGAAAAACTACCTATGACCCAACTAGACCGATGGGTAATTATAAATAACATCAATATAGGACATTAAATTATGCAAGTGAGTTTACCATTAGAACGTATTAACGCATGGCATATCAAATTTAGATCAATGTATATACTAAACATCAAGAGAAATATTTACGAATGTGTATTTTTTTGTATCCATTTTTACCATTTTCAAAGTATTAAAGTTGACGAATATGGATAATGACCATATACCTGTATACAGCGCAAAATCGATAATTCAGAAAATCAGAAACCGAAGGCATACAAAATCAGGATAAAACAGAAACAAAAGCAAACAAACAAAAACCTCCACCATATGAAAAGAAGCGAACTCCCGATATGGGAGTGAGACCAGGTGCATAGGAAGATTAAGCATCTCCTTCTTGCATGCAACACCCGCCGCTTCAATTCGGTAGAACTGTCACATCCGGTTACTTCCATTTCGGAAGACATAGAGTTCAATCTTTGGTTGGATGGTTCAATTTGTCTATGACAGAATTTCATCCACCATTCTGGAGAGTGGGACATCATAGTGTATGACGAGTTCCCCATATCGACCGTAGAACTTCCTCAGTGACGATGTTAGTCGGTCACAAACATATCCCTTACTGAGAAGCTTATTTGAAAGACGCCTAGCTCTCAGAACAATATCCGTATATTTGGTACTTGCTCTGGCATAGCGTATCAACTGAGATATGAACACGCCATAAGCAGGCGATGAAGGGATGTTGCTACTCAGAAAAGGAAAGTTTGTAATGCTGAAATTAAAGTCGTCACGTTTGTCATAGAGTGAGGTATTCAAATGACCATCAGTGTTGTAGGACAACATTATGTCCAAATAGGATGCTGAATTATTTGTCTCCGTAGTTTCTTTGACTTCAAGATTATGGATTATTGATGGACAACACATCGTCTATGTATCTGTAAGTGAAGTTGAAGTCAGAAGCTAAGTATCTTTTCCCTTCAGAGACCAAAGATTGAATGAATTCAGCTTCGCACGAGTAAAGGAAAATGTCGGCAAGGAGTGGGGCACAATTGGTCCCCATTGGAATTCCGACAATTTGCTGGAAGACCTTTCCTCCAAACACCACAAAAATGTTGTCGATCAAAAAGTTTAACATCTAAATAATATCTGTTTCAGTGTACTTATTTTCAGAATCTGACTTTTCTTTTACAAAGTAGGTTTTGTCATAGTTCACAACAATAAATTTGTATTTGCGATTACCGTTCTTACTTGTAAACGCATTACTAATGATTTTTGCGAATCTTTTTTTCAATTTAGAATGTGGAATTGTAGTGTAAAGTGTCGAAAAATCAAAGACTTTGATCGAATGGACTTTTCTAAAATGAGTGGATTTCAGATGCTCTAAAAGTTCCTTCGAATTCTTTAAAATCCACATCTGGTTGATACCACTGCGAGAATATACTGTCGAACAATATTTTTGAAGCCCAGATTTGATTTCAGATAAAACTTTGGTGAGTAAGATCGATGCAGATTTGATAGAACAGGTTTTGTAGATCTTCGTGCCGCATTTCGAAATTGAGCAATCGCTTGGTGAAAATTGGTGCTCTTTTAGTATATCGACCACTTCAATCTTACAGGGCTTGATTTTAATATACCCATCTGCATGTTTATACTAAAACTCATGGTTGTTACGTACTACAAATGTTTCATCTCTAATGACATGTGAACTTATTCTAGGGACACCTAAGTTACCTGTTGCGTACGTGTCCGTAGACGCAACAGGTTGGGGCCTTTTTATAGTGGACGACGTCCCAGCCACTTTGTAGGTCTCTTGAGTTCTATCCATTTAAGCAAAAGACTGCCCGACAAGTGCCCTCGGGGACAATATGTCCAACAGCAGTGACACATGAACAGTGGTAAAAATCACAAATATGGATAATGACCATATCCCTGTATACAGCACAAAATCGATAATTCAGAAAATCAGAAACCGAAGGCATACAAAATCAGGATAAAACAGGAACCAAAGCAAACAAAGAAAAACCTCCACCATATGAAAAGAAGCGAACTCCCGATATGGGAGTGAGACCAGGTGCCCAGAAAGAGTAAGCATCTCCTACTTAAGATGACAAATATGTATAATAACCATATCCCTGTATACAGAACAAAATCAATAATTCAGAAAATCACAAACCGAAGGCATACAAAATCAGGATGAAACAGAAACCAAAGCAAACAAACAAAAACCTCCACAACATGCAAAGAAGCGGACTCACGATAAGAGAGTGAGACCAGGTGCCCAGGAAGAGTAAGCATCTCCTGCTTGCATGCAACACCCGCCGCATCAATTCGGTAGAACTATCACATCTGGTAACTTCCATTTTGGAAGACATAGAGTACAATCTTCGGTTGGATGGTTCAAATGGTCTATGACATAATATCATCCTACATTCTGGAGAGTGGGACATCATAGTGTATGACGAGTTATATCAATCATATGGAAGTGCAATGTACATTATAATGCAGATTTTATTAATTATGAAAAAATTTAATCAGTTCACATGAATGCTCTAACAATTGAATGATTTTATCTTTCATGGTACATTACAAAGCTCTTCGTAAAAATCAATTTGTTCTTAGGTTGAAACACTTCGTATTATCCATCCATCTTCTCAAAATTTATTTCGTTGATCTTAAAAGACAAGATTTACATCAAAAGAAGGGAGCAGATCTCCAACAAGACCCCGTTGCAGCATCAACAGTAAAACACCAAAACACCAAATGCAAAAACACAAAAGACGAGTACAGGAAGAGACGGAAAAGAGACACACGACATGTAAACATCAAACACAAAAGACTACGCATAAACCGACGACACCAATGGGTAACCGGTGCCGACTTTGGACGGCCATCTGTCACGCAAGTGACAAATGGTGTGGTTATCCTGGATTACGTGCGCACAACCCTCTCACTTCTCCAATTACCCAGAGGTCTCGAAGATCGTACAATTGTGGTGTGAAACAACCTCCTCATTGTAAGATGACATCACACAAACAAGACCGCAAAACGCAGAGGCCCCATAGACACAAATGAATATGTAAATGGATATAAAAAGAGGGCATGCGTAATACAGTCCGTGCTCTGCCGGCTGTAGCGAGCTCATGTATGTAATCACCCGAGGAGTCCGACTGACATTCAGAGAGGACAGGTGGTCGGGGCCCTGTCTTCTCTAAAGAGGTTTGGACAGGGCCCGTCATGGAGTCCCGTCGTCACAGTCAGTCAGAGTGCAAGTCCCAAGGATGCGCTTATACAAGACTGTAGATTGGTCAAGTACTAAGCCTAGTGTCCGTCTGGTGACATTAGGATCATATCCACGGTATAAAAGGCGTTTGATGATTCTGACGCATTTTCGATGGTTATGCTGCCTACCTTTGATCCTTTTTATTTTGTTTATCATATCACCATAAAAGACAGGTTGTGTAATACCCATAGTAATGTACTCTGTTGCATGTATAGATCCAAATTTTATTTAAAACCTGATAAATTTACAGCATGGACCAGACATGCACGTTTCGGGTACTAAACCCTCGTCAGTGATCCTCCGTCCAAACAATGTAATACGACCAAAAGTATGAAAATTATTATGTCCAAAAATGTATCAAAAGACGTAGCAGAATGGGTGGGATATGATGCTACAGGACCCACGTTTTAGAAATTTCAAGAAATTTTGGAACAGAAAATTTCAAATGAGTTGAAGAGACACACGATCAACCGAAGTTGATCGAACTTGGCTACATGTGCCCTCGGGGACTCTTGGTCCACCAGCAGTGACACTCACCAAGTAGTTCAAATGTTAAACGTCTTTCAATTCAAAAGCATCATTTAAAACCTGATAAATTTACAGCATGGACCAGACATGCACGTTTCGGGTACTAAACCCTCGTCAGTGATCCTCGGTCTAAACAACGTAATATGACCAAAAAGTATGAAAATTATTATGTCCAAAAATGTATCAAAAGACATAGCAGAATGGGTGGGATATGATGCTACAGGACCCACGTTTTAGAAATTTCAAGAAATTTTGTAACAGAAAATTTCAAATGCGTTGAAGAGACACACGATCAACCGAAGTTGATCGAACTTGGCTACATGTACCCTCGGGGACTCTTGGTCCACCAGCAGTGACACTCACCAAGTAGTTCAAATGTTAAACGCCTTTCAATTCAATAGCATCAATTAATACCGATTCTCTGTAAGGACTAAACAATTTCAGCAACATTGAAAAATAGCATGTCACAGAAATGAAAGATTTTTGGTACAAGAGTCATGTATAATGTGTTAAGCCGGAATTTAGATATCATTGTGGAATTGGAGCATTGGTTGCCATGGTAACCATGTCAAAAATTTTGGGGGTCTGCAATACGTGATAAACGAGACATTTTCATGGTCTATGTTTCCATGGAATTCAAATATGTGGAGAATTGAATCTTCCCAAAAGCATTCCTTCGTCCTTCCATAAGAATATTGAATTTAGAAATCTGAACCATTTATTCTTATTTTACTGTTATTTGGGATCAAACGTAAGGAAAATTCAAGCATTTGTAAGGCCTTTTTCCAACCCCTTTTTAGGCCCTTTTTGCCCGTTTTTGCAATGCAATTACTGCAAAAGCAATGGTTTTTATGTAATAAAGCTTATAGATTTTTACATATCTATTTGTGGTCTTCTGAAAATGAGAAAATCTGGAGTGGGGAACTTATTGGTTTTCTTGGAATTAAATGCCGAAATAGGTTACCATGGCAACATTTGACACATATGTTAAAGCACATGCAAACATTAAAGGGCTATTGTGAAGGCCTTATTCTGTCTTTTATAATCAAACTTTATGTGACCATTAACAAAGAGGATATAAATTAGAAAATAACACTGAAAACATTTCAAGGTCATATCGTTTAATTTCAAGGTCACTCAAAATTAGACATTAAATTTTAGCGTTTTTCGTGAATTTTCAAGGGAAATATATGATGTCACGTTAAAATGTCATGAAATTATGGGAATCCATTATATGATATTGAATATGAACGAAAGATTGTATCTACTCCCTTTGTTTCAAAGACATCAGCATTTTTTACGTATTTCATTTCTCATCGGCAATTTGTAACAAAAATGGAAAATTTTCATGATTTTTTCTCTTTTTGGACGAGACTAATTCTATACAAAAATACCATACATACTTAAGCACTATCTCATTTTCTTGTTTTATAGGAAGACTTAAATCAAGCAAAAACACCAAACAAAATAAGTATAGTAAAACAACAAAAAACGACGTCAAAAATAAGAAAAAATCAAATTTTGGAATAAATTTTTGCGGAAATTTGAAATGACCTTGACCTATATTTGAATGACCTTGGAATAGAATTAAGGTCATACAGCAATTGATACTCATCAAAGTTATCTTAAACATATACCTTTGCCATTGCCAACTTTGTCTATATATATTAAAAGTGAAGCAAAAGATACCCTACGTGAGACCATCTGATATCAAATGTTGCCATAGCAACACTTTTTCAGCTTAAAACTGGCATTTCTGTTATGTTCCCCACTTAGATTTTCACCTCAAGTTTTAGATAAGTCAACATAAATTAACACTCAATTAAGAAATATTTAACTTACCCATTGCTTATTTTTTTATTCAAAAGTGAAAAACATCAAAATTGACGAAAAACAGACCTAATTTTGGGGTTTATTTTCAAGGAAAATATTGACATTTTTTGTCTGAATTTTGCTGATTTACTGTATGGAGTGCCATTTAATTTTATATGGATTGACAAAATAGAAGTAAAGAATAAATGTTTTTTGTTATGAGGAATTTGAATTGATACCGGTTTCCATGGCAACCAGATGCCTGAAAACCTCTTATTTTAGACTTCAAAATACCTGTTGAAAATTGGGGCCTTGTTACCATGGCAACGGAAGGTCAATTTCATCAAAGAGGTGTATTTTCATTCTTAGGTTATCATAAACATTTAATATAATGAAAATTATCAAAATCTGTGACATGCTATTTTCAACTTACTTTGGTCCTTACAGAGAATTGATATTAAAACCTGATAAATTTACAGCATGGACCAGACATGCACGTTTCGGGTACTAAACCCTCGTCAGTGATCCTCGGTCTAAACAATGTAATACGACCAAAAAGTATGAAAATTATTATGTCCAAAAATGTATCAAAAGACGTAGCAGGATGGGTGGGATATGATGCTACAGGACCCACGTTTTAGAAATTTCAAGAAATTTTGTAACTGTATTCTATAGCATAATATCCCAAATTAAAGTTGACTGTAATTTTTGTAAAATTTCCAGAAAGTCTTAACTAGCTTATGAAAGCGGAAACCTTGACCTAAAAGTTTGTTTGGTAATTTGTAAATTTCTACTGTGAAAATCCAAAATATCAGTACATGCTCTAGCGTACCGGATGAGCTCTGATATGTAAATGCCGTATGAAGGTAATCTGTGAACATCACCGTCAAGCCAAGGGAAATTTACTATTTTGAATCCAAAATCATCCCTTTTGTCATATACACTTGTATTAATCTTTCCGTTTACAATTTTGATATTTAGGTCCAAAAAGGGTGTTTCTGTATTTGAAAGGTTTACCTTGTTAAGGGTTAATTCTTGTGGATAAATTTCATTCTTATATAATTCAAAAGCAGGATTGTCAATGGTTAGAATATCATCCAGATACCTAGAAGTATTATTGAAACATTTCAGCTCATCAAATTTTCTTTGCTTTTGAAGATTTTTGATAAATTCTTTTTCATAAGTGTATAAAAATAAATTTGCAACAAGAGGCGCACAGGTAGTACCCATAGGAATTCCTACAACCTGCTTGTATAAATCCTCACCAAATCTAACATAAATATTGTCCAAGAGGAAGGACAAGGCATTACACAGGTCACTACATGTCCATGATTTGTATGATTTGTAGTCTGTCGAGGAAAAGAAACCCTTCGATTCAGATGTACAAATGTAAGTTTTTCGCTCTCGATCAAAACACCATTTAATGAGATTAGATAATCGATAATTAATTTTGTCATGAGGAAGTGTGGTGTACATATTAGAGAAGTCGTATGAAGAAATCGTATTGGCTTGGAAATTTCCAGATTTCATTTTTTCAATCACATCCCCTGAATTCTTAATAGACCAAAATAAATTTACATCGTTCCTGTTTAGAACCGTTTCACAATATCTAGTTATGTGTTCTTTAATAGCAGTAAGTGCTGACGTCAGATTTCTAGACAAAATTGTAGTGGAGCAGTTACTAGAATTAGCAATAAACCGAAATTTGTAAGGAGACTTGTGCAGTTTCGGTATGCAATATAGTGTTGGGAGATCAAATTTAGAAATAGAAATATTGAATGAAGACAGTTCCCTGTTATGCTTGCCTAAAATGTTAGATGCACTTTCATTGCTTTTGATATATGTATTAGTAGACGAAAGTTCCGAAATCAAAGTTGATATGTAGTAACGTTTTCAAATGAATATGGTGTTGTTGGCTGCTTTATCAGCTGGTGCAAAGACATATTTTTCATGTAATTTACTTAGTTTGGATTTGAAATATCTTTCTGATTTGAAACGTGGATTTTGAAAAAGATGAGGGTTTTTATGGAAGTTATCTATTCGAATATCCGTTATATCTAAAATGAGGTTTTTCCAGTCATTCAGAGCATGCGGTTCGACTCCTTCTGATTTACACCATCTTTTCGTATAATTATCTAAGGCTTCCGTAAGCACTTCACGGCATTTGACAAAATCTATCTTGGATGGGATTCTATGCTTAGGTCCTTTTTTAAGAAGACCACGGAGCTGTCTGTCTTGGATAATTGAAAAGTCACCTGTAACAACATGGCCAGCTGGTTTGTAGAGATATTTAGAAGTTGCACATTCTCAAGAAGCAGGACACGATTCAAGTATGTCAGGATCCGTTGTAACTTTATTATAGTTAAAAACAAATTTTCGAATAGGTTTCTTGTACTTATAACAAATAAGAGGTGGCTCTAAATTTTCAAAATATTGAGGAATGGTACTTTGTATTCTGTACTTTAAACATAAATCGATACATTAACACGATGACGTTGCAGTATATGCGCTTTTGGACATAAAAAGGGAAGAGACAGGCGATAAAATGAGGAAAATCGCAGTCATCATCATCTAAACACAATTGAAAGTATTTATGATACCCGATATCATACACATTTTGTCCAGTTTTATAGTATGATGGGATCCGTTATAGGTACCGTGTTAAACCGTCTTTTCAAAATTCGAGATATTCCAGGACAGATTTGACACCTTATCCTAACATCTCATATACATTTTATATTCTTTTATCTAATAGACTATTGTATTAAAATGCAGGTTCATCAGTCATCATTATATATCCGAAACATATGTCTGGTGCAATAAATTTGGTATTATAGAACATACATTTAAATAATGACAATTTCATCAATAATATGGAAGTGCAATGTACATTACAATGCGATTTTATTAATTATGAAATAATTCTGTCAGTTCACATGAATGTTCTAACAAATGAATGATTTTATCTTTCATGGTATATTACAAAGCTCTTTGTAAATATCAATTAGTTCATAGGTTGAAACACTTCGTATTATCCATCCATCTTTTTCTCAAAATTTATTTCGTTGATCTTAAAAGACAAGATTTACATAAATATAAATCGATACATTAACAGCATGACGTTGCAGTATATGCGCTTTTGGACATTAAAAGGGAAGAGACAGGCGATAAAATGAGGAAAATCGCAGCCATCATCATCTAAACACAATGGAAAGTATTTATGATCCGTTATTTAATCATGGTGTCATTTAGCGATTTCTTAATGTGACTGATTGATTAGTGTCGAAATAATATTAATCAATTCATAAGTAAATGGTAGAAATTTCGGACGATCTCTGACTTCAGACAATATTTTTATTTAATAGCAGTTCTCTGTAAGGACCAAAATAATTTCAATAGCACGTGGAAACAGCATGTCTCGAATTTTGGAGATTTTTGGTGTGGAAGGTGTATATGATGTACCGAGACAAAAACAAACTTTCTTTTTACAAATCAAGTTTTCGTTGCCATGGAAACCATGTTTGAAATTTTACGCATCAGTAGAATACTTGTAACATGGCATTTTCACAAGGTTCGTTTCCATAGTAACAGCTATTGTAGTCAACTGAAATTTCCTTAATTTTCTCTTCATATCTTTAATAGTATATATATTACATAAGAATTTTGTTTCTGCCCGCTTTTCTATTTGTCAATATGCTCAAAATGTAGGCAAAAACCTGTTTTGAAAAGGCCCTTTTTAAGACCGAAAAAGCTCCTAATTTAACATGATTTTGCTCAAATTTAAGGGCAAATAATCTGAAATGTCAGGCTAACTTGATTTCTACTGCCAATTATCTTTAAAGTTTAATACTCAATCTTTAAGAAAATGTTAAAATTTGAGTGCGACCTCTTCACAATTTTATTCAAAAGGGTATAAAAAATACCATTGTGACATTCTGTTCAGTGCTATTACACATAGAGTAAACTGGTAAATTTTCAGCAGTCCGTTATATATTTTTAAATATTTTTTATCAGTGCATATAAGAGCATTATTGATTTAAAAAAAATCACCTTAAATTTTTTTAAAGGTCAAGGTCATCTTGAATGCAATTCACAAAATTTGGCAAAGTTCTGTGATTTTTCAAAGATATGAGGCAGTTACTAAAAATCATGTTGTATTGAATAAAACAAACACATACATAGTAATTTTGGATATAAACCCTATTTATTGACCAAAGACTTATGTACCCAGCATGACATTCAGTTTTCAATAGATACGGTTTGATAACGTTCACACAGCAAAGATCAACCACCCGGTGTAGAAATGTAGACAAAATTAAAAACGAAAATGCGAGTTAAGAATAGAACTATATGGTAGATCATGTCTACATGTCAAGATGAAAGTTTTATTCTAACAAAATTGAAGAATATCATTCTTTTAAATGAGCTAACGTCTGGAACATGAGCAACAATGAATATGTTTCCAAGAGCTTCCATCTGTTTTGTCATTAATTGCTTGGGTACAATGTAATAAAATACAACTTTGTATGTGATTTTATATATAAATTGCGTTTATAATGTATAATGCCTTCACTGAACAATAAAAAAGAAATAGTATCAGAATATTTGCGGTAATTAATGCTTAGTATTACATATCATTATTATTATTACTTAATTCACGTTGCAGTGTAGAGCAGTTAAAATCGTTCCCCGTGGCCTGATGTTTGTCAAGTGTATTAATTTCTTCTTTCCAGCTCTGTCACCTGAAAGAAGCATTGTTTTGGCCTTTTATCAATGTGACATCATATATATGTATATATATATTTTTGCTATTTCGGAAACTAGCCATCACCGATAAATATAATCGAAATTAAAGGAGTTTAATATCTTAGCACCATCCCGCCAATGCTATTTTGAACATAGATTTTATTTGGATATGCTACTGAATCGACCCTACAGAACATTTGGGGCCGCGCACTCTCTGTAATGTAAATGTAAAAATCTAACTTCAAAAGATTAAAGAGGGCGCTACTGAAATTATTTTTGGTGGCTCCGCTGAAAGCATCACTGATGAAAATTTAATATTAGAAACTCGTGTCTGGTGCATGGAAATTGGTTTGGAATTTTCTTCATGAAGGTATAGAGTTGGAACCCTTCGACGTTATAGAAACAATATGTTTACTTATGTGAAGCACAATTCAGTGGCGGATTTAGAAGGGGGCCAGGGTGCCCGGTTCCCCCCTTTCACCCAGTTATTGATTCAGATTTTCCTTTTATGCTAAATCTCTTTACTTATGGGGAATTTTCCGGCTCGCATTACTCGCCACACTTAATTTAGCATTAGCTTTATATTTTTTCGTCTTCACTTTGTCTTCAACTTCCTCTGCCATCGTGTTTTAACGGATTCATATATCATAAACATATACAAAATTCAAAATCAAATTAAGACTTGAATAATTACCAAATGTCAAATATGGATAATGGCCATATCCCTGTATACAGCACAAAATCGATAATTCAGAAAATCAGAAACCGAAGGCATACAAAATCAGGATAAACAGGAACCAAAGCAAACAAACAAAAACCATCACCACATGAAAAGAAGCGGACTCTGATGTGAGAGTGAGACCAGGTGCCCAGGAAGAGTAAGCATCTCCTGCTTGCATGCAACAATCCTCGTCTACGAATTGTCATTTAGTACTTAGGTCCCCTGCTTATAGGAGAGTGGAAATATTCAGATATATCGATATATTGCGATATCTAATATATTCGCATCTTATCTCGATGCAAAATGCGTATCGCGATATATTGTGCCCTTAAAGACTATATGAATAATTAATTGAATCACTTTCATTTTAATCAATTAAATTTAAAACAAGCGGTCCATGGTCCACATCGCTCACAATTGAAAAAAAATATGACAAAAGCAATCAAAATGATTCAATAACTAGTATCTCTTTTAAGGCACGGTCCATTTGATATTCTAGGGGTGGGGGGTAATTGGTTTTTTTTTCGAAAAAAATAATTTCGCTCTGAATCTTGATGAAAAAAAAATTAATTTGCTTATGGTGTGACAGAAAAAAATAATCTTGCTCTTTCAAGTATTCTGAATTTGAAGAATAACCATGAAATTCGCTTAAAATTCCTGAAAATTTTTCGGATCGCTTCGCTCGCCGCAGTTTTAACTTTCTATGAAAAATTTTGGCTCGCTTCGCTCGCCATACTTTTCTTCTGCAATGGCAAGTTCAAATTTGAAAATATCAAAAGTATGCAAGTGACTGAAACAAGGGGCTTCCTTAAATGCTTAAATACATTTTAATCTAATTCTTTATTATTATTATTAGATACATGACCATAGTGTCTAATTTGGAAGGAGAATTTAATTAAGTTTTTCATAAGTTTTCATTTCTACATGTAAAATCTTGTCTAGAATAATGTCGAAGGGTTCCAACTCAATACCTTCTTGAAGATAATTTCAAACCAATTTCCATTGACCTTCCCCTCAGGCCCTCTTGCATGAAAAATATGGATAATGACCATATTCCTGTCTACAGTACAAAATCGATAATTCAGAAAATCAGAAAACGAAGGCATACAAAATCAGTATAACACAGGAACCAAAGCAAACAAAAACAAAAACCTCCACCATATGAAAAGAAGCGAACTCCCGATATGAGAGTGAGACCAGGTGCCCAGGAAGAGTAAACATCTCCTGCTTGCATGCAACACCCGTCGCTTCAATTCAGTAGAACTGTCACATCCGGTTACTTCGATTTTGGAAGATATAGAGTACAATCTTTGGTTGGATGGTTCAAATGGTCTATGACAGAATATCATCCACCATTCTGGATAGTTGGACATCATAGTGTATGACGAGTTCCCCATATCGACCGTAGAACTTCCTCAGTGACGATGTTAGTCGGTCACAAACATATCCCTGACTGAGAAGCTTATCTGAAAGACGCCTAGCTCTCAGAACAAAATCCGTATATTTGGTACTTGCTCTGACATAGCGTATCAACTGAGATATGAACACGCCATAAGCAGGCGATGAAGGGATGTTGCTACTCAGAAAAGGAAATATCGTAATGCTGAAATTGAAGTCGTCACGTTTGTCATAGAGTGAGGTGTTCATGTGACCATCAGTGTCGTAGGACAACATTATGTCCAAATAGGATGCTGAATTATTTGTCTCTGTAGTTTCTTTGACTTCAAGCTCCGAAGGATAGATACTGCTCAGGTAATCCGCGAGTTTTGGATTATTGATGGACAACACATCATCTATGTATCTGTAAGTGAAGTTGAAGTCAGAAGCTAAGTATCTTTTCCCTTCAGAGACCAATGATTGAATGAATTCAGCTTCGTACGATTAAAAGAAAATGTCGGCAAGGAGTAGGGCACAGTTGGTCCCCATTGGAATTTCGACAATTTGCTGGAAGACCTTTCCTCCAAACACCACAAAAATGTTGTCGATCAGAAAGTTTAACATCTGAATAATGTCTGTTTTAGTGTACTTATTTTCAGAATCTGACTTTTCTTTTACAAAGTAGGTTTTGTCATAGTTAACAACAATAAATTTGTATTTGCGATTACCGTTCATACTTGTAAACGCATTACTTATAATTTTTGCGAGTCTTTCTTTCAATTTAGAATGTGGAATTGTAGTGTAAAGTGTCGAAAAATCAAAGGCTTTGATCGAATGGACTCTACTACAATGAGTGGATTTCAGATGTTCTAAAAGTTCCTTCGAATTCTTTAAAATCCACATCTGGTTGATACCACTGCGAGAATATACTGTCGAACAATATTTTTGTAGCCCAGATTTGATTTCAGATAAAAATTTGGTGAGTAAGATCGATACAGATTTGGTAGAACATTTTGAGGAACCAGCGATGAAACGTTGTTTGTACGGATTCTTATGCATTTTAGGTATGCAGTATAAGTATGGTAAATCTAAATCTAAACTGGTAGTGTCGAAGCCAAAGGAAGCAAGGGCTGATTTGTGGTTATCTATTATTTCAGAGGAAGAAAGGTTTGTTGGGGTGTAAGTGGGATTTCCAGGTGTCGAATTTAAACCCAACTCTTCAACTAGACTGTCGAAATAGTACTTTTTGCAAGTAAATGTGTAATTATTTGAGGCTTTGTCCGCTGGTGTGATGACATAATGTTCTTGGAGGTAGGTAAGTTCTGTGATAACATCAGGGTCTTTAAATATAGACACGAATCTGGTGTTCATAGTTGATTTTAATCGGTTAATTCTAGATAAAAGTAACCCTCTGATTGATTTTATCCATTCGGAAAGGGTGTCGAGCTGTACATCCTCTTTCTTTGCCCAACGTCTTGCATATTCCTCACAAGAGTCCATGATAATTTTGACATTTTGGTTACATGTTACATGACCTAATATATATATATTGTTCACTGAAAATGTAATACATAGCATATTGCAAAAATCTTTTATCTCTCTCAGTTTAGAAGTGAATACAAGTTTTACATTAAAATAAAGTAATGTTCAGAGTATTTTAAGTAAAAATAAAGAATTTCTATTGAAAAAACACAAACATTCTTAATATTCACATCAATTGTTGTAAAAAAAAAGTTTCCTTGCTTCAACTTTGCAAGAAAAAAATTAATTTGCCCCGGTACGTGGCGACAAAAATAATCTTGCTCCGACAAAAACCCAAGCCATCCCCCCCAAATTATCAAATGGACCATGCCTAAGCAAGAGTAATTGATAATGTGAAATTCAGTCGAAAAATAAGAAATGCATGAGCAGTATGGACAAACATACACAGAGGAATCTGATTTGACATCATAAATAATAAAAATGACGAGAAACAATATATCGCAAATTTTCGCAATGCAGTTAATGCCATATCACAATAGAAAGCGATTCACATCTGGCGTATCATTCGCCTCTGTCATCTAATCCAATATAATTCAGCAGAGTTCAAAACATGCAAATACATGCTTGTTTTTTTTTCAAGAAACCGGATGTGACAGTTCTACCGAATTGAAGCGGCGGGTGTTGCATGCAAGCAGGAGATGCTTACTCTTCCTGGGCACCTGGTCTCACTCCAATATCGGGAGTTCGCTTCTTTTCATGTGATGGAGGTTTGTTTGCTTTGGTTCCTGTTTTGTCCTGATTTCGTATGCCTTCGGTTTCTGATTTTCTGAATTATCGATTTTGTGCTGTATACAGGGATATGGTCATTATCCTTATTTGTCATTGTTTTCAGCTTTTGTGCTTTATCGGTGTGTATTGAATGTGGGGAATGGAGACAAAATATGTAAAGCACTTTACATATTTTGTTTCCATTCCCTATCGCCAATACACACCGATAAAGCGCAAAAGCAGAAAATAAACATCAAAGAAGTACCTAACCGTTATTCAGTCTCAAAGTCGAGACGGGTCAAGAGATAATACTTTTCTTTCACCTCTAGCTCACCAGATAAATTGTACTAAGGTTATCAGCAAAATCTGTTTTATTAACAGTGAGATATAAGGATAGAATAATTCCAGAAAGAAGTGGAGCACAATTTGTTCCCATTGTTGGGAGTACCACTATTTGCTGTCTGTAAAGAGTAGCCGTGATAAATGATGTGGTTATCTGAATTACATAAATATAACCAAATGATATTTCCTTCATTAAGTCCACTTCTGTTTAAACACTGCACAAATTTTGAAGTATGCACAATGCATTTTGAGTCTCTACTTTTTCTGATGCTTATTTATTCTATCGTAAGTGACAGTTTTCGACTACTAGTAAGTATTATAATAACCAAGAAAAATGCTATCTTTACTGGATATTTATTTCATATATAATCATTTTAAGATAATTCAGTATAAAAGAAAGGAGGGGATCTCCAACAACACTAGGTTGAAGCACCCACAGCAAAACCCCAAAACACCCAATGCAAAAACACAGAGCAGACACCCACAGAAAGAGACGCAAAAAAACCACGTTTCTCGTTCAATGTAGTCATCGTTTTAAAGAAGGTTACTCTCTGGCAACAGCATCGGACCACTTTGTATGGTTTTTAAATTATCATCTTTCTTATTAAGGAGGGGGGTTATACATGGTATTGTATATGGCTCTCATGAAATTTGAAACATGGGAGTGTTTTAGTGCATTGTTATGAGTGCTGCAACACAGTCTTTTTCGAGATCCCCTCCTTTCATGAAATTATAATGACTAATATATGCTTATTGCATGGTAGATGTAATTATCAATTTATGCACAAAAAGATAGATATACTTTCAAGTGACACTCTGTCTTCATTTGTCAATAGAAATGCGTATCATATACAGTACACGACGTCAAACAAATACATAATCGAAACATAACCTCTCATAAAAGGATTTGGAAATGATCATTTCAAAGGATGACATTTTAACATTATACAGAAAAGATATGCTTCTCGTGTACAAAGTCATTACATTGATTATGCACTTTTAATACAACGTAACTAAATCTGAAACATATCTGGTCCATGCTGCAAATTTATCTCTTCTTTTAAAAATGATGCTATTGAATTTGAAGACGTTTAACATTTGAAAACATGTACTTCTTTACCCGATGAAAAGATAAAAAGGTTACCATCTTGACCCATTGATAGTCTAGTTTCCAGCCATAATAAAGTTATACCAGCTCCCCTTTTTAATAATCAAGTTTCCAGCACCATACCAACATTGTAGCTTTGTCTCCCAAAAATGGAGAAACAATCAAAAAGTGTCAAACTTCAGTCTTGTCTAATCACATTCAGCAGTTTCGTGCTATTTTTCATATCTTTCGGTGTATCCCAGAGTTTTGGGGTTTTATACGTTTCCCTACTGGATTATTATAAGCTGTCTAACAGTGACACAAGCTGGATATCATCTATAGGGAGTGGACTCATGCTGCTGTTTGGTAAGATGATAATTGAGTAAGAAAAATATTAAATTGACACTGAATTTACAATACCATCGTTATAAAATTGTCTTATGTAAGGTATTATTCAAATGGGGTGATCACTTTCTACTACGTGCTTAAACGTAGGTCCTGCAGCTTCATATCCCGCCCATCATGAACGCTGTGGACTACGAACCCATAGGTCAATGATTCGAATCACACCGTCGCCGATCATTGCAAAACCTTTGTAGCCTTGGTCAAGTTACTTTACACTACTTTGCACTCACCAAGTAGTAAATCGAGTACATGTCATATGAGACAAGATTGTAATGTGAATTAGTTAAGAATGCACTGGATTGACAAGGTCTCGCCATGGAGGTAATTATAGAAGTCGCGGGAGGCTCAGGCGTATGAGACCATAACCTATACCTTTACCTTTATCTTTATCCTGCCACGTCCTTCGGTACATTATGGACATTATAATTTTCACATTCTTTGGCCATATTACTTTGTTTAGATTATTGATCACTGACGAGGGTTAAGTTCCCGAAACGTGCATGTCTGGTCCGTGCTGCAAATTTATTTGTTCTGAAATGACGCTATTGAATTTGAAGACGTTAAACATTTACTCAGATCATTTAATGACATTGAAGGCTTTCAAAATATAAGGAGAAATTATCCAAATAAGAAATATTGTAACGACCGCAGCTGAATACACACGCACGAGATCGGAACAAATAGTGGACACAAAATATTCAAACCAGGAAACGGTTAGATATAATTTATGACACGAATATACCGACAAAATAAAAAAAACTTAGCAAAGATAGAATTGAAACATAAGAGACAATACAGATAAGTAAAGAAGGAATATTATTTGTTACTTATACAATAGTCATCTGGATCAGTGCGAGGGTTTCGCATATGCGATCAGCATAAATACACATATTTTTGTATAAATTCAGGGGATGACCCTCAAGATTTGGCTCAAGAACATATGTCTACCTGTGCTGTATGTGTTTTATTTCAATATTGCTTTCAAAGTTAGCTCTTAATAATGGATCCTATTCTTTTAGTAGATTGCTTCATTTTGCGTTATGTCGCAATTTTGCATGTACTCTTTCCCAGCAGACATTTCAACGTTGCTTCAACATTGAAATAACGTCAGTACAAAACGTTGAAAAAACGTCGAGTTTTGATTGGATTTGAAAGTTGAAACAACGTTGAGTCTACAACGTTATATCAACGTTAGTCAGGTGACATTGATACAACGTTACACTGTGTCGTTGAAATAACGTTATATTTTCGACATTTAAGCAAGTTGAATATGGATTATGTATGAATGTTGAAACAACGTTTCACAACAACGTTGATTTGAAGTAAACGGCCATGACTTGCAGCAACCAAGACAAACTGCGTGTAAATGAGATATACATTTCCCAAAAACTGACGTTGAAACGGAGCACCGATAAACACACAATTTAATTCTAATAGATACAAATGTAGATATGGTAAATCAATTTTATTAATATTCCTAATTTTACACGTTCAGTAAAGTTCCACATTTAGAGACAAGAATAAAAGTCCATCAGAAAACGGAATAAATGCTATCCGTGTATGACGATGTTAATCCCAAATTTCTTCCATGAATTATCACTTAATGATTCCAGTTTCATCCTTGTCCCTGTCTGCTTCTGGAAACAGGGAAAATTAAATCAGTACTGTATCAATGAAAGAAAAAACTTTTACCGCATTGTTATATCGTAATTAACCGGTAGGTTAACAGATCAGATTAAAAGTTGTTCAAAATGGTTCATGAAATTTCAAGAAAATAAGTGCCTTTTACTTACGTTCTGTAAATCAAATGCCAATTAAATTATTCTGAATGTGCCTTCTTGTAGGAGCAGCACACTTGTGTACTGATTTTGAATGTAGAGTGACGCGGAAATGGTAATTAATTCAAATGGGAAGGTCAGCACGGAAACTGGCCAGATTCTCAGCAGGCGAGAACTGACCTACATTATTTATTATAGATTTTATCTCACTACATGTAACTTGAACGTGTTATTATAAGCTCGACGGCTTTTCCGCAGATGTGTATAATTCATTTACCTAATTTTGTACATGCACTTTAGCAAGAAAATAATTATGGAATTTATGTGTAACAATGTTTGAATATAAAATTAAAGATATAATTTTTTGACTTCTCGAAAACCCTCTAGTACTTCCTCCTTTTTTATTTCTGTACGTTCTGGGTTTTTTTCTTTTCTAAATTCGAAAGGAAATATACTGTGAATTAATATCTGTTAGTTTTAATCAATAATATTTTAATTTAATACTTTTATATTTCATAAATTAAATATTACGTTAAATGCAACGTGCTATTTGAATGAAGTTGAACTACCGACGTTGGGATACCGTTAAAACATGACGTTGACACAACGTCGATAATTGGTTAAAAAAAGACTTTGAAGCAAGTTTTACAACAACGAATAGGATAAATTTTAAAAAATGAGCAAAGAACATGTCAGTATATTCTTCCTTCAATATCCGTCCTTAAAAACGCATGGTGTCCGTGAATATATAACGACTTCTCATGTTTGACATCAATATGTATGTAACGTTTATAAATAGTTCTCGGCCATTTCATAACATACAAAAAAGAAAGAAGACACGTTGCAAAAATTGTCAAAGTTCAACTTAAATGTAATGTTGAATAATAGTCATGAAAAAATCCGACCATATTTCAACATAAAATCAACGTTTCATCAACGTTTAAAAGAAACGTCCAAACAACGTCTATATTTCAACGTTGAGGAGACGTCGATATATGGTTGTTCAACGTCACGACTAAGATTCAACCAAAATTCAACGTTGCAACAACGTCGCATGCCCACTGGGTTTCGGGTTTTGATTTTTGGAAAAGCGAATTGGGTTATCAATTTAATATTTTTGTCCCAATTTTCATATTTTACAATATTGTTGTTTTCAGGTCCTTTCGCAGGAACCATTGGAAAGAAATTCGGAATTCGTCTGACTGCCGTTATTGGTTCCATTATAGCTACTATTGGTCTCGTTTCCAGTTCCTTTGTGGAATCCATGTATACCCTTTATATAACATACGGTATAATTGTCGGTAGGTACTCAACCTCATCGATAAATAGATAAGAGTCTCCAGAAAGTCATGACCGAGTTTTGCTGGTCGATACAAGCTCAATGTCACTCTGAATGACCCCAGGATTAACTACATGATAGAATAGGTCATTGATTTATAGGTCTTCTATGTACTGTTTCCTATAAAATTTCATTGCACTTTAACAATAAAACTAAGGGGTATCTCCCTAATGGCAACACTCGGTCACATTCTTTGGCAGACATTTTGGGACACATTTAGACTTTTGCTATTCATAATTT
This sequence comes from Pinctada imbricata, assembly GCA_033119305.1. Taxonomy (NCBI): domain Eukaryota; kingdom Metazoa; phylum Mollusca; class Bivalvia; order Pterioida; family Pteriidae; genus Pinctada; species Pinctada imbricata. Next base: position 35,167,103 of record VSWD01000005.1, on the reverse strand, counting down.
CATTTTTTTTATTTCTTCTTTTTCGACTTCCAGCATCGATGATGAGACAAAACTTATTGAAATGCGCATATGTTGCACTTAAATCTTACAATAGAACATATATTACAATAGAACATATATTACAATAGAACATATATTACAATAGAACATATATTTCAATAGAACATATATTACAATAGAACATACATTACAATAGAACATATATTACAATAGAACATATATTACAATAAAACATATATTACAATAGAACATATATTACAATAGAACATATATTTCAATAGAACATATATTTCAATGTTGACAATTCAATATACAATACACTATTCATAAAATCATAGTTCTGTTAACAATATCAAAAGTTTCTCTTTCTTTTATCACGGTTTCTATTGTCAAATTGTTTGTTGGTGAAACAAAGGAGCGGATCTCCAACAACACCAGGTTGCAGCACCCACAGCAAAATCTCAAACACCCAATGCAAAAATACAAAGCAGACAAGCAAAGGAAGAGACGCCTAAGGGAAAGGAACATCAACGCACAACACAGAAACATCAAACACAAACGACTACACATAAACCAACGAGACCAATGGGCAACTGGTGCCGACTTAGGATGGCCATCTGCCACGGAAATAGCAGAAGGTGTGGTTATCCTGGATTACGTGCGCACAACCCTCCGACTTTTCAAATTACCCAGAGGTCTCAAAGAACGTACAATTGTGGTGTAAAACAACCTCCTCACTGTCAGATGACCACACACAAACAAGACCGCAAAACGCAGGGGCCCAAGCAACACAGATGAATATGTAAATAGATATCAAGAGAGGGCGTACATGTACCTTATTCAGTCCGTGCTCTACCGGCTATAGCGAGCTAATGTATGTTATCACCCGAGGAGTCCGACTGACATTAAGAGAGGACAGGTGGTCGGTCCCTGTCTTCTCTAAAGAGGTTAGGACAGGGCCCGTCATGGAGTCCCATCGTCACAGTCAGTCAGAGTGCAAGTTTTAAGAATGCGCTCGTACAAGACTGTAGATTGGTCAATACCAAGCCAAGTGTCCGTCTGGTGACATTAGGATCATATTCACGGTATAAAAGGCGTTTGATGATTCTGACGCATTTTCGATAGTGATGGTGTCTGTCTTTGATCCTTCTTATCTTGTTGATTATGTCATCATAAAATGCAGGTTGTGAAATACCCAAAGTAATATACTCTATTGCCTGTATCAGTCCGAATTTCAAAAAAAGTTGACAATATTTTTTGTAAAATTTCCAGAAAGTCTTTACTATTTTGTGAAAGCGAAAACATTGTCCCAAAAGTTTCTTGGTAATTTGTAAATTTCTACTATGAAAATCCAAAACATTAGTACATGCTCTAGCAAACCGGATGAGCTGTGAAACATAGATACCATAGGACGGTAATCTAGGAACATCACCGTCAAGCGAGGGGAAATTTACTATGTTGAAACCAAAATCATCCCTTATGTCATACACATTTGTATGGATCTCTCAATTCCTTAATATTGCTCTATTTCTTCCAACAGGAATAGGATTTAGCTTTATGTTTAATGCAACCAACACATCCGTGGTTATTTACTTTCACAAAAGAAGAAACCTGGTCGCCGGAATTGCATCAACAGGAATCGGTTTTGGAACTTTAGTCCTTCCTTTGCTAGGTTCTCATCTTATTAATGTATACAACTGGAGAGGAACGTTTCTTATCCTTGCCGGAATAGTACTACATGGTACTTGTTGTGGAATGCTGTTCTTTCCTATTAAACAAGGAAAAGATAAGTCACAAGGTATTTTCTATTTTTATGCCCCCGGAATCAAAGATTCGGGGGCATATAGTTTTTGGCCTGTCCGTCTGTTTGTCTGTTTGTCTGTCTGTTTGTCCGATAAACTTTAACATTGGACATAACTTTTGAATGGGAAGTGATATGGCTTTCATATTTCACATGTGTATTTCTTGTGACAAGACCTTTCCATTGATACCAAAATTTTTGACCTCGTGACCTTGACCTTGACCTTTGCCCTACTTTTCAAAAACTTTAACATTGGAAATAACTTTTGAATGGTAAGTGATAGGGCTTTCATATTTCACATGTGTATTCCTTGTGACAAGACCTTTCCATTGATACCAAAATGTTTGACCGCATGACCTTGACCTTTGACCTTTTAACCCAGTGACCTCACATACATGTACTTAACAGAAAATAGTGTTCATACTAACAAAGATGCCACCGGGGGCATTCGTGTTTTACAAACACAGGCTTTATTTTGTTATTTCAACAAGTTCGATCAACTTCGGTTGATCGTTTCTTCAAAGGGTAAGAAACGTGAACATCGGCGGCGGGTGTGGCTGGCCAGGTGGGGATGCTTACTCCTCCCGGGCACCTGCTCCCGTGCGTGAATACCGGCGGTGGCTGCGGCTGGCAAGCCGGGGGATGCTTACTCCTACCAGACACCTGCTCCCACCTCTGACTTGCTGGGGGTCCGTCGGTGCTCAATTTTGTGCTCTATTGTGAATTCTGTTGAGATTATCGTCAGGATCTTCTTTAACTCATTTGTGTCACACTTATGCCCTTTGTCATGTGGAGCTCGTAGAGAAAGAAGGGAGGAGATCTCCAACAATACCCCGTTGCAGCATCAACAGTAAAACACCAAAACACCCGATACAAAAACACAAAAGACGAGTACAGCACGAGACGGAAAAGAGACACACGACATGTAAACATCAAACACAAAAGACCATACATAAACCGACGAGACCAATGGGTAACCGGTGCCGACTTTGGACGGCCATCTGTCACGCAAGTAGCAAATGGTGTGGTTATCCTGGATTACGTGCGCACAACCCTCTCACTTCTCCAATTCTCGAAGAACGTACAATCGTGGTGTAAAACAACCTCCTCACTGTAAGATGACATCACACAAACAGGACCGCAAAACGCAGAGGCCCAGAGACACAGATGAATATGTAAATGGATATAAAAAGAGGGCATGCGTAATACAGTCCGTGCTCTGCCGGCTGTAGCGAGCTCATGTATGCAATCACCCGAGGAGTCCGACTGACATTCAGAGAGGACAGGTGGTCGGGGCCCTGTCTTCTCTAAAGAGGTTTGGACAGGGCCCGTCATGGAGTCCCGTCGTAACAGTCAGTCAGATGCAAGTCTCAAGGAAGAAGTTCCCCGCGAGGGGTTTGACAGTAAGTGTTTTGAATATTTTCCCTTACATGGTCGCCATAGCACTTTCTGCATAGACATGGCCTCAGATGGTGCATGTATTTTAGATATTGTTTTCCTTTTCGTGCATGAACATCGGCGGCGGATGCGACTGGCCAGGCGGGTGATGCTTACTCCTCCCGGGCACCTGGTGCCATCTCTAGCATGATGGGGGTACGTCGATGCTCAATTTTAGACTCTGTTATGAGTGCTGTTGAGATTATCGTCAGGATCTTCTTAAATTCAACGTATTCGAAAATTTCTGTTATCAAAATTTCTTGAAATTTTTAAAACGTGGGTCCTGTAGGATCATATCCCACCTATCCTGCTACGTATTTCGGTACATTTTAGGACATTATAACTTTCACACTCTTTTGGCAATATGACATTGTTTAGACTGAGGATCACTGACGAGGGTTAAGTACCCGAAACGTGCATGTCCTGTCCATGCTGCAAATTTATCTGTTCTTAAATGATCCTATTGAATTAGAAAGGCTTATAGCGATCGACAATCGATTGTCGGTGACAATTTGTTCATCACTGCAACAGACAAGGCACTTGAAGGAGAACACGCATAAAAGTCAGATAATGATAACGCCGGATATCGATTGACACTAGTCGAAACAGTTAAATTTAATCAATGTAACATTCCATTCAATTATCAAAAGTAAGAACATTGAAGTATTCCAACTTGTTACCTTCTCTTCTTGAACAACGTTTCAACCCAATAATAAAGCTCAAGACACGTGTTTCGGATAGTAAATCCTTATCAGACGTAGAATTGACTTCAACTTCTAGGTAGGTATATCTGCTGGTGGACTATTAAATCCCGAGGAAATCGTTCGTCTGCTTTAACTCTGCTTTTGCACCGAATTGAAATATATTTGTATATTTTCCTATACTATGAAAACGATAAATTATTCTAAAAATAAATTGTAAATAAAGCTCTGTTCTAGCTAGCTCTTGGTATTCATTTGGGTCATTTTATGATTTCACTCTCTTATATTCACTATTTGGATTTACTCTTTTTCGGCTTCGAGCATCACTGATGATACAATATTTGTTGAAATACGCATATGGTGCTCTAACCTATTCATATAGAACTTGATCCAATATGAAGCTGTCCAATTTTATCTTCCAGACTCAAAAGAACACGATGAGGTACCAAAAGAAGGAAAAACCATTACAAAAGAAGCGAAGGAAATTCTAACGACACCAAAATTCATACTGTTTACACTCTCCTCAGCGTGTGTGTATTTCATGTATTTTGTTCCATACATTATGTTACCTGACATGGTATTGGACTTTGGCATATCAGCGGAGAGTGGAGCTTTAATGATTACAATTTCGGGTATAGCAAGTGAGTTGAAATCAGTATTCACCACATTACGATTAGGGAGGATATCTCTAAAAATAATACTCTTTACCTTCTTGACATGTATTGATGCACAAACGTGTTTCGGATAGTAAATCCTGTTGTAGTGGTCATAGCGGAGCACACCACTTGTGCATGATTAAAACAAATTACATAATGACAAGCAGTGGTGCAATGCTCACATCAATAGGGCGAAGAACGATGGTGAATATTCAACTGAAAGAAAAGAGACTTAAACATTGTTGAGTTGAAACAAATGCTAACCCATAGTTGACTTTGTAAGCCTTTCGTTTGTTTTTTTTTTTTTAGAATGTGCATGGTTTCGGCGTTGTAATTGACTGCTACGTTTTCCTGTGCATTGGTGGACAAAATAACTTTCATATTCTTTGGCCACATTACATTGTTTCGATTGAGGATCACTGACGAGGGTTAAGTACCCGAAACTTGCATGTCTGGTCCATGCTGCAAATTTATCTGTTCTTAATTAAATGATTCTATTTTTTTTAATTTGAAGACGTTTAACATTTCATTCACTGATTTCGGCGGTCAACTAATGAATGCAAAGCAAATTGAGTATTTATCAGAATCAGGTTTATCAAAGTACAGAGTTACGAAATATATTTGTAAAAGAATGTAAATTGTTCTGTTACCGTACATAACATACGTTTGCGACTTGCTTTCTTCTTATAGTTCACTTAGTTTTCCAATTATAGTTCACTTAAAAGTAACGTCTTCTTAAGTTTTCTCATTGAAAATTCCTTTCCTTTAACCATTAATTTTCCAAGATACGAGGTTTTGTTCATTATTAAAATACACTAATTCTAAAATTGTAGTATTCAAATTCCCACAATTACATTTGATTGTAGATATAATATCAAGGATTATATTCGGCTTCATGATCAACATATTTAACATCAACCACTATATCCTTAATGGTGTGTCATTGGTCATTCTGGGTGTTGCCACATCGTGTTGCTATACGGTAGAAAAGGAATACCTCTTCTTTATTTACGCCATTATCGTTGGCGGGACCACAGGTAAAATGCAAATAAGAATTTATAAATAATAGTGAATACATGACAAATATGGATAATGACCATATCCCTGTCTACAGTACAAAATCGATAATTCAGAAAATCAGAAACCGAAGGCATACAAAATCAGGATAAAACAGGAACCAAAGCAAACAAAAACAAAAACCTCCACCATATGAAAAGAAGCGAACTCCCGATATGAGAGTGAGACCAGGTGCCCAGGAAGAGTAAGCATCTCCTGCTTGCATGCAACACCCGTCGCTTCAATTCGGTAGAACTGTCACATACGGTTACTTCCATTTTGGAAGATATAGAGTACAATCTTTGGTTGGATGGTTCAAATGGTCTATGACAGAATATCATCCACCATTCTGGATAGTGGGACATCATAGTGTATGACGAGTTCCCCATATCGACCGTAGAACTTCCTCAGTGAAGATGTTAGTCGGTCACAAACATATCCCTGACTGAGAAGCTTATCTGAAAGACGCCTAGCTCTCAGAACAAAATCCGTATATTTGGTACTTGCTCTGGCATAGCGTATCAACTGAGATATGAACACGCCATAAGCAGGCGATGAAGGGATGTTGCTACTCAGAAAAGGAAAGTTCGTAATGCTGAAATTGAAGTCGTCACGTTTGTCATAGAGTGAGGTGTTCATGTGACCATCAGTGTCGTAGGACAACATTATGTCCAAATAGGATGCTGAATTATTTGTCTCTGTAGTTTCTTTGACTTCAAGCTCCAAAGGATAGATACTGCTCAGGTAATCCGCGAATTTTGGATTATTGATGGACAACACATCGTCTATGTATCTGTAAGTGAAGTTGAAGTCAGAAGCTAAGTATCTTTTCCCTTCAGAGACCAAAGATTGAATGAATTCAGCTTCGTACGAGTAAAGGAAAATGTCGGTAAGGAGTGGGGCACAATTGGTCCCCATTGGAATTCCGACAATTTGCTGGAAGACCTTTCCTCCAAACACCACAAAAATGTTGTCGATCAGAAAGTTTAACATCTGAATAATGTCTGTTTCAGTGTACTTATTTTCAGAATCTGACTTTTCTTTTACAAAGTAGGTTTTGTCATAGTTAACAACAATAAATTTGTATTTGCGATTACCGTTCTTGCTTGTAAACGCATTACTTATAATTTTTGCGAGTCTTTCTTTCAATTTAGAATGTGGAATTGTAGTGTAAAGTGTCGAAAAATCAAAGGCTTTGATCGAATGGACTCTACTAAAATGAGTGGATTTCAGATGTTCTAAAAGTTCCTTCGAATTCTTTAAAATCCACATCTGGTTGATACCACTGCGAGAATATACTGTCGAACAATATTTTTGTAGCCCAGATTTGATTTCAGATAAAACTTTGGTAAGTAAGATCGATACAGATTTGGTAGAACATTTTGAGGAACCAGCGATAAAACGTTGTTTGTACGGATTCTTATGCATTTTAGGTATGCAGTATAAGTATGGTAAATCTAAATCTAAATTGGTAGTGTCGAAGCCAAAGGAAGCAAGAGCTGATTTGTGGTTATCTATTATTTCAGAGGCAGAAAGGTTTGTTTGGGTGTAAGTGGGATTTCCAGGTGTCGAATTTAAACCCAACTCTTTAACTAGACTGTCGAAATAGTACTTTTTGCAAGTAAATGTGTAATTATTTGAGGCTTTGTCCGCTGGTGTGATGACATAATGTTCTTGGAGGTAGGTAAGTTCTGTGATAACATCAGGGTCTTTAAATATAGACACGAATCTGGTGTTCACAGTTGATTTTAATCGGTTAATTCTAGATAAAAGTAACCCTCTGATTGATTTTATCCATTCGGAAAGGGTGTCGAGCTGTACATCCTCTTTCTTTGCCCAACGTCTTGCATATTCCTCACAAGAGTCCATAATAATTTTGACATTTTGGTTCCATGTAAAGGACATACTTTCTCTGTATTTGGGACCCTTATTTAACAATTCTCTCAACTTGTCGTTCTTGACTATACTAAGGTCACCAGTAATAACGTGTCCACAAGGAGAGTAGTTGAAATCCGATGAAGAACATTCGCAGGGAAGTGGATGTAGTGAGGGATTACTTAAATCTATACACTGCAGCACTACATGTTATCTGTACACGATGTTTTGCATTAAATGTTTCGGTTTGTTGCTGTGGGTGCTGCAATCGAGTCATGTTTGAGATTCCCTCCTTTCTTTTAAGGTAGCTCGTACCTTTGGCCGTGAGTGCTCCCTACGATCACTGATTTGGGAATTTTCGTACTTCTTTAACCTTTGGTAAAAACTTTTCAAATAGACCCTAGGTTGTAGGGATGTCTTTATCGTCTATAGATTCGAATGACCACAACTTTAACATAACACTCTATGGAAAAAAATCACATTTTAAACCAAAAATACATTTGAAACCTGTATAAACGTTACCCAATGTGCAATAATATGAGAAAACTAGATGGCTACTGTTGCAAGCAACAGACGGATTCCTCCTTTATTAGACCTTCCTCGGAACTGAAATGTTAAAATCCGAAAAAAGAAGATGGTAAAAAGTATAGTTGCTTTCGTATCTTATTTACTTCAGCAGATGAGTCAAAAGAGCTTATTTCTAATTTGGGACTCTTATTTAATTATCAACAAAATGAAAGAAAAAAATAATAAATACCTTTCATTTTTACGAAAGCTTTAAACTCCATGCTCTATATCAAATCCTTTACAAATACACTCTCAAAAAAGAATTGCACAATGATTTTGCAATGCGATAATTTCTATTAATAGAAAATGACAACAACATGAAAGTGCAGATATGTAATGCTACTAAAAAAAAAAAGAAACAGAAAACAAGAAGAAAAGAATTATCTTTCTTACACTATGTTAAGTTCAGATAAGAAGGACTACTTGTGTGAAAAATAAATAGTATAGGACCAGAAATGTGAATTCTACAGAAGGAAATGTTTGTTATGACCTTGAGAATGATTATTTGACCTTGAACCAATGTCACCGATAAAAGATAAGTATTGGAGGTTATTCTCATCAAAATTGATCTTAACCAGATCAAAGTTCAGTACTTTATTAACCAACGTATGCTGTGACCTTGAAATCGAACTAATGACCTTGGGTCAAGGTCAAGGTGAGAGGGCTTGATGCAAGGAATATTTGTATAAAGTTTGAACTCTCAACGTCAAACGGTCTTTGTTTTACAGGCAAAAGTTTGTTGTGACCTTGAGAAGGAGAATTTGACCTTGCGTCAAGGTCAAGGTGAAAGGGCTTGGCTCAACAATTATGTATGAAGTTTGAACTCTCAAGATCAAACCGTCTTTGTTCTATAGGCAAAAGTTTGTTGTGACCTTGAGAAGCAAAATTTGACCTTGAAACAAGGTCAACATTAAATGACTACCTATAAGTTACCTACCATCAAAGTTTCAACTCAAAATCTCAAAAACTGAGGAAATTGGCACTGTGCCAATTTAAAATTCCATTTTTAACTCGTAACAGCGCGAAAACCGTAAATATTTCATTGAGCATGTAAGCGTATAAATGTTTGCAAATTTTCCAAAGAACAATATTAAACAAATTTCGTTCGGATCGTACGATTACTGTAGGAGTTATGAGAGTTTAAAGATTTGACCTTTGATGACCTCTAGCGGGGGCATATGTGAACTTTTGGACAAGAAAAAAAATTGGAATTGAGATCTTGATATGCTCTTTCACATGGTATTTTCCACTTTATCATATATTGCGGTACTTTTTTGTAAAGTGTCTGGAACGTTTGGGGGTAAGAATAATAATAAGAATAATACGAATAAAGAAAAGACAATACAATAACAGAAAGGATTCCGACGGAAGTCGGAATCCTTAATAATATGGGGTATCATTGAATAATTTCCCTGATTTTGGACCAGAGGTACAATCGACCTTAACAGCGCGGCGGCAGACAAAACCTGAGGATGAACCCTGTCCTTGAAGACCTGTCATTGTGTTAAATATTGAATTATTACTAATAAATATACCTGGCCTCGCTTCAGAATGTTATTCATTCCGAGGTTCGTAACTGTTCCAATGGAAATTCTAATTATTTTGCCTTACCTTCTCGACTTTGAGACTGAATAACTAATACGGGTACTTCTTTGATGTTTGTTGTTTGACTGACTTACAATTTATGATATATAGAAAGATATTGTTTTGGGAAGTACACGTTGCATTTCAAATTTAAAAAAAAAACAAAATGAAAAAGCTTGGAGAGAAAACTGATATTGTTTTTCAGGCGTCTTTGGAATATTTCAAACGATACTCGTAGCTGACATACTAGGAAAAGATAAAGTACAGCTTGGCTTTGGTATTATAACTTTCTTTGTTGCCATTACGACCATCGCCGGACCGCCAACAGCAGGTACGTTATACTGATAGCAGGAGACAAATTCGAATTTGAATTTGAATTTCTTGATTGATCTATGTAAATTTTGCAATCACGATCCTCCCATTTAAACTTGAAGGCTAGCATGAAAGTTTGACATTATATAATTGTAATGCTGCGAAATAGACCCGCTCATCAATACAAATGTACAACAATGAAATATACATAAATGACAAATATGGATTATGACCATATCCCTGTATAAAGCACAAATTTAAATCAATAATTCATAAAATCAGAAACCAAAGGCATACAAAATCAGGATAAAACAGGAACCAAAGCAAACAACAAAAACCTCCACCATATTACACGTCTTCAAATCCATTGCATCATTCAAGAACAGATTTTGCAGCATGGACTAGACATGCACCTTTCGGGTACTTAACCCTCGTCAGTGATCCTCAATCTAAGCAATGAAACATGGTCATATGTTCAAAAATATATCGAAAGACGTAGCAGGATTGGTCGAATATCTGTTTCTCAAAAATATTTTGGACAATATAACTGATGGGTGATTCAATATCCGAAATTTGCTTTTTTGGCGATTTATGTCAGGAAAGCGGGTACTTTGGTCCCAGTCTTACTTTGTACTTTGTAATTTTAGAATTATACAAAATTTCTCAAATTTCTGAAACATGGGTCCTGCAGCATCATATCCCAGCCATCTTGCTTCGTATTTTGGACATAATTTTCATAGACTTTGGCCATATTTCATTGTTTGGATTTAGGATCACTGACCAGGATTAAATACCCGAAACGTGCATGTATGGTCCATTCTGTGAATTAATTTGCTCGTAAATAATACTAATGGATTTAAAGACGTTTGTAATACATATAATTTTATACATGTACGCATATTCTTTTCTTTTCATTCGGAATGTTATTCATTCCGAGGTTTGTAACCGTTCCTATGGAAATTCTAATGATTTTGCCTTGCCTTCTCGCCTTTGGGACTGAATAAATGATAGGCACTTCTTTGATGATTATTGATCTGTTTGTTTTAAATCTACTAGTATTTGAGAGGTGGGGGTATTCATTTATCTATTTAGTATATTTATAATAATGTCGAGGGGTTCCAACTCTCTACCTTCTTGAAGAAAATTCCACACCAATTTACATGCACCAGACACTTGTTTCGAATATTAAATTCTTATATAATTTCGGTTTTATGTTTTACTTAATAGTATCATTTTGTTACAGGTTTGATCGTGGATATGACAGGAAGTTACAAAACAGCATTTCTATGTGGAGGGTTTGTGTTTAACTTGGGTGGATTCCTCAGCATCCTAACAACGTACAGACAGTACTGTGGTTCGCGGGGAAAATCGCGTGTCAACACGAAATTAACATTCAGACACGTGACATTTAATTTGAATGTCTTTCTTTGGAAATTTAGCGAAAAATTATCAGTTATTGTTACCGAAATAATTTAGTTCAGTAATTAGTACGAATTTCGCATCATTGATGTTCCAGAATGAAAGAGAGAAGTCAAAAGTAGAGGACATTTTGACTTTTGAAAGAAATGACATGTTAAGTATAAGCCATTAATGAATGTTTATCAGTTTTTTTTTCTGCTTAATCATCGAGTCCCCTAATTTTCTTATTCCATATGTCACATATTGGTGGTGGTACATTATGTATTCTCGCAAGTCCTCCTTATGTTCCATTGGTTTCTCGAAGTACTACGTGAGAAATTGAAAATCTTCTACAAAATTAATGTCTCTGTGGTAAAAAAAAATATAGCGTATCCTATAGAGTTGGAACACTTCCGTATAATTACTATAAACAATTATTTCTTGTTGCAGTACGGAGCAGTTAAAATCGTTCCCCGTGACTTGATGCTTAGATGTGTATTAATTACTTTTTTCCAGCTCTCTCGCCTGTAAGAAGCTTCGTGTTTGCCCGTTATCTATTTGACATCATAAATTATGTTATTTTGCTACTTCGAAAACTTGTTATTCCATTCAAATCTAAATCGGAATTAAAGGAGGTTAACATCTTAGCACCATCCCTCGAATGCTATTTTGAACATATATTTTATTTGGATATGCTACTGAATCGACCCTACAGGAAATTTGGAGCCGCGCACTCTCTGTAAAGTAAATCTAAATTCAAAAAATTAAACAGGGCGCTACTAAAATGAATTTTGGTGGATCCACTGGAAGCATCACTGATGAAAATTTAATATTCAAAACACGTGTCTGGTGCAGAAAAATAGGTTTGAAATATTCTTCATGAAGGCAGAGAGTTGGAACCCTTCCGTATTATTATTGATGTGGTTTAATTCCTCATAGGGATAATCCACATTTTAACCACAATGCTACATGTATTGACGTTATACCCAAATCTATCATTGACGAGGGTTGAGTACCCGAAACATGCATGTCTGGCCCATGCTGTAAATTTATCTTGTCTAAAATGATGCTATTGAATTTAAAGACGTTTAACATCCACATTTTCACCACAATACTATATGTATGGACGTTATACCCAAATCTATCATCCACATTTTCACAACAATGCTATATTTATTTCGTGAAGGAACACTCTGATTCAAACAAAAAGTATACTAAGACGATATCATCCGGATGCATGAGTTTTTCATTGACAACATTTTATAGCCGAAAATGGCCTTGACCTTTGATATAGACCTTGAAATTAAATTAGTTCTTCCTCTGGAAATTAACGGTTACTGTTGTTTCCAATGGTCCTAAAAGACATGGTTCTGCCTACATCATGAGCAACTCATCCAAGACTCGGGGGAGGGGGGTTATATGAATTTATTTTAGGCCTATCGTATGACCATCATTCAATCTATTTTGATCAAGAATAGAGCTATCTTCAGAGAACACTTAAGCAGAAAATTTCAGATGCCCACCACGTTATGATAATGGCGCACAGATAGAGTCAAAATAATTGTCTGAATATACTTGTACTCTTCATCAGAATAGTTACCACCATATAAATAAGAATGGTGCTTGTAAGTTATATGATCGGCCTAAAATAATTTCATATTTAGTTTATTCCCGTGGAACATATCATTTGCGCACCACTTGATATGCGACCGTGTATATGTCAAAAGTCAAGGTAAAAAAACATTCATTCATACAATTCAACTATAATACCACTAAAAGTATAACAATATTAACATATAGGAAACATATAAGCTAAAAGCTAACTTGAATTAAAATGTAAGAAGAAGTAAAAGTGCAAAAACATCTAACTGAATAACAGGCGCCGCCACCTGTTGACAGATCGGCAACCAGACAAAAAACCGCAACACTTGTAGGGACCAATGGGTTCTTCATTCATACACAGTTATCAAAATCCCGTTGATGAAAATACCCCCCCCCCCTTAATTTGTCTCAAAAGTAAAAAAAATCAAGAAAATTAGAAAAATAAAATTGTCAATAAAAATCAATTACATGTATATAAAACCAATGAATGGCTTGAATATGACAAATATGCAATATATGAGAGCAAAAATCAACACACTGATACAGTTATCCAAACAAACAGTTAGAAAATGGAGGGGGGTGTTTATAGTAAAAAGACATTGACCTTTCACCACTTACCTTGAAAACCTTTCCCTCCCTCTATGCATAATTTCTAACTTATATGACATAAGATTTCCAGTAGCGGATCCAGATTTTGAGTTAGAGGGGCGTAACAAATGGCGAGGGTTCCCAGCGGGTCCAGGGTGGAGCCGGTAGCTAATAAATTATAGCCTATTCATGCTATTCGGACCAATTTTCGCGATTGTAATTGATTAAAGAATTAAAATTGATGCATTTGATAATTATATTAGCTAATACTTACTCTTCTTTATATGGAAATTTCGTTTTACCAAAGTTTTTGATATTTTGATCTGCAAATATTAGAGGGTTGTAATGTATACTTTATCTATTCTGTTGCTTATACATATACATGTATAAGGAATCTACAAGCCCTACCCCTTTCAAATCAAAGATACAGCTAATTCTAAGGTCAAGTTCATGGTCTCATATACTAGTATAAGGTTCAAGGTCACAGTTATGTCAAAAAAGAATCTTAATGTAAATTTATGTAATTGTGGAGATTAGAAGTTCTGTAAACTGAAATAAATTTTTCAATACGACACAATACATTTTGCTTCAATACTCAATACCTTTAATACAATACGCATTTTTTTTCATTTTTCTCAAATTTATCATTATAATGAATCAGTGAATGGGGATTTTATGTTTTAATCAATGACAACTTTATAAAACAGAACAAAAATAAACAACAAATGTATTTTTCCATTAATTCAAAACAAAGAAAGGAATAAAAAGATAACAATAGCAGCTATTGAAAGTGTCTGCCAAAGATTCATTTTGACATATCTTTACATAATTACAATTGGCTTCCGTGGCATTGATTTTTAAATGCTGCCAAAAAGCTGACCTCACAATTTTCTTTCTTTCGATTCAACGTAAGACTGATATAATGACAAATAAGCATAATAACCATATCCCAATACACACAAAAAAAATCGATAATTCAGAAAATCATAAACCGAAGGCATACAGAATCAGATTCAAACAGAAACAAAAGCAAACAAACAAAAAAATCCGCCACATGAAAAGAAGCGAACTCCCAATTTGGGAGTGAGACCAGGTGCCCAGAAGCTTTTATTTAAACTCATATGCCTAAACGTACAAGAGATCGGAGACTATTCAGAAGAAATATGAAAAATGATTACAAAAACAAATAAAACGTTCATATTTATGAAATGTATTGAAAGTATCGATACTCAGCATTTGTGCATCGATACGTATTGAAAGTATCAAAATATCGATACTTTTCATTATTTCAATACCAATATACAGCACTAGATATTAGTATACAATTTATGGAAATTCATGAATTCTGTCTCTCTTTTCGGTTAAAATTTATAGAATAACTGTCTTTTGGAATGTGATTATACTGTGATAACCTACTATGGATCCAGGAATTATGTTCCATAAAGCAGAATAACTATATATTTACATTCAAGTTTTTCACGTTTTAATGACGTTAAAATACGTTTACAACTACGTAACTAAGGCTCTGTTACTACGTACCGTCGAAGTTCAAATCAAGACAACTTACTATGACGTCATAGTTCAAATCACGCCACTGCGGTTATATTCCTTTAATCACAGTGTAAATTCTATACAAATGAATGGGCATATGTGAATATTACTATATAAATTGATATCTGATATAGTTGATAGTGACGCAATGGTTATTTATGTTAACTGTTATATCAAGTTTTAGTGATAAAAAAAAGAATCTTGACGTATGATATGAAAACAATACTGCTTATCATTTAATATAAATAGTCAAGTATTATTTTTTGCAAAGTAAACCAAACTCCAAGATAAAGACTACTAGGTCAAATGTCAAGGTTTCATTAAAAGGTCTTGTCGTAATTAATCTATGAGTGAAATTTGAAAGCCCTATCTATTGGTTCACAAGATATAACCAAGGATTATGTTTTTGAAAAGTAGGTCAAACTTCAAGGTCAAGGGGTCAAGAGGCAAAGTAACCAATGAAAGATCTTATCACGAGGATTTTGAACGTTGAATATAATATCCCTATCCCTTAAAGTTTAAACTTTAGGTCAAACTTCAAGGTAAACGTCACTAACTTAAAGTCATACAAATGAAAGTTCAAACCGCAAGGACTTTGCGTGTGAAAAATAAAATCTCTAACCCTTATTATATTCAAAAGATATGGACAATGTTAATATTTTTGAAAAGTAGATCAAACTTCAAGGTCGAGGTCCCTAGGTCAAAAGTCAAGGTCTCAAATGAAAGGTCTGAGCACGGACAACAATTATGTAAAGTAACTTGTCAATTCGCTTCATAGTTTTCTCCGTAAAGGCTAATACACAAATTAGGAATTTTCTATCTCAAGGTCAAACTTTGTTGCTGTTAATGATTCCTCTCATCACGGTGTATCACCATGCAAGTTTCAAGTACTCAAATAGTTTTTTTTTAAAGCAACAGTTTAACCAAAATGTTGACAGACTGATGGATGAACTTTCCCCTTTTCATAGACGAGATTTTGCTTCGTAATCCGGCGAAACCTGTAATAAATGTAAATAAATATGCTTTTCATCCCCTCGCAACACTGTTGCAACACTGTTGCGGTGGGAATATCTATATATAGGATCACTGCCGTGCATCCTTGTGAGAGGGTGTGTGTCTGTGTGTGTGTCCAATGTCTTGTAAACAGCTTAGAAGACAATGTAATGATCATAGAAACGTCAAACCTTCAACAAATTTTTCCAAGGAAAACGAATGAACCCTTTTGATTTTCAAGGTCAAGGGACAAAGGTCAAGGTCACTGCGGACTTAGGCTTAAAATCTCTGTGAACAGCATAAACGACAAATTAAATCATAGAAACATCAAATTTTCCACAAATTTTCCCAAGGGGAGAGGATGAATCTTATTGATTTTCAATGTTACTGAGAACTTAGGCTTTAATCCTTTTGAACTGCATAAAAGACACAGTAATCAACATAGAAGAACGGAGGAGATCTCTAACAACACTAGGTTGCAGCACCCACAGCAAAATCCCAAAACACCCATGCAAAAAAACACAGAACAAATACCCACAGAAAGAGACGCAAAAGGGACAAGGAACACCAACTCACAACATAGAAACATGAAACATAAAAGACTACACATAAACCAACGAGACCAATGGGCAACCGGTGCCGACTTAGGACGGCCATCTGCCACGTAAATAGCAGACGGTGTGGTTATCCTGAATTACGTGCGCACAACCCTCCCACTTTTCCGATTTCCCAGGGGTCTCGAAGAACGCACAATTATGGTGTAAAACAACCTCCTCACTGTTAGATGACCACACACAAACAAGACCGTAAAACACATGGGTCCAAGCAACACAGATGAATATGTAAATGGATATTAAAAGAGGACGTGCGTAATAAAGTCCGTGTTCTGCCGGCTGTAGCGAGCTCATATATGTTATCACCCGAGGAGTCCGACTGACATTCAGAGAGGACAGGTGGTCGGGACCCTGTCTTCTCTAAGGAGGTTTGGACAGGGCCCGTCATAGAGTCCCGTCGTCACAGTCAGTCAGAGTGCAAGTCTTAAGAATGCGCTGTACAAGACTGTATATTGGTCAAGTACCAAGCTTAGTGTCCGTCTGGTGACATTAGGATCATATCCACGGTATAAAAGGCGTTTGATGATTCTGACGCATTTTCGATACATATGCTGTCTACCTTTGATCCTTCTTATTTTGTTAATTATGTCACCATAAAATGCAGGTTGTGAAATACCTAAAGTAATATACTCCGTTGCTTGTATGGGTCCGAATTTCAAAAGAAGTTGATCATAATTTTTGTAAAATTTCCAGAAAGTCTATACTAGTTTGTGAAAGCGAAAACCTTGACCTAAATGTTTCTTTGTAATTTGTAGATTTCTATTATGAAAATCCAAAACATCAGTAGAGCTGTGAAATGTATATACCGTATGGCGGTAATCTAGGGACATCACCGTCAAGCCAGGGGAAATTTACTATGTTGAATCCAAAATCATCTCGTTTGTCATATACACTTGTATGAATTTCTCCATTAACAATTTTGATATTTAGGTCCAAAAATGGTGTTTCTGTGTCTGTAAAGTTTGCCTTGTTTAAAGTCAATTCTTGAGGATAAATAACATCTTTATACTTTTCAAAAACAGGATTATCGATAGTAAGAATATCATCCTGGTACCTAGAAGTACCAATGAAGCATTTCACATCATCATGTTTTCTTTGCTTTTGAAGATTGTGAATAAATTCTTTTTCATATGTGTATAAAAATAAATCTGCAACAAGAGGCGCACAATTTGTACCCATAGGAATCCCTACAACCTGCTTGTAGAGATTCTCATCAAATATTACATAAATGTTGTCCAAGAGTAAGGACAAGGCACTACACAGGTCGCTACATGTCCATGATTTGTATGATATGTATTCTGTAGCGGAAAAGAAACCCTTTGATTCAGATGTACAAATATAAGTTTTCCCCTCTCGATTATAGCACCAATTAATGAGTTTGGACAATTGATCATTGATCTTGTCGCGAGGAAGCGTGGAGTACATATTGGAAAAATCGTATGAAGAAATCGTATTGGCTTGAAAATTTCTAGATTTCATTTTGTCAATGACATCCCCGGAATTTTTTATAGACCAAAATAAATCATTCCTGTTAAGAACAGTTTCGTAATATTTTGCAACGTGTTCCTTTACCGCCGTGAGGGCTGACGTCAGATTTCTAGACAAACTTGTAGTTGAGCAGTTGCTAGAATTAGCAATGTATCTAAATTTGTAAGGAGATTTGTGCAGTTTTGGTATGCAGTATATTGTAGGAAGATCCAATTTAGAAATAGGGATGTTGAATGAAGAAATTTCATTGTTATGTTTGCTCAAAATGTTAGGGAGATTTTCATTGCTTTTAATATAGGTATTTGTAGACGAAAGTTCCGAAACTAAAGTTGATATATAGTAAAGTTTTCATATGATTATGGTGTTGTTGGCTGCTTTATCTGCAGGAACGAAGACAAATTTTTCATGTAAATTACGTAATTTGGATTTAAAATATCTTTCAGATCTAGAACTTGGATTTTCAAAAAGATGAGGATTTTTGAGAAGTTGTCTATTCGAATGTCAGTAATGTCCAAAATGAGGTTTTTCCAGTCATTCAGAGAAAGCGATTCGACTCCTTCCGATTTACACCATCGTTTGGTATAGTTATCTAAGGCTTCCTTTAGTACTTCGCGACATGTAATAAAATCTATCTTGGATGGGATTCTATACTTAGGTCCTTTTTTGAAAAGACCACGGAGCTGCCTGTCTTGGATAATTGAAAAGTCACCTGTAATAATATGACCAGCTGGTTTATATAGATATTCAGATGTTGCACATTCTCAAGAAGCAGGACATGATTCAGGTATTTTAGGATCTGATGTAACTTTGTTGTAGTTAAAAACGAAATTTTGAATAGGTCTCTTATATTTGTAACAAATAAGAGGAGGTTCTAAATATTCAAAATATTGAGGGATAGCACTTTGTACACGATGATCCCGAAAAATATTAGAGATGTTAAGAAGATCGAATCCTTTGTTAATAAATTAAATATTTATTAATCGTTTTTAGGTGGGATGTTTTTAACAACTGGATAAAGTTTATTCTGTGCGAATGCAACAATGATATTAAGTCTGAATCAATCAGTATTTCTTAAGAATGCAACCAGTGCTTCATCCAAGATAGATTTCAATTGAACTGCTGGAACTGATGAGAGAGCATGAAGCAGTTCATGTCTGCCGCCGTTGCGTGCAATGATCAGAAGATCGTTGAGGGTACGGTGTAATCTAGATCTTATTCTGAGTTTTTGGTTTCGTCGTCTTCTGTTAGACCTATGCTTCCGTTCAGTGTTTGGGCGGATTGAAAATACATTAATATTAGTTGACGTCGAGGAAATGTTTCCTTGTCCATAAATTTGATCGTTTATACCAAGGGGGTACGCAGTTTGGAGTTTTGTGATCCAGGCAAGTTCAGCTTGTAGTCGGCGTTTTTTAATTTCCGTTTTACTAAGATTTTTGAGTTTAGAAAAAGACTGAACCGGTGTAATAGATACATCAAACCCTCTAAACATGTTCCCCATGGGTATAGGATGAACCCTATTTATTTTCAAGCTCAAGGTCACTTTGGCCCGAGGCTTAAAAGCATTTTGCTCAGCGATATAGAACATGTAATTGTGAGAGGATGCTACGCTTGCGTTGCCTGTATTTCTTCAAGTATTCAAAATTTTAGAACATTTTGACCAGAAATAGATTTTTAATGAATAATCTAAAGATATTTTAAGTTTAGTTACCTTGACATTTGACCCCTGAGGCCATGACATTGAAAACCAATAAGGCTCCTTGTCTTGCTATAGGCTATCTACATAGTATCAGTTATACTTTCTGAGAATTGGTGCTCACAATTTTTATTAAGAGTTATATTGGAGAAAACGACCACATCCATTTTCCAAGACTCTGAGGGTCAGGGGCTCAAACAAAATATCAGGTGCACAACTAGACCACAGAACCATTATAATGCAAAAAGAACTGATTTTGTACTATTTACATATTCAGAGGATTCACACTGACAAGAAAAGTTAAATGGACCGACAGACAGACGGCGGGACGCCGGACACAGGCGATCACATAAGCTTGACTGGTCTTTGACCAGTAGAGCTAAAAAACATAACATATGTTAAAGAACATGCCTTCTTCTTCAAGTATTCAAAATT
Organism: Pinctada imbricata; assembly: GCA_033119305.1. Classification (NCBI taxonomy): domain Eukaryota; kingdom Metazoa; phylum Mollusca; class Bivalvia; order Pterioida; family Pteriidae; genus Pinctada; species Pinctada imbricata. The sequence continues at coordinate 35,146,752 of VSWD01000005.1, read as the reverse complement.
TCAAAATATTTTGACCAGAAATTGATTTTTAATGAATTTTTAAAATATTTTCACACAGAAAATGTTATTTTCCCTTTAAATTTTAAGCCCCCAAATGAGTGAAATGACCTTGACCTTTGACTCCTGATCTTGGAGATCAATAAAGTTCTATATCTTACTACCATGACTACATGCTATCTACATGGTAGATTTGAATTTCCTGATGGTTTAGGCTGAATTGGGTCCACATAGCCTACAGCATTAAAGAGATGAATTTATGTACAATATAAACATATACCACCTTTCCCTTTCTACAAAATTTTCTTACTTACCGGTATATGACAAAAGATATAAAAACATGTTACATGACACAGATGTAACCACATGTTAACACGTACATGTAACCAGCACAAATAAATCTATATACGGTACATGTACCATTAGAGGGCTAAAATAAATTCTATTTCAATTGTGATATTCGCAATTTTTCTAAAAATGCCGCTGTTTTCCATATATAATTTCAAAGGCCCCATTACTAAAATACATAAGGAAAACAGCGGCATTTTTAGAAAAAAATGCGAATATCACAATAAAAATAGAATATAGCCCTTTAAGAATATATGGTGGCTACATCTGAGTTAAAGAAGATCCTGACAATAACACCACTTACATAAACCACTTCATGATATTCATGTATTCATAGTAGAAACATAACAGTTTATTTTTCCTTCAATAAGTGTGAAAGATCCCATACGGCATTATCTCAGTGGTTATTTGGATATGGCATGGGTGAGCAATAGCCGCATTCAATCGCTGCAGACAACTTGTTAAAAACCTGACTGAAATATAGGATATATAGCTAGTAAGAGTGAAACTATACACAATACTAATTTTAGAATAAGTGTCAAAATATATTGCGATATTTTATTGTCTGCATTGCTTTTGCGATAAATTGTTTCTTTTCATTCTAAACACTCTTGGTATGTTTGTCCATGCTCTGTTGGTCAACATTGTCAAAACAAATCGGACTGTCGGACATATACTGACCGGTAAAATTACCTTAACTGTTTGTAACCTACCATAATATCCTATGTATGTTTGCATATGACCGATGCATTTAAAAAAAATGTTTCGTGTAGACTGTTGTTCATATTTTCTGATGCAATTTCAAATTGTATATATCATTTGCCTGCTAGAAACACAAGTAAGGACGATCATTGAATCGTTTTGATTAATTGCTTTTATTATAAGTAATTTCATTTATAAATGATGTTGATCATGTGTCCCTGTTTCAATGAGACTGATTATGGCAAAATCAAAGTGATTCAATGATCTATTCATTTTATATAATTAATAAGGGTGCGATGAGTTGCGATTTGCATTTTGTATACTGATACGACACAAACTTATCAAATATCGCAATATATAATGTCATATATCATGTATATATATATATATATATATATATATATATATATATATATATATATATATATATATATATATATATATATATAGGACAAATTGGCATGTCTTCCAGATGATTACTGACTGTGCCTGACTCTACATCTAAACAATTTACCATTCAACTCGTATTCCGAAAAGAGGTTAATTGTTATATAGGATGAAGGGATGAGATCTCCAACAAGACCCCGTTGCAGCATCAACAGTAAAACACCAAAACACCCGATGCAAAAACAAAAAAGACGAGTACAGCACGAGACGGAAAAGAGACACACGACATGTAAACATCAAACACAAAAGAATACACATAAACCGACGAGACCAATGGGTAACCGGTGCCGACTTTGGACGGCCATCTGTCACGCAAGTAGCAAATGGTGTGGTTATCCTGGATTACGTGCGCACAACCCTCTCACTTCTCCAGTTACCCAGTGGTCTCGAAGAACGTACAAATGTGGTGTAAACAACCTCCTCACTGTAAGATGACATCACACAAACAAGACCGCGAAACGTAGAGGCCCCAGAGATACAGATGAATATGTAAATGGATATAAAAAGAGGGCATGCGTAAGACAGTCCTTGCTCTGCCGGCTGTAGCGAGCTCATGTATGTAATCACCCGATAGTAGAGCAACCAAGTCGCTAAATTTGAAATTTTAATCAACCCACCTAACACAGGGCTAATCTTTATATTAAACGAAAGAATATAACATGGGACATCAGATTTGACCTGTCGTAAAAAAATTCGTATGGTCAGAATTACTGAAAATTCAGATTAAAGCGGAAAATTAGTAAAATTCAAAATCATAGATATTTTAACAAAAATTATCATCATTCAATAAATGAAAAGTCAAACTGACCGAAATCAAAGTCAATATACTAATTGAAGTCCAAAAAAAAAAAAAATATTTGGATCAAATTGAATTTTCTAATTTCAACTTCATGGATGGATGAGCACAAATTCTAAGATAAATTGGTAAAATTGAAATTTTCAATTCTTTCACTTCAATATTGAGAATGTTAATTCGAAGATAAAAATTAACATACAGAAACGATATTTTGATATGTGAATGTGTTTTTTAGCAAAGTTTGATAGAGATCGATTGAAAAACTTAGGAGTACCAGGCAAATAAAGTGCTCCACCCCCAACTTTGTTATTAGCGATTCACTGCAATATAAACTAGGAGATGTTTTCTCGATAATACGGAGTAAAACTAAATAATTACGGCTTAATTAAGTTTTAATATATAATAATAAATGAAAAGAATCGCTTTATTTCAAAGAAAACGAAAAATTAACATCAATAATTTTGAAAAGTATTTTTTTCTATGTACTATCTATGTTCTGGTAATTTCAGACATTGTGATATGGACAAATTTTGTCAGCCGAATGTTAAAAATAATTAAGTATAACAAAGATTTTATGATCAACAAAACATGGAATTATGCAATGCATTTTAGTTCAACAAGTAAGTAGCGTAGCTGCCTTTACGACCACAACAAATTCATGCAATCATGGCATTTTCTTTCTCTGTTTGACCTTGTGACAACAGTTGTCGCTAAAACGTAGCTTAGAAATAATTAAGCTTAGAAATAATTAAGTATAACACAGATTTTAAGATCAACAAAACATGGAATTATGCAATGCATTTTAGTTCCACAAGGAAGTAGTGTAGCTGCCTATACGACCCCATCACATTCAGGCAATCATGGCATTGGTCTCACTCCCATATCGGGAGTTCGCTTCTTTTCACGTGGTGGAGGTTTTTGTTTGTTTGCTTTGCTTCCTGTTTTATCCTGATTTTGTATGCCTTCGGTTTCTGATTTCTGAATTATCGATTTTGTGCTGTATACAGGGATATGGTCATTATTCATATTTGTCATTAAAGGCATCGTTCTACAGGTATTGTCGTAGCAAACTGACCTGACCGGGCGGAGCTTATTTTCACCTTGTTATCGGAAGAGTTTACTTCTGACCAGGTGATAAAAGCCATATAAAATTACAGGTAATTAGTATTTACTCTAATTACGATGTGCAATTCATAATCTATCTACCCTAAAATTGTATCAATTCGTCTCAATTGCTTTATTGAATTAGCTCCGCCCGGTCAGGTTAGTTTGCTACGACAATAGATGATAAGGGGGATAGCCTCTGATTTCTAGTTTTGGTTCTCTAGTTTCTGATTGGTTGATCGTTGATGGCCATATCAACAATATTGTATGTTTTTGTTGAGTTTGTTTTTTTACTGTCTGTTTATTGTTTTTCATGCTTCATCCTTGTCTACAATGGACAATTTATTTTAATTTTCTCTGCGATTGTTTCTATATAAATGAAACGGAAAAGTTACAAACAAATAGTGAACATCAAACAACCACATTTACAAGAATTAAAGACGCTCACATAAAACTACCAACCGAGAAGCAAATCTTTAGCAATATTAAGATAGAAATTACCACACAATAAAGGGTGCTCTATTCTTAGAGGTCTCACGCTTAGCTGTAAAAATATCAGTCTCGTCGTTATAAAAGTTTGATTTTACTATGTTGTATCGCATCTTTGACTCTTTAATACATGTACATGTTGAAGATCAATGCTTTGCTTTCGGAATATAGTTTCTTCTTGGACACATTTCATCGACTATTCTTTGGGTCAAACATTTCACACTTTTTCAATTTTATTTCTTTAATCGGAGCTCTTTGGGAAATACGGCCATTGAACGTTTTACTATACACATTTACGAAGCCTCGCTTGCGTAAATAAAGCAATACACAATACACTACTTTAAGTACTTAATTCGGCAAATTTGACAATTAGATTGAAGTTTGGGAGATACACGTTTTATTTCTATTAATTTTTTTTCTGGAACATAACGATTTCGGGGACATAAAACGCCACAGACCATGTTCATATCACTTGTATGGAATCGCGAATAAAGACGGTTTATAGTACTTGGGACCCATAACATTCTGCTAAGACCCATTTCTTTGGCTCACCAGGTCCATAGGGCCGCCCCATTTACTTTAAATTGTAGATTAATCTCAGATAATGTGACTCTCTTTGAACGATGAAAGAAAACATTGCAATCCAAGGAATGCTTGTGTCGCCTGCAAAGCGATTTCATTATTATTCTAGAAATTGGATCAAAATTATTGGTATCAGTAGAAAGGTCTCGTCAAATGAAATACATTTGAAATATCAGACCTCTTAATTACAAATTAAAATATATAGTCATTCTCAAATTTTCAGAAAAAAGTGTCACTCATCTAGGTCAAGGTCACTACGTAAAAATTGGTAACAAAAAGGTCTCATCATAAGAAATATTGATAACCTATCACCTACCAATAAGAAGATATATACAACCTTAGAAAAGAAGGTCAAATAGCTAGGTCAAGGTCAAAAAGGTAAAAACAAATTATGGTATCTGTAGAAGGGCATTGTTACAAGGAAAATACATGTGCAATATCAAAGCCCTACCACCTACAAATCAAAAGATATAGCCAATATTACTTTTCTTTAAAAGTAGGTCAAATATCTAGGTCAAGGTCAAATATTATGGTCTGTGTAGAAAGGTCTTGTCACAAGGAATACAAATGTGAAATACCAGAGCCCTATCACTTATCAATCAAAAGATATATCCATTCTTAATTTTTTTTTAAAGTAGGTCAAATATGTAGGTCAAGGTCAATAGGTAAACAATTATGGTATGTGTAGGAAGGTCTTTAAGTGTCACAAGGAATACACATGTGAAATATCAAAACCCTATTATCACTTACCAATCAAAAGATATAGCGAATCTTATCTTTTTTTTCAAATGTAGGTCAAATATCTAGGTCAAGGTCATAAGGTCAAACATTATGGTATGTGTAGAAAGGTCTTGCCACAAGGATTGCACATGTGAAATATCAAAGTCCTAACACTTACCAATCAAAAGATATATCCATTCTTAATTTTTATTCTTGAAAAGTAGGTCAAATATGTTGTTCAAGGTCAATATGTCAAAAATTATTGTAAGTGTAAGAAGGTCTTGTCACAAGGAATACACATGTGAAACATCAAAGCCCTATCACTCACCAATCAAAAGATATAGCGATTCTTATCTTTTTTTCGAAAGTAGGTCAGATATCTAGGTCAAGGTCACAAGGTCAAAATTTATGGTATGTGTAGAAAGGTCTTGTAACAAGGAATACAATTTTGAAATACCAAAGCCCTATCACTTTCCAAACAAAAGTTATGGGCTGTGACACCCAAAGTATGACAGGCAGACGGACTGACAGACGGACGGACAGACGGACGACGGACAAAGTGATCCCTAAGTGTCGCTATGCTTCGCATGTGACACAAAAATTACTTTGCACTGAAACACAGAATATTTCGGGACAAATGTTAATTTTACGGGAATTTTAGTGTCCTGGCAGGACAGATCTTTTAGGGGTGATTTTTCTATCCCGCAAGGATATCTGGCAAGTGAGTTTCTTGTGTAAAAAAGAGTAACTATTAACTTAGTCTACCATTTGATTAATATATAATTGTCAAATGCATCAATTTCAATTCTTTACTAAATTAAAAATTTCAGTCACGAAAATGGATCGCTAAAATTCATGAGCTTCGGGGGGCTTCGCCCCTTCACCCCTTACCAGGGTTATGTCCTTGATTCGATGGGGACCTATGCGGTCCCCAGATCCTTCACCTTTCTCTAACAAAAAAGCTTGATCCGCTACTGTTATGTGACCTGACGTGGCAGCACAGGGCTACAAAATTTACGTCATTATGTATTTACATCATGGCAGGAAAAAAGGCTAGATCTAAATTCAGTTGTTCTATTGTACATGTTATACTCGCATATTAGTCGTTTCCGTAAAATAACATATCATTGGCATCACGCCGCGCAGAAAATAATGCACTGTTGTTACAGATATATTATCTTGTACAATGGGACATTTTTTTAACTGAACAGATTTTTCATATGAAAGCGTCATTTCTTTTTGAACATTTTAAATAAAATGAATAATATTTCATACTAATTATAAACCAGCAATAGAAACTGAGACATAATGTATATATTTTACGTAGGCGGAGGTTTTACCCGAAGTAGAGAAATCGCCGGCTGTCAGCTCTTCATCAGTTCATCAAGAAAAGGGAATGATCTCCAGCGTGACCACCTTGCATTCACCCAGCGAAACAAACCCACAAGAACGTGACACATAACTGACATCATACAAACTCCAAATCGCAAAAAGACACAACAATATTCACTAGAACATCATACAAAACAATCGTAACAGACGTACAGAAACATTAAACATAAATGGCAACACATCAATGGAAGGAGACCAAATCTGCACCCGGTGCCGACTTTGGACGGTCATCTGCTTTTAGCAAATGGTGTGGTTATCCGGATTACATGCGCACAACCCTCCCACTTATCCGGATACATAGAGGTCTTCATAGACGCACAACATAAAACTTCTCACTGTAAGGTGACATCACAAACAAGATATTTAAACGCAGCTATTTGAATCATGGCGGCTGCTTCTTTTGGTCTGTTGTGCATTGATGCAGTTTTCTGTCCAATTTACCGGGTGATGCCTGCATCAACAGAAAAAAAAATTTGAGATTCATTTCTTAAACATCTGTGAAAGTCAAACACAAAACAATGTAATAATCAGGGGATACAAAATTATAGACAAATGTAAATAAATAGCCTTCATATCATGGAAACAACTGAGAGCGACAGATCCCCTTCGCACTTCGATAGACTTAAGATATACCTCTACCTTTGGACACAAACGGAAATTTGAACACCTCACTGTTTGACAAGCGGGATGATTGCCCATCGGTCTCGTTGGTTTATATGCGGTCTCTTGTGTTTCAAGTTTGTATGGTGTGAGTTGGTCTCTTTTGTTTATTTGTGGTCTTTTGTGTTTTGTTTTTCTTTGTTGCGAGTTGGTGTTCCTTGTACCTTTCGCGTCTCTCTCTCTATGAATGTCTGCTCTGTGTTTTTGCATTGGGTGTTTTTGGTTTTTGCTGTTAATACTGCAACCGTGTGCTGTTGGAGATCCCCTCATTTCTTTTGCGTCTCTTGCTATGCTTGTCTATTTTGTGTTTTTGCATCGGTTGTTTTTGGTGTTTTGCATTGGATGCTGCAGTTTGGTTAGAAATCCCCTCCTTCCTTTTACCGACAACTTTGGACTCTCATTTAATACTTGGCACCAGTTACCCATTGGTCTCGTCGGTTTATGTGTAGTCTTTTGTGTTTGATGTTTACATGTCATGTGTCTCTTTTCCGTCTCGTGCTGTACTTGTCTTTTGTGTTTTTGCATCGGGTGTTTTGGTGTTTTACTGTTGATGCTGCAACGGGGTCTTGTTGGAGATCTCCTCCCTTCTTTTTTGAATCCCGAATTTTATTATCATTTTAAATGTGTCATATTGTTTTCTTGTTAGCTTTCAATTTGACATACTTTAAAAATAGAGAATGAATTGGCCTTTATATTCTACACATAGATACCTCAATTTGCATTGTTGTAGCAAAGTGACCTGACCTGAGCTAATACAATCAAGCGAATGAGACAAGTCAATTAAATTCTAGAATACATCAAATAAGAGATGTATGTTTTAGTAATTAGAGTTAAACTAATGCGCAATACCTGCACTTTTCATAGCTTTTATCACCTACTCAGAATATAACTCTTCTGTTGACCTAATGATTAGCTGAAAATGTCCTCTGCTTGGACAGGTCAGTTTACTAAAAAATATTATACTATTACAAAAGGAACATATAAAATGTGTGACAAGACTGTACTCAGTGGATATGATTTTCCTATTGTACACGTTTTGGTAATTTATTTTATTTTTCTCATCAGAAGTTCAATCTACACGTCGTGTTGTTTTATGTCTACAGAGTTAAAAAAAAAACTCATACTTCAAAACTATAACCAATAGGGTAACAAAGCTTGAAAAATACCAAGTAAAACAAAATAACAAAACCATGAAATATGATTGACACTTGAATTCTTCAAATCGATCGTAAAAAGGCCAATTGATGGATTCGATTGGATAAACTTTTCCCATTTATATGAGTTTTACCTGCCATCAAGAACATCAAATTCATTTGATATCTTGTATTCTTGAAAGCATGTTCTTTTAAAAGACATACACTTTCACAATTTTGAGGAAAATTGTGTAAGAGATTAAAGATTATCGTTTTGCTTTTAACTCGAATCGAACTTTAAAATGAAAATCAACTATAAAGAAGCAAGTGCTAATTTCTTGGCAAATTTGTATTCAAGACATCCGGCTTTACTTTTATCAGCCTTTTTTGTATACACCACATTGATGAGCTGTTGTATTATTGACTACGAAGCATCAACGGAAGTATTACATAATCAAAAATATTTGATTGGGAAATTCATCGTATCCCAGAGACCCATAGGGTATCAGATGTGTATCAGGGAATGTATGAACAGAAATTGTAAATCACTTAACTTTAATAAAGACAAACTTCAATGTGACCTTATGTCGACTAATGATGGCAGTCCTCAAAATGGAGATGTATTACAGGCAGATCCCGACTACATCTTCGTGAATTTTTCTTGCTTGGAGAACAACAAAAAGGTAAGTTCTATTCTTTATTTAAACATACTCATTGGAAATATAAAATGTAATCCGAATTCAACATCAAATTCTTAAGTTTTTTTTTGCCCTTCAGATGCACCCGTCAGAGATATCAGTCTTTTTTAATTGTTTTCAAGATATTATTCATAGTAAAAACTTAAGGTATCTATGTCATACATGGAATATCTTTCGATTGGCTGGCCTTAAATCGGTCAATTAATTTAGGTCCCTACTTGAGATTTAAGGTGTTCTATAAGTTGTTTATATAATTAAATACAAATATTTTTTACAATAAACATTCATTCCTCACGAATATTCAGTGTTTAACCCGACAATTTTGTCTATTGAAAAATATTGAAAGTTTTTTTTATTATTGTATATATCATGATTGCCTTCTCGACTATGAGACTGAATAACTGACGGGTATTTCTGTAATGTTTTTTTTTTATCTAGTAACTGCACAACTAACGTCGTTAGATTATCCTTTCGGTTTTGTCACATATATTTTCATAAGGAATATCTTACAACATTTTGTTTGTTAATAATAATAATGATAATAATGTGTACTTATTGAAACAATATATCGAAATTGCCAAGAAGCGGGATAAATTCGTTATACTGTGTTTTACAGGGGAGATACAAAAATATATTGGATCGATGAAAAAAATTGTATTGGGTGAGGCTTCGCCTCGCCAAATACAACTTCTTTCATCGACCCAATATATTTCTTTCTCCCCCCTGTAAAACACTGTATAACTAATAATACCGGTACCGCATTAAAACATCCCTAGTATCTGTGGCACATCATGGCTAATTGATAGAGGTGGGTGGCGCCATGACCATAATTCCCTTTCCCAAAACAACATTTTTGCTAATTTCTTTTTCAAATTACAGGGGTAATGAATACCCCACACCTTCTTTGGATACTTGTGTGTATTTTTATACTCTATCAATATGCCAGTCGAAACCCCCAGACATTTCCAAAAACGGGATTACTGTATCCTAATATTTCACATTGTTTCCTGATTCTTTATTTGTAGGCAGATTCTATCATGAATAAAATAAAAGAAAATGTTTTATTCCAGTTTATAAGGACAAATTTTGGGGCAAAATTGGTGAATTCCATGTTGAAATGAAATTAAAAACAATAATATGAATTATGGCGAAACCCTCGAAGCGAAGCGAAGCGGGGGACGTGATTATCGTAGGTGTGTTGGAAGGGGGGGGGTATTATTATTTGCATGTCAAGTTTTCAAATGTTCATAAGCCATATCAAGAAATATATTGATAAATAAATAAATGAATAAAAAATATAAATAAATATATAAAAAAAATAATATGAATAAATATATAAATAAATAAAAATAAATAAAAAATATGAATAAATAAAAAAATCTTTCTCTAGATACCAAATAATATATAGTGCATTTTGAAAGACGTCCTGAGATACTTCATGTTCTCAGTGTTACATTTTGTATTCAACGTATACTCACAATAGTTACAACGTTTACTTAGTGAAGGGTTAGCACTTGAAATCAATTGAAACGATTAGCACTTTGCAGCGACATATACATCGGTAAGAAAAAGAGGACACAAACAACAATTTGTCGCGAAATTTGTCGCGACACTGACGAGGGTTAAGTACCCGAAACGTGCATGTCTGGTCCATGTTGCCAATTTATCTGTTCTTAAATGATGCTATTCAATATGAAGACGTTCACAATTGCATCATTCGGGGAATTGAAATGAAAAATGATAATTGGTTAAGCACTGCCCAACATTGTGTTAAACATATACTCAAAAATTACGGGCACATTTGCATTGACGCCATACAGTCAGAATGGACAATTGTACAATATTTATGTTGGTACATCAATTATCATTGACCGTATGAAAATGGTAAGAAGCTTGGTCTCTCCTTTAAAGTTCTTGAAATGGTTATTTACTCAGACTATAGCAATTGGCAATCTACTTGAAGAATTGTGTTTCTGCATTGGATGTTTTGGAGTTTTGCTGTGGCTGCTGCAACCTAGTGTTGTTTGAGATCTCCTCCTTTGTTCTGTCGTAAAGGTTCGTGGAAAAGCATCCGCGTATTTCAAAAAGGCGGCCCTCAAGACTTAAACGTCCTTGTTGAAGGTTTTTAACAGCCTCTTTATACATATTCTTTCATTTTTCCCATTTGTTGTTAATATTCTACATGTTACCATCATAGCTTGCTCAGAACATCCCGCTTGGCTTCGATGTTATGATATAGATTTTGCAACTGTATTTACCAATAGAACATATCCGTGTGAAAATGAATAAACAATAAAATACATACATGTAGATATACCGATGTGTTTATCACTAAGTTCTCGCTTATTTCAGATAAGACGATGTTTAGTTGATGTGCCATTTTCCTTCAGATGTATTTTTTTCTTCAGAAAATGGCATTACAATCAGCAAATCTGAATGAAACACACGATAATTATGTCTGTACAACAATACGGTCAAAGAAGAATGTCTGCGTTATGGATGGTAAGCACGTAAATCGGAATCTTATTTCCCTTTATCTTTTACTGGAATATAACTACTCTTGTTGTTCTTGTCATACAGTTCATATTTCATTGTGAAATGTTGCTTCAGTGAGTAGAAATCACGGCTGCGTTCCAATTTGCAGAACGTTAGAGAACGATCCCATTCTGATAATGGAACGAAAGCAGTGGAAGAATCGCTTCACCAAAGCAACAGTGGATAGATCAAAATCTTGATATTCAAGAAATCAAAAGATAAAGTCATTATGGATGCTGAAATAGTTCTACCTTCACTTATTTTATCAAATGTTTATCTGAAATACTGAAATTTCCAAAGACATGAATATTCCCAGCACTGTAAGGAGTTCGTAACTATGTCCGCCATACTTGAACAGCCAGGTACGTCGGTCCTATACGTAACATACGATCCTATCCGATCCGTTGGATGGCGCATTCCATTACCAGAAACAACAGGATCAACCAAAACGTTTGACATAAAGGAACGCACCCCAGATGTCAAGATGAAATTATACGAAGACTAATTGATATGTTGTTAGCCTCGTATTTAAGGTTTTGAATTTTATAAGACATTTTGCATTATTTTTCTACATGATCCCCTTCAGTATTTACACACTTTTGCCACCGGTGTTTAAGGGTCTAAATACCATTTTTAAAGAATTCCTTATCTTTACTGGTGAGAAAGCCATCCACTGCAAGTATGACGTCATCATTGGATTGAAAGTGGGTGCCAAATGTTGCTGCTTTCAGCTTTGGGAAAAGATGAAAGTCTGATGGAGAAAGATCAGGTGAATAAGAAGGTTGCACAATCAAATTAAAGCCAAAATCATGAATGGCAGCCATGGCAGTGACAGACTTGTCCTGATAGAACAATACAGTTTTAGATAGTGAGCTTTGCGCGGCGCTTAAGTTTGATAATTTCCCGTAACTGTTTCAGAAGTGAAGCATAGTATGTGTCATTGATTGTTTGTCCTTTATGGAGATAATGTTTCAGGAGAATGCCTTCTGAATCCCAGAGAGTTAGGGCTAGAACCACAATACTTGGTTCACAACATATCAATCAGCCCTAGTAAATAAGTCTAATGAAAGACGACAAAATGTAGAGCTGGATCTCAAAGCAAAACTATTCACAAAATACTAGCTAGATTTACTTTACCATTTTTTGAAGTTGGCTTCTTTTCATATGGTGGAGATTTTTGTTTGTTTGCTTTGCTTCCTGTTTTATCCTGATTTTGTATGCCTTCGGTTTCTGATTTTCTGATTTATCGATTCTGTGTTGTATACAGGGATATGGTCATTATCCACATTTGTCATTCTATACTCAGAAACCCAATATATTGAAATTATCCAATGATGAACTTATTCATCATGCTGTTATGACTGTTGTGCTTTACGACTTTAACCTGAACGCTTGCAAACCGTTTTAAAATTACCGCCATGTTTGATTAATTCGCTCAATAGATACAATTCAAATTTACTTTGGCAATCAGCTGTTCACATAAACAAATACAGGTACAAGCAAATCGACTGGAATAAACGACGTATATGATAGGATACAATAATTGTCACGTGATCCTGGAGCAGGGTTTAAGTACATGGCACGTTGAGTTTCTTATGAGATCAAAAATCGTAAATTTAACAGAATCTATCCAGGGATTTGGGAAAAACGTAGATTACTGATTACTTTTTTAAGGTTCTGGTCATGTTTGCGAGGAGGAACATATGAAATACTATATGTAAGTAACCGGATGTGACAATTCTACCGAACTGAAGTGACGGGTGCTGCATGCAAGCAGGAGATGCTGACTCTTCCTAGGCACCTGGTCTCACTTCCATGTTGGGAGTTCGCTTTTATTTCATATGGTGGAGGTTTTTCTTTGTTTCTTTCGATTCTTGTTTTATCCTGGTTTCGTATGCCTTCGGTTAATGATTTTCTGAATTTTCGATTTTGTAAGTTCACCGTGGGGTATCACGTGATACACAAATGATATGTTCCACGGGAATCCCCTTTAAATGAAACAAGTTAATGCTGTCTAAATCTACTTTATATGAATTTATTTTAGGCTTATGATATGATTATTATTATCAATAATATGATGGTAATTTATTCTGGTCAAGAATAGACGTGTATACGGAGAACACTTAAACAGATTTTTTTCAATGCTCGCCACATGTTATGATATGGTGCACGGACAGATACAAAATTTTCTGTTTAAGTGTTCTCCAAATATACTTCTATTCTTGACCAGAATAAGTAACCATCATATAATTGATAATAATGACCATTTGATAGGCCTAAAATAAATTCATATAAAGTAGATTTAGACAGTATTTACTTGGTCCAATAAAAGGAGATTCCCGTGGAACATATTATTTGTGTATCACGTGATACCCCACGATGACTATGTATTGGGATATGGTCATTATCCATATTTGTCATGACATACATGTAGAAAGATAAGTTTGCAAACATCAATTTAAGGATCAGGTCAAACGTATAAGATACGGAGGATACACACAACATGGCGTGCAGTGATGGCAGCGGAACGCTCTTTTCTTCAACAGCTCTAAACGTACTTGCTTTCTTTAGATGGCAATATTTGAGCTCAGCCAATCACAGGTTCTCAATAGATCGTCTTATTTGAGAAGAATCTGTGAAGAAACCGTCTTCATGGTCGTCATGGATTCAGCCAAAGCTGAACAGAAAAATACTTGGGACGAGCGAGGCTCGAACTCAGACTTTCAGAATGCTACCTAGCATGCTAGTCGGGCACGCCAACCACTACGCTACCGGGGTCGTTGCCACCTAAGTCGGTTAGAATGTAATCTGAAGTTTCTACATGAATAAGAAGGGGCTTTGCAGACGCTCCGCCCACTTCTTATTCATGTATAAACTTCAAATTACCTTCTAACCTATACTTAGAGTCTGAAGTTTTGAAAAACCTTGGCAGCTCGAGTGATATTGTTTGTAATTTCAGTTGATATTTAGGTTCATCCTTCTACAATTTATATCATTGAAAATGTCTTTAGATCCTCGTGATTGCCAAGACGTCTACAACACATGGTTAGCAAGAAATGGTGTGTACACGATCTTTCCATCAGGAGAGGGCGATGGCATAATGGTTTACTGCGACATGACTGATGGCTCTGAAGGATGGACGGTAAAGTTATAGGTTTCTACAAAGTTCTTGGACTTTTTCTTAGGCACCATTCAAATTACCAAATAGTCTCTAAACTGTTTCCATTTGTTTAATCTCCACTTGCTTTTTTTTGGTCATCTTATCTTACCTTCATATCATATAATATTATGATGTTTGTTGTGAATTAGGGCTTCCATAAAGATAGTTCATGGAGTTCAGAGCTATCGGATAATTCTTCAATTCAAAGATATGTAAACATTATCAAAATTTCTTATTCTGCATTAATTTTATAAAAATATTTTTGTTCTAGATTTTTCAACGTAGGATGAATGGACTTACTGACTTTTACAGAAATTGGGAGGACTACAAATACGGATTCGGGAATCCGAACGACGAGTTCTGGCTAGGTAAAAGTCCCATTATGCTTTTGTTTACACAGAACAAGGAATAGACATCCAACAAGACACTGTTCTGTCATAGACCATTTGAACCAACCAACCAAAGATTGCCTTAAAATCAAATTAAATCTATCTAGAAAAAGTGCAAAATTTCTTTTCAATTTGAGTATTTGTTTCTTAGACGATGTTATATTCACTGGATATGTCTTTGGTACTCTTGCACTTGTCATTGCCTAGAAAAGGGGATATACATGAGCGGGTGTGCTTGTTGCTGAGACAATTCGTGTATTTCTTTAAACTCTTACAAACATTTGGTTTGTTGTGAATTTGGACGTTCCATTGAAACTCGTGTAAGAATTTTTTTCGTCATCATTAGTAGGCACAAGGGTTATACAGATTATCACAACATATAACAATATGGTGTGCAAAACATTAATATAATGATAGAAAAACAGATATAAAAACAACGTAGGTTAATTTCATCGGTACAAGTTATCACTTAAATGACAAATATGGATAATGACCATATCCCTGTCTACAGTACAAAATCGATAATTCAGAAAATCAGAAACCGAAGGCATACAAAATCAGGACAAAACAGGAACCAAAGCAAACAAAAACAAAAACCTCCACCATATGAAAAGAAGCGAACTCCCGATATGAGAGTGAGACCAGGTGCCCAGGAAGAGTAAGCATCTCCTGCTTGCATGCAACACCCGTCGCTTCAATTCGGTAAATGTTAAAGTTGGAAAATGTTAAATCTTGATACCTATTTTGGTCATAGTTTGCTACTTAATTCAAATGCAACTTTTTTCTACGGTCATTCTTCAGACAAGGAAGTTTTGTGTAGAATATTGTACAGAAAATACTTAATCATAAAAACTTTGATATCGTTAGCTGCATAAATATGTACAGCTTTCCTATCGTATGGGTTAACTTTCCTATCCTATCGGTTAATTTCAATTGGTTATTTTAATGGATACTACGGATTGTCTATCCTATGGGCGCTATGATTTCTTATTTGCTTCTGTGGGACGTTATCGGCTTCTGTTGGGTACTATGAGTTCATATATACACATGTAGCCAAGTTCGATCAATTTCGATTGATCGTTTCTTCAGTTCATTCGAGAAAATGTTCTGTTATAAAAATTTCTTGAAATTTCTCTCCTGTAGCATCATATCCCACTCGTCCTGCTACGTCTTTCAGTACATATTTGGACATAATGACATTCACATTCTTTGACCATATTACATTCTTTTGAATAAGGATCACTGACGAGGGTTAAGTACCCGAAACGTGCATGTCTGATCCATGCTGCAAATTTATCTGTTCTTGAAAAATGCTATTGAATTTGAAGACGTTAAGACTTATTCAGAAAATGAAAAAAATCCAGAAAACTTTCTCAGGAAACATAACAATAAGATTCGATCCCAGGCGGTGCACTAGACATAACAGTAAGTCTTTCACTATTACAAACAATTTCAATGAACATATCTTGTTTAGATACAAGAAAAATAGTATTGTATCATCTTTGAATGAGTTCCATTTTGTTTTCCGCTTATTTACTAACGTATGACAAATATGGATAATGACCATAGCTCTATCAACAGCACAAAATCCAATCAAAAATCATAAACCGAAGGCATACAAAATTAGGATAAAACAGCAACCAAAGCAAACAAACAAAAACCTCCACCACTTAAAAAGAAATGAGCTTCCGATATGGGAGTGAAACCAGTTGCCCAGGAAGAGTCAGCATCTCCTGCTTGAAGCTCCTGCTTGCATGCAACACCCGTCGCTTAAATTAGGTAGAATTGTGATTATCATGAAGCTGCAATTAACAACTTGAATAATTACAGGCAATGTGTACCTGCATCAGTTAACTAAGAATCGTGACTGTCACTTGAGAATAGATCTTGTCAACTGGGATAATCTTGCAAGGTATGCTCAATATGAGCATTTCAGAATTGGAGATGAGAATGACGGTTACCGTCTGAATGTAGGAATCTATACAGGGAATGCAGGTAACCATTTGAGTGAAGCTCACCTTTAGTTAACAAATTGCAGATGAACTAGGGTTATGAACATGCGTTGGCCTTCCCTTAATCATTTGTCATGGTTGACCCTCGTAAAGTTTTTTAGCTCGACTTCATAGTCATAGCACATGGTCCGTCGCCGTCTGTCCATTCGTCTGTCGTAAATTTTTAACGAATCTTTAAAGGTAGCAAGTACATGGACCCAAGGTTCCTAACCACGTCGGTATTTTTCGTGTCGATCCATATTCAATAGTTCAAAGGGCAAATGAAATGGAAGATTGAATTTTATGTTTTACCTTAAGTGTGAGTTTTTTTTAGAGTGAAAGTTGAGTGCTTGAGTTGAAAACAGTTCTTGAAATTTCTAAAAAGTGGGTCCAGTAGCATCATATCCCACCCATCCTGCTACGTCTTTCGGTACACTTTTTCGACATAGTAACTTTCATACTTCTTTGGCATATTACATTGTTTAGATTTAGGATCACTGATGAGGGTTATGTACCCGAAACGTGCATGTCTGGTCCACGTTGCCAATTTATCTGTTCTTAAATGATGCTATTCAATTTGAAGACGTTTACATTTATACCACTTGGTGAGTGTCACTGCTGGTGGACCAGGAGTCCCCGAGGGCACATGTAGCCAAGTTCGATCAATTTCGGTTGATCGTTTCTTCAACGCATTCTAAATTTCTGATATCAAAAGTTCTTGAAATTTCTAAAAAGTGGGTCCAGTAGCATCATATCCCACCCATCCTGCTACGTCTTTCGGTACACTTTTTCGACATAGTAACTTTCATACTTCTTTGGCATATTACATTGTTTAGATTTAGGATCACTGATGAGGGTTATGTACCCGAAACGTGCATGTCTGGTCCACGTTGCCAATTTATCTGTTCTTAAATGATGCTATTCAATTTGAAGACGTTTACATTTATACCACTTGGTGAGTGTCACTGCTGGTGGACCAGGAGTCCCCGAGGGCACATGTAGCCAAGTTCGATCAATTTCGGTTGATCGTTTCTTCAACGCATTCTAAATTTCTGATATCAAAAGTTCTTGAAATTTCTAAAAAGTGGGTCCAGTAGCATCATATCCCACCCATCCTGCTACGTCTTTCGGTACACTTTTTCGACATAGTAACTTTCATACTTCTTTGGCATATTACATTGTTTAGATTTAGGATCACTGATGAGGGTTATGTACCCGAAACGTGCATGTCTGGTCCACGTTGCCAATTTATCTGTTCTTAAATGATGCTATTCAATTTGAAGACGTTTACATTTATACCACTTGGTGAGTGTCACTGCTGGTGGACCAGGAGTCCCCGAGGGCACATGTAGCCAAGTTCGATCAATTTCGGTTGATCGTTTCTTCAACGCATTCTAAATTTCTGATATCAAAAGTTCTTGAAATTTCTAAAAAGTGGGTCCAGTAGCATCATATCCCACCCATCCTGCTACGTCTTTCGGTACACTTTTTCGACATAGTAACTTTCATACTTCTTTGGCATATTACATTGTTTAGATTTAGGATCACTGATGAGGGTTATGTACCCGAAACGTGCATGTCTGGTCCACGTTGCCAATTTATCTGTTCTTAAATGATGCTATTCAATTTGAAGACGTTTACATTTATACCACTTGGTGAGTGTCACTGCTGGTGGACCAGGAGTCCCCGAGGGCACATGTAGCCAAGTTCGATCAATTTCGGTTGATCGTTTCTTCAACGCATTCTAAATTTCTGATATCAAAAGTTCTTGAAATTTCTAAAAAGTGGGTCCAGTAGCATCATATCCCACCCATCCTGCTACGTCTTTCGGTACACTTTTTCGACATAGTAACTTTCATACTTCTTTGGCATATTACATTGTTTAGATTTAGGATCACTGATGAGGGTTATGTACCCGAAACGTGCATGTCTGGTCCACGTTGCCAATTTATCTGTTCTTAAATGATGCTATTCAATTTGAAGACGTTTACATTTATACCACTTGGTGAGTGTCACTGCTGGTGGACCAGGAGTCCCCGAGGGCACATGTAGCCAAGTTCGATCAATTTCGGTTGATCGTTTCTTCAACACATTCTAAATTTCTGATATCAAAAGTTCTTGAAATTTCTAAAAAGTGGGTCCAGTAGCATCATATCCCACCCATCCTGCTACGTCTTTCGGTACACTTTTTCGACATAGTAACTTTCATACTTCTTTGGCATATTACATTGTTTAGATTTAGGATCACTGATGAGGGTTATGTACCCGAAACGTGCATGTCTGGTCCACGTTGCCAATTTATCTGTTCTTAAATGATGCTATTCAATTTGAAGACGTTTACACCATAGTAATTCATATATGGCTTAAAATTATTATAATTGTCTATGAATTGATCATAATGTCATATATGATGCATATTCATTTATGTAGACAATATATTCATGTGTAGAAAACTAAAAAAAAAATATATAATTTTTTTTCGTGTCGATCGACCGACAAATAAGACCACCAAGGACTCTGATTGACTGACACATTTTCGACATCTCCTTTGCAACTGCTTCAAAGAATTTAAAAAAAAAGTTAAAAGGAAGCAAGTACTCAAGATCCTCTACCATGTTTGTGTTTTTCGTGCCGATCAGCTAACAAATAATGGCCACCAAGGATTCTGATTGACTGACATATGCTCGACATCCAGCCACTGCAGGATATTTCACTAAACATCATAAGGAGCAAGACCTCAAGTTCATTGTAAATTGAGAGATTTATTTGAGTGTTAGAAAGGAGGGGATCTCCAAAACATCAAACACAAAAGACAAAACAGAACCCAACGAGACCCAAAGGCAATCGGTGCCGACTTAGGACGGTAATCTGTAACGTCAGTAGTAGATGGTGAATTTATCCGGAATACGTACGCACAACCCTCCCACTTCTCCGGTTACCCAAGGGTCTTGAAGAACGTACAATTGTAGTGTAACATAATCTCCTTACTGTAGGATCACCATACAATGACAAATATGGATAATGACCATAGCCCTGTATAGCGCACAAAATCAATAATTCAGAAAATCAGAAATCGAGGGCATACAGAATCAGGATAAAACAGAAACCAAAAAAAAAACAAAACAAAACAAAACAAACAAAAACCTCCACCACATGAAAAGAAGCGGACTCCCGATATGAGAGTGAGACCAGGTGCCCAGGAAGAGTAAGCATCTCCTGCTTGCATGCAACACCCGCCGCTTCAATTCGGTAGAGCTGTCACATCCGGTACCTTCCATTTCAGAAGACATATAGTACAATCTTTGGTTGGATGGTTCAAATGGTCTATGACAGAATATCATACACCATTCTGGAGAGTGGGATATTATAGTGTATGACAAGTTCGATCCCATATCGACCGTTGAACTTCCTCAGTGACGATGTTAGTCGGTCACAAACATATCCCTGACTAAGAAGCTTATCTGAAAGACGCCTAACTCTCAGAACAAAATCCGTATATTTGGTACTCGCTCTGGCATAGCATATCAGCTGAGATATGAACACGCCATAAGCAGGCGATGAAGGGATGTCGCTACTAAGAAAAGGAAAGTTTGTAATGCTGCAATTGAAGTCGTCACGTTTGTCATAGGGTGAGGTGTTCACCATGAGTGTCGTAGGATAACATTGTCCAAATAGGATGCTGAATTATTTGTCTCTGTAGTTTCTTTGACTTCAAGCTTCGAAGGATAGATACTGCTCAGGTAATCCGCGACATTTGGATTATCGTCTATGTATCTGTAAGTGAAGTTAAAGTCAGAAGCTAAGTATCTTTTCCCTTCAGAGACCAAAGATTGAATGAATTCAGCTTCGTACAAGTAAAGGAAAATAACGGCAAGGAGTGGGGCACAATTGGTCCCCATTGGAATACCGACAATTTGCTGGAGGACCTTTCCTCAAAACACCACAAAAATGTTGTCGATAAGAACGTTTAACATCTGAATAGTATCAGTTTCAGTGTACATATTTTCAGAAACGGACTTTTCTTTTATAAAGAAGGTTTTGTCATAGTTAACAACAATAAATTTGTATTTGCGATAACCCTTCTTTCTTGTAAACGCATTACTTATAAGTTTTTCGAGACTCTCTTTCAGTTTAGAATGTGTAAAGTGTCGAAAAATCAAAGGCTTTGATCGAATGGATTCTACTAGAATGAGTGGATTTCAGATGTACTATAATTTCCTTCGAATTCTTTAAAATCCACATCTGGTTGATACCACTGCGAGAATATACTGTCGAACAATATTTTTGAAGCTCAGATTTGTTTTCAGATCAAACTTTGGTGAGTAAGATCGATACAGATTTGGTAGAATATTTTGAGGAACCAGCTATGAAACGTTAATTGTACGGATTCTTATGCATTTTAGGTATGCAGTATAAGTATGGCAAATCTAAATCTAAGTTGTTAGTGTCGAAGCCAAAGGAAGCAAGATCTGATTTGTGGTTATCTATTATTTCAGAGGCAGAAAGGGGTGAAAATTGCAAATTTTAGATGCAACTGTTGGTGTGTAGCTATTGGAAATACAAGGACTTTCTTTTCTTTTGAAATATGGTGGAATTTTCTCTGTGACAGTTTTGTGATTCAAATGTTAAACGTCTTTAAATTCAATTTCATCATTTAAAACCTGATAAATTTACAGCATGTACCAGACATGCACGTTTCGGGTACTAAACCCTCGTCAGTGATCCTCTGTCTAAACAATGTAATATGGCCAAAAAGTATGAAAAATATTATGTCCAAAAATGTACTAAAAGACGTAGCAGAATGGTTGGGATATGATGCTACAGGACACACGTTTTAGAAATTTCAAGAAATTTTGTAAAAGAAAATTTCAAATGCGTTGAAGAGACAGACGATCAACGAAAGTTGATCGAACTTGGCTACATGTGCCCTCGGGGAAAGTTTGACCAAGATTCATTCCATCAATACCTTTGTTTGCAAATCTTTCTTTAATGAAAGGACGGTTAGAAGCAGGAGACGCAACGAAGTATATTACTATGGGCATTTCACAATCTGCTTTTTATGGTGACATTATATAAAAAAAAGAATCATCAAACGCCATTTATACCGTGGATATGATCCTGCTGTCACCAGACGTACATGTATTTGGTTTGGTACTTGACCAATCTACAGTTTTGGATCAGCACATTCAAAACCCTCTAGTGTCCACAACTATCTATACTTGGAGGAGAATCATGATTTTTTCCAAGATGGATGTATTATCCAAATGTAAGAACGAAACCACTCTAACAATTAATGGATATGTATCATATATATGATACACAAGGCATTTGTAGTAATCTTCTCTATTCCTTTGTTTATTCTAACCCTTGGACATTATTAATATAGACACTTATTTCACGTTGCAGTGTGGAGCAGTTAAAATCGTTCCCCGTGGCCTGATGTTTGTCAAGTGTATTAATTACTTCTTTCCAGCTCTGTCACCTGAAAGAAGCTTTGTTTTGGCCTTTTATCAATGAGACATAACATATATTTTTGCTTTTTCGGATACTAGCCATTTCAACGATAAATATCATCGAAATTAAAGGAGTTTAACATCTTAGCACCATCCCTCCAATGCTATTTTGAACATAGATTTTATTTGGATATGCTACTGAATCGACCCTACAGGAACTTTGGAGCCGCTCGCTCTCTGTAAAAAGAAGGGAGGAGATCTCCAACAAGACCCCGTTGCAGCATCAACAGTAAAACACCAAAACACCCGATGCAAAAACACAAAAGACGAGTACAGCACGAGACGGAAAAGAGACACACGACATGTAAACATCAAACACAAAAGACTACACATAAACCGACGAGACCAATGGGTAACCGGTGCCGACTTTGGACGGCCATCTGTCACGCAAGTAGCAAATGGTGTGGTTATCCTGGATTACGTGCGCACAACCCTCTCACTTCTCCAATTACCCAGAGGTCTCGAAGAACGTACAATTGTGGTGTAAAACAACCTCCTCACTGTAAGATGACATCACACAAACAAGACCGCAAAACGCAGAGGCCCCAGAGACACAGATGAATATGTAAATGGATATAAAAAGAGGGCATGCGTTATACAGTCCGTGCTCTGCCGGCTGTAGCGAGCTCATGTATGCAATCACCCGAAGAGTCCGACTGACATTCAGAGAAGACAGGTGGTCGGGGCCCTGTCTTCTCTAAAGAGGTTTGGACAGGGCCCGTCATGGAGTCCCGTCGTCACAGTCAGTCAGAGTGCAAGCCTCAAGGATACGCTTGTACAAGACTGTAGATTGGTCAAGTACCAAGCCTA
Organism: Pinctada imbricata; assembly: GCA_033119305.1. Classification (NCBI taxonomy): domain Eukaryota; kingdom Metazoa; phylum Mollusca; class Bivalvia; order Pterioida; family Pteriidae; genus Pinctada; species Pinctada imbricata. Next base: position 35,123,286 of record VSWD01000005.1, on the reverse strand, counting down.
GTGTCCGTCTGGTGACATTAGGATCATATCCACGGTATAAAAGGCGTTTGATGATTCTGACGCATTTTCGATGGTTATGCTGCCTACCTTTGATCCTCTTTATTTTGTTTATCATATCACCATAAAAGACAGGTTGTGTAATACCCATAGTAATGTACTCTGTTGCATGTATAGATCCGAATTTTAAAAGAAGTTCACTGTAATTTTTGTAAAATTTCCAGAAAGTCTTAACTAGTTTATGAAAGCGGAAACCTTGACCTAAAAGTTTTTTTGTAATTTGTAAATTTCTACTGTGAAAATCCAAAATATCAGTACATGCTCTAGCGTACCGGATGAGCTGTGATATGTAAATGCCGTATGACGGTAATCTTGGAACATCACCGTCAAGCCAAGGGAAATTTACTATGTTGAAACCAAAATCATCCCTTTTGTCATATACACTTGTATGAATCTTTCCGTTTACAATTTTGATATTTAGGTCCAAAAAGGGTGTTTCTGTATTTGAAAGGTTTGCCTTGTTAAGGGTTAATTCTTGTGGATAAATTTCATTCTTATATAATTCAAAAGCAGGATTGTCAATGGTTAGAATATCATCCAGATACCTAGAAGTATTATTGAAACATTTCAGCTCATCAAATTTTCTTTGCTTTTGAAGATTTTGGATAAATGTAATGTAAATGTAAAAATCTCCCTTCAAAAAATTAAAGAGGGCGCTACTGAAACTATTTATGGTGGCGCCGCTGAAAGCATCACTGATGAGAATTCAATATTCGAAACACGTGTCTGGTGCATGTAAATTGATTTGGACTTTTCTTAAAGAAGGTAGAGAGCTGGAACCCTTCGACATTATTAATATAGACACTTATTTCACGTTGCAGTGTGGAGCAGTTAAAATCGTTCCCCGTGGCCTGATGTTTCTCAAGTGTATTAATTACTTCTTTCCAGCTCTGTCACTTGAAAGAAGATTTGTTTTGGCTTTTTATCAATGAGACAAAACATATATTTTTTTGCTATTTCGGATACTAGCCATTTCAACGATAAATATCATCGAAATTAAAGGAGTTTAACATCTTAGCACCATCCCTCCAATGCTATTTTGAACATAGGTTTTATTTGGATATGCTACTGAATCGACCCTACAGGAACTTTGGAGCCGCGCGCTCTCTGTAATGTTAATTTAAAAATCTAATTTCAAAAAATTAAAGAGGGCGCTACTGAAACTATTTATTGTGGCGCCGCTGAAAGCATCACTGATGAGAATTCAATAATCGAAACACGTGTTTGGTGCATGTAAATTGATTTGGACTTTTCTTAAAGAAGGTAGAGAGCTGGAACCCTTCGACATTATTAATATAGACACTTATTTCACGTTGCAGTGTGGAGCAGTTAAAATCGTTCCCCGTGGCCTGATGTTTCTCAAGTGTATTAATAACTTCTTTCCAGCTCTCTCACCTGAAAGAAGCTTTCTTTTGGCATTTTATCAATGAGACATAACATATATATTTTTTTGCTATTTTTGCTGAATATGTGAAAGGTATACTTCTGATGTCTATGTTTCTGTGTTGTTTTTGGTGTTGCTTCTGTCCCTTTTGCGTTGTTTGATGTTAATGTCAACTCTGTATTTTTGCATGGGTTGTTTTAGTGTTTTGCTGTTGGTGCTGCGACCGAGTTGTTAAAGATCACCTCCTTCCTTTTTCGTACATGCAAAAATGTACAAAAATGAATTCGCGAAAAATAGTACAATTGCAAAGTAACTAAAAAAACTGTTGACAATTGATTTCTAAAATATAATTATGACAGTTCATAATAATTCATTTTTAATGAATTGTAATTATATTTTCTATTTCTTAAGTGAAAGTTTTTTTTTACTATATTTACCATTATTTTTCTTTGTCAGCAATTTCCACTTTTTTAACGAGGGAAATATTAAATTACTATACATGGAAGTAGAGGAAATCTTGGGGTTCTGGGAAAGATACCTAACATAGGACGCAAAACGTTCTCCGTGGCGTACGTGTGGCGTAATGACGTCATAGGGTCCAGTCAAGAGTTGACCCTGATAGCAACCGGAAATTGACCCCCCCCCCCCCGAATAATCACCGGTGACCACCCGATCTTACAGAAGCAATGTTTCAATATCCAGCAGCAGCATCACCAACACCAACACCACCACCTCCGCCTCCACCACCACCCCGCCGCCACCATCACCAACAACCGCTTAAAGAACAATTTGAAACGACAATTTGTTAATGGCGTATTCTGTATTCAGCATTTGATACCCTTGACCTCTCGGAGGTGGCGGCGGCGGTGGCGGCGGCGTTGGTGGTGGTGGTGGTGGTGCTGCTGCTGCTGCTGCTGCTGCTACTGCTGGATACTGAAACATTGCTTCTGAGGTGGTCACCGGTGATTATTCGGGGGGGGGGGGGTTCAATCTTCGGCCACTATAATGGTCAACTCTGGACCGGAGCCTATGACGTCATTACGCCAAACGTACGCCACAGAGAAAGAGTTGCGTCCTATGTTAGGTATCTCTCCCAGAACCCCCAGTTTTCCGTTACTCATAGATATTTCGAGCATATCGAATTTAGTCCATGCTGGTCGATGCTGCAAATTTACATACGATGTCTTGTCCATGCTGCAAATTCATTTGTACTTAAATGATGCTATTGAATTTGAAGACGTTCAACTTTTTTTCATTTTTTCATTACAGCTTGCGACAGCTTGAGAAGCCACAACGGCATGCAATTCACAACACGCGATAGGGATAACGACCTGGATAAACGCAATTGTGCTGTTGAATTTACGGGAGCCTGGTGGTATAGGGCATGCCAGAATTCAAACTTGAACGGGAATTATTTCATAATCAATGCTTATAAAGGTGTGCGATGGATGAATTATCCCTCATCTGAATATATGAAAGAAACAACAATGAAGTTGACATGTGGATAACATACGGTGAATACGGTATGTGTGTATTGGTTAGGTTTTTTAGTCATGTCGTGTATTTAGTGAAATTCCGTCTTACTTACTACAATCTATATAATTCTTTAAGCCAGTATCATTACAGCATCTTTCATTTTATTTTATTTCCAATGGGTATAAATTAAGATAAAAAATAACACATTTTAACATAGTCATAATCATACATTATGAATAGCACTATAAAAGCTTTTGTATATTTTCAGTTAGTAGTGGTGGGTGCATGTGTTTTTATAATATTTTTTACAACTTTTCATACATATTTTTAAGAATCCTTTTTTGTTAAATCCATTCAACAGAATTTTTACGTATTTCATTTTAGGGAGTAAATTAATATTGATAAAATCTCGCCTTTGGTTGCTTAAATTGAAGTGTTTATCAATGGTAAATCCAATAATAGAAATCACAACATAAAATGTCTAAAGATTTGCAGGTTTGGAAAGTGTTCGTAATCATCTTTTATATCATTTATCATCATTCAAAATTTTCCAAAGTTTCAGAAAACTTTGATTTGGAATAAATGACAAATTTATGGTATAACTTCCACCTAAAGATTTTCTCATCATTTTCTAAAATAATATTAAAAACAAAAGAAAAAGAATAAAACAGAGAAAAGATTATCGTATTGTATTGTATCGTAATAATGCATGGTTAAATATCTTACCAACGCCTAACATCCTTAAAGACCATTGGATAATTCATACCACGTAAACGCCGTGTATAACTGTTTTCTTTTTTACATCTCATCAAATAAATTCAAACATTACAAAGACATTTACTTTAGCTTGCACCTTTGTTTTCTCTTTTTATATACAGTCTTTTCTATTTTTATCTCCTCATACCCATATTTCAACTGGTGTCGTAAGACTTACGAACTCTGACGGTGTGACGATGTTGTAGATTTTCAGCTTCTTTTCGTCCGACATGAATCTCCTTGGCGATTGTGAAACGCTTTTGAGTTGGTTGCTGCTTAGCGATTACGAACAGTGTACGTCATAGCGCTTTAGTGAAAGCGGCCCCTGTCGCTCATATAAATATTTGTAAACGCTACTACATGTATAAACGTCAATAAAGTTTTAGTGCGCTTAATATCCTTGATTATAAATCTCAGCTTGAACTTTATTCATTTTTCATTTTATTTATTTTGAATACATAATTCATAATAACGATCTTTGTAATGGTGGTAACACTTTTTAGCTCACCTGAGCAAAGCTCAAGTGAGCTATTGCCATAGCGCACCGTCCGGCGTCCGTCGTCTGTCGTCCGTCGTCTGTCGTCTGTCCGTCGTCCGTCGTAAACTTTTCAACATTTTCGACTTCTTCTCCAGAACCACTGAAAAGATTTTCATGAAACTTAGTAAGAATGAAGTACTCATGGTCCCCTACAAGTGTTGTTGTTTTTTCGTCTGGATCCATCAACAGGTGGCGCCACCACAGGCAGAAGTAGGTCACAGGGGGTACCCTCCTTTGACAAACTTCTTCTTCAGAACGGAAGCACGTATCGACAAACCGAAAGCATCAGGATGATCTAGAGAGATGTCTCAAGAAGTGTTGTTATTTTTGGTTCCACTCGGAAGTCAAATTTTTGACGCGTTTTTGACGTCTTTTCGGACTTTGTCAGAAATGCACATTTTTGCACTATTTCTTTAAATAACTCAAAATGTGTATGATTTTACACATTCATTTACTGCAAATTTATCACATCCAAGTTACTTAATGCTTTGATATGTATCTTATACTGAAATTTTAATTTTTGATTATTTATGAATTATTTTCTTATGTGAAAAGGAAAGGGGGGGTGATTTTCATACATATTCAACTTCTTCTCCAGAACTGCTGAACAGATTTTTATGAGTATTTTTTCAATCATGAATTTTTATGTTTACTGTGAACATGGACCCAAGGCTTGTGGGTTCAAGTTCTGGTACGTCTTTTATCTATATCAGGAATTTTGACCCTGGTAACTTTAGTTTCGTATAAGTTGGTACATGTTCATGTATGCAAGAGTTGTCTTTCTTTGATATTGATATATGTTTTTGAGGTTTAAATTTTTTGATTATCGATTCATTTGAATGTTATATATTTCAAATTATTAAATAAGTATGGAAAAGGAAACTAAATAATTTTAAAAAAATGAATAAGTATTTTCAAATTTATCTTGTGAAGACTTAGATATACAACTTGTAAAGGGTCTGATATTGATAAAGCATGGACTTTAGAGCTTTTGTAAAAATGAAAGGTATTTATTATTTTTTTCCGGCTATTTTGTTGATATATAAATAAGAGTCCCAAATTAGACATAATCTCTATTGACTCATTTGCTGAAGTGAACAAGGTACTAAAGCAACTATTCTTTTTTTCCATCTTCTTTTTTTCGGATTTTAACACTTTAGTTACGAGGAAGGTCTAATAAAGGAGGAATCCGTTTGTTGCTTGCAACAGTAGCCATCTACAGTTTTTGAGATTTTGAGTTGAAACTTGGATGGTAGGTTACTTATATGTAGCCATTGATGATGACCTAGTTTCAAGGTCAAATTATGATTCTCAAGGTCACAACAAAATTTTGCCTAAAAGAACAAAGACTATTTTACCTTGACAGATCAAACTTCATAAAAACAATCATTGATCCAAGCCCTTTCACCTTGACCTTGACCCAAGGTCAAATTCTCATTCTCAAGGTCACAACAAACTTTTTCATATAGAACAAAGACCATATGACCATGAGAGTTCAAACTTGGCACAAATATTCCTTGCATCAAGTCCTTTCACCTTGACCTTGACCCAAGGTCATTTGTTCGATTTCAAGGTTACAACAGACTTTTGTTGATAAAATATTGAGCTTTGAATAGATGAAAGGAATCTTGATGAAAATAAACTAAAATGCTTATCTTTCATCCATGACCTTGGTTCAAGGTCAAATAAACTTTTTCAAGGTCATAACAAACATTTACTCTTGAAGGATTGATAGGATTTTGTTATATTCATTATTCATCATTATAAGATATTCATTCTTCACACAGGTAGTACTTCTTATTTGAACTTTACATAGTAAGATAGATAACTCTTTTATTCTTTTTCTCTATTTCCTCTTTTTTTTTATCTTAGTAGCATTACTTGTTTGTACTGATATGCTGTTGTCATTCTCTATTTATAGAAATTTTCTCATTGCTAATTCATTGTGCAATTCTTTTTTGGATAGTGATTTTAAAGGATTCAAAATGAATAGAATATATCTATGAGTTTAAAGCCTTCTTAAACTTGAAAGGAATTTATCATCTTTTCCTCTTTTTTTGTCGATAAAAAGATAAGAGTGCCAAGTTATACATAAGCTCTTTTGACTCATTTGCTGAAGTGAATAAGGTACTAAAGCAACTATTCTTTTTTCATCTTCTTTATTCGGATTTTAACACTTCAATTCCGAGGAAGGTTTATAAAGGAGGAATCCGTCTGTTGCTTGCAAAAGTAGTCTTCTAGTTCTTCTTCTTATTATTATTCTTACCCCTCATCATTTCCATACACTTTATTCAAAGGTCTTTTAACACAGAACAAAAAGGATGGTACCGTTAGAAAGAGCATACAAAGATATTCTTAAACTATTTTTTGTTTGTCGATAAGTTCACCAATGCCCCCGCTGGAGGTCGCCAAATGTCAAATCTTTAAACTCCTATAACTTCTAAATTGGATTTAGGATTCGAACGAAATTTGTTTCAAATTATTCTTTGGAAAATTTGCAAACTTTTATACGCTTACATGCTCGATAAAATATTTACGGTTTTCGCGCTATTCTGTGTTGAAAATGAACCTTTAAATTGGCAAGATGCCAATTTCTACAGTATTTGAGATTTTGACTTGAAACGTGGATGATTATAGGTAATCATTACATGTTGACCTAGTTTAAAGGTCAAATTTTGATTCTCAAGGTCACAACAAAGTTTGGCCATAGAACAAAGACTATTTGACCTTGAGTTCAAACTTCATACATATTATCGTTAAACAAAGCTCTTGCTCCTTGACCCTGACACAAGGTCAAAATCTCATTCTGAAGGTCACAGCTAACGTTTGCCTATAGATCAAAGAATATTGACCTTCAGAGTTCATACTTTATACAAATAATGCATGGGCAAAGCTCTTTCACCTTGACCTTGACCCAAGGTCAAGTTCGCATTCTCAAGGTCACAATAAATGAGTTAAAGAAGATCCTGACGATAATCTCAACAGCACTCACAATAGAGCACAAAATTAAGCATCGACGGACCCCTAGCAAGCCAGAGGTTGGACCAGGTGCCCGGGAGGAGTAAGCATCCCCTGTTGGCTAGCCGCACCCGCCGTTGATGTTAATGAAGCATGGAAATGAAAATATATAAAATTCATGCACTGTCTGACGCTATGTCTTTATAGAAAGTGCTATAGCGACAATGTCAGGGAAGTATATTCAAAACACTTACTGTCAAACCCCTCGCGGGGAACTTTTTTACGATCTCCACACGGCAAAGGGCATAAGTGTGACACAAATGAGTTCAAGAAGACCCTGACGATAATCTCAACAGCACTCACAATAGAGCACAAAATTAAGGATCGACGGACCTCTAGCAAGCCAAAGGTGGAACCAGGTGCCCGGGAGGAGTAAGCATCCCCTGTTGGCTAGCCGCACCCGCCGTCGATGTTAATGAAGCATGGAAATGAAAATATCTAAAATTCATGCACTGTCTGACGCTATGTCTATATAGAAAGTGCTATTGCGACAATGTCAGGGAAGTATATTCAAAACACTTACTGTCAACCCCTCGCGAGGAACTTTTTTACGAGCTCCACACGGCAAAGGGCATAAGTGTGACACAAATGAGTTAAAGAAGATCCTGACGATAATCTCAACAGCACTCACAATAGAGCACAAAATTAAGCATCGACGGACCCCTAGCAAGCCAGAGGTTGGACCAGGTGCCCGGGATGAGTAAGCATCGGATTCCCCTGTTGGCTAGCCGCACCCGCCGTCGATGTTAATGAAGCATGGAAATGAAAATATCTAAAATTCATGCACTGTCTGACGCTATGTCTATATAGAAAGTGCTATAGCGACAATGTCAGGGAAGTATATTCAAAACACTTACTGTCAAACCCCTCGCGGGGAACTTTTTTACGAGCTCCACATGGCAAAGGGCAAAAGTGTGACACAAATGAGTTCAAGAAGATCCTGACGATAATCTCAACTGTTACAGCACTCACAATAGAGCACAAAATTAAGCATCGACGGACCCCAAGCAAGGCAGAGGTGGGACCAGGTGCCCGGGAGGAGTAAGCATCCCCTGTTGGCTAGCCGCACCCGCCGTCGATGTTAATGAAGCATGGAAATGAAAATAAATAAAATTCATGCACTGTCTGACGCTATGTCTATATAGAAAGTGCTATAGCGACAATGTTAGGGAAGTATATCCAAAACACTTACTGTCAAACCCCTCGCGGGGAACTTTTTTACGAGCTCCACACGGCAAAGGGAATAAGTGTGACACAAATGAGTTAAAGAAGATCCTAACGATAATCTCAACAGCACTCACAATAGAGCACAAAATTAAGCATCGACGGACCCCTAGCAAGCCAGAGGTTGGACCAGGTGCCCGGGATGAGTAAGCATCCCCTGTTGGCTAGCCGCACCCGCTGTCGATGTTTATGAAGCATGGAAATGAAAATATAGAAAATTCATGCACTGTCTGACGCTATGTCTATATAGAAAGTGCTATAGCGACAATGTCAGGGAAGTATATTCAAAACACTTACTGTCAAACCCTTCGCGGGGAACTTTTTTACGAGCTCCACACGGCAAAGGGCATAAGTGTGACACAAATGAGTTCAAGAATAAACTTTAGTCTATAAAACAAAGACTGTTTGACCATGAGAGTTCAAAATTTACACAAATATTCCTTGCATCAAACCCTTTCACCATGAACATGATGAACTTGACACAATGTCATTTGTTCGATTTCAAGATCATAACAAACTTTGGTTGATTAGATATTGAGATTTGCTCAGATTAAGATCACGCGTGATGAGAATAATTACAATACTTCTCTCTCATCCATGGCATTGGTTCAAGGTCAAATAATAATTCTCAATGTCATAACAATCATTTACTCTTGTAGAATTAACACTTTTTGTCCTATATTATTTATTCTTCACACAAATAGTCCTTAATTAAACTTAACATAGTATAAGAAAGGTAATTCTTTTCTTCTTGTTCTCTGTTTCTTTTTTTTTAATAGCATTACTTATCTGTACTTTCATGTTGTTGTTATTTTCTATTAATAGAAATTATCTCATTGCAAAATCATTGTGCAGCAATTCTGTTTTGAGAAAGTAATTGTAAAGAATTTGATATTGATAGAGCATGGAGTTTAAAGCTTTCGTAAAAATGAAAGGTATTTATCATTGTTTTCTTCTATTTTGTTGATAAATAAATAAGAGTCCCAAATTAGACAATAGCTCTTTTGACCCATTTGCTGAAGTGAAGAAGGTACTAAAGCAACTATCCTTTTTTCCATCTTCTATTTTCGGATTTTAACACTTCAGTTCCGAGGAAGGTCTAATAAAGGAAGAATCTATCTGTTGCTTGCAACAGTAGCCATCTAGTTATAGTTATTTTTAAAAATTACAATTATATCTTATGCATCGACTCAAATTTTTACATGGGACGCTCGTATGTGCGTCGGTATATTTTTTCGGTAGTGTAGCATCATATCCAAGCCATTTTGCTACGTCCTTTAGTACATTTAGGCTATAATTTTCACAGATTTTGGTCATATCACATTGCTAAGATCGAGGATCACTGACGAGGGTTAAATACCCGAAACGTGCATGTCTGGTCCATGATGTAAATTTATCTGCTTTTAAATATCAAATTATTCAAATTAACGTCTTCTAATTATTCAAAATGATACAAGTGGTTGTAGCTCGATACTGAAGTAAAAGTAACAAAAAGATTGGATATGGTTCCTTAAAGCTAAATTATCTACCTTTAAATTACTTCATAATCGTTGGGGAATCAAATCATCGGAGGTAAAATTAAAATAGATCATGAGGAAAACAGGGGAATCACGTTATCAGAGAACTGGTCAGCGTGGTCAATCGCCAAAATGTACAATTACGAGTCAGAAGTTGAGAGCACGTTGTCATGCGAATGGCTGCTCCATAGAATCATAGGTTGACTTATTTGGTAAGCACATCACACAGACAATGTTTGGTATAAATGGCGGAGTGCAGGCCCTTTTTACAACCTTCGTCTCAATAAATTCACAAACTTCAACTTTATAATATATATCATTTAGGTATGTAGAATTGTTTAAAACAATCACGATAAAACATTTAAAGTTTATTTATTTAACAATTTTAACTATTTATGTAGTTAAATTGTTGTTCTTTATCTTCACCTTAGAATTCATTATACATTGTAAATCCTTATTCATGTTTGTTAATTCATAATTTACAAAAAAAAACTTTGTCTCAATAAATTAACAAACTTCAACTTGGTATTATATATAATTTAGGTATGTAGAATTGTTTAAATACAATCACGAAATAACAATTAAATGAGTTTAAGAAGATCTTGACGATAATCTCAACAACACTCACCATAGAGCACAAAATTAAGCATCGACAGACCCCTAGCAAGCTAGAGGTAGGACCAGGTGCCCGGGAGGAGTAAGCATCCCCTGTTGGCTAGCCGCATCCGCCGTCGATGTGTAAGCATGAAAATGAAAATATATTAAACTCATGCACTGTCTGGCGTTATGTCTATATAGAAAGTGATATGGCGACAATGTCAGGGAAATATATTAAAAACACTGTCAAATCCCTCGCGGGGAACCTTTTTACGAGCTCCACACGGCAAAGGGCATAAGTGTGACACAAATGAGTTAAAGAAGATCCTGGCGATAATTACAACAGCACTCACAATAGAGCACAAAATTAAGCATCGACAGACCCCTAGCAAGCTAGAGGTGGGACCAGGTGCCCGGGAGGAGTAAGCATCCCCTGTTGGCTAGCCGCACCCGCCGTCGATGTGTAAGCATGAAAATGAAAATATATAAAACTCAAAAATGAAAATGAAAATATATAAAACTTAAAGTTTAATACTTTACAGTTTTAACTTATTATTTGTGTTGTTAATATTGTTATTTATCTTCACCTTATAATTCATTATACATTGTAGTTCTTATTCATGTTTGTTACTTCATAATTTAAAAAAAAAACTTTTTCTCAATAAATTCACAAACTTCAACCTGGTGTAACATATCATTTAGTGCTCAGGACGGAAAGTCTATGGCAATAGAGTCTAGAAATATACCAACGTTCATCAGCCCTCGCCGCACAAGCGAGTACCAAAACCTTGAGCGTTCCCCATATTTACCCAGAAATTCAAACTACATTCATCCGCCGACAAGTAACAACGAATGACAAACCCTTGTTTTACCCAGATATCAGGATACACACCATAATAATACGCCATCACTGTTCCCCTACGGAACCAGGAAACAATCATAAATCCACAACTTATAGATATCCGTTCTCTATTGATTTTAATATAAAAAAGCCTTTTATGCAAACAATAGCAGTGCGTTATTATGTAAAATTTATTATTTCAACATTGGGACAGAAATCAATACAACAGGTCACGTGTATTCAAAATTCAATATTAAAGATATTTTGTCTCCAATTTTATCGCTTTAATTTGACATGAAGCACCTCTCCGTTTGTTTGTGATTTCTTGGTTGTGCATTCCGCTGTTATTACCTATGTTTTCTTGGATGTGCGATCCGTTGTAATTGTTTTTGTTGTCTTTAGTGTGCGTTCCGCTGTAATTGTTTTTTGTTTTCTTAGGTGTGCGTTCCGCTGTAATTGTTTTTGTTGTCTTGGCTCTGCGTTCAAATGTGCAATTGTTTTGGTTTTTTGGGTGTGCGTTCGGATAACGTCTTGGGTGTGTGTTCGGATGTTTTCCTGGGTGTGCGTTCCGCTGTAATTGATGTTGTTATATTGGGTGTGCGTTCCGCTGTTATTGTTTTTGCTTCCTTGGTTGTGCGTTCCGCTTTTGACTGGGCTGCGCGTTCCGCTGTAATTGTTTTTACTTGTCTTGGGTGTGTGTTCCGCTGTTATTGTCTTTGTTTTCTTGGATATTTGTTCGACTTTTGTCTTTGATGTACGTTCCGCTGTAATTGTTTTTAGTGTCTTGAGTGTAAGCTCCACTTTAATTCTTTTTGTTGTCTTGAATGTGCATTCCGCTGTAATTGTTTTTGTTGTCTTGGATGTGCATTCCGCTGTAATTGTTTTTGTTGTCTTGGATGTGCGCTCAGCTGTAGTTGTTTTTGTTGTCTTGGATGTACATTCTGCTGTAATTGTTTTTGTTGTCTTGCATGTGCGTTCCGTTGTAATTGTTTTTGCTGTCTTGGATGTACATTCCGCTGTAATTGTTTGTTGTCTTAGATGTGCGCTCCGCTGTAATTATTTTTGTTGTCTTAGATGTGCGCTGCGCTGTAATTGTTTTTGTTGTCTTGGATGTGCGCTCCGCTGTAATTGTTTTTGTTGTCTTAGATGTGCATTCCGTTGTTTGTTGTCTTAGATGTGCATTCCGTTGTAATTGTTTTTGTTGTCTTGGATATGCGCTCCGCTGTTATTGTTTTTGTTGTCTTGGATGTGCACTCCGCTGTAATTGTTTTTGTTGTCTTGGATGTGCCTTCCGCTGTAATTGTTTTTGTTGTCTAAGATGTGTGCTCCGCTGTAATTATTGTTATTTTCTTAGGGTGAGTTCCGCTGTAATGGTTTTTGTTGTCTTAGATGTGTGCTCCGCTGTAATTATTGTTATTTTTTGGGGTGCGTTCCGCTGTAATGGGTTTTACTTGTCTTGATTGTGCATTCCGTTTTAATTTCATCGCGAAAATTGGTAAAATTAAGCCGAATTGTTACAGGTGTAACAAATATGTTTACAGGATGACTTCGAACACTAAAAAACAGGTTCAGGGAAAATGCTTACACATTCTTATCAAGGATAAATCAGGGAATTGGAAAATGTCGTGTAAATTAGGAAAACGAAGGGCATTTAGAATAATTAAAAGAAAGCAAGGGATCTCCATCAACACTCGATTGCAGCGCCCACCTCAAAACAAATAGAGTGGACAAGCACAGCAAGGGACGCAAAAGAGACAAACAGCACACAATTTATCCAGCATAGTAACATCTAACACAAAAAACTACCCATGAACCAACTAGACTGGTGGGTAATTATAAATAATATCAATATACATGTAGGACATTGAATTGTGCAAGTGAGGTTACCATTAGAACGTATTAGCGCATGGCATATCAAATTTAGATACATGTATATACCTAACATCAAGAGAAAAAATTTACGAATGTGTATTAAAATGACAAATATAGATAATGACCATATCCCTGTATACAGCACAAAATCGATAATTCAGAAAATCACAAACCGAAGGCATACAAAATCAGGATGAAACAGAAACCAAACCAAACAAACAAAAACTTCCACCACATGCAAAGAAGCGGAATCCCGCTATGAGAGTGAGACCATGTGCTCAAGAAGAGTAAGCATCTCCTGCTTGCATGCAACACCCGCCGCATCAATTCGGTAGAACTATCACATCCGGTAACTTCCATTTCGGAAGACATAGAGTACAGAGTACAATCTTTGGTTGGATGGTTCAAATGGTCTATGACAGAACATCATCCACCATTCTGGAGAGTGGGACATCATAGTGTAAGACGAGTTATATCAATAATATGGAAGTGCAATTTACATTATAAAGCAGATTTTATTCATTATGGAATAATTCTTTCAGTTCACATGAATGCTCTAACAATTGAATGATTTTATCTTTCATGGTATATTACAAAGCTCTTTGTAAATATCATTTTGTTCTTAGGTTGAAACACTTCGTATTATCAATCCATTTTCTTCTCAAAGTTTATTTCGTTGATCTTAAAAGACAAGATTTACATAAACATAAATCGATACATTAACATCATAACGTTGCAGTATATGCGCTTTTGGACAAGAAAAAGGAAGAGAAAGACGATAAAATGAGGAAAATCGCAGTCATCATCATCTAAACACAATTTAAAGTATTTATGATACCCGATATCATACACATTTTGTCCAATTTTATGATATGGTAGGATCCGTTTTAGGTATGATAATGTATCATGTTAACAAAAATGTTGTCTCGGTCTTTTCAAAATTCGAGATATTCAGGACAGATTTGACACCTTATCCTAACATCTCATATACATTTTATATTCTTTTATCTGATAGAATATTGTATTAAAATGCAGGTTAATCAGTCATCATTATATATCCGAAACATATGTCTGGTGCAATAAATTTGGTTCTATAGAACATACATTTCAATATTGACAATTTTATCAATAATATGGAAGTGCAATATACATTATAATGCGATTTTATTAATTATGAAATAATTCTGTCAGTTCACATGAATGCTCTAACAATTGAATGATTTTATCTTTCATGGTATATTACAAAGCTCTTTGTAAATATCAATTTGTTCATAGGTTGAAACACTTTGTATTATCCATCTTTTTTCAAAGTTTTGGTCGTTGATCATAAAAGACAAGATTTACATAAGCATAAACCGATACATTAACATGATGACGTTGAAGTATATGCGCTTTTGGACAAAAAAGGGGAAGATACAGACGATAAAATGAGGAAAATCGCAGTCATCATCATCTAAACACAATGGAAAGTATTTTTGATCAGTCATTTAATTATGGTGTCATTAAGTGATTTCTTAAAGCGACTGATTGATTAGTGTCGAAATAATATTACTCATTACAATTTATTAGTAAATGGTAGAAATTCCGGACGATCTCTGACCTCAGACAACATTTTTTAAGATCCAACTTGTTTTTAAGACTTATGTACCCAGCATGATATTCAGTTTTCAATAGATACGGTTTGATGATGTTCACACAGCAAAGATCAACCTCCCAGTGTAGAAATGTCGATAAAATTAAAAAAAAAATGCGAGTTAAAATAGAACTGTATGGTAGAGCATGTCTACGTGTCAAGATGTAAGTTTCCCCTCCTTTGTTTTATTCTAACAAAATTGAAGAATATCATTCTTTAGAATGAGCTAATGTCGGGAACATGAGAATATGTTTGCAAGAGCTTCCATCTGTTTTGTCATTAAATGCGTGGGTACAACGTAATATAATACAACTTTTTTATTGTGATTTCATATATAAATTGCGTTTATAATGTATAATGCCATCATGCTTAGTATATATATAGAAACAATATGTTTACTTAGAAAATTTATGTGAAGCACAATTCAGTGGCGGATTTAGAAGGGGGCCAGGGTGCCCGGTACCCAATTTTTCACCTAGTTATTGATTCAGAATACTCCTTTTATCCTTAATCTCTTTACTTATGGGGAATTTCTCGGCTCGCTTTGCTCGGCTATAGGGATCCGTCACATACACCCTGCAAAAATTTGAGGTTTCCCCAGTTGCATGTTTACTGGAAACCATGAGACACATAATGAGAGACAATTAAATCCCTAATTCTCCCCCATAAGTGACCTATCTAACCCAGAAACAACTCTTGAGTTTCCTTATATAGTGTGACAAGCAGAATGGTACCATGTACGTGACAAGCAGAAAGGAGAATATATATGTGGCCGGTATAACCCGAGAACTAAATTCTGTTATCGGAGCAGACGCTCTTATCGACTGAGCTAACCGGACACGATATCCAAACCGTCATAATGGAAAATGTGACCGGTTTTGGAATTAATCCCGGCCGAGACCCTCGATCTATTTTGCTAACATGTCCAACGGTCTGACCGACTGAGCTAACATGCAGGCAGGATACCTCGAATTTATTTTATGGTCAACATGGTCAATTGTATTACATTAAGCCATAATCAAGAAAAGATGAACATTTTTTTCTAATATAGAACTATATACTGTAGAGTTTGTGGAGAGTCTCCACAATTAATTATATTTATCAAAAATATTTTTGGAGTTCCCTCCTTTGTTGAAGGAGCACCAAACACCTTTAAAAAACTATCTAAAATATGTATCTGAATCATTGAATCTCTTCCCTCTGTGTCTTGATAAACTTCCCGTAATTCTCAATATATGTTCATGATTCTGTAAAACGAATCTATCATAAGGTATTTCTAATAAAGCGCGGACCATCGCAAATGTTCGTGTCCGAGGAAATTCGGGTTTCTACCGACATCCAGCTTGCGCTGTCTTTTCAAATCCAAATTAAGACTAGTGTCATGATCGCAAAAATTTTAAACTCTGACACATATCTCAAATAGGCTTATTTTTATCACCGACTCTACAAATCTGCAAATCGAACTCCCGTTCGTCCACGATCAATTAACATATATTTCATTAAATTTTGCTTTTGCTATTATTTCTATCACCTCTCAGCTGTAGTGTATAGTATGTGGACTTGTACAGTCTTTTATAATTTTAAAATCGGTAAATTAATTTTACTCGAAAACTAATTAAAGTTAAGATACTGAAAAAAAAATTCCTGAATTCTTGCGCGAGATACGATAGAATATATAAGATTCGCTTTGCCTGATAAAATTTGTCTGATACGATGTCTGATAAAATCTGTCTGATACGATGTCTGTTAGGATTTCTGATACGATAGGATGCAGTCGTATTAGACATCAGACATCGTGCAACAGACATCAGACATAGTGCATCAGACATCAGACATCGCGCATCAGACATCAGACATCGTGCATCAGACATCAGACATCGCGCATCAGACATCAGACATCGCGCATCGCGCATCAGACTCTATCAGATCGTATCCTATCGTATCCTATCAGACAAAGTGACAAAGATAGCGATGGACGTACTGTATATACTTATTATTCGACAGTAATTGAAAGTTATCATACTGAAATTTGAACTTTTTACGATGCATTGATATTTAAATATCACTGTTCCAAGAAGTGACATCAATACGTATACGTTGAAATAATGACGTTTCCCTGCATTTTGTATGAACGTGAAATCATTGATCTGTTTTTCAAGCTGATACAACCTCCACAAAAGACGTAATATATGAGAAAAAAGGTTATGGAACGCAAGAAAATGTTTAGAGCACAGAAGATGATAATTTGATAAAAAGAGGATGGTTTGGACTACATGAGAAAGCATAATCGAATGATCTATACGTTCTAAAATGAAATTCTTAATGTGTGTTCTGCGAACCGATAGAATAGGACCAGGGAATAATTTGAGCGCATGATTGCCTAGTTTATTCTGAATTATGAATTTTTGGGCAGATTTACATACAATAGATGACTTATGCACCAATGTGATTTCAAATTTATAGACAGAACAAGAGGTAAAAAATGATAAATCGTTTGTATCTTTTCCGTCTCGTGCTGTACTCGTCTTTTGTTATTTTTGCAACGGGTGTTTTGGAGTTCTGCTGTTGATGCTGCGGCGGGGTCTTGTTGGAGATCTCCTCCCTTCTTTTCTATAGAACCAAATTTATTGCACCAGACATATGTTTCGGATATATAATGATGACTGATTAACCTGCATTTTAATACAATAGTCTATCAGATAAAAGAATATAAAATGTATATGAGACAAAGGAGGGGACCTACGGTCGATACGGGGAACTCATCATGTCCCACTCTTCAGAATGGTGGGTGATATTCTGTCATAGACCATTTGAACCATCCAACCCAAGATTGTACTCTATGTCTACCGAAATGGAAGTTACCAGATGTGACAGTTCTACCGAATTGAAGCGGCGGGTATTGCATGCAAGCAGGAGATGCTTACTCTTCCTGGGCACCTGGTCTCACTTCCATATCGGGAGTTCGCTTCTTTTCATATAGTGGAGGTTTTTGTTTATTTGCTTTGGTTCCTGTTTTGTCCTGATTTTGTATGCATTCGGTTTCTGATTTTCTGAATTATCGATTTTGTGTTGTATACAGGGATATGGTCATTATCCATATTTGTCATTTTTACCACTGTTCATGTGTCACTGCTGGTGGACAAATTGTCCCCGAGGGCACTTGTCCGGCAGTCTTTTGCTTAAATGAATAGAACTCAAGAGACCTACAAAGTGGCTGGGGTGTCACCCACTATAAAAAGGCCCCAACCTGTTGCTTCTACGGACACATACGCAACAGGTAACTTAGGAGTCCCTAGAGTTAGTTTACATGATATTAGAAATGAAACATTTGTAGTAATGAGTTAAAGAAGATCCTGACGATAATCGCAACAGCACTCACAATAGAGCACAAAATTAAACATCGACGGACCCCTAGTAAGCTAGAGGTGGGACCAGGTGCCCGGGAGGAGTAAGCATCCCCTGTTGGCTAGCCGCACCCGCCGTCGATGTTAATAAAGCATGGAAATGAAAATATATAAAACTCATGCACTGTCTGACGTTATGTCTATACAGAAAGTGCTATGGCGACAATGTCAGGGAAGTATACTTGTCAAAATTTCTAACTTACCATTCTACGGGTATGGATTTTCGTTAATGTGGAATTCAAATTATTTTAACGATAATTTGATTTGATATACAACATTTCACTCTTTACTTTAAAATCCAGAAAAATGAAATTTCTTTCAACGGAAACAGACCGTGACGAAATTTGAATTTTGAACGCTTTTCATGAATTTCGCGTATTTTATCGGAAAATTACAATCAAACCACTTTTAAAGAATTGTTTATACCAAATTTGATAAGAAAAACATAAATGAAACGGAATGCATTAATTACAAAAGCGATAAAAAGCAAATGAAACTTAACGAATTTTCCATAAAATGGATGCTTGCTCATAACTCTTGTTAGTGGTGCGTAAAATGAGCTTCCATTAACCAAATATCTATTTATAGACTAACTTTTCAAGAAAAATGGCATAGCACAGGAAAAAATTAAATATCGCATTCGCAGGAAATGTTTCAACACAAAAATTCTTACCCGGTATATCAATGATACCGGAAGTGTTATTGACTCGCAATGCATCAGAAAATTTGTAAGCATATCACGACGAAATAACAGTTTCAATCGCCGATATTTCAAAATCCGAAAAACGAATCGCATGATAACCGTAGGAACTTTTCTATTATAGCCTTTTTCAGTCAAGAGACAAAGTTTTCTTACAAACCGGAAGCGGATGATTTTTTGCTAAAATGCTCTAGAATTTGAAGATACACATCGCAGGATGATCATTAATTCATTTACACTTTAAAAATCTTTCTTTAATATTATAAATATAGATATTAATCAATTGATTTCTACTTATTGTGATATTGAAGTAACTGGAAAAATGTAAGTTAGAAATTTTGACTAGTATATATTCAAAACACATACAACCATGAGTTTTGGCATAAACATGCAGGTGGGTATATTAAAATCAAGCCCTGTAAGATTGAAGTGGTCGATATACTAAAAGAGCACCAATTTTCACCAATCGATTGCTCAATTTCTAAGTGCGGCATGAAGAACTGCAAAACTTGTAACATCCTAATAACTTCATTCTCAAGTAATGTCACAAAACAAACATTTAACACTCATAGTTTTGAAAACCTTAACTGCATGACATCTAATGTTGTGTACGGAATAGAGTGCTCACTTTGTGGATTGATTGATGTGGGTGAAACCAAAGGTAAGCTCCGAACCAGAATCTCAGGACACCGGTCAAAAATAAATAATAAAGGAACTCCTTTATCGACATTTTGACAAGGCCGATCATTCTGTTTTATCTATGAGAGTCAGAATCCTGGAGAAAATATATCACCCCACAAACAATCCCAATTTGAGCACACCTTTCCGTCGCAACAGAGAAGAGTTCTGGATAAAAAATCTTAACACTGCAGCGCCCTATGGATGCAACGATAACATCAGCACCATAGGAAACAAGTCCTGGTTGTCAATCGGTAAATGTGACTAGCTTATTCAACAGACCACAAAGAAGACCTCGAAGTCATAGCATTCGAAAATATAATAGGCCTGAGATACATAGTTTCTCCTTCGGTGACTTGGGTTTGACAGTAAGTGTTTTGAATATATTTCCTTGACATGGTCGCCATAGCACTTTCTATATAGACATAACGTCAGACAGTGCATGCATTTTATATACTGTGTTCTTTATCGTGCATTAACATCGACGGCGGGTGCGGCTAGCCAACAGGGGATGCTTACTCCTCCCGGGCACCTAATCCCACTTCTAGCTTGCTAGTGGTCCGTCGGTTCTCAACATAGTGCTCTATTGTGAGTGCTGTTGAGATTATCGTCAGGATCTTCTTTAACTCATTGGTTCCATTTTTGAATGAGTCTCTAGGCCTGCATTATATTCGTACCAAATTATACTCGGTTCCTTTACGGAAGTTACACGAAATCTACGAATATACGAAGGACCTCACATATACCGATACACGTTCCCCAGAATACAGACTACAAGGAGTCATCTTGGACATTTCTACTTTTCGTTTATTTCAAGCAGTTAGATCAGATAAATCAGCGGAGAAAACAAACCGCCCTTTCATTAAAGTAAGATTTTCAAACAAAGGTATTGATAAATTGAATCTTGGTCAAATTTTGAATCACAAAACCGTCAGAGAAAAAAACCCACCATATTTCAAAAGAAAAGAAACTCCTTGTATTTCCTATAGCTACACACCAACAGATGCATCTAAAATTAAAAATTACAAACGATTCCTGCAGTGTATTGATTTAAGTAATCCCTCACTACATCCACTTCCCTGCTAATGTTCTTCATCGGATTTCAACTACTCTCCTTGTGGACACGTTATTACTGGTGACCGTAGTATAGTCAAGAACGACAAGTTGAGAGAATTGTTAAAAAAAAGGGTCCCAAATACAGAGAAAGTATGTCCTTTACATGGAACCAAAATGTCAAAATTATCATGGACTCTTGTGAGGAATATGCACGACGTTGGGCAAAGAAAGAGGATGTACAGCTCGAGATCCTTTCCGAATGGATAAAATCCATCAGAGGGTTACTTTTATCTAGAATAAACCGATTAAAATCAACTGTGAACACCAGATTCGAGTCTATATTTAAAGACCCTGATGTTATCACAGAGCTTACCTACCTCCAAGAACATTATGTCATCACACCAGCGGACAAAGCCTCAAATAATTACACATTTACTTGCAAAATTACTATTTCGACAGTCTAGTTAAAGAGTTGGGTTTAAATTCGACACCTGGAAATCCCACTTACAACCCAACAAACCTTTCTGCCTCTGAAATAATAGATAACCACAATTCAGCTCTTGCTTCATTTGGCTTCGACATTAACAATTTGGAGTTAGATTTGCCATACTTATACTGCATACCTGAAATGCATAAGAATCCGTACAAACAACGTTTCATCGCTGGTTCCTCAAAATGTTCTACCAAATTTGTATCGATCTTACTCATCAAAGTTTTATCTGAAATCAAATCTGGGCTTCACAAATATTGTTCGACAGTATATTATCGCAGTGGTATCAACCAGATGTGGATTTTAAAGAATTCGAAGGAACTTTTAGAACATCTGAAATCCACTCATTTTAGTAGAGTCCATTCGATCAAAGCCTTTGATTTTTCGACACTTTACACTACATTCCACATTCTAAATTGAAAGAAAGACTCGCAAAAGTTATAAGTAATGCGTTTACAAGTAAGAACGGTAATCGCAAATACAAATTTATTGTTGTTTACTATGACAAAACCTACTTTGTAAAAGAAAAGTCCGATTCTGAAAATAAGTACACTGAAACAGACATTATTCAGATGTTAAACTTTCTGATCGACATCATTTTTGTGGTGTTTGGAGGAAAGGTCTTCCAGCAAATTGTCGGAATTCCAATGGGGACCAATTGTGCCCCACTCCTTGCCGACATTTTCCTTTACTCGTACGAAGCTGAATTCATTCAATCTCTGGTCTCTGAAGGGAAAAGATACTTAGCTTCTGACTTCAACTTCACTTACAGATACATAGACGATGTGTTTTCCATCAATGATCCAGAATTCGCGGATTACCTGAGCAGTATCTATCCTTCAGAGCTTGAAGTCAAAGAAACTACAGAGACAAATAATTCAGCATCCTATTTGGACATAATGTTGTCCTACGACACTGATGGTCACATGAACACCTCACTCTATGACAAACGTGACGACTTCAATTTCAGCATTACAAACTTTCCTATTCTGAGTAACAACATCCCTTCATCGCCTGCTTATGGCGTGTTCATATCTCAGTTGATACACTATGCCAGAGCAAGTACCAAATATACGGATTTTGTTCTGAGAGCTAGGCGTCTTTCAGATAAGCTTCTCATTCAGGGATATGTTTGTGACCGACTAACATCGTCACTGAGGTCGACGGTCTACGGTCGATACGGGGAACTCGTCATACACTATGATGTCCCACTCTCCAGAATTGTGGGTGATATTCTGTCATAGACCATTTGAACCATCCAACCCAAGATTGTACTCTATGTCTTCCGAAATGGAAGTTTTCGGATGTGACAGTTCTACCGAATTGAAGCGGCGGGTGTTGCATGCAAGCAGGAGATGCTTACTATTCCTGGGCACCTGGCCTCACTTCCATATCGGGAGTTCGCTATTTTTCATATGGTGGAGGCTTTTGTTTGTTTCCTTTGGTTCCTGTTTTGTCCTGATTTTGTATGCCTTCGGTTTTTGATTTTCTGAATTATCGATTTTTTTGCTGTATACAGGGATATGGTCATTATCCATATTTGTCATGCCATGAAAGATAAAATCATTCAATTGTTAGAACATTCATGTAAACTGACAGAATTATTTCATAATTAATAAAGTCTGCTTTATAATGTAAATTGCACTTCCAAATTATTGATATAACTCGTCATACACTATGATGTCCCACTCTCCAGAATGCTGAACCATCCAACCAAAAATTGTACTGTATGTCTTCCGAAATGGAAGTTACCGGATGTGATAGTTCTACCGAATTGATGCGGCGGGTGTTGCATGCAAGCAGGAGATGCCTACTCTTCCTGGGCACCTGGTATCACTCCCATTTCGAGAGTCCGCTTCTTTTCATGCGGTGGAGGTTTTTGTTTGTTTGCTTTAGTTTCTGTTTCATCCTGATTTTTTATGCCTCCGGTTTGTGATTTTCTGAATTATCGATTTTGTACTGTATACAGGGATATGGTCATTATCCATATTTGTCATTTTAATACTTTGAAAATGGTAAAAATGGATAGAAAAAATACACATTCGTAAATTTTTCTCCTGATGTTTGGTATATATGTTACAGGGAATAAGTGTAATCAGGAATTTTATGTAATTCCTGAAAGGTTCTGTGATTACGTGTAATTCCTGGTCATTTTAGGGATTACATGAAATCCCCAACAGTTTAGGGATTACATGTAATTCCTAATATATTTTAGGATTTTTACACTTATTTCCTGACGGTAAAAAATCATATAAAAATGATGAAATTGCGATATGATAGATATTTTACGTGTTCGTAATATAAAATCCTATTACTGAAAGAGAAAAAAATGGTTACGTTTATGACCAGAGATGCTTTTAAGGCTGATTATGTTAATTTAAGATTGATGGGAAATTGATATGTTAGAAAAACTCTTGAGCGGACAATTCGGTTGCACAGATATATTCTGCCCCACTGATATGACTGTAATACATGTAATCGGTAAAATTGTATGCATAGAATCTTGATTTGACTATGTAACTCAATACAGCCATTGTACCAAAGTGCCATGGTGATCGCTTCATCCCAAAATCTGTTCTTTGCATCTATTCTATTTCAATGAAACTTGTTGCAATATATCTTACAATGTAGTTTTTAGATGTACACGAAAGAAAGGGATATCATTTTTTACCGGGAAATTTACATAGATTTGTTTTATGGACCTTGATACTCAGTCTGGTGGTTTATGCTTGCTGTCGGACGGGGAAATCCGTTGCCTCGCAAAAAAGTAAATATGAATATATCTATATATTTAGACATCAGATAATAAATAGATGAAAATTAGAACATTTTTATCATTTCTTTTTTGCCCATTATCAAGATACGTTAATGATGTTTAAATATTGATATTTCCGACTGAATCTTTCGATATATGTTTTATAGTACTTTGACCATCAATTTTGTTCGATGGTTTGTTTTATGCCCATTTTGCATAGATAGTGAAAAACATGATAAATCAACTTCGAAATTCGGGGAATACTTTGATAAAAATTACCTATTCTAGTTTGAATATTCTCACTTATTTGGCATAATCAGTTATGGGTACTTGACAGAGAGGATATTCAGCATCAACTTAGCCAAAAATAATAGATTTTCAATATGAAAATAAGGAGAAATTAAGGTTAGGAAATAAGTGTAGAAATGCATGAAAAATTCAGGATTAACATGAAATATCTGGCCTATTTCAGGAATTACATGTAATAACTAATCGAAACAGGGATTACACGAAATTCCTAAATTTCAGAAATAACATGAAATCTCTGATTACACTTATTCCCTGTAACATATACATGTATCTAAATTTGATATGCCATTCGCTAATACGTTCTAATGGTAATCTCACTTGCATACTTTAATGTCCTATATTGATGTTATTTAGAATTACCGATCGGTCTAGTTGGTTTATGGGTAGTTTGTTGTGTTAAAGGTACATAAGGTCTCGTCAAGATCAAACCATGAATCAACTATTTTTGTCAAAATTTTAACGCAAACGAGTCTATCATGCTTAGAAATTAGAAACTGGCTGGTTACAATAGTCACGTATGCCCTCACTACCGAGCTATGATCAATTATTGCTTATAAAATGGGTACCCTAATATAACCTACTTTTCTCCGTAGAAGACCGATTGCGAACACGTGTAAGCAGTTATTTGCATAAGGCCAGTACTGTATCAAAACAGAACAACATATGGCTGACGGATAACACGTGGGACGAAAATGAATCGACAATCGGTGTTATCAAAATCTGAAAAGAGACATGTAATGAACAAATAGTATCGGCTTGGTATTGGAAAGTTATAGAGACCTAGCTTAGAGGACGACGGTGAAATTAAAACTCTGACAAGTCCGAGGGAAAATTACCTAAAGGGATCTACAGTGTACATGTACATGTATAGTTGTCGTTTATTTTTATCTATGAGAAGTATATATATAAGTTAAACGTGTATATATATCCACAGTAATTTTGATATGTATATATATAATATATATATATATTCACAGTCTAAATCAAATATTAAAAAACGAACAAAAAATCATAACTAAATAAAGGTTAATTTTCATTCAGGATTTGGTAAACAAACGCACATGTGTATAGCAGACTACACCTGCCTCCCATTCAAGCCGTCATACACTATTACACGTTGTTAGTCATTTGAAAGTGTTCGATTATCCATGTTCAAAATGGTGATTTGAATGGAACATGATATCTATACATGATATCAACTTTGTATTTGCAATTATTGAAATATTAGTGAGTTAGTTTTTAGAGAGAATTTCAAAAAGACTGTATACGTGGTTTACTACATGTTTCGTAGTAATCCTACGATGTGAAGTTCATTCAAGCGATTGGCTGATCATGGTAGCGTGTTCACTTTGACCTTGGCAAATGTTACATATTTCTACATACTGTATATGCAAATAACAATTTCCGATGTTTACCGAAATCGTTTGTATTAGAGAGTAAAAGCGTCTATAAAACAAAAATGTGAGAGATATTTTATGTAAGTAATATATAGATGTTCAAATGTTAGTATTTAGAAGCTTTTTACGGTAAAACTTCATTATTGACAGTTTAATCCCTGTTAGACTATGTGTACCTTTAAATGTTTCTATGCTGTATAAATTTGGTGTTGTTTGTCTCTTTTGCGTCCCTTGCTGTGCTTGTCCACTCTATTTGTGAGCGCTGCAATCGAGTGTTGTTGGAGATCCCCTGCTTTCTTTTAATTATTTTAAATGCCCTTCGTTTTCCTGATTTACACGACATTTTCCTATTCCCTGATTTATCCTTGATGAGAATGTGTAAGCATTTTCCCTGAACCAGTTTTTTAGTGTTCGAAGTCATCCTGTAAACATATTTGTTACACCTGTAACAATTCGGCTTAATTTTTACAAATTTTCGCGATGAAATTACAACGGAATGCACAACCAAGACAAGTAAAAACAATTACGACGGAACGCACACCAAAGGCAATAGCGGAAATCACACCCAATGAAACAAAAGCAATAACAGCTGAACGCACACCCAATATAACAACATCAATTACAGCGGAACGCACACCCAATATAACAACATCAATTACAGCGGAACGCACACCCAGGAAAACATCCGAACATACACCCAAGACGCCATCCGAACGCACACCCTAGAAAACCAAAACAATTACAGCGGAACGCACACCAAAGACAACCAAAACAATAACAACGGATCGCACTACCAAGAAAACATAGGTAATTACAGCGGAATGCACAACCAAGAAATCACAAACAAACGGAGAGGTGCTTCATGTCAAACTTCAGCGGTAAAATTGGAGACAAAATATCTTTAATATTGAAATTTGAATACACGTGACCTGTTGTATTTATTCAAGCCCCAATGTTGAAATAACAAATTTTCCATAATAAAGTACTGTTATTGTTTGCATAAAAAGGCTTTTTTATATTAAAATCAATAGAGAATGGATATCTATTGGTTGTGGATTTGATTGTTTCCTGGTTTCATAGGGGAACAGTGACGGCGGATTATTATGGTGTGTATCCTGATATCTGGGTAAAAGAAGGGTTTGTCATTCGTTTGTGACTTGTCGGCGGATGAATGTAGTTTGAATCTCTGGGTAAATATGGGGAACGCTCAAGGTTTTGGTACTTGCTTGTGCGGCGAGGGCGGATGAACGTTGTGTATGTTTCTAGACTCTATTGCCAAAGACTTTCCGTCCTGAGCTCTAAATGATTTGTAACACCAGGTTGAAGTTTGTGAATTTATTGAGACAAAGTTTTTCTAAATTATGAAGTAGCAAACATGAATAAGAACTACAATGTATAATGAATTCTAAGGTGAAGATAAAGAACAATATTAACAAAACAAATAATAAGTTAAAACTGTTAAATAACTAAACTTTAAATGTTATTTCATGATTGTATTTAAACAATTCTACATACCTAAATGATATGTAATACCAAGTTGAAGTTTGTGAATTTATTGAGACATTTTTTTTTAATTATGAATTAACAAACATGAATAAGGATTTACAATGTATAATGAATTCTAAGGTGAAGATAAAGAACAGCAATTAAACAACACAAATAAGTTAAAATTGTTAAATAACTAATTAACGTGATTGTATTTAAACAATTCTACATACCTAAATGTTATATAATACAAAGTTGAAGTTTGTGAATTTATTGAGACGAAGGTTGTAAAAAGGGCCTGTACTCCGCCTTTTATAACCAACATTGTCTGTGTGATGTGCTTACCAAATTAGTCAACCTGGGTTTCTATGGAGACAACGTGCTCTCATTTTTGACTCGTAATTGTACATTTTGGCCAATCGATCGCGCTGACCAGTACTCCGATAACGTGATTCCCCTGTTTTCCTCGTTATCTATTTTAAATTCTACCTCCGAAGATTTGCTTCCCCAATAATTATGCACTAATTTAGAGGTAGATAACTTAGCGTTAAGGAATTCTATTCAATGTTAATTTTACTTCCATATCGAGCTACAACCACTTGTATCATTTTCAATAATTAGATTATCTATTGTATTAGTAAATATGCCGACGCACATACAAGCGTCCCATGTAAAATAATTAAAACACGGTACAGAGTCTATGCATATAATATAATTGTAATTTTAAAAAATAACTATAATGATAAGGCAACATATATGAACAACACATAGTACATTATATCATCGTGTTTTATGTTTTAATACAAAACTACTCTCGTAATACACGGAAAATGTCGGAACGAAAAATGTTTCTCGTGCTTTCGATTTATGATTAAAGAACATTCTAATACATTATAAGTAGGAAGGTTGTGCGCACGTAATCTGGATAACCACACCATATTGCTGTTGGCAAATAGCCGTCCAAAGTCGGCGCCGGGTGCGCATTAGTCCCCTTCCGTCTATGTATTGTCATCTATAATTGATATTTCTGTACGTCGGTTTCGTATGATGTTCTAGTGAATATTGTCGTGTTTTTTTTTTTGCCGTTTGTAGTTTTGTCTGATGCAATGTCTGGATAACTTTCTTGTGAGTTTTTTTCGCTGTGTGAGTACAGGGTGGTCATGCTGGAGATCATTCCTTTTTCTTTATATTTTGATTCGGATAACGTTCTCCAAAGGAAGCTAGTACTCACTCAAGTACATGTAGCACTAGGATGACTTGAAGGCTTTATCAATTTCCTTTTTATCAGCTCCATTAAAATTATTCGTAGTCAGAATATCGACGTTTTTCTTCATTACCAACAGTCATGACTGCCGGTATACTGGAATCATTGAACGGATATGATATCTCTGTGCAATATGATTGGTCGACAATAACCAAAAATTGACCATGGTCTCGAATAAGCGAAAGCACCTCGCATCTCAGTCCTATTTCATATTCAGATACGTAGATGACGTGTTGTCCATCAATAATTCAAACTTTAAGTATAATCTGCATGAAATCTATCCTCATGATCAAGGAAATAGACGGAGCGACAAATCGGCTTCGTTTCTGAATATGTATATACTTTTATCTTTCGACGAAAATGGCCATTTGAAAAAATCACTGTATTAGAAGAACGATGACTTAAGCTTCCACTCACTTTTCATAAGTAGCAACATTCTACATTATTTTACTACGAATCTCGTAGTTGCTAGAAAAGTTTCTAGTAATTACGAGAAAAAAATTCTCATATTTACGAGAAAAGTTTCTCTTTGAACTTAACGAGAGAAAAAAGCTATATATTTTCATTCAAATTCGATGAAAAGTGGAAAAACTCAATTATCTTACCACATTTGAAACTTTAATTACGTGAAAAATATTGTAGACTGTAAAACATAATTTGAAAGATAAAGCTTGATATTTGCATTTATCTGTGGGGTTGGGGGGCCATAATAGGTATTTTTATGGAAATATGGTATCCCTCTATGGATCCGATTTCTCCAAGACACCAAAGAACTTATGGGATTTGAAAGTATTTTCTGAAAGTATAAAGGACCTACTCTAAAAGAAGGGAGGGGATAGCCAATAAGACCCTGCTGCAGCACCAACAGCAAAACACCAAAACACCCGATGCAAAAACACAAAAGACGAGCATAGCATGAGACGGAAAAGAGACATACGACATGTAAACATCAAACACAAAAGACTGCACATAAGCCGACGAGACCAATGGGCAACCGATGCTGACTTTGGACGGCCATCTGTCACGCAAGTAGCAAATGGTGTGGTTATCCTGGATTACGTGCGCACAACCCTCTCACTTCTCCAAATACCCAGAGGTCTGGACGAACGCACAATTGTGGTGTAAAACAACCTCCCCACTGTAAGATGACCTCACACAAGCAAGATCGCAAAACGCAGAGTCACCAGCAACACAGATGAATATGTAAATGGATATTAAAAAGAAAAATGAAAATTTGCGATTGCGAGGTATTACAAGTTACATAATGTGTAGTTTACCTGACAGGTAAACAACACACTATGGCACGAAAATATTTTGCCAACTGTATGATTCTGTCACCATTTTCATGCTTAAAACAAAATGGCGTCCGAAGCAAATGTTTGTTTTTTTTCCGTTGCTTGAATTATAAATTGTTATCTGTATTAAAAGCATCGTAATTAAAAAGGGTGTATTCAAAAGGAATAAACTGAAAAATCAATTAATTTCAAGCTGAGATTTATAATCAAGGATATTAAACGCACTAAACATTATTGGCGTTTATAGTAGCGTTTACAAATATTAATATGAGCGACAGCGGCCGCTCTCATTAAAGCGCTATGACGTACGATGTTCGTAATCGCTAAGCAGCAACTCAAAAGCGTTTCACAATCGCCAAGGAGATTCATGTCGGACGAAAAGTAGCTGAAAATCTACGACACCGTCACGCCGTCAGAGCTTCGTGTGCCTTACGACACCAGTTGAAACATGGGTATAATAAGATAAAAGTCGAAAATTATGTATATAAAAAGAGAAAATTAAAGTGTAAATTAAAGTAAATGTCTTTATAATGTTTGAATTTATTTGATGAGATGTAAAAATGAAAACAGGATATAAGTTATTCACGGCGTTTCCGTGGTATGAATTATCCTATGGTCTTTCGTGATTTTAGGCGTTGGTAAGATATTTAACGATACATTATCACGATACAATACATAACTATAATCTTTTCTCTTTTTTATTGTTTTCGTTTGGTTTTTTTATATTATTTTAGAAAATGATGCGAAAATCTTTAGGTGGAATGATGATAAATGATATAAAAGATGATTACGAACACTATTTCATAACTTGCAAATCTTAAGATATTTTATGTTGTGATTTCTATTATATTGGAATTACCATTGATAAACACTTCAATTTAAGCAACCAAAGGCGAGATTTTATCAATTCTTATTTATTCCCTAAAATGAAATACGTAAAAAAAACTTCTGTTGAATGGATATAAAAAATATGATTCTTAACATTATAAATGAAAAATTGTACAAAATATTATAAAAGCACATACACCCACCACTACTAACTTATAATATACTAAAGCTTTTATACTGCTATTCATTACGTATGATTATGACTATGTTAAAACGTGTTATTCGTTATCTTAATTCATACAATAGAAATAAAATAAAATGAAAGGTGATGTGATGGTACTGGCTCAAAGAATGATA
This sequence comes from Pinctada imbricata, assembly GCA_033119305.1. NCBI lineage: Eukaryota > Metazoa > Mollusca > Bivalvia > Pterioida > Pteriidae > Pinctada > Pinctada imbricata. The sequence goes on along the minus strand of VSWD01000005.1, from coordinate 35,092,355 downwards.
TGGAGTGTAGTAAGTTAGATAGAATTTCACTAAATACACGACATGACTAAAACAAAACTAACCAATACACATATACAAGTACCGTATTCATCGTATGTTATCCACATTTCATCTTCATGGTTGTTTCTTTCATATAGTCAGATGAGGGATAATTGTACCATCGCACACCTTTAGCAGAAGCATTGATTATGGAATAATTCCCGTTCAAGTTTGAACTATGGCATATATTATACCACCAGGCTCCCGTCCAAAGAACAGCACAATTCTTATTACTCAGGTCGTTATCCCTATCGCGTGTTGTGAATTGCATGCCATTATGCACTTTCAAGCTATCGTGACCTGTAATGAAGAAATGAAATGAAAGTTAAACGTCTTCAAATTCAATAGTATCATTTAAATCAAATGAATTTGCAGCATAGACAAGACAGTGTATGTAAATTTGCAGCATGGACCAGACATTGTATGTAAATTTGCAGCATGGACAAGACATTGTATGTAAATTTGCAGCATGGACAAGACATTGTATGTAAATTTCCAGCATGGAAAAAACATTGTATGTAAATTTCCAGCATGGACCAAAATTCGATATGCTCGAAATGTCCATGTGTAGAAATTTAATATTTCTCTCGTTTTGCACACATGTTTCTTAAATTTGTAAATGAAAAGGTGGAAATTTGCTGACGAAGAAAAAAATGATAATATGATAAAAAAACTTTCACTTCAGAAATTGAAAATGACATTAATCAAAATTCATAAGCAATAAATTATTATGAACTGTCACAATTATTTTTTAGAAATCAACAGTTGCTTTATTTACTTTGCAATTTGGATGTATTCATTTTTGTACATTTATCTACGTAGGTTAAAGAAAGGAGGTGATCTTCAAGAAAGTTGCAGCACCCACAGCAAAACAACAAATGTAAAAACATAGAGTTGACACACTCAGCAAGAGACACAAAAGGGACAGAAGGAACACTAAAAACAACACAGAAAGATGGAAAACAAAAAACTTGACATCATTTATTTTAGTTTTTAGGTTAGTTACTGACCGTCTATAGAGATTTGTCGGGTGAATCAAATTCATAGAAGGCGAGGCAAAGCCGAGCCTTCTATGGGCTTGATCAACCCGACAAATCTCTTTGGACGGTCAGTAACCAACCTAATAGCTGTTTTATTTTGTCGAGGACAAAAACCTCCTTTTTTGTTGAAGCATGAAGAAAATTGGCGTTCCACCACTCCTTTTACTTGCCAATTCATTTATACGGCAATGGCGGCATTGCTGACGGTCTATAGAAATTTAGACGGCGTGCACGTGACGCGATTTACGCTCCCTGATTGGTTCGAACTAGTCCGTGGCAAAATAAAAATCAACTGACATGTGACAACTGGTGCCGATTTATGGCGGACATCTTCTACGTCAGCAGGGAGTGACGTGGTTATCCGTATTTCGCGAAAAAAAACCATAATACTTTTCCGGTTACCAAGAGGCATTTGAAGAACGATCAAAAATGGTGTAAAATAAACCTCTTCATCGTATATTTTTAAAGACGACCAAACAAACAAGACAGCATTACGCAGGAGCGCAAGGAACACACAGAAATATTTAAACTCGGTATAAGGTATTGAGTACATTTGTTTTCTGTAAAACTTCAAGAAATTCTGTAGGTGAGGTAAAGTAAACAAGAGGCCCAAGGGGGCAACATTGATCATGCTTCATTTAATATTTCGTGTAATTCTGTATAGAGAGCGTTTGCAGAGAAGCTGTCGAAAATGTATACGCCAATCAGAGTCTTTGGCGGTCATATTTGTTGAGTGATAAGCATAGGAATTAGTCATTTCGTAGAAGACCTTGAACACTTACTTCCTGAAATGTACATTTTAAAAATTCTGTGCAGCGGTTTCAGAGGAGATTTCGAAAATGTGTAAGCCAGTCAGATTCCTTGGCGATCAGATTTGTTTGTCGATCAGCATGAAATAGATGAACATGGTAGAGGACCTTAAGTACTTGCATCTAGTAAGGCATCTGTGAAATTCTATTCTTTGGTTACAAAAATATCGAAAACGTGTGAGTCAATGAGAGTCCTTGATGGCCTTATTTGTCGACACACACACAAAAAAAAACACCGACGTGTTGTAGAACTGTGGATACTAACTTCCTTTAAAGATTCGTTAAATTCCATGCATCAGTTGTGGAGATTTCAAAATGTTATAAGGTTACGACAGACGAACGGACAGTCGGCAGACTACGTGCTATGACGATATCTCACTTGAGCTTCGCTCCGTTGAGCGTAAAAGCAAAAACTATAAGAGGGTCAACAATGACAACTGATACATGGACGGACAACGGCCGATAAACTTTAACCATAGTTCACCTCAGATTTGTCAATGTGAGCAACACTCGGATGGTTACCTGCATTTCCTGTATATTTTCCTACATTCAGACGGTAACCGTCATTCTCATCTCCAATCCTGAAGTGCTCATACTGAGCATCCCAGTTGACAAGACCAATCCTCAAGTGACAGTCACGATTCTTAGTTAACTGATGCAGGTACACATTGCCTGTAATTATTCAAATTGTAAATTGCAGCTTCATGATAATCACAATTCTACCGAATTGAAGCGACGGATGTTGCATGCAAGCAGGAGCTGCTGACTCTGCCTAGGTACCTGGTCTCACTCCCATATTGGGAGTTCGCTTCTTTTCATGTGGTGGAGGTTTTTGTTTGTTTGCTTTGGTTCCTGTTTTATCCTGATTTTGTATGCCTTCTGTTTATGATTTTTGATTGTATTTTGTGCTGTTGATAGAGATATGGTTATTATCCATTTTGTCATATGTACGTAAATAAGTGGAAAACAAAAAGGAACTTACTCGAAGATGATATAATACTATTTTTTCTTGTATCTAAACACGAATCGTATTGTTTTGTTCCCTGAGAAAGCTTTCTGGATTTTTTTTTCTTTTTCTGAACTAGTCTTAAACGTCTTCATATTCAATAGCATTTTTCAAGAACAGACAAATTTGCAGCATGGACCAGACATGCACGTTTCGGGTACTTAACCCTCGTCAGTGATCCTCTTTCAAAAGTATGTAAAATGATCAAAGAATGTGAATGTCATTATGTCCAAATATGTACTGAAAGACGTAGCATGACAAGTGGGATATGATGCTACAGGACCCCAGTTTAAGAAATTTCAAGAAATTTTGATAACAGAAAATTTTCTCGAATGCACTGAAGAAACGATCAAACGAGGATCGAACTTAGCTACGTGTGTATATATGAACTCATGGAACCCAATAGAAGCCAATAGAAAATCATAGCGCCCAAAGGATAGACAATCTGTAAGATCCATAACGATAACCCATTGAAATTAACCGATAGAATATTAAGTTTCCCCATACGATAGGATAAAAAACGTGCAATCGCATCTCGCACGCAAGGAAACAAAGTTCACAAGCAAAGTATCCTTGCCTGTAGCTATATTCTCTTACGCGGACTTTAGTCTATGACGTCATAGACGCGCTACGTATCAAAAGGCCGTTACGGCGTCTTTAGCACTGAAAGTACCTGTTTACGTAAGATATGTGTGTTCGCTACAAGAAAATTTACAAAATCTATAATGACTGTAAGCGTTTTATTTTCACTGAAACAGTTTTCCATTTAATTATAATAGAAAAGAAAATCTAAAAAGAATATCTTTATTGATGTATCTCCGTTCCTGAAAGTTATTGCAAGATTCTTGCAGAAAAGTAGTTCGGCAGACGGTAGAGGTACTTTTCCAGATGAAGTCCCGCACGGAATCGGAAAATATCGATGTGTGCAGAATGGTGCAACTCTGGTTGCACAGCTGTACATATTTACACAGCTTACGACATCAATGTCTTAATAAATAAGTATTTTTTGTAGAATATTCTACACCTTGTCTAAAAATTCCTTGTCTAAAGAATGACCGTAGAAAAAAGTTACATTTGAATTAAGTAGTACTCGGTGACCAAAATAGGTATCAAGATTTAACATTTTCCAACTCCAAGTGTTTGTACTGGTGAAACTAAACTGCGTTGTTTTTTATATCTGTATTTTTATCATTACATCCATTTTCTGCACACCATATTGTAATATATTGTGAACAATTGGTCATCTGTATAACCCTTGTGTCTACTTATGATGACGAAAAAAATTCTTACGCGAGTTTCAATGGAACGCCCAAATCAACAACAAATCCAGATGTTTGTAAGAGTTTTAAAAAATACACGAATTGTTTCAGCAACAAGCACATCCGCTCATGTACATCACCTTCTGTAGGTATTGTCAAGTGCAAGGGTACCAAAAACATATCTAGTGAATATAACATCGTCTACGAAACAAATACTCAAATGGAAAAGAAATTTTGCACTTTTTCTTGATGGATTTAATTTGATTTTAAGGCAAAACGAAGTGTCCATTTTTGCTTCCATAGAACAGCTATTCAGACAGAGATTTCTAAATGCCTTGCATAAGACATGTTTCAGAGTATTGATCATCATTTGTGTGTGTGTTACGCTGTGATCACTACAGTGCCTTGTTAGATGTCTCTTCCTTGTTCTTTGTAAATTAAGCTATAATAATTACTTTTACCTAGCCAGAACTCGTCATTCGGGTTCCCAAATCCGTATTTGTAGTCCTCCCAATTTCTGTAAAAGTCAGTAAGTCCATTCATCCTACGTTGAAAAATCTAGGAAAAAATTTTTTCTCCATAAAATTGATGCAGAATAAGAAATTATGATAATGTTTACATATATTGGATTAAAGAATTATCCGATGGCTCTGAGCTCCATGAACTTTATGGAAGCCCTCATTCACAGCAAAAATCATAATATTATATAATATGAAGGTAAGATAAGATCACAAAAAAAAAACAAAGTGGAGATTAAACAAGTGGAAACAGTTTAAGAGTTAAACGTCTTTAAATTAAATAGCATCATTTAAAACCTGATAAATCAACAGCATGGACCAGACATGCACGTTTCGGGTACTAAACCCTCGTCAGTGATCCTCAGTCTAAACAATGTAATATGGCCAAAAAGTATGAAAATTTTTATGTCCAAAAATGTACCAAAAGACGTAGCAGAATAGATGGGATATGATGCCACAGGACCAACGTTTTAGAAATTTTAAGAAATTTGACTATTTGGTAATTTGAATTGCGCCTAAGAAAAGTCTAAGAACTTTGTAGAAACCTATAACTTTACCGTCCATCCTTCAGAGCCATCAGTCATGTCACAGTATACCGTTATGGAATCACCCTCTTCTGATGGAAAGATCGTGTACACACCATTTCTTGCTAACCATGTGTTGTAGATGTCTTTGCAATCACGAGGATCTAAAGACATTTTCAATGATATAAATTGTAGAAGGATGAACATGCACGTTTAGGGTACTAAACCCTCGGCAGTCATCCTCAGTCTAAACAATGTAATATGACCAAAAAGTGTTAAAATCATTATGTCCAAAATAGTGCTGTTTCGATATACCGATATTTGTCATCGAAACGAGTATTTTTGTTTCGATACATTTAGATACAGTTGTTTTGCACAAAACATGCTTTTCTTGCGAAATCTCAAGCATGTCTGCTTGATCATAGGTTTTTCTTTTTTTGTGTGTGTGTGGTTTTTTTTTTTTTTTTTTTTTTTTGTTTGTTTTTTTTTTTTTTTTGCAAAAGGCAGATATGTTTTTGATCTTATCGATCATGCTTGCCTGTCACGCTGGCTATTCAGATCACTTTATGATTCGAAGTCTACGAAAAACAAAATTCATTAAGGGATATTACATGTAATTTTAATGAGAAGGTCGGCATTTAGATTATATTTTTGTCATTCAATATGATTCAATGAAACTTCAAAGTAATATAACCTTAATAGTTAATTTTTTTTATTCAGAAAACTTTCGAACTGATCACAGATTATGTGTTTGTTTTCTCTAAAACACATTTTCTGAAATTTCCGAAAAGGGTTTGACGGGAAACTTGCGACCGAATGAAAATGTATAATTGATCTATGACTTCAGGCAAAATAAAGCTAAAATAAGATAAAAAAGACCCATAAGGGAATTTCATCGTGTATGAAATATAAAGCAAGAACTATAGGTTTGACCTAACTTCCGGGAACCCATTTGACTTTAAGTCGGGAGAGGGGTACATATTAATGAATAAGATAATTAGTTTCTGCGTTTTACAAACTATGAAATTAGATACGATTTATCGGATATCGGTAGTTTTTGTATGTATTGCATCGTATCGAAAATTTGGTTTCGATACCCAGCCATAGTCCGGAAATGTACCGAAAGACGCAGCAGAATGGGTGGGATATGATGCTACAGGACCCACGTTTTTGAATTTTTATTTAAAATTTATCACATTAGTCTTATATACTAGGGCTGATTTATATGTTGTGCGACTCGTATTTCTGGGATGCAGAAGGTATTCTGCTGAAAGATTATCTCCAAAAAGGACAAACAATCAATGTCACATACTATGCCTCACTTCTGACACAGTTAAGGGAAAATATTAAACTTAAGCGCCGCGGAAAGCTCACTATCAAAAGCTGTGTTGTTTCATCAGGATAATGCTCCTATTCACAAGTCTGTCACCGCCATGACTGTCATTCATGATTGTGGCTTTAATTTGATTGAGCATCCGCCTTATTTACCTGATCTTGCTCCATCAGACTTTCATCTATTCCCAAAGCTGACAGCAGCTACATTTGACACCCACTTTCAGTCCGATGATGACCTCATACTTGCAGTATATGGCTTTCTGACCAGTCAAGTGGTATTGATACCCTTAAACGCCGGTGGCAAAAGTGTGTAGATACTGAAGGGGATTATGTAGAAACATAATGCAAAATGTTTGATAAAATCTTTAAATACGAGGCTCACAACACATCAATCAGCCCTCGTATAAAATCACGTCGACATCTGGGGTGCGTTCCTTTATGCGAAACGTTCTGGTTGATCCGGTTGTTTCTGGTAATGGAACGCGCGGTCCAGCGGATCGGATAGGATCGGTTCGTCTATTACGTATAGGACCGAAGTTCCAGGCTGTTCAAATATGGCGGACAGTCATATAGTTACGATCTATTTACAGTGCTGGGAACTTTATTGTCTTTGGAAATTGCAGTATTGATGATAAACATTTGATAAAATAAGTAAAGGTAGAACTATTTCAGCATCAATAATGACTTTATTATTGGGTTTTGCAAAGATAAAGATTTTGCTCTATCCACCGTTGCTATGGTGAAGCGATACTTCCACTGTATTCGTTCCATTATCACAATTGGATCGTTCTGAAACGTTCCGCATAACGGAACGCAGCCGTGATTTCTACTCACCGAAGCAACATTTCACCGTGAGAAATTAACTGTATATTAGCAAGAACAACAAGAATAATTTTATTCCAGTAAAAGATAAAGGGAAATGATATTCCGATTTACGTGCTTACCATCCATAACGCAGACAATCTTCTTTGTCCGTATTGTTGTACAGACATAATTATCGTGTGTTTCATTCAGATTTCCTGATTGTAATGCCATCTTCTGAAGAAAAAAACATCTGAAGGAAAATGACTTCAACTAACATCGCTTTATATAAAAGAAGCGAGAACTTATTAATACATTGGTATATCTACGTATTTTATTGTTTATTCATTTTCATACGGATAAAGTTCTATTGGTAAATACAGTTGCAAAATCTATATTATAATATCTAAGCCAAGCGGGCTACTCTGTGCAAGCTGTAAAATGGTAACATGTATGGGTCCGCTCACCGGTTTTTAGAGTAAACCCAAAATGTCCATGGTGGAAAAGCTGAAATAGGGGAAATTGAGTGGTTTTGAAAGATGGGTTGAGAAGACCATGTTAGATGTGGTGGAGGTTCTCGTTTGTTTGCTTTGGCTCCTGTTTTGTCCTGATTGTGTATGCCTTCGGTTTCTGATTTTCTGAATTATCGATTTTGTGCTGTATACAGGGATATGGTCATTATCCATATTTGTTATGTATGATATTTATTATGTATTGCAAACTTAATATGACATTGAGACTAGTATCATATAAAAGCTGTAGATATAACGAACAGATTGATATATAGTATAATAATGTGAAATATTTAGAAATAAAATGAGATGACGTCAAATTATGTATGATCGCGCAATATTTCTGTGCCGCGTGACCGGGTAAGAGAAACTGGTGAGCGGACCCTAATAGAGTCGAACACAGTGTCGCGACAAGAAATTTTGTTCAAAAAGTTCTTCGAAACCATATATCACAAAATACTACAAGGCATACATATTAAAAAGATACCAATATCTTATATGTAAGTCTTCTGGTAATTATCCTTTGAACGTTATAAAAGAGCAGTAATGGTTTACGCTATGTCGAAAATGATGGGAAAAAGGGTCCATTTTGTGATGTCGAAGGGACCTTTGTGCGACATATTTCTGGGAAGGTATTTGCGTTACGACACTATGTAGTATATCAATTTGTGCGAAAAGTCACATTCTATCATTTTATCAGAAAACAATATTGAACGCTAACATAGGGAAAATTATTAGGGTCCGCTCACCGGTTTTTAGAGTAAACCCAAAATATCCATGGTGGAAAAGCTGAAATAGGGAAATTGAGTGGTTTTGAAAGGTGGGTTGAGAAGACCATTATGAAGATAGTCTATTATGGTAAGAAGCATATTGTAGAGTATGCCTGCCTTGTGTAAGAGCAATAAAGTTTTTAGGTCACATGACTTATTTAAACTAGACATAGATATTTTAAAAGGAATACCGGATTTTCCCTGTTTGACAAGACTTCATAAGGGAAAATATGAAGTTTTTGGGTTTTTACACATTTTTTGAGTTACATGTGTTGGAAATTTTTAAAATTTGGCTAGAATGGAGTATAAGATAATAGCTTTAAGGAAATATAAGCATTATTTCTTAAATTTTTCCAGGAGATCAGAAATAATACACAGAAAAATTGCAAAAACCATGAATTTTGGGTCAATTTTCTGAACCTTTTTCAGCAAAATGTATGATATTTATTATGTATTGCAATCTTAACATGACATTGATACTAGTTTCATATAAAAGATGTAGATATAACGAACAGATTGATATATAGTATAATAATGTGAAATATTTAGAAATAAAATGAGATGACGTCAAATTATGTATGATTGCGCAATATTTCTGTGCCGCGTGACCGGGTAAGAGAAACTGGTGAGCGAACTCTATAATATCATACCAAAAAGGTGAAAGAAAATAAGGAAAGATGTATAGAGAGGCTGTCAAAAACCTTCAACAAGGAAGTTTAATTCTTGAGGGCCGCCATTTTGATATACGCGGATGCATGTTGACGAACCTTTATGACAAAACAAAGGGATATCAAACAACACTAAGTTGCAGCACCCACAGCAAAACTCCAAAACATCCAATGCAAAAACACCATTCTTCAAGTAGATTGCTAATTGCTATATATTCTTGAGTAAATAACCATTCAGAGAAGCTTAACGGAGAGACCAACTTTCTGACTATTTTCATACTGTCAGTGATAATTGATGTACCAACATAAATATCGTACAATCGTCTATTCTGACTGGTTGGCGTCAATGCAAATAATCCCGCGATTTTTGTGTACATGTTTAACAGAATGTTAGGCAGTGCTTACTCAATTATCATTTTTCATTTCAATTCCCTGAATGATGCTTATTTCGCGACAAATTGCTCTTCGTTTCCTCTTTTTCTTACCGATGTATATTTCGCTGCAAGGTGCTAATCGCTTCAATTGATTTCAAGTGCTAACTCATCACTAAGTTAACGTTGTGACTATTGTGAGTGAACGTTGAATGAAATATGTAACACTGAAAACATGAAGTATCTCAGGACGTCTTTCGGAATTTACTATATATTATCTGGTATCTACTCTAGAGAAGGATTTTTTTATTTATTCATTTTTTTTTTATTAATTTATATGTATTTTTTATTTATCTATTTATTTATTTATATTACTTTTTATATATTTATTTATATCTCTTATATATCTATTTATTTATCAATATATTTCTTGATATGGCTAATGAACATCTGAGAACATGATATGCAAATAATAATGTCCCCCCTTCCAACACACGTACGATAATCACGTCTCCCGCTTCGCTTCGCTTCGAGGGTTTCGCCATAATTCATATTATTGTTTTCATTGTAGTAGTCAAATGCAGACCCCAATCCCATGGTGCAACGCTCCTCTAGCTTAATATGTAGAAAATCATTTCATTTCAACATGGAATTCACGAATTTCGCACCTAATATTTTCCTTATAAACTAGAATAAAGCATTTTCTTTTAGAATCACGAAGCAATGTGATAAATTCGGATCAAGTAATTCGTTTTTGGAAATGTTTAGGGGTTTCGACTGGCATATTGATAGAGTATAAAAGTACACAAAAGTATCCAAAGAAGGTGTGGGGTATTCAATAGCCCTGTAATTTGAAAAATAAATAAGATAAAATGTTTTTGGAAAGGAAATTATGGTCACGGCGCCACATACCCCTGTCCATCCGCCATAATATGCCACCAATACTAGGGATGAGCAGTTTTATCGCGGTATTATTAAGTATACAGTGTTTTACAGAAGGGGGGGGCTTCGCCTCGCCAAATGCAACATTTTTCATTGACCCAATATATTTTTGTCTCTCCCCTGTAAAGCACAGTATGACGAATTTATCCCGATGTCTTTTGTTTTGTGAATGTTAAGTCAACATATTTCAAAGCGTCTTGGTGACGTCAAAAGCATAAAGCGTCTTAGTAGAAGCAGGATATTAAAATAATATCCTGTCAGTAAACTAATACAACATAATATTTGATTCTTCTAGATCAATCATGTTGCAAGAAATTTGCCAGAGGCGGGATAATGTTTAGGATCAATATACGACTACAAATATAATGGTTTTACTTCTTGGCAATTTCGATAGATTGATTCAATAAGTACACAGACAACCATCCAACGAAAATTAACAGTTCACTACTGATTTACCGTATTTTGACATGTGTCGCAAGATCAAAGTGTTCCCATGGATAAAGATATTCCTTATGAAAATATATGTGACAAATTGAATACTAAAGAGTATCCCCCCAAAATTTAAAGATGTAAGGTATATTTACCAGATATACAATCATGAAAAAACTTTCAATATTTTTCAATAGACAAAATTGTCGGGTTAAATGTAAACGTCTTCAAATTGAATAGCATCATTTAAGAACAGACAAATTGGCACCGTGGACCAGACATGCACGTTTCGGGTATTTAACCCTCATCAGTGATCCTAAATCTAAACAATGTAATATGCAAAAAAGTATGAAAGTTACTATGTCGAAAAAGTATACCGAAAGACGTAGCAGGATGGGTGGGATATGATGCTACAGGACCCACTTTTTAGAAATTTCAAGAAATTTGGATACCAGAAATTTAGAATGCGTTGAAGAAACGATCAACCGAAACTGATCGAACTTGGCTACATATGCCCTCGGGGACTCCTGGTCCACCAGCAGTGACACTCACCAAGTGGTATAAATGTAAACGTCTTCAAATTGAATAGCATCATTTAAGAACAGATAAATTGGCAACGTGGACCAGACATGCACGTTTCGGGTATTTAACCCTCATCAGTGATCCTAAATCTAAACAATGTAATATGCAAAAAAGTATGAGAGTTACTATGTCGAAAAAGTATACCGAAAGACGTAGCAGGATGGGTGGGATATGATGCTACAGGACCCACTTTTTAGAAATTTCAAGAAATTTGGATACCAGAAATTTAGAATGCGCTGAAGAAACGATCAACCGAAACTGATCGAACTTGGCTACATATGCCCTCGGGGACTCCTGGTCCACCAGCAGTGACACTCACCAAGTGGTATAAATGTAAACGTCTTCAAATTGAATAGCATCATTTAAGAACAGATAAATTGGCAATGTGGACCAGACATGCACGTTTCGGGTATTTAACCCTCATCAGTGACCCTAAATCTAAACAATGTAATATGCAAAAAAGTATGAAAGTTACTATGTCGAAAAAGTATACCGAAAGACGTAGCAGGTTAGGTGGGATATGATGCTACAGGACCCACTTTTTAGAAATTCCAAGAAATTTGGATACCAGAAATTTAGAATGCGTTGAAGAAACGATCAACCGAAACTGATCGAACTTGGCTACATATGCCCTCGGGGACTCCTGGTCCACCAGCAGTGACACTCACCAAGTGGTATAAATGTAAACGTCTACAAATTGAATAGCATCATTTAAGAACAGATAAATTGGCAACGTGGACCAGACATGCACGTTTCGGGTATTTAACCCTCATCAGTGATCCTAAATCTAAACAATGTAATATGCAAAAAAGTATGAAAGTTACTATGTCGAAAAAGTATACCGAAAGACGTAGCAGGATGGGTGGGATATGATGCTACAGGACCCACTTTTTAGAAATTATAAGAAATTTGGATACCAGAAATTTAGAATGCGTTGAAGAAACGATCAACCGAAACTGATCAAACTTGGCTACATATGCCCTCGGGGACTCCTGGTCCACCAGCAGTGACACTCACCAAGTGGTATAAATGTAAACGTCTTCAACACTGATTATTCGTGAGGAGTGAATGTTTATTGTAAAAATATTTGTATCTAATTATATGAACAACTTGTGAATAGTAAACCTTTAATACTCAAGTAGGGACCTAAATTAATTGACCGATTTAAGGCCAGCCAATCTAAAGATATTCAATGTATGACATAGATACCTTAAGTTTTTACTGTAAATATGTTCTTGAAAACAACTCAAAAGGACTGATATCTCTGACGGTCGCACCTGAAGGGCAAAAAAGCTTTGGAATTCGATGTTGAATTAGAATTACATCTTACCATTCCAATTAGTACGATTAAATAAAGAATTGAACTTACCTTTTCGTTGTTCTCCAAGCAAGAAAAATTCACGAAGATGTAGTCGGGATCTGCATGGAATACATCTCCGTTTTGAGTACTGCCATCATTAGTCGACATAAGGTCACATTGAAGTTTGTCTTTATTAAAGTTAACTGATTTACAATTTCTGTTCATACATTCCCTGATACACATCTGATACCCTATGGGTCTCTGGGATGCGATGAATTTCCCAATCAAATATTTTTGATTATGTAAAACTTCCGTTGATGCTTCGTAGTCAATAATACAACAGCTCATCAATGTGGTGTTTACAAAAAAGGCTGATAAAAGGAAAGCCGGATGTTTTGAATACAAATTTGCCAAAAAATTAGCACATGCTTCTCTATAGTTGATTTTCATTTTAAAGTTCGATTCGAGTAAAAAGCAAAAAGATAATTGTTCATCTCCAACACAATTGTGAAAGTGTATATCTTTTAAAATAACATGCTTGAATACAGGATATCAAATGAATTTGATGTTCTTGAAAGCAGATGAAACTCATATAAATAGGAAAAGTATATCCAACAAATCCATCAATTGGCTTGTTTACGATCGATTTGAAGAATTCAAGTGTCAATCATATTTCATTGTTTTGTTATTTTGTTTTGCTTAGTCATGTTAGTATTTTTCAAGTTTTGTTACCCTATTGGTTACAGTTTTGGAATCTGAGTTTTTTAAATCTGAAGATATAGAACATCGCGTGTAGATTTAACTTCTGATGAGAATAATAAGATAAATGACTAAATCGTGTAAAATATAGGAAAATCATATCCACTGAGTACATTCTCAACATAAATTTGATTACTCCTTTTGTAACTGTCTACAGAAAACTGACCTGTCTGGGCGGAGCCAATTTTTAGCAGGTCATCAGAAGAGTGTAATTCTGACTACGTGATATAAGGTATGAAAAGTATAAGTATTGAGCATTGATTTTAGTATAATTACTAAAACATGCATCTCTTATTTAATGTATCCTAGCATTTAAATGATACGTATCATTCGCTTGATTGTATTAGGTCACTTTGCTACGACAATACAAATTGAGGTATCCATGTGTAAATATGGACGCCCATTTATTCTCCATTTTAAAAGAATGTCAAACTGTAAGCTAACAGCTGACAGGGCTCCGACAAAATAACTATGGGAGAAATGTGCATGAAAAGGAATCATCACTTATCATTGAAATCTTATTACCTTGATGCCATATTGTCTTGTTAATAATGTCAGTACACAAGGAAAATGACTCATGACTATAACACATTGTAAATGATAATAAAATTCAGGATTCAAGTATTAAATGAGAGTCCAAAGTTGTTCGTAAAAGGAAGGAGGGGATTTCTTACCAAACTGCAGCACCCACAGCAAAGAACCAAAACAACCGATCCAAAAAAAAAACAACATAGACAAACACAACAACAGACACAAAAGAGGCAAACAGCAAAGAAACATGAAAAACAAAAGAATACAAATAACACAATGACGCCAACTGGCAATCGGTGCCGACTTAGGACGGCCATCCACCAGGCAGTAGCAAATGCCGTGGTTATCCGGATTACGTGCGCAAAATCCTTTCATTTTCCGGTTACCCTAAGGTCTCGAAGATTGCAAATTGTTATTTAGAATAACTTTCTCATTGTAAAATAACCACACAAACACGACAGTAAAACACAGGGGCCCATGCAACACATATGTAGGATCTCAAATGAATTTTCATTCAATACGATGTATTATGAAACGAGTTGTGTGTTTTATATCCCCGAGCCTTGGCGAGGGGATATAAAACGCACAACGAGTTTTATAATGCATCGTATGAAATCCAAATTCATTTGAGATTCTTTTTATCACATGATATTGCCAAAAAATGTGTGTTTCTAACGTGAAATCAACGTTTCCGAGAACTATAGAGGCGAACCACGCCGTGATTTAGAAGTCGTCTGCTACGCCATGAGAAGTAGTGTCCCCATCGTATTCGATATTCTGTGCGTACGAGAAAAGTATTTCAAATTTGAATAGTATTTTAATGCAAGAATTATTTAACAACAACAATTTTAATCATTGATATTGACTCTGGGTCTGAATTTAACAGTTGACTGATATTTGAAAGGTCACATTTGTCAAGGTTTATGTGATTAGGTTCCAACCTTGACCTATAGCATTCAAGCAGAGCGATATGTAACGTGTTATCATATCATATATTTATGAAATGGCTTTATGAAACTGCATAACAGGTGTATCATGTGATAAAAATAAATATGTAAATTGATATAAAAAAGGAGAGGGGGCCGTGTACGAAATACATTTCATGCTCTGCCGGCTGTAGCAAACCTATGCATGACAAATATGGATAATGACCATATCCCTGTTTACAGCACAAACTCGATAATTCAGAAAATCAGAAACCAAAGGCATACACAATCAGGATAAAACAGGAACCAAAGCAAACAAACAAAAAAATGAAAAGAAGCGAACTCCCGATATGAGAGTTAGACCAGGTGCCTAGGAAGAGTAAGCATCTCTTGCTTGCATGCAACACCCGTCGCTTCAATTCGGTAGAATTGTCACATCCGGTTACTTCCATTTTGGAAGATATAGAGTACAATCTTTGGTTGGATGGTTCAAATGGTCTATGACAGAATATCATCCACCATTCTGGAGAGTGGGACATCATAGTGTATGACGAGTTCCCCATATCGACCGTAGAACTTCCTCAGTGACGATGTTAGTCGGTCACAAACATATCCCTAACTGAGAAGCTTATCTGAAAGACGCCTAGCTCTCAGAACAAAATCCGTATATTTGGTACTTGCTCTGGCATAGCGTATCAACTGAGATATGAACACGCCATAAGCAGGCGATGAAGGGATGTTGCTACTCAGAAAAGGAAAGTTTGTAATGCTGAAATTGAAGTCGGCACGTTTGTCATATTGTGAGGTGTTCATGTGACCATCAGTGTCGTAGGACAACATTATGTGCAAATAGGATGCTGAATTATTTGTCTCTGTAGTTTCTTTGACTTCAAGCTCCGAAGGATATATACTGCTTAGGTAATCCGCGAATTTTGGATTATTGATGGCCAACACATCGTCTATGTATCTGTAAGTGAAGCTGAAGTCAGAAGCTAAGTATCTTTTCCCTTCAGAGACCAAAGATTAAATGAATTCAGCTTCGTACGAGTAAAGGAAAATGTCGGCAAGGAGTTGGGCACAATTGGTCCCCATTGGAATTTCGACATTTTGCTGGAAGACCTTTCCTCCAAACACCACAAAAATGTTGTCGATCAGAAAGTTTAACATCTGAATAATGTCTGCTTCAGTGTACTGATTTTCAGAATCGGACTTTTCTTTTACAAAGTACGTTTTGTCATAGTTAACAACAATAAATTTGTATTTGCGATTACCGTTCTTACTTGTAAACGCATTACTTATAATTTTTGCGAGTCTTTCTTTCAATTTGGAATGTGGAATTGTAGTGTAAAGTGTCGAAAAATCAAAGGCTTTGATCGAGAGTCCCCGAGGACTCGAGCTATCCCCGAGGAGTCCGACCAACATTCAGAGAGAACGGATGGTCGGAACACTGACTCCTCTAACGATGTTTGGAAAGGACAGGTCATTGAGTTCCGTCTTAACTGTAAGTTAAAGTGTAAGTATATATAGATTGGTCAAACTTCAAGCCGAGCGTCCGTCTTGTTTATTTGCATCATATCCACGATATAAAATGCATTTTGATGATTCTGACGCATTTTCGAAGATTATGCTGTCTACCTTTGGTCCTTCTAATTTTGTTTACTATTTCACCATAAAAGGCAGGTTGTTAATAACCCAAAGGAATATTATACTCAGTTGGTTTTACATATACAGGTCGACATGTTAAGAGAAGCTGACAGTATTCTTGCAGAATTTCCAGAAATTCGTAACTACTTTCTGAAAGCGTAACCCTTGACCTCAAAGTTTCTTCGAGTTATTTAACTTTTCGAATAGATAACTTCACAAAACGAATAACGAAATATAGATAATTTTAACAAAACGAATAACGGATTATAATTTTACCACGATAATCTTTAAAGAAATAACTATAACGAATAATAAAAAAAAATAAAATCAAATAGATAAATTCCACAAAAATGTTTTAAAAAATCCTCAATTTTTGAAAGTCTGAGGTCTTAATCTGAAAGATATTTCATATTCAAGTCACTTGATTTAATGAAAAATGTCTTTGCGTCTGAAGATAAACAGCCAACAACATGTTAAACATCTCAAAATAATTTCAAAATCATCATTTAGGAACAGATAAATTTGCAGCATGGACCAGACATGCACGTTTCGGGTACTTAACCCTCTTTAATGATCCTCAATTAAAACAATGTAATACGGTCAAAGAATGTGAACGTTTTGAGTGCAAAAATGTACTCAAATATGTAGAAGGAGGAATGGGATATGATGCTACAGGACCCACGTTTTAGAAAACGTTACTACATATAAACTTCAGTCTCGGAACTTTCGTCTTCAAATATTAATATAAAAAGGAATGAAAGTGTTCCTAACATTTTGAGCAAACACTACAGTGAAATTTCTTCATTCAACATCCTTATTTCTAGATTGGATCTTCCTACAATATACTGCATACCACAACTGCACAAGTCTCCTTAAAGTTTTGATACATTGCTCATTCTAACAACAGCTCATTTACAATTTTGTCTATTAATCTCAGGTCAGCACTCATGGCGATAAAGGATCACGTTGCAAAATATTGTGAAAATGTTTTGAATAGGAATGATGTAAAATTCTATTGGTCTTTTAGGAATTCAGGGGATGTGATTGACAAAATGAAATCTAAAAATGTTCAAGCCAATACAATTTCTTCATACGACTTAGCAATATGTACACCGCACTTCCTTACGACAGAATTAAGATCGGTTATCCAAACTCCTAAAATGTGGTATCTATATTTAAGAGCCAATCCGGCATAAAACCATGCAAATTGATCCAAATGACCTAGTAACCAAATTTAATGATTTTAAGTTATTCTAATCGATAAATGAGGAATAATTCTGTCAAATATTTTCGTTCAAATGACCATGGTTACAGATAGGCCACCCTATCATTTTTCCTGCCAAATTTACAAAAAGGACGTAGAAATATCCCTATTTTCGCTGATATACGTCTCTAAAATTTAAAGTATAAATTGAATTGGACTAAATAGTGTTATTGATATATTGAAATATAACATTTTATTCTATCTTAGGATAACATTATGCATGAAAAATAAATTTCCAAAGACAGCTACAACGTAACTTGAAAAATGGGAAAACTCAGCTTAACGAGAAAACGACGTTTTAGACGTTTTTCACGCACCGATATCTTTTGTAAGAGAAGTTTGATTTTTTTTCAAATTTCAAATTTCAACTTTCTGCTTTGATCTTATATATATCCCAAAAATCCACCGATGCCAAACAATTATGTATCGAGATATAGACAGTTAAAATATGCATCAAAGTGAAATTTTGCGTTGTATTAATATGAATGAAAAATAGACGTAAATAGCTTTTTTTATTTAAAAAAAACCTGTCAGATGAGTTTGAACAAACTGCTCAAACATACATGTACATGTATTAAATAAAGAAATATAGTTTAATTCAAAAATACAAACCAATGAGTGTAAACTTCATAGGAAGTAGAAATACATGCCGTAAAATGTCTATTTCAAAGATCAACATTTAGCTGTAATTGTCTCCGTGACGTCTTGGGGATCTTTTTTTTAAATATCAATATGATTAAACAAACAAACAAACAAATAATAACATAACATGCAACAATGACCCTGAAGTATGACAGGATAAGATTTGACACATACGTCCACTCTTTTGTTATCACTGAATTATACAGTTAGATCTCTATATACATACATGTATGATAATAATATATTAAGGCGAAGGACATCGTTTGCATCACGGGCCGTTGAATGTACTTAAAACTCACTTACAAAGTGCATATCTTCCTTCTTGGTGAATCCGTAGAACGCACTGATCGAGACCGCACGCAGCGAGAGTTCTGCATGTTTTTTTTTTGTGACTGAACCCAAAATATCCGTGTGGAGGCGAACCGATAAATGACAAATATGGATAATGACCATATCCCTGTCTACAGCACAAAATCGACAACTCAGAAAATCAGAAACTGAAGGCATACAAATGTAAACGTCTTCAAATTGAATAGCATCATTTAAGAACAAATAAATTGGCAACGTGGACCAGACATGCACGTTTCGGGTACTTAACCCTCATCAGTGATCCTAAATCCTAAATCTAAACAATGTAATATGCCAAAAAGTATGAAAGTTACTATGTCGAAAAAGGGTACCGAAAGACGTAGCAGGATGGATGGGATATGATGCTACAGGACCCACTTTTTAGAAATTTCAAGAAATTTTGATAACAGAAATTTAGATTGCGTTGAAGAAACGATCAACCGAAATTGATCGAACTTGGCTACATGTGCCCTCGGGGACTCCTGGTCCACAAGCAGTGATACTCACCAAGTGGTATGAATGTAAAATCAGGATAAAACAGGAACCAAAGCAAACAAACAAAAACCTCCACCATATGAAAAGAAGCGAACTACCGATATGAGAGTGAGACCAGGTGCCCAGGAAGAGTAAGCATCTCTTGCTTGCATGCAACAACCGTCGCTTCAATTCGGTAGAACTGTCACATCCGGTGACTTCCATTTTGGAAGATATAGATCACAATCTTTGGTTGGATGGTTCAAATGGTCTATGACAGAAAATCATCCACCATTCTGGAGAGTGGGACATCATAGTGTATGACGAGTAACACACCGACCGCATACGGAATCCGAAAGATTGCACACGTAAAAATACGCATACATGTGAGGCGAGTTGTGACCACAGCTTATTTGATCATGTCTTTTCACACGCAGGTCAAGGTAAAATTCTTTTTTCAAAATGGTGTAATAGACAGTTGGGAATAAAAATCTAAAATGTTTTCGAAGAAAATTATTGAAAACTTTCAGCAATTTTAAAATTGATGTGAGGAAATGATGCGAGGAAGCGAAGATTTTTTTTTCGCTTCTCCGTATCATTCCTCCTCGTCATTTCGTCGTTTCTTTTCATATTGAGAACACAAACTAACAATGTAAGAATTACACTTTTGCAGAAAAGAAGTCATATACCATGAAATTCTATATTTCTTTGATCTTTGAAAGGCGTATAATGTATACATGTAGATCTATGCCCTTAGATTATCCCAGAAGTTTTTTTTTCTATTTCTTTTCTGTATAAGGGGGGGGGGGGTGAAGGGGAGGGGGATCGGTTTTTTTCGTGTCGTGTCGTTTCGTTTCGCTTTGTGTTTTGTTTTCTTTTTGCAATTTTTGTTGAAAGATGGAGTTCCATGATCTCTTTTCTTTTTCTTTTCGATAAAAGTACTTTTTTTATAGAACAAATATCAACACTTCGAAGGAGAAATGACTTTTATGAATCAAAGATATGAAGGAGATTTACTTTTTTAAAAAGAATCGAAATTGTATAAAAGAAAGTGATTATTCTTATAATTTACAAGCATACGGACTGGAGCAGATGAATACGGAGCAAAACAGCTGATACAAACGCAAGGATTTCAATGAGTGCTTTTTCCAGTAAGATTTTTTTAACGTAGGAAGGGGGAATGGGTAGAGATTAAGATATATGACGGAGAAGTTATCAGGGACTCCGAAATTTGCCCCAAATGTTTACCTTGAATAAACAAACTTTTGACTTTTCTCATCATAACCACAGATGACCGATTTGGTGTACTGCACTCTTTGACTTTGAGTTGAAATCAAGAACGAGACAGTCATATCAAACATTTTTTTCTTCTTCTTCTTGTTGAAAATAACAGAATGTTCCAGTCTTCTCAAAAAAAGTAATGGATATATACCCTTAGTTAATTCAATGATTTACTTTTTTATCAATCTTTTAAAGTTAAGTGAGGATCATTCGTGCAACCAAGTCGGGTTTTTTTTCACTGAAATACGAATAAATAGTTATGTTTATAGGAAAGATCGACATTGGGTTAGGGTTAGGGTTTCTAACATTATAAGAAACTATCGTTTATTTTATCAATTCAATTATAATTCAACAGATCGTTTTCAAAGGGAAAGAACTTTTTAAACACAATTTCCTATGAAGCAATGAATTTGGAAATTCAATGAAAAGAGCAGAGAGAAGGCTGTAAAGAATTTTTTTTCTTTCCGATTTTCGATATTTTTAAAGAAAATACCACCGTCATGTCAACAATATACAGTGTCAAGTTCTTATTTTATCGTCATTGTAACCTAGTCACGTGACGTCATCACAAAAAGTCCCCATGACGTCATCACTAAAAGTCTGACTCGGTGGCGTCGTTCCGGGCTATCTCGAAAATTATCTAAATTAATGATGGGGCTTATAAGGGAAATCGAAAAAGATCTGAAACGAATTTCATCATTTTTAGAATATATTTTGATGATGTCATAGAATTTTTTTCTAGATTATGATCAAACATGCTTATCTTTTGAACATATGAATCATATTTCGCAAAATAATGCATGAATATTCTTGAAAGAATTAACATATCTTAGATACATTTGGTAGCGACTTTTTTTTTTATATTTTAAATGAGTTAAAGAAGATCCTGACGATAATCTCAACAGCACTCACAATAGAGCACCATGTTGAGCATGATATGTCTACTTTTTTATACTGAAATTTTGTGGGAAAAGTTTCACTCTTATAGATTTTATTCATGTTCAAAATACGGACGCTTTTGTCAAATCCCAACATAAGTCGTATTAGAGCGCCCCCTGGTTGCAAGTCAATTCGTATATCTTATCTTTGCGAGTACTATCATGAAGATAAATTTTGTAAGTATCTGATTATATCAAGAAAAGAGTTATTGCATATCAAAATAAAATCTTATTCAACGATGAAAATAGGGCTATTTTAGTACAGTCTAACCTGTATTAAGCAGTCACCCAAGGGATACCATGAAAGTGACCTCTTAACAGAGGTGACCTTTTAATAAAGGTTCTAAAATAACCATGCTAAAGTACACTTGTTCATAATACAAACGGGAATTTTCTGTTTCATGTATTGTATTGAACAGATACATGCATTAATACGTGAGTAATGTCATTTCATTTTTTTATCATTGCTGATAGGCATTTAATAATGAAAATCTTTCGTCTTTTGAAATTGTTGGCACATGAAATAAATGTATAAAGTGTCATCATAAAATGATGAATAAAAAACGGTCAAATGCAAAATGTACGTATGATTTTAAAAAGTTCCTGATGTCTGTCTGTCTTCCATTCACAAAACAATCACTTAATCTTTCAATCCAGTCTTGAATGACATCATTGCCATCGTCGTGCACCCCTTTCAGCCCTCGTGGTACCAGGGATATACGTCCCTGGTGGTACCGAATAAGATTTTATTACGCTTTATAAACGCTGAGAGCCATTCAATAGATGCTTTAAAGGTAGTATCGAATTATTTTGCGAATAATAGGACCCGTCTTTTTAATAATGAAAAAATAATGCAATGGTTGGCGGATTCAAGAAGAGAGGCAGGGTCGCCGGGCGCCCCCCCCCCCTCCGGCACGGACCCAAAATTTTCCAAGAACAAGTACATTTTGACCCACTTTCAGTAAAAAAAATCGGCACAATTCTCTCCTTGACCCCCAGCAAAGGGAGCGCTAGACTCGTCACTGGAAAAAAAACCAAGGGATCACAAATAAATTGACGTAAAAATATCGGCAGATTTAAACGTAAACGGCATAGATCAGGTAAGTAAATTCTTCAGTAGATAAGACTTTAAACGGAGGCATGCGGGCGAATCATAAAATGACGATGTATAGTAAGTCATCAATATAATTATTTGACCGTGAATTTGTTGGCCTTTTAGGACAAAGACGTTACAGACGCGAGTAGGGAAATATCACGCGCAAAATAGATACTGGACAGTGTCCGTTCTTTTGATAATGGGTCACAGCCTGAAACCATTTTCACGTCAGCTCGTTGTCGGACTTTTGCTTTTTTCTTTTTCGGTCTCCCGCAACATCATGTTCAGTCGTTCCTCTACAAAGTTCAGCCTTCCGTTTTAAGATTCGGGACCTTGAATCCTCAAACACCTAGTTCGATCGCAAAAGGTGATAATCATTGGTCTTGCACTTTTGAATAATTTTATTGCGTCTGAATGCTCATTTAATAAGTTAAAACGTTCCGTTTTGATTCATTTGTTGTTGTTGTGATAGTTTCATACCTGGTGACGAGTTATTAAGTACCCGATTACATACAAACAGTTCAATCAATTACCGCTGACCGTTGTAGGCCTTATATGCAATGTTTGTACAAGTAATTTGGGGCAATTACGGGGGACAGTACTGTTGAATTTTGAAGTCCAAGCCACCGACCACTTAATTAGAGTCGAATCGGCGACTTAAGCAGTGAAAGGGGTGACCGCTGACCGCGTTACTGAGGTGACTGCTTATTAGGGTACAATATCATAGTAAAAACGGTCAAGAGGGATTCAGAGTGACCGTTAAGAGGGGGTGACTGTTTAACAAAGGTGACCGCTTCTACAGGTTAGACTGTATTGTTTTTGAGCCCTGTTAATGGCGCTATGCCATACAAACAAAATGGGCCCATTACTATAAAACGGGACATATATGACTTTTAAAATAATTTTGTTCATCACAGATTACAGAAATATACATAAAAATATATAACTTTGACCATCCTTTTGGACGATTCCTACGATTTTGCATGGTTTTATGCCGGATTGGCTCATAACACCTCATGCGATATCCTAGAGCATGTACTGATGTTTTAGATTTTCATAGTAGAAATTTACAAATTACCAAGATACTTTTGGGACAAGGTTTTCGCTTTCACAAACTAGTAGAGACTTTCTGGAAATTTTTCCAAAAATTATTGTCAACTTCTGCAATTCGGACCAATACAGGCAACAGAGTATATTACTTTGGGTATTTCACAACCTGCATTTTTGGTGACATAATTAACAAGATAAGAAGGATCAAAGATAGACAACATCACTATCGAAAATGCGTCAGAATCATCGGACGCCTTTTGTGTCGTGGATATGATCCTAATGTCACCAGACGGACACTAGGCTTGGTACTTGACCAATCTATAGTCTTGTACAGCGCATTCTTAAAACTTTTACTCTGACTGACTGTGACGACGGTACTCGATGACGGGCCCTGTCCAAACCTCTTTAGAAAAGACAGGGTCCCGAACACCTGTCCTCTTTGAATGTCAGTCGGACTCCTCGGGTGATAACATACATGAGCTCGCTACAGCCGGCAATTTGCGGTCTTGTTTGTGTGTGGTCATCTGACAGTGAGGAAGTTGTTTTACACCACAATTATACGTTCTTCGAGACGTCTGGGTAATTGGAAAAGTGGGAGGGTTGTGCGCACGTAATCCAGGATAATCACATCTTCTGCTATGTCCGTGGGTGGCAGATGGCCGTCCTATGTCGGCACCGGTTGCCAATTGGTCTCTTTGGTTTATGTGTAGTCCTTTGTGTTTGATGTTTCTGTGTTGTGCGTTGACATTCCTTGTCCCTTATGCGTCTCTTTCTGTGCTTGTCTGCTTTGTGTTTTTGCATTGGATGTTTTGGGGTTTTGCTTTGGGTGCTGCAGCCTGGTGTTTTGATCGAGAGCGGAAATGTTATTTGTATATATGAATCAAAGGATATTTTTTTTTTTTGGCTACAGAATACAAATCATACAAATCGTGGACATGTAGTGACCTGTGCATTGCATTGTCCTTCCTTTTGGACTATTTTATGTAAGATTTTCTGAGAATCTCTACAAGAGGGTAGTAGGGATCCGATCGGTTACTAACTGTACACCTCTTTCTTTGCTCTTACAAGCAGAAACAAAATTGTCATATGATTAAATAGATATATGCAGTTGCAATACAGTCACAATGGTAACAAAGTTAAATATTCTAAACATTTTAGATAGTTTATCTTACAGCTTACAGTACTTAAACAAGAAATATACTTAGTGACCCTATGATCTCGTGGACTAAATGGTCCCCTCTATCATTATTGAAGGGCAAACAATGAACAATCCCATTAAGTTATACATCGCTGATTATAAAAAAAAAACTTTTCTCTGAAAAATTTGATATTTACAAATTCTCTTTGATATATGACAGTCACTTCAGATGAATGTACTGTAATGTTATTCCCCTCATAATTCAATCTACTCCTCCGTGTCTTCGATATTTCAAATGTCACTTGGGAAATGCTGACTGACTTCATCTTATCTATTCAGATTCCTGTCAAACAAAGAACAAAAATTCACAGTCTTTTTTCTCTTATTTCATTTTGATTTCCGTTTTTTTCTCTCTCTTCTGAGAGACAAAATGAAATTATTGAAATACAAAGATCAAATGGTCCATTGTGTAACAAAAGTTGTTCGCTCTTTGAGAATAATTCATCAATCAAACATTGAATACTGATGGGCCAAATCAATCAGGATCTCCTTAAGATGGTGGGGACTCAAACTCTGTGACACCGTGTCTAGGGAAGGCAAAAATATTAGACACTAAGTCATTGACGCCTTACATTAGGATTACATTTTACTCATTTCAATATTTCAATAGAGCTCAAAATGAAGCACTGACGGACCCCTAGCCAGCTAAAGGTTGGACCAAGTGCCCGGGAGGAGTAAGCATCCCTTGTTGGTTAGTCGCACCCGCCGTCGATATTTAAGCTCGAAAATGAAAACAATATATAAAATCCATGCACTGTTTGATGAAATTTCTATATAGAAAGTGCTATGGCGACAATGTCAGGGAATTTTTTTAAACTATTGCTGTCAAACCCCTCGCGGGAAACTTTTTTGCGAGCTCCACACGGCAAAGGGCATAAGTGTAACACAAATATTAATGAGTTAAAGAGGATCCTGAAGATGATCTCAGAAGCACTCACAATGGAGCACAAAATTACGCATTGACGGACCCCTAGCAAGTTAGAGGTGGGGTCAGGTGACCGGGAGGAGTAAGCATCCCCTGTTGGCTAGCCGCACCCGCCGTCGATGTTTAAGCTCGAAAAAGAAAACAATATATAAAATTCATGCACTGTTTGACTAAATGTCTTTATAGAAAGTACTATGGCGACAATGTCAGGGAAATATATTCAAAACACTTACTGACAAACCCCTCGCAGGGAACTTTTTTACGAGCTTCACACGGCAAAGAGCATAACTGTGACAGAGTGCATTTCATTAGAAATATTAATCATCTGAATTTTTTTTCAAGAAAAAATGAAATTCCATTCCTCCATTATTGTCCAATTTTTAAATACCTGATGTGAAATTTCTAAATTGACAATGTATAACGTGCATGTAAGTGTGTCTGCGTGGCAAATGGCCGTACAAAGTCAGCACAGGTTGCCCATTGGTCTCGTCGGTTTATGTGTAGTCTTTTGTGTTTGATGTTTATATGTCGTACGTCTCTTATCTGTCTCTTAGTATGCTCATTTTTTGTGTTTTTGCATCGGGCAATTTGGTGTTTTGCTGTTGGTGATCCCCTCCCTTTGTATATGACTGACATCAGCCAAGAGGGTACCTTTTTGAAGATGGACAGGACATAAGCGATAATATTTCATTACTATGTGCGGAATACACTTCAGATATGGATATCACTTTTATTCTCAAGTTTTGACAAATAATGCTGTCCATATGGGCCTAATATGGAGTCATTTTATGAGGATCACTGACGAGGGTTAAGTACCCGAAACGTGCATGTCTGATCCATGCGGTCAATTTATCTGGTCTTAAATGATGCTATTCAATTTGAAGACGTTTAACATTTATACGACTTGGTGAGTGTCACTGCTAGTGGACCAGGAGTCCAAGAGGGCACATGTAGCCAAGTTCGATCAATTTCGGTTGATCGGTTCATCAACGCATTATAAAATTTCTGTTATCAAAGTTTCTTGAAATTTCTCAAACGTGGGTCCTGTAGCATCATATCCCAGCCATTTTGCTACGTCTTTCGGTACGCTTTTTCGAGATAGTTACTTTCATACTTTTTTGACATAATATTACATAAATGTTTAGATTTGAGGATCACTGACGAGGGTTAAGTACCTGAAACGTGCATGCCTTGTCCATGCTGCCAATTTATCTGATCTTAAATGATGCTATTCAATTTGAAGACGTTTAACATGTATAATGAATATCTGAGAACTTACACTAAATAAATCCAAAGAAAAACTGTAAAAAAAGTTCTTAATGCTGCTAAGTGTTACCCCCGGCACCATGTGCCACTTTTTGATGTGTTTATAACCGTAATATCAACCATAAATTATTCTCAGATTAAAAATTTCTCCTTTTTTTCGCTTGTATCAAATTTTATTTTTTCTCCAATATTAGTTTTTTGATGTCTGTTTCTAGACAAGAGAATCACAGTGTTTTTTTTTCGAATCAAAATTTAGAAATTTGATAACAGTACAGACATTATGACTCATAAGATGTGTTTGTGAAACAATAGAGTTAATTCCTATTCTGCAAACAAGAGGCCAAAGGGTCCACTCCGCTCACCTAAATTTTTTATCTGAATGAGGTAACGCGTGAACAAAAGTTCCATATTTAATCAATTAACGACCTTGACCTTACCAACACCACCAGCGTACTTTATATCTCAGTTTGCTCAAATTTTCTTCAAGATCATGGCTTCTCAATTTCAATGGTAGTAAAAATTGGCCCAGTAAATGTGTCTCATTCTTCTAATGTACAAGTCGACTGAATGGTTTCTATGGACGTTTCCCCATATGTCCTTTTTTTGTTTGCGACGTATCTGTAATATCCTTGGAAGAGTTCGGAGTTTGTAACGTATCTATAATTTCCTGGTACATTGTTATCGTGATTTTTGGATACCGACTCTAGCCAGTAATCGAGCATGTCTGCGCGTATTTGGTTAATGAAAAGTCTTATGGGATGACGTATCTGTTTAAGAGTAGTTCTCTCTTCAATGGATGTTTACACATTTCGGGCGGCGATTTGTCTTAGAGATTGCCTTTTAACTTATCTCATCAATTGCATCTTATATTGTTCTTCGGATACGATAATAATTAAAGTTCGTTTACAACAAGTCCAATCCGTTTACTTCTATCACCTTTTTAGTCACCCGTGTTGTAGATCATGTAATGAAACATTTCCTCATCTTGAATATTGAGTTGATCGATGGATTTGAATGAGTTCCTTGTTTATATATATATATATATATACACGAATGCAAACATGACAAATATGGATAATGACCATATCCCTGTTTACAGCACAAAATCGATCCTTGACCATGTTACGATTTCTTTAATTTAAAACCGTGTGCACTTGACCTTTCAAATCCCAGTACTTCTATTTTTCTTTCAGGTCGTGACTTCCTAAGGTCGAAGGCAGTAATGAATTGGTCCAGTAAATGTACCTTATATTGGTTATGGTACACGTCGGTTGCACATATACGAGGTTGTACGCGTCTGGTGCTCCGGTATTCCTGTTGTCTATTGCATTGAGAGGTTAGTATGCTTCCCACTGAACTTTCTCTAAATCGCTCATGATTTGAAGAACCCGATAAATCTCAAATCCCTCCGTCAAACATTCGCATGATTCGCGATGTATCATCTTGTACACTAATTAATGATGTCTATCGTTCTTTTTAGGCATTAGATGTATAAAGTCCCTTTCACACCTACACGTTCTCTCGAGACGTTCTTACTACGTCCTTGAAGTCCTGAAAATGTTTCATGAACGTAGTGGGAACGTGGCATTTTTCACCCGGAAGGGCTTTCCGAAAGAATAATTGACGACTCCAATACGTTCGCAATACGACCTTTAGCGTTCGTAACTTGTTAGTAGCGCGTCCTTCGCGTCTCTAATACGTTTAGTAAAGTTCGCACTACGACCGGCCCCATGTTCACACTACGACGAAGGCGTCTGTGTTGCGATCATATGGCGTTATTACTACGTTCTCGAAGTTCTTACTGCGTTCATGTTACGATCATGACACGTTCAAAGGATAAATTGTTTGTAAGAGGTCAATTTTGATTTTTTTTTTTCGACCTCTAAAACCAAAAACGTGGTAAGGACGGCAGAGACGTGACGATCTCCATATGATTATATGTAAAAGTTTTAGCCGTCCGTACTACGACCCTACTACGTTCGCGACACGTTTCTTATACCTCAATGACGTTCTCAATACTTTCGCAAGTAGTCCTTAACACGTTCTGTCATCAGCGCGTCCTTACTACGACTGTTTTAGAGATACTTACTCGTCCTTGGCACATGGTCTCACTTCCATATCGGGAGTTCGCTTCTTTTCATATCGTGGAGGTTTTTGTTTGTTTGCTTTGGTTCCTGTTTTATCCTGATTTTGTATGCCTTTGGTTTCTGATTTTCTGAATTATCGATTCTGTGCTGTATTCAGGGATATGGTCATTATCCAGATTTGTCATTGAACAGTTAAAAACGTTCGCCTGCGTCCTTACTACGACCTAAATACGTACCAGCGAGTTCTTACTACTTTCCCCGCGTCCTTACTACGTTCAGGCCACGTTTCTTACAATTTTGGCGGTCGTAGTGCGAACGCCATACCAGACCGTGACAGGGGCTTAATGAGGGATAATTGGTTCGCCCACTTATTGAGTGTGGAATTCTTAACTTATGACATAGTAATGATATAAAAATTTATTGAAATTTTTCACCAATGCTTTTTTGACAAAAGTTAGTTCCTACAAGAGTTATCGACTTACGAATGGTACATATATGTAAAGAGGACTTGGAAACACGCCACCATAAATTATGCAATGAGAAAGGGGCTCCATACAATTTAGTCTGAGTATGGGTTCGGATGAACGTTTCTGATAGATTAGGGTATAACGTCAATACATAAAACATTGTGGTGAAAATGTGGATGATAGATTTGGGTATAACGTCAATACATATAACATTGTGGTGAAAATGTGGATGATACATTTGGTCATAATGTCAATACATATAACATTGTGGTAAAAATGTGGATGATAGATTTGGGTATAACATCAATACATATAACATTGTGGTGAAAATGTGGATGATAGATTTGGGTATAACGTCAATACATATAACATTGTGGTGAAAATGTGGATTATCCATATGAGGAATAGCATTTCAGTAATAATACGGAAGTGTTCCAACTCTCTACCTTCATGAAAAAAATTCCAAACCTATTTTTCTGCACGAGACACGTGTTTCGAATATTATTAAATTCTTATCAGTGATGCTTCCAGCGGAGCTACCAAAATTCATTTCAGTAGCGCCCTCTTTTATTTTTTGAATTTAGATTTGTACATTTACTTTACAGAGAGTGCGCGGCTTCAAATTTCCTGTAGGGTCGATTCCGTAGCATATCCAAATAAAATATATGTTCAAAATAGCATTATATGTATTACAAACGATTCTTGCAGTGTATTGATTTAAGTAATCCCTCACTACATCCACTTCCTTGCGAATGTTCTTCATCGGATTTTAACTACTCTCCTTGTGGACACGTTATTACTGGTGACCTTAGTATTGTCAAGAACGACAAGTTGAGAGAATTGTAAAAAAAAAGGGTCCCAAATACAGAGAAAGTATGTCCTTTACATGGAACCAAAACGTCAAAATTATCATGGACTCTTGTGAGGAATATACAAGACGTTGGGCAAAGAAAGAGGATGTACAGCTCGACACCCTTTCCGAATGGATAAAATCCATCAGAGGGTTACTTTTATCTAGAATTAACCGATTAAAATCAACTGTGAACACCAGATTCGAGTCTATATTTAAAGACCCTGATGTTATCACAAAGCTTACCTACCTCCAAGAACATTTTATTTCGCCTTGGACTAGAATGTCGAAAACTGATTGGATAGAGCCCGTCACGTGGAAGCGGTCTATAACTCTATAGACTTTCTTATAGACCGTCAGTAGACAAAAATTCGAAGTGGGAAATCCAAGATGGCGGACGATACTATGAAAATTGCATCGGCCGGGAATCGAACCCTGGCCGCCCGCGTGGCAGGCGAGCATTCTACCACTGAACCACCGATGCTTATGGAAGTAGGTAAAAAATATTGTTTATATAGCTCAGACTACACGTAATCTATTTTTAGCTGATGACTCGTTTATGTAGGTTGAATACCTGGGAAGTGACACACTAGGTAAGGGAAATTTGTGATGAAGGGGTCCTCGGCAAAATAAAACACTTATTTGGTCAGTTACAGACCGTCTACGGAGATATGTCGGGTTGGTAAAATCTATGGAAGGCTCGGCTTCGCCTCGCCTTCCATAGATTTTACCAACCCGACATATCTCCGTAGACGGTCTTTAACTGACCAAATAAGTAATAATGTCATCACATCAGCGGACAAAGCCTCAAATAATTACACATTTACTTGCAAAAAGTACTATTTCGACAGTCTAGTTAAAGAGTTGGGTTTAAATTCGACACCTGGAAATCCCACTTACACCCCAACAAACCTTTCTGCCTCTGAAATAATAGATAGCCACAAATCAGCTCTTGCTTCCTTTGGCTTCCAAACAAACAATTTAGATTTAGATTTACCATGATACTTATATTGCATACCTAAAATGCATCGCTGGTTCCTCAAAATGTTCTACCAAATCTGTATCGATCTTACTCACCAAAGTTTTATCTGAAATCAAATGTGGGCTTCAAAAATATTGTTCGACAGTATATTCTCGCAGTAGTATCAACCAGATGTGGATTTTAAAGAATTCGAAGGAACTTTTAGAACATCCACTCATTTTAGTAAAGTTCATTCGATCAAAGCCTTTGATTTTTCGACACTTTAAACTACAATTCCACATTCTAAATTGAAAGAAAGACTCGCACAAATTATAAGTAATGCGTTTACAAGTAAGAACGGTAATCGCAAATACAAATTTATTGTTGTGAACTATGACAAAACCTACTTTGAAAAAGAAAAGTCCGATTCTGAAAATAAGCACACGGTCCTCGGTCAATATTTTCAAATTCAGAAAATATCACACCATATTCACCTCGTAAAAAGTCCATAATTGTATAATATTTCATTGTTGTATTGATGAGCGGGTCTATTTTGCAGCATTACAATTATATAATGTTAAACGTTCATGTTAGCCTTCAAGTTTAAATGGGAGGATCGAGATTGCAAAATCTACATAGATCAATCAAGAAATTCAAATTCGAATTTGTCTCTGGGACTGCTACCGGTATGACGCACTTCTTGTTGGCGGTCCGGCGATGGTCGTAATGGCAACAAAGAAAGTTATAATACCAAAGCCAAGCTGTACTTTATGTTTTCCTAGTATGTCAGCTACGAGTATTGTTTGAAATATTCCAAAGACGCCTGCAAAAAAATATTGTGAAAATATCGGTTTTCTCTCCAAGCTTTTTCATTTTTTTTAAAATTTGAAATGCAACGTGTACTTCCCAACACATTATCTCTCCATAACATAACCTGTCCGTCAGACAGTCAAACAATAAACATCAACGTATCCGTTTCAGTTATTCAGTCTCAAAGAAGGTAAGGCAAAATAATTAGAATTTCCACTGGAACAGTTACGAACCTCGGAATGAACAAAATTCCGAAGTGAGACCAGGTATAATTATTAGTAATTATTCCATATGTTAACACAATGACATGTCTTCAAGGACAGGGTTCATCCTGAGGTTTTGTCTGCCGCCGCGTCGTTAAGGTAGATTGTACCTCTGGTCCAAATTGGGGAAATTATTCATGGATACCCCATTTTATCTTCTCATATTATTGCACATTGGTTTATACACTGTCAGGTTTCAAATGAATTGTGGTTAAAAATGTGATTTTTTTGGATTTTTCCATAGAGTGTAATGTTAAAGTTGGGTCATTCGAATCTATAGGGCGACAATATTAGTTATACAGTGATTTACAGGGGGGGATACAGAAATTTGTTTTGCCTCGGACTAGTTTGACCCAATGGGAATGCTTGAATTTGGTCATGTGACTGCCCGACAAATTCTTGTGGAAAGTCAGTTTCAAAAATTTGTAAGGCAATGGCCGACAATTAGCAAAACCAGACGGAGGATAATAATATAAATCACGTTGCTGTTCTTGATATCAACATTTTTTGTACTACAAACTCAAAATTTTTTTACCGTGGCCTAAAGCGGTTCGTGAAATTAGAGTAGCGTCCCTTAGCGTGACGTAGGCAAGTAAATAACAACAATGGCCGAAGGTGGAGGCAGGTTCGCGCAGACGAGCGAGACCATGTCTGTCTGTCTGTCATACCTAAAATGGTCCTCGACAAAACAAATCAGTTATTAGGTTTGTTACTGACCTTACACGAAAATCTGTCGGGTTGATAAAGCCCATAGAAGGCTCGGCGCAAGCGCCTCGCCTTCTATGGGCTTTATCAACCCGACAGATTTCCGTGTAAGGTCAGTAACAAACCTAATAACTAATAATATTTGGTCGATGAAAAAAGTTGTATTGGGCGAGGCGAAGCCAATATATTTTTGTATCTCCCCTGTAAAACACTGTATAACGAATTTATCCCGCTGATGGCTTTTGGTTTGTGTATGTTACATCAACTTATTTTAAAGCATTTTGGTGACGTCAAAAGCATAAAGCGTCTTAGTAGAAGCAGGATATTAAAATAATATCCTGTTAGTAAAATAATACAACATAATATTTGGTTCTTCTCGACCAATCAGATTGCAAGAAATTTGCCAGAGGCAGGATAAAAATCTAATATTTAGTTTTACGGATCCGCCGATCCGCACATTTGGAGAAAAAATAAAATGAACTTGAAAATACATTTTTTCCTCCACACATCAGAAATTTCCTGGATAATAAAGGGAAACTCAGTGCGGTGATTGATTGTTTTTAGATCCAAGAAAACTGTCTGTTTTCCATAAATATATGATAATAAAATGATAAGAAATGAATCTTATATTTTTTTTTTGTTGATGCAGGTAGCACCCGAAAAATTGGACACGCTCATTGATGCAGTTTTCTGTCCGATTTTTCGGGTGATACCTGCATCAACAGAAAAAATATGAGATGACAAAACTTAATATTGATAATGACCATATCCCTGTATACAGCACAAAATCGATAATTTAGAAAATCAAAAACCGAAGGCATACAAAATCAGGATAAAACAGGAACCAAAGCAAAGAAACAAATACCTCCACCATATGAAAAGAAGCGAACTCCCGATAAGGAAGTGAGACCAGGTGCCAAGGAAGAGTAAGGATCTCCTGCTTGCATGCAACACCCGCCGCTTCAATTCGGTAGAACTGTCACATCCGGTAACTTCCATTTTGGAAGACATAGAGTGCAATCTTTTGTTGAATGGTTCAAATGGTCTAAGACAGAATATCATCCACCATTCTGGAGAGTGGGACATCATAGTGTATGACGAGTTCCCCATATCGACCGAAGAACTTCCTCAGTGACGATGTTAGTCGGTCACAAACATATCCCTGACTGAGTAGCTTATCTGACGCCTAGCTCTCAGAGCAAAATCCGTATATTTGGTACTTGCTCTTGCATAGCGTATCAACTGAGATATTAACACGCCATAAGCAGACGATTAAGGGATGTTGCTACTCAGAAAATGAAAGTTTGTAATGCTGAAATTGAAGTCATCAAGTTTGTCATAGAGTGAGGTGTTCATGTGACCATCAGTGTCGTAGGACAACATTATGTCCAAATAGGATGCTGAATTATTTGTCTCTGTAGTTTCTTTGACTTCAAGCTCCGAAGGATAGATACTGCTCAGGTAATCCGCGAATTTTGGATTATTGATGAACAACACATCGTCTATGTATCTGTAAGTGAAGTTGAAGTCAGAGGGTAAGTATCTTTTCCCTTCAGAGACCAGAGATTGAATGAATTCAGCTTCGCACGAGTAAAGGAAAATGTCGGCAAGGAGTGGGGTACAATTGGTCCCCATTGGAATTCCGACAATTTGCTGGAACACCTTTTCTCCAAACACCACAAAAATGTTGTCGATCAGAAAGTTTAACATCTGAATAATATCAGTTTCAGTGAACCTATTTTCAGAAGCGGACTTTTCTTTTACAAAGTAGGTATTGTCATAGTTGAAAACAATAAATTTGTATTTGCGATTACCGTTCTTACTTGTAAACGCATAACTTATAATTTGTGCGAGTCTTTCTTTCAATTTAGAATGTGGAATTGTAGTGTAAAGTGTCGAAAAATCAAAGGCTTTGATCGAATGGACTCTACTAAAATGAGTGGATTTCAGATGTTCTAAAAGTTCCTTCGAATTCTCTAAAATCCACGTCTGGTTGATACCACTGCGAGAATATACTGTCGAACAATATTTTTGAAGCCCAGATTTGATTTCAGATAAAACTTTTTTGAGTAAGATCGATACAGATTTGGTAGAACATTTTGAGGAACCAGCGATGAAACGTTATTTGTACGGATTCTTATGCATTTAAGGTATGCAGTATAAGTATGGCAAATCTAAATCTAAATTGTTAGTGTCGAAGCCAAAGGAAGCAAAAGCTGATTTGTGGTTATCTATTATTTCAGATGCAGAAAGGTTTGTTGGGGTGTAGGTCGGATTTCCAGGTGTCGAATTTAAACCTAACTCTTTAACTAGACTGTCGAAATAGTACTTTTTGCAAGTAAATGTGTAAATGTATTTGAGGCTTTGTCCGCTGGTGTGATGACATAATGTTCTTGGAGGTAGGTATATAGACTCGAATCTGGTGTTCACAGTTGATTTTAATCGGTTAATTCTATAGATAAAAGTAACCCTCTGATGGATTTTATCCATTCGGAAAGGGTGTCGAGCTGTACATCCTCTTTCTTTGCCCAATGTCTTGCATATTCCTCACAAGAGTCCATGATAATTTTGACATTTTGTTTCCATGTAAAGGAGTTAAAGAAGATCCTGATGATAATCTCAACAGAACTCACAATAGAGCACCACATTGAGAATCGACGGACCCCTAGCAAGCTAGAGGTGGGACAAGGTGCCCGGGAGGAGTAAGCATCCCCTGTTGGCTAGCCGCACCCGCCGTCGATGATCATGCACGAAAATGAAAATATATGAAAAGCATGAACTGCACTGTCTGAGGCCATTTCTATGTAGAAAGTGCTATGGCGATTATGTCAGGGAAATACATTCAAAACATAAGGACATACTTTCTCTGTATTTGGAACTCTTTTTTAACAATTCTCTCAACTTGTCGTTCTTGACTATACTAAGGTCACCAGTAATAACCTGTCCACAAGGAGAGGAGTTGAAATCCGATGAAGAACATTCGCAAGGAAGTGGATGTAGTGAGGGATTACTTAAATCAATACACTGCAGGAATCGTTTGTATTTGTAAATTTTAGAAGCAACTGTTGGTGTGTAGCTATAGAAAATACAAGGAGTTTCTTTTCTTTTGAAATATGGTGGGATTTTTTCTGTGACAGTTTTGTCATTCAAAATTTGACCAAGATTCAATTTATCAATACCTTTGTTTGCAAATCTTACTCTAATGAAAGGACGGTTTGTTTTCTCTTCTGATTTATCTGATCTAACTGCTTGAAATAAACGAAAAGTAGAAATGTCCAAGATGACTCCTTGTAGTCTGTATTCTGGGGAACGTGTATCGGTAAATGTGAGGTCCTTCGTATATTCGTAAATTTCGTGTAAAAGAAAGGAGGGGATCTCCAACAACACTAGGTTGCAGCACCCACAGCAAAATCCCAAAACACCCATGCAAAAAACACAGAACAGATACCCACAGAAAGAGACGCAAAAGGGACAAGGAACACCAACTCACAACATAGAAACATGAAACATAAAAGACTACACATAAACCAACGAGACCAATGGGCAACCGGTGCCGACTTAGGACGGCCATCTGCCACGTAAATAGCAGACGGTGTGGTTATCCTGGATTACGTGCGCACAACCCTCCCACTATTCCGATTTCCCAGAGGTCTCGAAGAACGCACAATTATGGTGTAAAACAACCTCCTCACTGTTAGGTGACCACACACAAACAAGACCGTAAAACACAGGGGTCCAAGCAACACAGATGAATATGTAAATGGATATAAAAAGAGGACGTGCGTAATACAGTCCGTGCTCTGCCGGCTGTAGCGAGCTCATATATGTTATCACCCGAGGAGTCCGACTGACATTCAGAGAGGACAGGTGGTCGGGGCCCTGTCTTCTCTAAAGAGGTTTGGACAGGGCCCGTCATGGAGTCCCGTCGTCACAGTCAGTCAGAGTGCAAGTCTTAAGAATGCGCTCGTACAAGACTGTATATTGGTCAAGTACCAAGCTTAGTGTCCGTCTGGTGACATTAGGATCATATCCACGGTATAAAAGGCGTTTGATGACTCTGACGCATTTTCGATACATATGCTGTCTACCTTTGATCCTTCTTATTTTGTTAATTATGTCACCATAAAATGCAGGTTGTGAAATACCCAAAGTAATATACTCCGTTGCTTGTATGGGTCCGAATTTCAAAAGAAGTTGATCATAATTTTTGTAAAATTTCCAGAAAGTCTTTACTAGTTTGTGAAAGCGAAAACCTTGACCTAAAAGTTTCTTTGTAATTTGTAGATTTCTATTATGAAAATCCAAAACATCAGTACATGCTCTAGCATACCGGATGAGCTGTGAAATGTAGATACCGTATGACGGTAATCTAGGGACATCACCGTCAAGCCAGGGAAAATTTACTATGTTGAATCCAAAATCATCTCGTTTGTCATATACACTTGTATGAATTTCTCCATTGACAATTTTGACATTTAGGTCCAAAAATGGTGTTTCAGTGTCTGTAAAGTTTGCCTTGTTTAGAGTCAATTCTTGTGGATAAATAACATCTTTATACTTTTCAAAAACAGGATTAACGATAGTAAGAATATCATCCAGGTACCTAGAAGTACCAGTGAAGCATTTCACATCATCATGTTTTCTTTGCTTTTGAAGATTTTGAGTAAATTCCTTTTCATATGTGTATGTGTAACTTCCGTTAAGGAACAGAGTATAATTTGGTACGAATATAATGCAGGCCTAGAGGCTCATTCAAAAATGGAACTAAGTCATCGAAGGAGAAACTATGTATCTCAGGCCTATTATATTTTCGAATGCCATGACTTCGAGGTCTACTTTGTGGTCTGTTGAATAAGCTAGTCAAATTTACCGATTGACAACCGGGACTTTTCGGATTCATTTCTTAAATCTATCATCCACATTTTAACCACAATGTTATATGTATTGACGTTATACCCAAATCTACCATCCACATTTTTACCACAATGCTATATGTATTGACGTTATACCCAAAGCTATCATCCACATTTTCACAACAATGTTATATGTATTACCGTTATACCCAAATCTATCATCCACACTTTCACCAGGACGTTATACCCAAATTTATCATCCACATTTTCACCACAATGTTATATGTTTTGACGTTATACCCAAATCTATCATCCACACTTTCGCCACGACGTAAAAGTATACCCAAATATATCATCCACATTTTCACCACAATGTTATATGTATTGACGTTATACCCAAATCTACCATCCACATTTTTACCATAATGCTATATGTATTGACATTATACCCAAAACTATCATCCACATTTTCACAACAATGCTGTAATAAATTATGTATTGACGTTATACCCAAATCTATCACCCACATTTTCACCACAATGCTACATGTATTGACGTTAAAACCAAATCTACCATCCACATTTTCACCACAATGCTATTTGTATTGACGTTATACCCACATCTATCATCTACACTTTCACCACGACGTTATACCAAAATCATTTAATTTCCATTGTCATTTTCAAGAAAAGAAGATTCTGATTGGCTGAGAAATTTTGTTGATAAATCGATCGACACAATTTTCACGGAAGTCTATTTATAGCACTATTTTTAGAACCGGGGGTTCCCTCAAACGTGAATGAACTCGTTCCTGAAAATACAATTTGTTGATGTTTGCTTACCATTTCAAGGGTACCATTTATTTTCTACTAACTCAAAAATTAATAGTGCATGTAGAATTTGCTCAAGCTGGTCCTTATTCCAAAGATATAAGAGAGAAGATCGTTCGCTGTTTAAGGTATCCGTTGCACAAATAAATATCAAGTGTATTATATAGTTTGAACCAATGAATATTTTTACCTAAATATACCTTTTACAACATAAAAATGGTTTCTATCTTCAAAGGTCAACATGCCAACCTTCGCTCAATCCACGGAAACAATCGAGACACTGCCGAAGATTACCGAGATTATTTTAACACTGTTTAAATGGACGAGACGTCCGCGAGATCTCCATTTGTACACTGGATACGTTAAATCATGGCGGCTGCCATAACTTGTTTTGGCAGACGTATTTCTGCGAAACCCTCCGACTTACGAAAATTAGTGCGGTGAATGATTGTTTTTAGATCCAAGAAAACAGTCTGTTTTCCATAAATAGATGATAATAAAATGATAAGAAATGTATCTTATATTTTTTTGTTGTTGTTGTTGATGCAGGTATCACCCGAAAAATTGGACAGAAAACTTTTGCAATAACGCGCTACGCTCATTGATGCAATCCTCTGTCCAATTTCCCGGTGATACTGCATCAACAGAAAAAAATATGAGATTCATTTCTTAAATCTATCATCCACATTTTAACCACAATGTTATATGTATTGACGTTATACCCAAATCTATAATCTCAATTTTCACCACGACGTTATACCCAAATCTATCATCCACATTTTCACCACAATGTTATATGTATTGACGTTATACCCAAATCTATCATCCACATTTTCACCACAATGTTACATGTATTAACGTTAACGTTATATACCCAAATCTATCATCCACATTTATCATCCACATTTTCACCACAATGTTATATGTATTGACGTTATACCCAAATCTACCATCCACATTTTTACCACAATGCTATATGTATTGACGTTATACCCAAAGCTATCATCCACATTTTCACAACAATGCTATAATCAATTATGTATTGACGTTATACCCAAATCTATCATCCACAATTTCACCACAATGCCACATGTATTGACGTTATAACCAAATCTATCATCCACATTTTCACTACAATGCTATTTGTATTGACGTTATACCTAAATCTATCATCTATACTTTCACCACGACGTTATACCCAAATTTATCATCCATATTTTCACCACAATGTTATATGTATTGACGTTATACCCATATATATCATCCACATTTTCACCACAATGTTATATGTATTGACGTTATACCCAAATCTATCATCCACACTTTCACCACGACGTGAAAGTATACCCAAATATATCACCCACATTTTCACCACATTGTTATATGTATTGACGTTATACCCAAAACTATCATCCACATTTTTACCACAATGTTATATGTATTGACGTTATACCCAAATTTATCAAAAACATTCATCCGAACCCATACTCAGACTATATATTGTATGGAGTCCTTTCTCACTGCATATGTTACAATTGCGGTTGTGGCGTGTTTGCAAGTCCTCTTTACATGTATGTACCATTTGTTAATGGATGGTACATAAATCAATTTATCATATACTCTAATTTACATAACCGTTTATAAGCTAATTGGCCGAAACGCGGTCACGTGCAATGCGATTAAAATCGTCGTATTGAACTGCTTCCGGACATATTGACGCGTTTCTAGTTTTGTGTATTAGAAGAAAATGATAGTGTTGCTGACATAACTGAGTATGATATTTTGCAGTATCTTTAGATAAAAAAAAGATTAAAAGATGAAGGGTCATACATTTTAATACTACAGTAAGTACAAAACTTTTTTCTGAGGAAAAAAAGTGAAAGCTATAGTTACCATTTTCTTTTCCAAGTTACCATTTTCTTTTCCAAGTTACCATTTTCTTTTCTAGTGTTCATGTATATGATAAAACACTTATAGCACAGGTGATTCGGTCGGTCGATTTTGATTTTATCACTCCATAAATAATCATATCGACCTCATCACTGTGCAATAATTGTATATAGAATTTGGCAGAATTTCATCATTATTCCTAGTCGCCAAGGAATAGCCTTTAAGTTAATGTATTAACGTTAACGTTATACCCAAATCTATCATCCACATTTATCATCCACATTTTCACCACAATGTTATATGTACTGACGTTATACCCAAATCTATCATCCACACATTCACTACGACGTAAAAGTATACCAAAATCTATCATCCACATTTTCACCACAATGTTATATGTATTGACGTTATACCCAAATCTACCATCCACATTTTTACCACAATGCTATATGTATTGACGTTCATCCACATTTTCACAACAATGCTATAATCAATTATGTATTGACGTTATACCCAAATCTATCATCCACAATTTCACCACAATGCCACATGTATTGACGTTATAACCAAATCTATCATCCACATTTTCACTACAATGCTATTTGTATTGACGTTATACCTAAATCTATCATCTATACTTTCACCACGACGTTATACCCAAATTTATCATCCATATTTTCACCACAATGTTATATGTATTGACGTTATACCCATATATATCATCCACATTTTCACCACAATGTTATATGTATTGACGTTATACCCAAATCTATCATCCACACTTTCACCACGACGTGAAAGTATACCCAAATATATCATCCACATTTTCACCACATTGTTATATGTATTGACGTTATACCTAAAACTATCATCCACATTTTTACCACAATGTTATATGTATTGACGTTATACCCAAATGTATCAAAAACATTCATCCGAACCCATACTCAGACTATATATTGTATGGAGTCCTTTCTCACTGCATATGTTACAATTGCGGTTGTGGCGTGTTTGCAAGTCCTCTTTACATGTATGTACCATTTGTTAATGGATGGTACATAAATCAATTTATCATATACTCTAATTTACATAACCGTTTATAAGCTAATTGGCCGAAACGCGGTCACGTGCAATGCGATTAAAATCGTCGTATTGAACTGCTTCCGGACATATTGACGCGTTTCTAGTTTTGTGTATTAGAAGAAAATGATAGTGTTGCTGACATAACTGAGTATGATATTTTGCAGTATCTTTAGATAAAAAAAAAGATTAAAAGATGAAGGGTCATACATTTTAATACTACAGTAAGTACAAAACTTTTATCTGAGGAAAAAAAGTGAAAGCTATAGCAGTGATAGAGGAGCAAAACCGAAGTTACCATTTTCTTTTCTAGTGTTCATGTATATGATAAAACACTTATAGCACAGGTGATTCGGTCGGTCGATTTTGATTTTATCACTCCATAAATAATCATATCGACCTCATCACTGTGCAATAATTGTATATAGAATTTGGCAGAATTTCATCATTATTCCTAGTCGCCAAGGAATAGCCTTTAAGTTAATGTTTAAATACACTTAGGAATACCTCATAGGGAGAGTTCTGTGGCACGGAAAATGAATAACCATGCCATTTGCTATTTGACATGTTCAAGTCCTT
Organism: Pinctada imbricata; assembly: GCA_033119305.1. Classification (NCBI taxonomy): domain Eukaryota; kingdom Metazoa; phylum Mollusca; class Bivalvia; order Pterioida; family Pteriidae; genus Pinctada; species Pinctada imbricata. Next base: position 35,049,733 of record VSWD01000005.1, on the reverse strand, counting down.
ATATCAAATGATTGAAATCCCTCTACTAGCTTCTCTGTTTTGTGATATCTCTGCAACCAAATTGCCTATAGTTTTAAAAGGGCATTTCTTTTCAATGTTCAGTTTTTATTAAAAATCAAAAATCTCTTCAAATGACTTATGATAGAAGGACTTGAGCAAGTCTACATTAAGTCGGCTCTGATGTACACCCCCCTCCTCCTGTCATGTTCCTAGTGTGTCTTTGCTTCGTTAGATCGTAGCTCATGTTGGTGTTTGAATTCCTTTTTGTCTCATTTTCTCCTACTGTCTGTTTGTGTTGTTTTCTATATCCTCTATCTGCTCCGCTATTCTGCGTGTGTGTTCCAACGTGGTCGCTATGTGGGGTGGGGGCGGACAGGGGGTACCTCTCTCACCCCTCCCACCCCCTTACCTTCCCCTCCCGCTCCCCTCCCTTCCCCTCCTTTTCACCCTTCCCTTACCTCCCCCTTCCCGCCCCCATCCTCCCTTCTCCTGCCCCCTTCTCTCCCTCCTCCCCCTTCCTTCCTCCCCTCTTCCTCCCACTCCCCCCTTCCCTCCCTCCTCCCCCTCTCTCCCTCCTTCCACTTCCCTTTCAGCCTGTCCACCCCCTCCTATGTACACCGTGTTATTGTTGGACATATCTAGATTCTCCTTCGGTAGTGGCAGGTGCGCGTTGATAGAAATTTCATTCATCTCATGGAGTTTTTCTTTTATTATGGAAAATATTGAGCTGTTTAATACTATTACAATCGCAGTTAACAAGTTCATTTTTATCACAACGATCAGAACAATGAAATTTCACAGAATTAGTTTTTGCAACTCGTGCCATTCATCTTGCAAATGATAAAAATTGAAAGTACTAGAAATGGTCAACCTTATTTTTGGCAAGTCTGAAACATGTATCAAGAAGAAGAGGATTCCAGTCAGAATAACAAGATCACGACGTCTTCCATCCTAATTATTTTCTAAACAGACTGAGACTCTAGAGGATTTGATGTATATTGTTTTTGCTTTTGTTTTTTTGGTTTTTGTTTTGTTTTGTTTTTTTTTTTTGGGGGGGGGGTTCATTTTCTAAAGTCGTCAAAATTCAAATTGATATATCGACTCTTCATGAATATTCAAACAAAACCTGAAAAATGTGCATCTTCCTAGTCGAGCTATTTTCAAAGGGGTTTTTCGGTAACCGATCGCGATCGCTGAAAGGAGTTTGGAAAAAAGTAGCATTTTGAAAGAGAGGATTTTTTTCCTAACAAAAAATCGGGATCGGCTTTCAACTTTAAAGCAAATCAAATGTGGAGAGAAAAACACATGCTGAAAATTTGAGTTATTAAGTAAGAAGGATAGTCAGTTTTGAGTTTTGACGCTGTATTTCTGCGATTGGGTTGTCATTTTACGAAGCTATAGTGATACTTTCTAAACTGAATTTTGTTTATTTCGAGTTTCCTCTGCATTTGTTATTTTCAACTGCATGCGGTTTACAACATAGTTTTATAGTGAGAATGAGTCATTGACTCAGCACAGGAACCTGTCTTTTTAATAGAGAAAATAAATTATTGTTCACCAACACAAAGGCATGAGGCACTTGAACAATAATTTATTTTCTCTAATAAGAAGACAGGTTCCTATGGACTCGCCGAGCATAGAAAAAATCACAGGCCGTAAAAGCGCCTGGTATGTGTACAACCTGTGTATTGTTTAAGGCCAGTATCTTGCAGATATACAGTCATGTCAAATTTCTAACTTCAACTATTTACAGTAGAGATCAGAACAAAACTACGGTAAAAGTTCGTCCAATCAGATTGCTTATTCCAATTCAGTCCGATCTATGTAAATAGAATGGAAGGCGCTGATATTCAAATCGTATTTGATTCATATTCGAGTATTCATTAATATGAATTATGGCAAAGCCATTGTGAGGACGCAGATGAATTAAAATTTCAATGAATTACTACACAATTTTCACCATACATTTTTTATTTTTACTAAGCAGTCTTCGTGAAAACTCACTAGCCCGACCGCCCTGGCTACCAAATATTTCCTCGGGCTACCAAAATTTGATGCTGAACTAGCCCGACTGGCTAGTGACTTTTAATGAAATGCAGTGTTCTGATTAAGGGCCGACGGCTGGCGATTTCTCATCTTATACTTGGGGTAATATCGCCACCTTCTTTCCACAAAAAATACACGTTGCGTCTCAACTTTTATCGCTGGTTAAGTATGAAATGTATATGTTAATGAACATGTTTCAAATGAAATATAATAAGGTTTTCCTATAAAATATGTTTATTAAGATATTGTCCTAAGATACAAGATAAATATTCCCGTAACAACGGTGCATTGATTTCAGCGCGGCTTGACGGGTTATTCTACGGTACAACTTGCAACAAGGTCATAGGCGGCACAGGCTTGCAATATAACCTTGCCGTCATCGCTATTTTCCTACGCCATTTCACGCAATGAAAAAACCCGAGAGGCATCGCAGGTACGGCATGTCGTCACAGTGACGTCATTCGGACTTCTGACGTAAACAGTGCGAAAGATTCAAAGGCAGAGACACATATTTGAGTGTTTAGGGGCGAGTAAATGGGCAATGAAGGAAACGATTCGTTTCTTGATGTAGGAAAATTTATACAAGACTCATGTCTAAAGACGGTAGGCTTCGATTTATAGCTAGAATTTGTATTTTTACTGGCGACTTCTCGCTCAGCTGATCGTGTTGGCAACGTACGATTGAAGAAAGAATCCCTGATACTGCATCGTATTGCATCGAAAGAAAAGCATTGCATGTACACTGTATACCTCATAAATGTAGTCAAAACTGCTGGTATATACTTGCAATACTTAATTTACAAAGATGAAGCCCCAGTTCCAGTCTGCAAGAATCTTGCAGACAAACAATAGGCGATGACGGCAGAGGTAGATTTCAAAGTGAAGAAAAGCGGAACTGAAATCGGACGCATGCGTAGGAGATTGTCTACGGTACTGAGTATAACATGTTCAATTAAATATCTAACAATTTCAAAAATCTCGACTGAACACTGAGATCAGGGACGCATATAAAATATATATATATATATACGTCCCTGCTGAGATGAAGAAATTCTTACGAAAATTTTATAACTATTGGCCAAGCGCCGCAAGCAACGGCCGGCCTTTTAGCGAGTATGATTCAAATAAGTTCTTTTTTTTTTCTCCGTCCATTTTCTGCAGACAAAAGCGTATTTGAAATTATATTTATACAAACAATATCATGCATTCATTGTAAAATTGAGTCTATTGATAATGACGTAGCTGACATCCGCCAGAGAAATGATCGGGTGGTGGTTTAACTTTGTTCGATTTTATGTATACTCTATATTTGTGTGAATTTTTGCCTACTCAACGGACCTAGCTGAAGAAACGATGGGTCTTTATAGCGTTTTTATTTTTTTTTTTCAATGGCTAGAGAAAATTTTGGGTGGCTAGTAGATTTTGGCACTCAACTAGCCCAGCTGGCTAGTGGTCAAAAAAGTTTTCATGAAGACTGCTAAGTTTTAATAATAATAATTTTTTTTAATAAGAATAAAATACGTTATACAATATGTGTTCTTGCTATTTTTCCCAGCATCATTTTTACTTTATCAGCCTTACATTAGTTTTTTTTTTTTCTTGAAATCCTAAATCATCTACATGAGAGGGGATATTATAGACAATTTCTAGATCGACAGCATGCACATAACTCGTAAATGCAGGGAAACAATTCTCAGTGTCACAAAACAATCAGTAAACATAAAATCGCAATGCTTAATTTTGAAACATAATTGACAGATTAGAAAAGATCAAGTGATGTCATCTTAATCTATACATTTTAATAGACCCTTTCACATTATCTGCGGTACTGACTTTGAAGGCCAGTTCCGGGGGACAAACAATAGATTGCGCATGCACCAGTGACGTAATTCGATTGTTCCAAGATGTTTTCCGTGGAACAAACGAAACATGATTCCGCGCTAAACGTCCTGGAAAAATCAATTGACGTCACTGGTGCATGCGCAATCTATTCGTTGTCCCCCGGAACTGGCATTCAAATTTAGTACTGCAGATAATGTGAAAGGGTCTATTCCTTGGACCTTGACGAAAATCTAGGAAAAGAGAACTCGGGCAAGAAAACTGTGGGCACAAACCATTAAAATTAAAAAAAAAAAAAAAGAAAAAAGAATTTTACTGTTTTCTGAAGTATTTATATATTGTAAGATTAACATGTATCTTGATTATTCAATGAATTCAATTAAACTTTTAAATGTTTACTTTTTAAATTTCATTGGGTGATGAAATGTCATTTGTCATATCAGGAATATGTATCCCCCCTTGTACCCACCCATCCCTCTCCCCTTTTATTTTCACCGGAAAAAATTTAAACATTCAAAATGTAGAAGAGAGAGAAAACTTCCTTTTCGGCACCGTCTATAGTGTTATCAGCAATATATCGCTTTTTGGGATGATCTCGAGAAGGGGGTTAAAACTTACAAATAAGTACTGTATAACATAAGTATTACAGGATTTTCCCTTCTAATTAATGTAAATGATTTTCCAATGTAATATCTGAAGACAAAATTCTTGCTCATTCCTTTACTTTAAAAGAGGGTGAAAGGGAGGGGAGGGGCGGGAGGAAGGAGAGACTGAGGAGTAGATGGAGGGTGCGGGAAGGAGGGGGAAGAAGGGTGCGGGAGGGGAGATAAAGGGGCGGAGAGAGGTACCCCATGTCTGCTCCCCACCCCCATAAAAGGCAAGGATGAATGGGAGGGGGAGGAAGGAGGCAGCTGGAGGGAGGCAGAAGGGAGGGAGGGAGAGGTTAGAAGGTGGGAGAAGGGAGCAGGATAGGGGAGAGAAGTTAGTAGAAATCTACCCCCTTCCGCCCCCCCCTTGAATACAATCAACCCCCCCCCCCCTTCTAAAAAAAATCTGAAGCCTTCACCCCTCTACCTTGGATCCGCTTATGATTTGCCTCCAAGGAAAAAAGTACCCAGCCTTATTTCTGACAGAAAAAAATATACTACGTACATGCTTTGAACAGAGCCCCAGCTGTGTTGACCTATTTGTACTAAATACTGTAAATGATGACGTAAGTTGTGACGCGTTGTAAACAGAACCAAAGGCAGCAGACATTTAGAAGTTTGTGTTGGGATTTACACTGCATAGATTTCCTGTAGATTCTACATGTAGATCTTATATATGTGGAGAGAAACCACATTATTCGATCTACAGGTATCAAAATATCAGCTGCAAATCATCCTCGAAAGCAGAATGAAGTTAGGTAAGTCGCTGATCACGCTGATATTTTTTGTTTGTTTTTTTTTTTTTATCCGAGCATTATGAGTTTATCCATGGATTTTTCTGAGGAAGCTGTGACAATGAAAGAAAGTCCGCGAAATAAAGTTGTATGCTGACGTCGCGTTGCATGCTGACATCACGTTGTAATTTTCAAAGAGGATATTCGGACTAATCATGATATATGTTGGAAATGATGGTGCAATGTCAGTATTACGTGAAGCAAAGTACAAATCATACATTGGGACACTGGGTGAGTAAGCCAAACGAAGAATATTCAAAGGAGATTGAGAAATCTTGGTCATAGATGGGTTTCATTATGTCGTCAAGCAACATTGTCAAAAAAATAAGCTTGTGCTTCACGCCGATCAAATGGGCAATGGGGAGAATGACGTCATTGACCACGGTTTTGGATCCTATAGGTATAGCATAGAATTCAATTGAAAAACACGATTTTTCCTATATATATACACATGTTACCTTGATGAGGACTACGTCCGCGCCTGTGGCACGGACTGCGTCCTCTATTACTTGTAAGGGCTTTAAGAGCCGCAAAATTATGTTTTTGACCAATAGATTTACTTAAAAAAAACCTGGTAACATGAATTATGGCAAAGCCATTGTGAGGACGCAGATGAATTATGATTTCAATGATTTTTCACCATACATCATTGGATATTTTTACTACCATTTTTAATCATCTACAGGAGAGGGAATATTTTTATAGACCATTTCTGGATCGACAGCATGCAAATAACTTGTGAATGCGGGGTAACAATTCTCAATGTTGGCCGGTTTGATGTCACAAAACAATCGGTAAACATGAAATAGCAATGCTCAATTTTGAAACATAAATGACAGATGAGAAGAGATCAAGTGATGTAATCTTAATCTATGTATATATTGTAAGTCCTTGGACCTTGACGAAAACCAAGGAAAAGAGAACTTGGGCAAGAAAACTGTGGGCACAAACCGTTAAAATAAAAAAAAGAAAAAAGAATTTTACTTTTTTCTGAAGTATTTACAAGATATTGTAAGATTTACATGTATCTCGATTATTCGATTCAATTAAACTTTTAAATGTTTATTTTTCAAATTTCATTGGGTGATGAAATGTCAGTTGTCATATTAGGAATCTGTACAAATGTTTAACCCCTCCACCTTGCACCCCTTTCACTTTCACCGAAAAAATTAGCATTCAATATGTAGAAGAAAGAAAGCCTCCTTTTCGGCGCCGTCTATAGTGTTGTCAGCAATATATATAGAATCTCAAATGATTTTCTATTTCATACGGTATTTATGAAACGAGTTGTGTGAATTTTACAATTAAAATCACACAACGAGTTTCATAAATACTGTATGGAATAGAAACATCATTTGAGATTCTTTTTATCACATGAAGTATGACGTAATTGATCAAAATAACGTCATAATGTTGTAATTTCGACTTCAATTCTTGCAAATAACGCGCCAACGTCGACGTTTCTATTGTGACGTCACAGAGAATATGGAGCGCTTTATCCAATGACCACGCTCCGAAAGTGATATGTAACGTTTTATCATAACATTTATTTATGAAATGGCTTTATGTAACTGAATAAAGGGTGTATCATGTGATAAATCGTTTTATGGGATGGCCTAGTGAAGGGGGTTATAGTCAAAAAAAAAAAAAAATTAAGTATAAGATATATTAGTATCACATGATTTTCCCTTCTAAGTAATGTTTACAAATGATTTTGCCAATGTAATATCTGAAGACAAAATAAATTCATTCCTTCACTATAAAAGAGGGCGAAAGGGATCGAGGAGAGGATGGGGCGAGAGGAAGGACAGAGGGGGGGGGGGGGGCGTGAGGGAGAGGGAGGGGTGTGGGAGGGGGTATAAGGGGGCGGAGAGAGGTACCCCTGTCTTTTCCCCAACCCCATAAAAGGCAAGGATGAAAGGGAGGGGGGAGGGAAGGGGGAAGAGAGGGAGCCGGGAGATGTTAGGATTTGGGAGGTGGGAGGATGGGGGTGGGACGGGGGAGAGAAATATTCTGAGTAGAAATTCATCCCTGTCACCCCCCTCCCTTCTCCCATTATTACAATCAACCCCTCCCCCCTTCTAAAAAAATATCTGAAGGCTTCGCCCCTCCTCCTTTTTTGAATAATCCAGGATCCGCCTATGATTTACCTCCAATGGGGAAAAATACCCAGACTTATTTTATGCTTCAAACAGAGCCCCAGTTCGTGTTTACCTATTTGCACTAAGTACTGTTAATGATGAGGTAAGTTGTGACGCGTTGTGTACAGTACTAAGCCTATCCAAGGCAGCAGGCATGCATTTAGAAGTTTGTGTTGGGATTTACACTGCATAGATTTCCTGTAGATTCGTACATGAAGATCTTATATATGTGGAGAGAAACCACATTATTTGATCTACACGTATCAAAATATCAGCTGCAAATCATCCTGGAAAGCAGAATGAAGTTCGGTAAGTCGCTGATAGCGCTGATATTTTTCAGTTTGTATTTTCGTCCCAGCATTATGAGTTTATCCATGGATTTGTCTGAGGGAGCTGTCGATGAAAGAAAAGTCCACAAAACAAAGTTTGTGCTGACGTCGCATGCTGACATCACGTTGTAATTTTCAAAGAGGATATTCGGACTAAACATGGTATATGTTGGAAATGATGGTGCAATGTCAGTATTACGTAAAGCAAAGTACAATACATGCATTGGGACACTGGAGGAGTAAGCCAAACGGAGAATATTCAAAGGAGATTGAGAAATCATGGTCATCGATGGGTTTCATTCTGTCGTCAAGTGACATTGTCAACAAAATAAGCTTGCGCTTCACGCCGATCAAATGGGCAATGGGGAGAATGACGTCATTGACCACGGTTTTGGAACCTTTAGGTATAGCATAGAATTCAATTGAAAAACACGATTTTTCCTATATATATACATGTGTTACCTTGATGAGGACTGTGTCCTCTATGGAGTTCTGGTAAAGAGTTATGTTTGGAGTAAACAATAGTTACCCTGAATCACTAACACATCTACGTGAAGGTAGTCCCGTAATCAGACCAGGGTATGAACTCTACTTAAATTTTTACTAGCCATGTGGGCTCGTGAAATTTCAATTTTAGGGGCCCACACAACTTTTTACGAGCCCACACAGAAAACCATAGCTTTTGGGAGAAACATTCCCTTTCAAGACCCCCTCCCCCTTAAAACTGACCCAACTGTGCCTGCTTGCGAGAAATTTAATGTACAAAACATGTATTTTATAAATCATTATCTGTACATAATCAAAATGCCTTATTAACAGATCTTTTGAAGAAATCATACAAATACAAACTCAAGGATTGTAGGCATCAAAAGATCTAGATGAAGTAATTTTCTATATCAGCTTTAAAATACATTGATGATCCCAGGTAAGATTATTATTCAAAAGAGTTTGATGTCACGTATATATTTGACCGTGCGGCCGAAATTTACACTTAAGATATACGCCCTTCAAGGCGGGATGATACATGTAGGGGGGATACATGAAAATCAAATCCTTGTTTCTTCTCTTCATCATCGATTCGATTAACATCCTGCGAAGCGATCAATTCAATTTGTTTTGACAACTGAATTTTCGATGTTGCGCCATACATTACGTAAAAAGACGACGGTAAATAAGTTAACGGCTAACAAAGAGCAATGGGTCTGAAGATTTATTGACCGTGAAATAAAGAATGTATTTGTTAATTAGATATGGATATCAAATAGGCCATCAATGAGCATATTCGTGTATTTTAACCATTTACATGTATATATATTCCATTTATAATACCGACGGACGAATGTTTACGGCGTTATTGATACTTAGTAACTTCTGTTGAAGGGGAGAAGTATAATTTATTCGCCACGTGGGCTAGTAAGTGGTAATTTTTGGTCGCCCACAGGAAAAAATACTTGTCTTGGGCGAGTGGGCGAGCGTTAAGTTTGTACCCTGAATCCTCATCAAGCCGTGATCCCAAATGGCAATTCACCGGACTTGACAGTATTGTATCATACGTGGTGTCTTCATGAATGTGACAACGTGGAAACCATACATAGACATTGTACACACGTTAAAAGCTCGCATGATGCAGTGTTAAACCCCCCCCCCCCTCCCCTCCTGGTCAAAACGGTCAGGTGGCCACAAAAGATGTTGGAAAGTTATAACAATAAACATCAATTTTTCTTCACGAACGGGGGAGGTATCGGATATGATACTTGGTCCACCGATGAATGACCATAACATGGAAGAATCTGTGTTAAGATATATGTATTACAAGTAATAACCCTTTTACCATCCCGAAGTTGGAATGTGTTGCTTTAAGATATTGCAATCCAAATTTTGTTTGATATTGTTCGCAAACGCATGAACGTCAGAGGAAAACAGCTCCTGGTCGGATGAATTTATAAAAGTGGCGCTTCAGCGAACTTGTCCAACCTTTTTAATTGGCTGGATTGCAAAGCAATTCCGGCCTGTAGATTGATGATGTCCGTCCGTCTGTCCATCCGTCTGCCGTCAACATTTTGGTCAATTTGACCTAGTTAAAGATTTTGGTTTAAGTTTCTGGTTGAGGCAAAATCTAAGTAACTATATGCAGTAGAAACTTTATATTATCCATAAGCTTGCCCATCACAAGACCTTTCAATTTATGCTGTAACATTTGACCTAGTGACCTTGACCTTGGACTTTGACCTACTCAAAGATTTTGGTTAAAGTTCCTGGTTTAAGCAAAATCTATGGAACTGTGTGCAGTAGAAACTTTATTTTATACATGTAGGTTGCCTCTGACAAAACCTTTCAATTTATGCTGTTTTATTTGACCTATTGACCTTGACCCAGTAAGTGACAAAAACTAACTTTGCAATCCGGCCAAGAAAATTACTTGGGACTTTGAAATTACTTCCACTAAGTTCCAGATAAGAAAAATTCAGAAAACTCTGATTTGGAGTTTGGTTAGAATATGAAGGAAAAAAATTGGGACCGCTGCTCGACTTCGAGGAAGACAGAGTCTCCGAGATAACCGAGTTTAAGAAATGCATGTCAGCTGTACATACTTGTGGAGGAGGGGGTTTACGACCAAAAGATATGAATCAAAATTTGTTTCTATTTGTTGTGTGCATTGAACATGTTGAAATTGAACTGTAGAGTTCATTACAGGTAAAATTTATACATTTTAAAAGTACAATAATTTTTCTTTCTTTATTTTGGCGATATAGACATAATGGATTGAAACAGCCAATTAGAGAGCAGTATTTACAGACGAGCCTAGATGGATTTCAACAGGATACCCCTGCCCCACGGTTACCCACCCACCAACATCCCCCCTCCGAATGCCCAGCCTATGCCCCCTGTGTCAGGGATGGGGCAGCAGATGCCCCCTGGTCTCCCTCCACACCTACAACACAGACCAATGATGGGGCATCCCCCTCATCACCCCCACCATCCCCCACACGCGGGCGGAGACTCTATGATGATGCAGGACCAGTTCAGAAATCAGGTATTACATATTCTGTAATGAAATAATCATGATTATGACTTAGTTCATGGCCATTGAAAATAGATTTCAAATGATCATAAATCCAACCAAATTGCATCACAATTTTGTGCTTGTGGATTGTTTAACTTAAAATGATATGAAATAGAAATTGTGAAAGTATATGTACATGATGTACCGGTATTTGTTTTTGTCAAAAGACATAATAAGCATGATAAGCATTAAAAATTAGGGGCTTTTTGCTATACATGTATATGTACATGAGTGAAGAATCTTATTATTATCTTAATTTAAGAAATACATGTACTAGTAATGAATATTCTGTAATCACAGGGTATGTTTTCTGCCCCACCTCCACATGCGGAGGGGGAATTTACTGAGATCCACAATATTATGGTGGATGGTGGAGACAGATTTGGGGTATCCACACTCAGCTTTGATACACAGGAGTTATTGTGGATGGGAAACCAAGGGGTAAGTCGTCTAAATGAATATTGTTCCTTGTATTAGAAAATTGGCAGATTTAAAGCTAAGCTATAATTTATATAATTTTGGTATAAAATCTGAAAATGAAAAAAAATTGACAAAATATGAGAAAAATGTGTGGTACTGGTGACATGAGATGTGTTGATGGAAAAATTTCTTCTTTCATTATTTGAGGAGAGAAGATATGCTGCTGAATTGATAATGAATCTACTTTGCATTTTGCATACATAGAAGCAAATGGTATTCTCACATTTCAAATTGATCATATTTTTCTAGGGTCATGTGACCAGTTACTATGGTATTCTCACATTTCAAATTTATCACATTTTTCTAGGATCATGTGACCGGTTTCTATGGTATTCTCACATTTCAAATTTATCACATTTTTCTAGGATCATGTGACCGGTTACTATGGCATTCTCACATTTCAAATTTATCACATTTTTCTAGGGTCATGTGACCAGTTACTATGGTATTCTCACATTTCAAATTTATCACATTTTTCTAGGATCATGTGACCGGTTCCTATGGTATTCTCACATTTCAAATTTATCACATTTTTCTAGGATCATGTGACCAGTTACTATGGCATTCTCACATTTCAAATTTATCACATTTTTCTAGGGTCATGTGACCAGTTACTATGGTATTCTCACATTTCAAATTTATCACATTTTTCTAGGATCATGTGACCGGTTTCTATGGTATTCTCACATTTCAAATTTATCACATTTTTCTAGGATCATGTGACCAGTTACTATGGTATTCTCACATTTCAAATTTATCACATTTTTCTAGGATCATGTGACCGGTTTCTATGGTATTCTCACATTTCAAATTTATCACATTTTTCTAGGATCATGTGACCAGTTACTATGGCATTCTCACATTTCAAATTTATCACATTTTTCTAGGGTCATGTGACCAGTTACTATGGCATTCTCACATTTCAAATTTATCACATTTTTCTAGGATCATGTGACCGGTTACTATGGCATTCTCACATTTCAAATTTATCACATTTTTCAAGGGACATGCGACCAGTTACTAAGGCATTCTCACATTTCAAATTTATCACATTTTTCAAGGGTCATGTGACCAGTTACTATGGTATTCTCACATTTCAAATTGATAATATTTTTCTAGTGTCATGTGACCAGTTACTATGGTATTCTCACATTTCAAATTTATCACATTTTTCTAGGATCATGTGACCGGTTACTATGGTATTCTTACATTACAAATTGTTTGTATCTTCTAGGGTCATGTGACCGGTTACTATGGTATCGAGATGCAGAAATATGTGTCATTCCAAGCACACATGTCAGAGGATATACGGCAGATTGTCTCTCTAGATCGGAGTTTGTTATCGCTTACTAAGAGCAGCCTAGCGTGTCATCTCAGACAGGGAATCCCGATCTTCACTTATAGGTAATTATGCTATACATCCAGGAACTCAAATGAATTTCAAATTTCATTTGGTATTTTTAAAAGTATATGAAACCAGTCCCATGATTTTACATTATATCCACCAGAAAAACTTCAGTTTATGAAATTATACTGTATGATTCTTTCTCGGTTAAATAAAAGTCAACTGTTCCCATTGACAATGTCTCGTGGATCTGCCACTAGTCTTATTAAGTTATGCCTTTGGGACTCTAATTCTCTGATACAATCTATTGTGGTAGTAGTCCGAGCTCAAAAGTCACTGTAGTAAAAGTTAATACACAGAGAATGATTCTAGATACTGTATACATAAAATCATTTGCGGTGTATAAACCTTCGCTACTTTCACGGTCGGCCTCTTATCATGAAAGTCTGTCACAGTGAATGTCAATACCAAATGCATAATTTAGAGGACCGTGAGATAAATCCGCGAATCATTGTCCACGCGAATAGATTTACTTTTATAATACCGCGAAAGAAATACAAGCGAATGATTCTACTTTTACAGTATATAGTAGAGTTGTTGCAAACAAAGACGTGCATGAATGGAATCAAATGGATCGTTTCTTTGCTAACAGTGTGTTACAATCCTTATTCTGAATATATATTTTTTTGAGATTCTAACTAAATAATTAAATATTTTTCTTCAGAAACCCGGCCATGCATAACATGCAGTGTATGATGCGAACTTCTCCCTCCTCTGTTATTGTCGGAGGTCATCAGACCAAGGTCATCGAACTGGACATGGAAAAGCAGGAGGAGATCAGATCGGTAACCATGGAAACTATAAATCATAATAAGAGATAAAACAGAGGATCTCAAATTATTTTCAGTATCGTGATTTTTGAATTACTTGTAACTGTGGTTTTACATTCTAAACCTTAGATGATGAAGGGATTAATAATATTACACAACGCAGGTTCCGTAAATAGAAAATCATTCAAGACTATTTTCATCACACAATACATGTATACTCTGAAATAATCATGAGAATATTAACAGTTATTTATTGTTATCCATTTAATATCAAAATTAGAAAAATTTGACTGTCGTTTGTTTATGCTACACACAAACATTCCTTTTCAATATACATGTAATTATGTCAAATGGGATCCAATGAAATGCTCTTAAGTTACATGGCACAAGTATTGAGTAATTTTGAAGAAAAATTATAATTATATTGTTATGTAATCAAATATAAGGGGTCATAACCCAAATCTAAACTTTGTAATACATGACTGTATATACATGAGGACCGTACTGTCAAATAAAAAAGTCCACTTGTCCCTAACATTGGCCCTGTATTTTTGTGTAAAATAATATTATGAAAATTATAAATTTTCTATTTCTAATATTTCAATACAATACAATTTCATTACAATATACATGTATGTGAATATACTAGGCAAAAATCTTTTATATTAACATGGCCATAAACCGTAAATCAAAATAAATTTTGTATATACATGTATAGAAAAATAAATTGCATAGTTATCTTTTACATGTTTTAGTGTAGAAATTAATTTGGTTCAGGTTTTGCGTCCTACTTCTTTTCATTGATTTGTACCATTTAGCTTATTACTTGACATTTTTCATCCTTTTACAACTTTTAGGTGGATTTGTAGCTGTATATTTCAGTGCAATGCTTTAAAATCGGAATATTTTATTGGATATTTCAAACAACCTTATATTTGACTTCTTTAAAATTGAATATAATCAAAATCTGAACCAGTTCAAAAATCAGGCTGATTTTCCAGTTAACTGAACCTTCTCCTTTTTATAGTAATCTTTGCAAAATATATAGAAAACTACGTAAAAAAAGTAGAAATGTAAACATAAAATGGAGTATACTGATTTGTAGGTTGACGTAGCGGAGCCAGGAGTTGCCATATTTAGACACACCAGTAAATATATCTGTGCCGGGGATACGGCAGGGAAGGTATGGATTGTCAAAGTGACTCGCTTTCAACTAAGATATCTCCATGGACATAAAATGATTAATTTCAGTATTGAAAAGTATTAATTTTTGATAGATGTTATGTAACAGAACATGTTTACATTGTTAAGATCAGTACTTACTAAACATAGTCAAGATCTTTTAACGTATCCAATGTACAAATGGAGATCTCGTTGACATCTCATACAGTGTTAAAATTATCTCTGCCATTCTCGGAAGTGCCTTGATAGTTTCCGTGGCCAAGATGACGGTTGACTTGTTGACCTTTGATGGTGGGAAAACTACTTTTATGTTGTATTATTGTATATTTTAGCAAAGATATGCCATGATTCTATCTACAGTAAACTTCGTATATAACGAAGCCCAGGGGACCATTCGTCCAAATTCGTTAAAGCCATATTTCGCTAAATGCATTTTGATGCTAAATATGTTTCCTATGTGTGGCCGTTCTAAATGAATGAAAAGTTAAGACAAGTATTCAATAGCTATGTTGTGATTTATTAAGTAAACATTCTTTACAATTGACATGCCGATAGAGTATTGAATGATTGGCAACCATTTCCTAATGTGTATACAACGCGTCTCCTAATAGGTAATTAGCGCGGGGACAAAAGACGGGGAAAGCAATGATATGATAATTAGTAATTATCTGTCCACCAGGTTTGTTAATTGGGAATACCTAGAGGGCATTTCGTTACATCAGGTGAAAATAGTAACGAAATTATGACCATGGGACCACGAGATGGCTTCGTAACAGCCGATAATTCGTTACATACAAATTCGTTACAGGGGTACAAAAATCAATGATGGGTAATAGGATTTCTGCAGGGACTTTCTTTTTACTTCGTTACAAGCAGAATTTCACTATAAACCTGTTCGTTATAGGTGAAGTTTACTGTATTTAATACACTTGATATTTATTTGTACAATGGATACCTTAAACAAATTATGGCAAACTGAGTATCTTATGAGACTTACATGTACATATACATGTACATCTTTTTGTTGTAAACATGTACATGTATATCAGTTTTTATATTGATTCATAATTTTTGCACCAAATATTCAGGCATATTCTTACCTTAAAAGTTTTGAACGGTTTATTTTTCAGGTGACCTTGTATGACCCCTCTACTTTGAAAGCAGAACACGTTTTAGACGCCCATTCCGGCACTCTGTCAGATTTTGACGTACACGGTCATTTATTGGTCACATGTGGGTTCTCTAGCAGGTAAACATGCCAATCAATTATGTGACTTGATCAATTTTGTGGAGTGTTCACACTCGGTGTATTTTGACCATACCCTTATTTTGGTTTGTACCTTTGATTTCCTTCTATGGTTTTGCTGCAGTCAATTTTCAAATAAAAAGTTGGCTAGCTGTAAAGAATAATTGAATTGCATTGCAGTAGAAATGAAGTGAGACTAGGTAATTTGCTTCAAGATGGTCTTAGATCTGTATCAGATTAGAATTCATATGAATATGCTCTAGCTTAATAAGCAGCTTATTTTACATCGTGTCATTTGAAAAAAAACAACAAAATGATCAGTCTTTTGATTCTGTGTAACTCAAACTAAGTGATCATCTACATTTTACATACTCTTTCCTATTGAAGTACATGTACATGTAACAGTCAATGCAGTAAAATTCCTCTGAAATGTTGCCTTAATTTTCAGCCGGTCAGATGCTTTGTTTTTATTTTGCAGACATAACAGCATGTCGGTGGACAGGTTCCTTATGGTTTATGACATGCGGGCAATGAGAGCCGTGGCACCAATACAAGTCATTATAGATCCTATGTTCTTACGATTTATACCTACATACAGTAACAGGCTGGTCATCGTATCTCAGGTAAGAGGTCAACAGGTCAAAGGTCAAGGTCACACAATACAAGTCATTATAGACCCTATGTTCTTACGATTTATACCTACATACAGTAACAGGCTGGTCATCGTATCTCAGGTAAGGGGTCAACAGGTCAAAGGCCAAGGTCACACAATACAAATCATTATAGATCCTATGTTCTTATGATTTATATCTACATAAGTAACAGGTTTGTCATCGTATCTCCGGTAAGAGGTCAACAGGTCAAAGGTCAAGGTCACACAATACAAGTCATTATAGATCCTATGTTCTTACGATTTATACCTACATACTGTAACAGACTGGTCGTCGTATCTCAGGTAAGGGGTCAAAAGGTCAAGGTCACACAATACAAGTCATTATAGATCCTAATATGTTCTTACTGTTTATACATGTACCTACATGTACATAAAGGAACAGACTTGTCATCGTATCTCAGGTAATTGATCTACAGGTCAAAGTTCAAGGTCACACAATACAAGTCATTATAGATCCTAATATGTTCTTAGGATTTACACCTACATACAGTAACAGACTGGTCATCATACATGTATCTCAGGTAAGGGGTCAACAGGTCGAGGTCTAACAATACAAATCATAATAGATCCTATATTCTTACAATTTATACCGACATACAGTAACAGGCTGGTCATCATATCTCAGGTAAGGGGTCAACAGGTCAAAGGTCACACAATACAAGTCATTATAGATCCTATGTTCCTACAATTTATACCTTCATACAGTAACAGACTGGTCATCGTATCTCAGGTAATTGATCTACAGGTCAAAGGTCAAGGTCACACAATACAAGTCATTATAGATCCTAATATGTTCTTACGATTTATACCTACGTACAGTAATAGGCTGGTCATTGTATCTCAGGTAAGGGGTCAAAGGTCAAGGTCACACAATACAAATCATATTAGATCCTATGTTCTTACGATTTATTCCGACATACAGTAACAGACTGGTCATCGTATCTCAGGTAATTTATCTACATGTCAAAGGTCAAGGTTACACAATACAAGCCATTATAGATCCTAATATGTTCTTACTATTTATACCTACATACAGTAACAGACTGGTCATCGTATCTCAGGTAATTGATCTACAGGTCAAAGGTCAAGGTCACACAATACAAGTCATTATAGATCCTGATATGTTCTTACGATTTATACCTACATACAGTAATAAGCTGGTCATTGTATCTCAGGTAAGGGTCAAAGATGAAGGTCACATCATCTGGTTTAAATTTTATCCCATTTGCCTCTGGCATGGCATACAATTAAAGGAAAACCTTTACAGAGGCACGATTTGTTTCTTTGATGTAGTTTTTTCATCAACATGACCAAGGAATTCCAGATTTGAAACAAAAAAAGTTTTAATGGATTTATAATATTGCAGGTACATGTATGTCATTGATCTAAAGATCAACTTGCTGTAGTTTGTTTTTGTTATCTGTTCAAGGTTGGACAGTTCCAGCTTATTGAGACGGCAGCCATGACACCTTCCTCGATGATGATGTACCCAATTCACACACAAGGTGGCGCTGTGATGAGCTTCGACATTTCGTCTACATGTCAGGCTCTGGCCTTCGGGGATTCCAGCGGTAGGTTAAAAATAATCATCTCGTAACTAACAGCATAGATACAATATCCAAGCATACTTAAATTTACATTGTGCTCAGTGGTCATGTCATGCAGATTTTTCAATCTGATAATTACGCCTCTCTAAATAATGTGTACATATTATCATCATGGCAAAGGATTTATTAGTACATTAAGTATTTTTCTTGAGCTTTGCCAGCTTAAACTCCGAATTTGTCAGTCAGCTCGGACCTTTGTTCTTAGATAGGATCAATGGTATTCCATTTGAAAAAGGAATATAGGAATAGCTGTTGTTTGAATGTGTAGGGCTGAAACCTTTCACCTCAGTTTTGGTTTTGTTCACATTTCTTGGCTTGGCTTCATGTTTGATTCATTTACCATATGTTGGATTTGGTTCATATTCATATTTAGATTTTACAATTACATGTATTATCATTTCATCCTGTAAGCAGAAATTCCCAAGTAACTTCACACTAGGTAGGAGTTTGGATTACGGAGGGAGATTAGGTTTTCGTGCTTGATGAGTAAATAACATATTAGAGCTTAATTCATGCATTCAGAGCTGTGATTATCCCTCAAGTTGTAGATTAGTTGACGTGTTGAATTATTTGGCATAGAAAAGACTAATGTTTTAAGAATGAAATATATTGTATTGAAAACATCGTATACATGTAGTTGGTTGTGTAGTGTATTGTGAGTGGGGGGGGGGGTGATCGTTTCAGCCCTAATAATTAATATTAGACACTTGTATTATGCTTCATCATACTTTCATTTTTGTCTACAGGATATTTACATTTATTTTCCACGGGAGATAACCCTTGTTTTAATCAGTATCCCCAGCCAACAGAGTTTGCTGATCCTGTAAGTCAGTGCTGCATTTCACCAAAATTTCTTGGACATTTTCAGGAATTTTCTTAACTTCTAATCACCTCGTTTATTTGTCTATTTATAAAGTACATGTAACTTTTTATTTAGAGACAAAAAGTAATGAATATTCCTGAAAATTTTCGTAACAATTTTTGTGAAATTGGGCACTGATATGTTGATTAGGGTTATCTTTATCATTCAGTTGAAAGGATGTGATTATGATTAAAGACATGTCTTCGTACTGTACATGTTTTATATTAATTTTTCGTTCATATGTAATCACATATAATTACCTCTTGAATATTTTTTGGCCAGTAGAGGTACAGCAGATGTAATGCTGTCATTTTAAATGACTGAAAATTTAAGAATTTAGAATCTTGTTAATTGAAATTTGCAACATACATGTAGATTAATCACTTTATTTTTGTTGAGAATTTCATTTAAGATGTTTAATATAATTCCATTTTTATGACAGCCTCAACATAAATGTGTTGAAATTTTGAATTTGATTTAAATTAGTTGGAGCCCTTACAACCAATCCACATCAATGACGAGATCACACCTTACTCTATCATACCTATGATGTACCCATCTAACGGCACCTTACTATCAGACTGGCCACAGCAACTGTCTAACAGGGTCTACAGGTCAGTATGTCACTGATATCTAGGTCAGTGTGTCACTAATATCTAGGTCAGTATGTCACTAATATTTAGGTCAGTATGTCAGTGTTATACCTATGATGTACCCATCTAACGGCACCTTACTATCAGACTGGCCACAGCAACTGTCTAACACGGTCTACAGGTCAGTATGTCACTGATATCTAGGTCAGTATGTCACTAATATCTAGGTCAGTATGTCAGTGTTATACCTATGATGTACCCATCTAACGTCACCTTACTATCAGACTGGCCACAACAGCTGTTTAACAAGGTCTACAGGTCAGTACGTCATTAATGTCTAGGTCAGTTATATCTAGGTCAGTATGTCACTAATATCTAGGTCAGTATGTCAGTGTTATACCTATGATGTACCCATCTAACGTCACCTTAATATCAGACTGGCCACAGCAGCTGTTTAACAAGGTCTACAGGTCAGTATGTCATTAATGTCTAGGTCAGTTATATCTAGGTCAGTGTGTCACTAGTATCTAGGTCGATATGTCACTAATATCTAGGTTAGTATGTCAGTGTTATACCTATGATGTACCCATCTAATGTCATCTTACTATCAGACTGGCCACAGCAACTGTTTAATAAGGTCTACAGGTCAGTATGTCTCTAATATCTAGGTCAGTCTGTCACTAATATTTAGGTCAGCATGTCACAAATATCTAAGTCAGTATGTCACTAATAACTAGGTCAGCATGTCACAAATATCTAAGTCAGTATGTCACTAATATCAGGGTCGGTATGTCACTTATATTTAGGTATGTCACTAGTTTCTATATTGATATGTCTTAGATTCAAGTCAGTATGTCACTAATATATAGGTAAGTATGTCACTGATATCTAGGTCAGTCTGTCACTATTATCTATGTCAGTATGTCACTAATGTCTACATTAGTATTCTACTGTTATCTATGTTAGTGCGTCACTGATATTAAGGTCAGTGTGTCACTAATATCTAGGTCGGTATGTCAATAATTTCTTGGTTAGTATGTCAATGTTTCACTTTTATTGAGGTCAGTATGTCAATATTCACAAGAACTTTGTTATGTTATCAACAATGTCACACTCTCTTCAACAGATACTTGACTAAATTCATATACATGTATTCACAAGTAGAAAAAACAGAAGTCTACAGCTGTTTCATGCCTCAATTTTGGTAATGGTTTTTCTTGGGTCAAAAATTGTGAAAAAGTCAAGGTTATACTGGCAAATATGATTTATTATGACCGTACATGTTGATTTTTAAAGCATTGTATTGTTAAAGTGTAATTCACAATTATAATATTGATATTTACTATTTTTGTTGTCGTCATTGTCGTCGTCCGTAGACAAAACTTTAACCAGGGCTATATCATGTATATGTCTTGAACTACAATGTATACAAGACCTTTCATTTGAGACCATGACCTTTGACCTAGTGACCTTGACCTTGGACTTTGACCTACTTTTCAAAAACTTTAACCTGGTTACTGACAAAAACCTGTTTAGGCGAGCTATGTAATCTTTGATTACCCTATGTTTTTTTCAGACATCTCTTAATGATAACATAGGTTTTGTGTACATGTAAGTTTTGAACCGTGATAATATATTTTCTGCTATACAGGAAGCCCAACCCGATCGACCCCGATATTTTACGATCCATGAAGATGCAGCACAATGTGGGATATGCCAAAAATCTGGGGAAGGAGAAGAGAAACCAGATACCTTATAACCTCAACACGGAAAAATCAAAGAAAGGAAAAGGAGTACCAGAGTCTCCTATTGGCAGGGGTGAGCGCACGGTTATATAAGTTTATTTCCAGTGAAAATTTGGTGGAAAAGGGCTTTATGAATGCACTGCTGAATTCCTTCACATTGGGTTGAAAACTGGCATGGGTATGTTATACAAATCTAAAAGCAGTATACATTGTGTACATTTACCTACAGAAATACAAGTAGTGAAGTACAGTGATAAAAATCGTCAGACTAAATCTTGTTTGAATAATTGTAAAGAGAAATCCATTCATTTTCAATAAGAACATGTGTATTTGTTGACGTGCATGTACATGTACAAGTACCAGTAATTATTTGATTTTATTTGTAGTCGATGATCCATTTATTACTGTGCCTAAACGATACAGGAAGGTGGATTTGAAGTATTCTAAGCTCGGACTCGAGGACTTTGACTTCCGTCACTACAATAAAACAAACTTTGCTGGACTGGAAACAGACATACCAAATGCATATTGTAACTCCATGCTACAGGTAAACATGTGGGGATATTACAATGTAGATTTACATTCTATATGCATGTGCATTGGTAATCATACATGTAACTGTGTAAATTTAACACTGTTATCTTAAGTGGTGTAGGAAAATAAAGTAATACATGTACTTGTCCAGAAAATTGAATAAATATATACTACTTTTATATTGAGGATGTAACATCTCTATAAATAAGAATTCAGTACAATGTCATTACTTAAACCTACAGGTATTTATACATGTACATTTACATGTATGTGTACTTAGTACTTTGATAAACTATCGATTTCTTAAAATCTTAAAATTCAGTTCATTTGTCATAAAATGTAATACATGTATATACATTTTTGTACATACATGTAACTAAGAAAACTCTTTAGTCATGTCCGTTTTCATCTAAATGGAACTAACAATAAATGTTTAACATTATTTTTCAGATCCTATACTTTATAGAGACCATACGTTCTGGTTTGCTGAACCATTTATGTGAGAAGGAGTTTTGTTTGGGTTGTGAACTTGGCTTTCTGTTCCACATGTTGGACAAACAGAAAGGACAAACTTGCCAGGTAAATACATGTAGTACATGTATGTTAATGAATATTACAGTGAAAGCACAAAAAGTGTAAACGATGTTACAGCAAAGTCTAGTGTTTCTTCCAGAGGGAAGGAATGATAGAAATAAAAACACAAATGCACAAATTCTTTTTTTTTTTTTTTTTTTTGCAGAAATTCTTAGCTTTTATCAAGTGTAAAAAAAAAACATGTAAATTTGAGCTACATGTAAGCATGGTAAGTGAAATCCATCCTTTTTAAGGAGCATTCATAGCAAATGTTGACGTGAGTCTATGAGGTCGTAATACTAGTATTTGTGCCAAATGAATACATTTTCAAAATTGCATTATCCAGTTATCGGTAAAAACTTGCAAAGTCTATAGAATAATGAACAATCTAGCAGGAAGATAGTTTTAAAGAACTGCATGTAAATCAAATTTCAGGCCAGTAATTTCCTGCGAGCATTCAGAACGATTCCAGAGGCAGCGGCTCTAGGGTTGGTACTGGGAGAAAACGAGGAGACAAATCCCCGAATAAATCTACCGCGTCTGATTCAGAGCTGGCAGAGATTTCTGTTTCAACAAGTTCATGCTGTAAGTAGACATACATGTATTGACCCTTCCGATTGCGGGAAAATAATGCAGAATTTCGTGACGTCACAATGCTTTTACCTCGGACAAACAAGCTTCGAACCACGGTCAAACATCGAAATTGCATTGTGACGTCATGGAATTTCTCAATTTTTTTCTGCGTTCGGAAGGGTCAATTGTGTGGGAAAATTTCTGTTATTAACATGTGCATTTATTATGAGATTAAAAAATGCTGAATCACAATTTACAGAAGTAAAAAAAAAACCTGCAATTTTGTATTCTTGAAGTTGATACTTTCTTATTTCAAAAGTGTGTTCTGTATCTCTGAAGATTTACATACAGATAAATTCATGTAATTATTGGGCATTTTAAAGTTTTATGAAACTTCCAAACTTTTTTACTCTTACAAATTGAATGTTTACTTACATTTATGACGTTATTAATTTGCAAAGAAAGAAAGATCAGACACATGTGTTAGATACAAAAAAATGTGTATAGCGAATAAGTCTTTAAAATACTACATGTATGTACATGTAGGTGTACCTGGTTATATAAAAACAAACTAAATGTACATGTAAAGCTGCGTGAAGAGCTGCATATAAAGCTGCATAAAAAGCTGGCAGAAATTATTTCAGATATTTTGCCAATGATTGTATAAATTCTCTATCATTTGATATACATGTAATTTAGGATGCATTAATGTATTCTGGTCATGTAATTTCTCAAAAACTGACACAAGTATAAAAATTACTAATTTAAAAGAAGTATTTGTATCATACATTTATATGTATATGTACATGTATATGTACATGTATATAGAGATATGTTACAATGTACATGTACATGTATATAGAGAAATGTTACAGTGTACATGTATATACATTGTACATGTAGATAAATGTTACAGTGTACATGACTTGTATATAGAGAAATTTTACAGTGTGTATTTTGTTTCAGGAAATGACAAAGACAGCTGTTTCACATGATGAGAAAACCTCCACAGAGGATATCCAAACCAATCTTGAGGATCTTAAACTGGACGATGGTCAAGGTGACCAGGCCAGTGTATCCAGCAAGACTGACGAGGAAAGTAAACCGTCAGAAAAATCTGCCGAGTCGACGCCTCCGAAATCAAAAAAGAAAAAGAAGAAGAAAGGAAAGAAAAAGACGAAGGAGCATTCCACAGAGGAGGAAAAGGGAGGAGACAAGGATGGGGAGGAGGATAAAGGGGAGGAGGTTGGAGAGGGGGAACAGAAGGGGGATAACTCCTCAGAAATGACAACATCTGTGGAGAAAGAGGAAAAAGCAGAGGAGAGGTACAGTCGATAGATGTATTATAATTACATGCATATAAACATGATGAAATACTATAAAATTCAGCACTTAGATGTGAAGGTCGAAACTGGGGTACAAAGGAAATTATTGACATTTGAATGTTATATTCATGAGAACTGCCTCAGAGTCTTCAAAATACATTGCTTTGTTCACATTCCAGAAAACTAATATGATGAATGTACATGTACATCTATAAATAGCACATCAGGATCTGGCTAAATAAAACATGATGTAACTTCTTTAACTGGTTAAGTTTTTATGAAAAATGATGTAAAGGGTTTTTTATGTTACAATAACTTTTGTCTCATTCTTTGATATTTCAATTTACATTAGATAATTATTAATTTATATTTTGCCCTCAAGGATAATTAAAAATTATAATTGCTGTCAAAAAATCATTTTTTTTGGGGGGGGGGGGGGGGGGGTATTTAGAAGAACTCTTGAAGTAAATAATTCCCCCCAAACATGCTAAACTCTAGATTATAGTGAAATGTTTTCATTTTCTTCTAGATACATGTATTTAAACAAAGAAATTCTCAGAAAGTAAAATTTGTCAAAAAAAACGCCTGTCCATTTATTTTGATGCTTTACATATTATACATGTATATTATATATACATTTATTTATTATATTCAGCTTTATTCTAAATATAGGTGTGTATTGTCAGTAATATACACATTTTATATTGTTTACACAGACCAATAGAAAGGAAGGATTCTGTGATATCAGATACCCTAGGAATCAAAATCACCACGACGTTACGGTGCCGATGTGGAATGGAGACGCAAAAACAGTCGGACACAAATCTCATTAATCTGATTTATCCTGACTGTTTACCTCAAGGTGCGTTAAACTTCTTTAACTTTGTCAAATTCAAAATTGTATGTAATAAATGAGTAAGAAATTTTGTTTACTCCCTATGTCAACACCCGAACATAATTTTGGGTAGGGATGGGGTTGATTTGCCTAGATCACATATGCCCGCCTTACAGACAAAATGCCTTGCGGATAATTTGGTATATTCTTAATGTACTAAAAACTACAGGAAAAGCATTTACATGTAATATATGTAGTTCTAATGTTGTTTACACTATTTTATATGATTATACAGGTCCATCAAAGCCCCCAGCCAGGTTTGACTTTGCCTCTGTGTTAAAGAACAGTGTGTGCCAGGAACAGAACATACAGGCCTGGTGTAACGCTTGTGATAAATATCAACCTCATGTAAGTCTTCTACATGTATGTGCATGTAAAAGAGGTGTGACTTAACGTAATGATATTAAACATGTTCAAGGAAAACCATTTGTTTTATGAGTATTTATATTTAGATAGATGCTTGGTACGAAGGTCAATTCTTCTTTTAAAGAAGGTCAATTCTTCTTTTCAAGAAGAATCCATAGATTCAAGTCATTTCACATATTCATCTGATGGACGGAATCCTGATGATAACTGTAAAAACATGTCATTCAGTTCAAAGAAATATTTACACTTATAAACACATGCGTGTATATATACACAGTATTCACTTTCCTTCTATCAATTGTAAGTTAAATTTAACATCTAAAGAGAACACACAAGTATAGGATGTTTAGTGGAAAATGCATCGTGTGAACCCCCAGGGTAGTTATGAGATTTCCTGTAGTTAACACACGATGTGGTAGATGTTGTCTCAGATACATGAATATAATGTATATATCCACATTATCATGCGATCGTCTACGTTTTGTTCTATTTCACTTTTCCAGCACCAGGTGAAGAAGGTAGAGAGCATACCTGATGTATTAGCCGTCAACTGTCAGATAGAAAACGCCAGAGATTACGAATTCTGGAAAATACAACAAATGGTAAATACAGTCCGCTTTAAGCTTTACTTGTTGTTATTATTATCTATTAGCATTCTTATATTTTGAAGGCTTTCTTATTAAGTTCTGCATAAGAATCTGGCAGTTTGATAAAATACCAATGCATGGAAAATAAAAACCCATGGAAATGAATACACAAAATTCATCAGCCAGGTCCACATTTAATTGAGAGGAATTTCTTTTTTCACTATCTAGTTGCAAATTCAAGATACAGGCGTTTCATTTTCAATGAATTATGCAAAACAATGAGAAATAAAAGAAAAAACAAAGCATGATCTTGTTGAAAGAAATAGGAAATTCTGGTAATTAAAATGAGAATTTTTGGAAATTACCAGTGATTAAAAGTTACGCTGGAACTACATATAACTGCTCTTTTATCAAATATATTGTAGATTGTAAGTAATTTTAAACATGCATGCGCATGCATGGTCTTTCTAGTTTCCAAATGGGTAAATTTTGGAATTTAAAACACTGCTCCGGGTTAAAGCTGTGAGAATAAAATGTAATTTGAAGTATACCACTTATAGTGAATATAAACAGTTTATGCTGTTTATAGAACACAATGAGCTCATAGAAATGAAAATTATTAGCTTCACATGCATATGCATCCTATGTATAAAAAAATCATCAATTCATCATTACATAAACAAAAAAATTATTCAACATTCATCAGTGCTGACTATAAACTTTGAATAGAAGTATCGTTCAGGACCTTCAGTCCTTTGATTTACATCACTTTTATACATCACTCATTCACTTACCTTTTTTCCATGCTGCATTTAGTAGCCGCTCTAGGTACATGTATTTTGAAATAGATTATTTAACATTCTTATTTTTTAGAATTTCAATCTTTATTCATACATATAATGGTGAAAGCAGGTGAACTTAGTTATATTTCTTTACTTGTAGATTTTAAGGCAGCAAAAAGAAGATAACACAGAAAAATTCAATGCCCAGGCTTTCATAAACACAGGTTCTGTTATCATGTGTCGCTATGGCAACGCTTGTAGACGAGCAGGTTGTAGGTTCAGACATGAGAGAGATCAGATGTAAGTTTTAGTGTTTAACGTCTTCAAATTCATTAGAAAGTAAGTTTTAATATTTAAAATTGCACCTAAACATTGTACATACATGTATATTTCAATATGTGTATGTAAGAATACCCTGTGATGAAAATTGATTTATGCTTTGAGGAAGCTTTAAAGTGTAATTTGTAATAAACTTGAGTCATTCCTTTCCCATCCCCCTAAAATTATGACATATTGATTGGTAAGAAAGGGTTCGAGGCATCAGGTCATGATGTGAAGCTGACCAACAATTTTATGTTATATTAACAATGTGGGAGTCTATGACGATCCAAAAGTGTACAGTAGAGCATGTAGAATGAACTTTCCTATAGTTAGTTCCTGTCATAGACAGAGACAATATTTTCCATTCTGCTGATACCGATAATTAATGATCTTTTATTTTTTACATGATAGCAGTTAGTCTCCTAAGCTTATTATCTTATTTTCAAAAATTATTGAAAAAAAAGGATTTTTATTAAAGAGCATGACAAAGTTGAGCACACGTATGCTGTGTTGTAACATGGTTTATACAGTATGTACATGTACGCATGTTTTATTATCGTTTCAGTGACAACTCGGATGATAAGTTTGATAATGACCCAGATTGTCAGTGGATACCTCTCGGACTGAAGGTCACGTTACATGAAGACGGCAGTATAGAAATAGACGAGACTACTGATGATGTAAGATGTTATTGAGTGTTTGCAGAATACAGAGTTATTTTACATTTGAGACCATATCTGACGTAAAATCATTATGACATCATTAAAATGATATGGTAACGTCGATCATATACCGTCATTTCTAAGAGTTTTAGGACCGTTTTCATAGAATATGATGACGTTACAATTGTTCTCCACCAGATACATGTGCCTTAACATACGCACAATACATGTAACTCTGGTTTTCAAAGGAAAAACCTCAAATATTGCTTGTTGTTTATGTCATCTCTATTGGATTAGATATTCTGTTATTAACATTGTACCTACATGTACATGTGATAATTTAGAAAATTTATGATTTATGATAAATGTATGATTTTGACAATTTCTTTAGGAAATATTGAAGGTTTATATCAATTGACACTTAAATGTTAAGTTCTGATTTCTTTATTCAGAATGATGTTTTTTTTATTAAAGTCTACATGTTACTTGTTTAGGTTCACATACCAAAGGATACAAAGCCAAATGTAAAATATTTTGAGATTTTTGCCGTCCTATACCACATTAAGGAAGATAAAACTTCGGGGAACTTGGTGGCATGTGTTAACGTAGGGGAGACGTACCATCAACGGAAAGAAAACGTCACGTGTACTCAGTGGTACCTGTTCAATGACTTCTCTATACTGGACATAGATAAAGTAAGGTTCTACACAGATGTCTACGTGTATTATGATAGTATACATGTACGTATGTATAAGTCCTTTATCAACATACAAACGTGTAGTACACATACGTATGTATAAGTCCTTTATCAACAAATAAAGCTGTCTTTCAATACGGTAAAGTTTTCATGATTTTTCTGTGCAGTGGATTAATTGAGCTCATAATTGACAAAGATGTAAAAGTAGAATGACATTGTATAAACTTAGTCTAAGTATAGATGAAATACATGTAGAAAGTATTCTAGGGAGAAATACATGTATATTTTATCATGTTTATGTTGTAAAGATATCAATTAAGAAAATGGAAAATAGAATTGATGCATGTGCAAAAATAAATCATTTCTACTGTTTACAAAGTAAGTTTAAAATTAATGTAGAATAATTTTTAGCTCACCTCGACGAAGTTGAGATGAGCTTATGCTATAACCCCGGCGTCCGCGTCCCCGTCCGCGTCCGCGTCCGGTTAAAGTTTTTGGGGTAACTCAGTATCTGACAAAGTACTGATGCTACAGTAACCAAACTTGCACAAGTGATTCATCTTGGGATGCTGAGGTGAACGCATGCATCAGATGCAGCATCTGACCTACATTTTCCGGTTGAATGACTTTGTCAATGTCTGGTTAAAGTTTTTGGGGTAACTCAGTATCTGACAAAGTACTGATGCTACAGTAACCAAACTTGCACCAGTGATTCATCTTGGGATGCTGAGGTGAACGCATGCATCAGATGCAGCATCTGACCTACATTTTCCGGTTGAATGACTTTGTCAATGTCTGGTTAAAGTTTTTGGGGTAACTCAGTATCTGACAAAGTACTGATGCTACAGTAACCAAACTTGCACAAGTGATTCATCTTGGGATACTGAGGTGAACCCATGCATCAGATGCAGCATCTGACCTACATTTTCCGGTTGAATGACTTTGTCAATGTCTGGTTAAAGTTTTTGGGGTAGTTCAGTATCTGACAAAGTACTGATGCTACAGTAACCAAACTTGCACAAGTGATTCATCTTGGGATGCTGAGATGAACCCATGCATCAGATGCAGCATCTGACCTACATTTTCCGGTTGAATGACTTTGTCAATGTCTGGTTAAAGTTTTTGGGGTAACTCAGTATCTGACAAAGTACTGATGCTACAGTAACCAAACTTGCACAAGTGATTCATCTTGGGATACTGAGGTGAACCCATGCATCGGATGCAGCATCTGACCTACATTTTCCAGTTGAATGACTTTGTCATATCTGGTTAAAGTTTTTGGGGTAGTTCAGTATCTGACAAAGTATTGATGCTACAGTAACCAAACTTGCACAAGTGATTCATCTTGGGATGCCTAGGTGAACCCATGCATCGGATGCAGCATCTGACCTACTTTTTTCGCTTGAGTGATTTTGCCTTATCAAGCCAATATTGAGCAAAGTATAAGTGCTACATGTACCAAACTTGCATATTAGATGTATCTTTGATCAAACTTTCATAAAATGACCTTGACCTACTTTTTCCACTTGAGTGATTTTGATTTAAAAGGCCAATATTGAGCAATGTATAAGTGCTACATGTACCAAACTTGCATATTGGATGTATCTTTGATCAAACTTTCATAAAATGACCTTGACCTACTTTTTCTGCTTGAGTGATTTTGCCTTTAAAGGCCAATATTGAGCAAAGTATAAGTGCTACATGTACCAAACTTGCATATTGGATGTATCTTTGATCAAACTTTCATAAAATGACCTTGACCTACTTTTTCCGCTTGAGTGATTTTGCCTTTAAAGGCTAATATTGAGCAAAGTTAAAGTGCTACATGTACCAAACTTGCATATTGGATGTATCTTTAATCAAATTTTCATAAAATGACCTTGACCTACTTTTTCTACTTGAGTGATTTTGCCTTTGAAGGCCAATATTGAGCAAAGAATAAGTGCTACATGAACCAAACTTGCATATTGGATGTATCTTTGATCAAACTTTCTTAAAATGACCTTGACCTACTTTTTTCCACTTGAGTGATTTTCTTAATATACATGTACTTAGAGATATGTTTAAATTGAACTTTGCTGCCGCGAGGTGAGCTTCGTAATCTTTGATTACACTATGTTTTTAATATACATACAGTATATAAATGAACATGTACATACATGTACATCATTCATCGAGAGATAATGGTATAACTTTGATTTTCAGCAAGAGGGCATCCAGGTCAATATGGATTGGAAAGTACCATGTACTATATACTTTAAAAGGAGGGATATCTCAAAACACAGAGATTTAACAGGTATTTATTTATGTTAGGTACTTGTAAATTTAGCAAAGTTCCTCGTAAGAATTCATGCAAAATAAAAAGCCACAGAAATGAATACATTTTATTCATCAGCTAGGTAAACATACATGTTCAGTCAATTTACACTTTAAAGTTGAAAACTTAAGATAAAAGCATTTCAATTTCAATGAATTATGAAGGATTTATTTTTTCTTGCAATGGGAAATTTCCAAATTGATATATTTCCTATACATGTGCTACATGTATACATTCCATAGAAAAGTATCTTGAGTTTTCTACAATAGATTTAGGTAATAAAGGTGTTTTGTGAGTTTCTAATAGTAACTACATGTATAACAAGCTTATTGTAAAGCCCGTGGGGATTTTCATTATGAATTGCCCCCGCCTGAGTTTTATAAATAACAGTACTTAATGGTAATACCATTTCAATATCACCGTTTTAATAATGACGTCACAATTTACCATTCAGACGGCACAAACATTTTAAGAACATCTGTGACGTCACAATACAAGTTTTGACAAAACTTCCTTGAGAAAACATTTTGATTTCAGGAAGTTTAGCACTTGGTTTTCTTGCAATTTTAAGCGTAACTTGATCTTGAAATTTTTGTAGAAAAACAATTCTCAGAATAGTTATGTACATTGTAACTTATATCATGACAAAAAATTTATGAAAAAGCTTTATGAAATTGATTATAGGCTATTGATTATAGGGGTAAACATTATCATGTGTAGAAAACATTGCTATTATATACATACATATATTATGAAATTGTTCACATTTTGTCACTTGTGAATGTACATGTATATTTATTTATAGTTAAGTGTCCAGTGACATCAGATGTACTGACCCCAGGGTTCGGACACCTTAACACAGAGAAATGTGAGATGACGTTCACGCCGCTTAGTAAAGACCAGTATCCTAAAGAAGGGGATATAATCGGTCTGGACGCAGAGTTTGTCTCACTTAATCAGGTTTGTAATGAAATGTCTGAAAAAATGCATAGTTAAAGGATAAATTAAAGTGTTTTCTGTATTCCATGTACTTAATGTCTGACGTTTTTATGTCTCTGTAATCGGGGAGATTCAGGGACATTTAGATTTTAGCGCCTTCATTTGTCTGCTACTGTGCCTGTTGTCTGCGCATCTCTTTATATGCAAAAACTCTAACTTTGACCATAACTTTCTGTTTGTCTGCAAAAACTCTAACTTTGACCATAACTTTTGAGTGGAAAGTGATAGGGCTTTCATATTTCACATGTGTATTCCTTGTGACAAGACCTTTCCATGCACACCAAAAAATTTGACCATGAGGCCTTGACCTCTGAGTATGAAATACTTTTTTTAAAGCTATTTTACTATGATCAAAGATTCCAACGGGGGCATTGGTGTTTCAAAAACACATGTTTGTTTTTTTTTATTATGGATACTGAATTCTTACCTTATGACCTTGATGCATGACCTACTTTTGAAAAAAACTCTAAACTTGGTCATAACTCTTGAATGGGAGGTGAATTACATGTGTATTCCTTGTGAGCCGTCAAGGTACTTGTGACATGACCTATCCATTGGTACAAAAAAATTGACCTTTTGACCTTGACCTTTGAGCATGACTAGCATTACAGCTGTTTTCCATACAAAGATGCAGAATGGGACATTTGTACATGTATTTCACAAAAAATGTTTTTTATTGTGATATGGAGTAAGTGGACGCACAAAAATCTGTGCACATTTTATTATTACAAACAAAGAATTTTAAAGTCATCTGATTCTACTATATGAAAATTTGTGTTGTTTATTTTAGGAGGAGTCTGAATTACGGAGTGATGGTACAAGATCTATGATCAAACCTAGTCATTTAGCCGTAGCCAGACTTACATGTGTGAGGGGGTAAGTTATATGGTACAAGATCTATGATCAAACCTAGTCATTTAGCCGTAGCCAGACTTACATGTGTGAGGAGTAAGTTATATGGCACAAGATCTATGATCAAACCTAGTCATTTAGCCGTAGCCAGACTTACATGTGTGAGGAGGTAATTTATATGGCACAAGATCTATGATCAAACCTAGTCATTTAGCCATAGCCAGACTTACATGTGTGAGGAGGTAAGTTATATGGTACAAGATCTATGATCAAACCTAGTCATTTAGCCATAGCCAGACTTACATGTGTGAGGAGGTAAGTTATATGGTACAAGATCTATGATCAAACCTAGTCATTTAGCCATAGCCAGACTTACATGTGTGAGGAGGTAATTTATATGGTACAAGATCTATGATCAAACCTAGTCATTTAGCCATAGCCAGACTTACATGTGTGAGGAGTAAGTTATATGGCACAAGATCTATGATCAAACCTAGTCATTTAGCCATAGCCAGACTTACATGTGTGAGGAGGTAAGTTATATGGTACAAGATCTATGATCAAACCTAGTCATTTAGCCGTAGCCAGACTTACATGTGTGAGGAATTAGTTATATAGTACAAGATCTATGATCAAACCTAGTCATTTAGCCGTAGCCAGACTTACATGTGTGAGGAGTAAGTTATATGGTACAAGATCTATGATCAAACCTATTCATTTAGCCGTAGCCAGACTTACATGTGTCGGGGGGTAAGTTATATAGTACAAGATCTATGATCAAACCTAGTCATTTAGCCGTAGCCAGACTTACATGTGTGAGGGGGTAAGTTATATAGTACAAGATCTATGATCAAACCTAGTCATTTAGCCGTAGCCAGACTTACATGTTTGAGGGGGTAAGTTATATAGTACAAGATCTATGATCAAACCTAGTCATTTAGCCGTAGCCAGACTTACATGTGTGAGGGGGTAAGTTATATAGTACAAGATCTATGATCAAACCTAGTCATTTAGCCGTAGCCAGACTTACATGTGTGAGGAGTAAGTTATATAGTACAAGATCTATGATCAAACCTAGTCATTTAGCCGTAGCCAGACTTACATGTGTGAGGGGGTAAGTTATATAGTACAAGATCTATGATCAAACCTAGTCATTTAGCCGTAGCCAGACTTACATGTGTGAGGAGTAAGTTATATGGCACAAGATCTATGATCAAACCTAGTCATTTAGCCGTAGCCAGACTTACATGTGTCGGGGGGTAAGTTATATAGTACAAGATCTATGATCAAACCTAGTCATTTAGCCGTAGCCAGACTTACATGTGTGAGGAGTAAGTTATATGGTACAAGATCTTTGATCAAACCTAGTCATTTAGCCGTAGCCAGACTTACATGTGTGAGGGGGTAAGTTATATAGTACAAGATCTATGATCAAACCCAGTCATTTAGCCGTAGCCAGACTTACATGTGTGAGGGGGTAAGTTATATAGTACAAGATCTATGATCAAACCTAGTCATTTAGCCGTAGCCAGACTAACATGTGTCGGGGGGGTAAGTTATATAGTACAAGATCTATGATCAAACCTAGTCATTTAGCCATAGCCAGACTTACATGTGTGAGGGGGTAAGTTATATAGTACAAGATCTATGATCAAACCCAGTCATTTAGCCGTAGCCAGACTTACATGTGTGAGGGGGTAAGTTATATAGTACAAGATCTATGATCAAACCTAGTCATTTAGCCGTAGCCAGACTTACATGTGTGAGGGGTTAAGCTATATAGTACAAGATCTATGATCAAACCTAGTCATTTAGCCGTAGCCAGACTTACATGTGTGAGGGGGTAAGTTATATAGTACAAGATCTATGATCAAACCTAGTCAGATAAAGAATTTTCAATATGATCAATACCAAGTTTTAACAATCATAGTTTTCATGCAAATAATTTTTTTTTCTTTTGGTCATGTAATTCCACAAATAACACATGAGGTCCTACGCTCCAAATTTTTTTTCCCTTCAGTATTTAATGAACATTACTGAAATATATGATTATAACAATTTTGAACAGTCTCATTAAAATTAGGGAAAGATAACTTTATGAGAAAATAATCACATTAATTTCGACAGAGACAAGAAATCTCATTCTTGCAGAAATAGTTTGTAATGTAAACAGCTTGTTGTGGATTCCTACAAATCTTTCAAATTCTGACGTATCATCTGTTCAAATTTTCAATAATGTTCATTTAGCAAATTCAAGATATGTATCACTAATAACTGTACAATTTGAACATTTTTACAAATGAGTTTTAATTTGACATTAGTATTGTTTGAACCTTAATGTTATATTTGATAAGTGAATTTTAATGTTATATTTGATAAATGAATTTTAATGTTATATTTGATAAGATAAGCGAATTTTAATGTTATATTTGATAAATGAATTGTAATGTTATATTCAATAAGATAAGGGAAATTTAATGTTATATTTGATAAATGAATTTTAATGTTATATTTGATAAATGAATTTTAATGTTATATTTGATAAGATAATTGAATTTTAATGTTATATTTGATAAGATATAAGATAAGTGAATTTTAATGTTTATTTGATAAGATCAGTGAATTTTAATGTTATATTTGATAAGATATAAGATATATAAATTTTAATGTTATATTTGATTAGATCAGTGAATTTTAATGTTATATTTGATAAGTTATAAGATAAGTGAATTTTAATGTTATATTTAAAGGAATTTTGTGTTTTTAGGGATGGAGACAAACTGGGCATACCTTTTATAGATGATTACATATCAACCCAAGAACATGTAAGTTAAAGGAGCTGGCAAGATAAGGCGTGAAACCTACCCTGAAAAAGTCAAATTTTAAAAGTGGAAAATTAGAGAAAATTCTTTCATATACTTTATGCTTATACAAGATCTCTTCAGAATCTGAAGTTAAACTAGATTTGTTGTGCATGATATTTTGGTTAAAACTTGTCTTTTTTCCCATGGAAAATATTAATAGAAAATGGAAATTAATGTTTTCTAGAAAAATCCGAAACAAAGCAAAACCATGATAGTAACCATGGTAACAGACATATTATTATGTATTATAGATTGTTGACTACCTGACTCAGTGGTCAGGCATCAATCCTGGTGACCTTGACCTTAACCAGTCCACCAAGTATCTCAGTACACTCAAATCTACGTACGTCAAACTCCGATATCTCGTAGATCTTGGTGTTAAGTTTGCTGGACACGGTCTGAAGAAGGACTTCAGGGTGATTAATATCACGGTAAGATTTTACCAGTGCAGATTCTAGTAACAGTCTAAACATTTGTGAAACTGTATGCATCATTTACTTTATTTTCAATAATGGTATTAGTAAGTTTCGTTAACAAATTAGTTTTGCATAATTTAGATATAACTTATTAGAATGAAATCTGAAAACATTATAATGATTCAGAATTGAAATATTTACATATGTAGTTTCTCCCTTTCATCTTGAACATATTTTACACTTTTTATCTACAAATAAAATTCCATATTGAAATACACATATTTGTTGATTTTGACAAATTGAATACTTACATGTATCTTGTAGTTACATTTATCTAAAGATCAAAAACATGTCTACATAAATATAAACTGTTTGTGATTTTGTAGGTGCCCAAAGATCAGATCATTGATACTGTACAGTTATTCCATATTCCTCGTCAAAGAATGATCTCACTCAAATTTCTTGCATGGTATTTCTTAAGTGAGTATAAATTCATTCCTATTTAGTCACTGTCAAAGAGGTGCATTCAAAATACATGTATCACAGTAAACATGGAGATAATTCTGGAAAGTTTAAGTATTCAATACTGTTCATAAGGTTGATAATAATGCATTATTACATATATTACAGAGATCAACATCCAGTCATCTACCCATGATTCAGTGGAGGATTCCAATACAGCTCTACAACTGTACAAAAAATATCAGGAAATCGGAGCCGACGGAATCAGGGCAGCTATCAAGGAAATGTACGAAGAGGGACGGAAAAGAGAGTGGAAAATACCAGACGTGGAGGATACTGGGGACAATCCTCTCGATTTATTGAACCTCTTAAAGTAAAAGTAGAAACTGAAAGATCAAAGTGAAAGTGAAAGTAGACTTTCGAACCCACCAAGTTTATGTGCCTCTAGACTCTCTCATATTGTTAAAATCATAACAATGGCCTGCCCACTCTCTGTGTTTCTTGTCAGATTTATAAGCTCGGACTTATTTTTGCTTAGGGTCTGATTTGTTTTTCTACAAGAAGAAAGCAAGATTTACTTCCATCTGTGCTGTGCTACTATTGAATATGCAAAATGTAATGAATTTTGTGTTTAAACAGTTATATTAATTTGAAATGTTAAATTTACTGAATACATTTTTTTAAAAATCCATGTCATTGCATGTACAATACCGACAAGTTTAAGGGTTTAGATTTATCGATAATATTATTTATCTTCGTGTTTAAGGACACTGAAAAATATTATCAACAACAAATTCTATCATCAAAAGAATACACAAATCTGCTTGTTGTCATGTGATCACCTTCCGTTTCCGTAGATACATATATTATGTGTTTCCACCTCTACTAGAAAAAAGATTTCAATGATTCACTTTCGATGTTTAGAATCTTGTGCATATTTTCTTAAAATACATACATTTACATTTATAACTTTGTTAATCTTCTCAGTCATAAGCTTTGGGCATTATTATTAATCATTTTCACATCTCATTGTAGAGGTATTTTTCTTGTCAACATGTGAAGTAAAGTATGTGGTATCAAATTCTGTACTGCAGATACATGTAGTGCAGATTTTTTTTGACGAGTTCTCTGATGAAGCCAATGCAACTGTTACCAAAGCTATTGACCTTTTGACCTTAATGTATTTTCCTAACTCAATATTTTGGTATACAGGAATAAAATCTAACATGTGGATATTGAATGCAGTCTGTCAGTCAAAATCATATTGAAATAAGTGTCATTTAAAAACAAGTCTATGTTGAACAAATTAGGGCAGGTCAAATACACAATACATATATTTTGTATAGACACCTTGAGTCTGGTACTTTGTGTTTTGATCTTAGTAACAAGTCTACGTGTTTTCTATAGGATGTATATTTTTGTTGGTTCGTACGTGTATAATAAATCTATAGCAACAAGGATGTGTGGTGCAATAACACAAAATTCTGTAACGGAATCTTGAAATAACAACTTATTTTGTGATGTGCCAATTTTCTGACTTTTTTTTTGTGTGTGCTCTATATTTTACAATAGACTTTTTTTGAATAAAATTTGAATGAGGTATTTTGTATCAGAAGATCATGTTCAGACTGGTCTAGAAATTTCAAGAGATGAAATTTTGAAGTTCTTATCGCAATACACCCTTAGTGAATTAACGCTTTCGTTTAATGGAACAAATTATGAAATGCAGGATTTATGTATTTGTAGAGAAAGATTTGGTTTTGGAAATGATGTACATGTAATCTTGTGGTGTACATGGTACATCAGAGTTTGTAAAGTGCTACATAAGAATGTATAAAATGAAATATTATTGAATTTTTAGGTGCATGTTTTCTATTCTGAGATGTCATCCATATGTTGTTAACACTGATGTTCATAGACAATTAAATGTAATTTATATAGCTAAACATCGTCAGATTTCACTTTCTTTTCATGGATAATACAAAAAGACTTTGCATGGATAGCATACAAAAATCTTGAAGATACATGTATATACGCAATCAAAAATGTTTAACTGCACATATACATGTATGTCATGGGTCGGTATTTTTTAAACAAGTCTTGTAGAAGAGATTCAGATGACACAACTCTCAAAAAAATGTCATTGATAAGGTCAAGGTCACAGCTGATTGCAAAAATGTCATTAATAAGGTCAAGGTCACAGCTGATTGCAAAAAATGTCATTGATAATGTCAAGGTCACAGCTGATTGCAAAAATGTCATTAATAAGGTCAAGGTCACAGCTGATTGCAAAAATGCCATTGATAATGTCAAGGTCACAGCTGATTGCAAAAATTTCATTAATAAGGTCAAGGTCACAGCTGATTGCAAAAATGTCATTAATAAGGTCAAGGTTACAGCTGATTGCAAAAATGTCATTAATAAGGTCACGGTCACAGCCGATTGCACTAATTAAACCAAGGGGAAAGATGGAGACTGAACTAACCACAAAGGACCACCATAGTATAAGAAATTTATTGAGATTCAAGGTCATAGTGAACTGCACTAGTATAGGGGCAGAATGAATCTTTAATCCTTCTCTCCTTAAACTTACACCAGTGGACCACCATGGTATAAAGGAAGAAACCTATAAAGTGTTGGACCACCATGGTATAAAGGAAGGAACCTATCAAGTGTCAAGGTTGTAGGTCAAGGTCAAACTATTTCTCTACAATGGTGTATGTTGTACCATTTATGTTACTGATATTGATATTACTTACAAGTATTACCTTGTTCAGTCCCCCACTCTGTATGAATTAACATTTTCTTGATTGTTGTAGTAGTAATCTGTAAAATCATAATCTTTAAAAGAGTGCAAAAAATGTTCTTTTGTTTGAATTTTATTTAATATCAATAATAAGTACAAATTTGCATAATGCATTCAACAACTGCACCAACTTCCATAAATTATATTTTCATTCATGTTTATTTTGTCCATTTTGAGATACATCACTAAAATCAATAAATTAACACAAATTTCAAGGAAATGTCGCATTAAAAAAATGTATAAAAAGATGAATATTCTAGAAACAAATTTTTGTTTTGTTTCTACGTTCTAATCTCACTTGCATGTTCCACTAATTCTGTTTGTATGATATCATTGTCATCATTATTATTCATGCAAGGTGTCCTCTCACTTAATTCATCATTATTTTGATCTATATCTTCTGTTTTATGCACAGTTTCTTTATATGAGAGACTACTCCTCACACCGTTTTGTCCTCTAAAACAAGTATTATCTACAACACCGTTTTGTTGTGTAGTTCTGGTGCCATTTTGGTGCCTGTGTGACCTGGATTGGAGTAGAGATTTTAGTGTTCTGCCGCTTCCCTCACGTCGTATCATATATCTCTTCCACCTCTTTTTAAACTCTGCTTGAACCTTACAATCAAACAGACAAAAATGCAAATTACAAGACAATTTATGAGTAAGGTCATACTGATATAACTTTTTTTCAAGAGGACAAAATAAGTAAAATTTTCTCACGTGAAAGGAGATGTTTCAAGAAATAATTCGTGTATAAACTCCTCTGTTCTTTTGAAAAGATAATAATAATTCTTCAAAGGTGTCAAACACTTGTAACTTACCTCATGGTTAAAAAAGCAAAACAGCATAGACAAGATGAATCCCTGAAAAAAAAGGAAAAATTAATATCGGTATCTGATACTTATCTTGAACATATATATTCAAAGAACTAATCTTATTTAAAAGTATTCAATTTTGAGGATGGAATATTTTGAAGATGGAATTGAAATGTCTGTTTTTGGTCCTAGTATAAGATTTATGTCCGAAAAAAAAGGAGGAATAACCGAAAATGTGACTCAGCGAGTTCCTTGTACAGAAATTGAATTATCAGAAAATAGTTACCTGGAATGAATTAAAGAAGAATTCAGCCCACCATAAGACCACGTAGGCATAGCTGTTTTCATCTATCAAGTTGAAATCTTTCACAGCAAAAATGATATAATATACCCCAAATAACGGAATGAGAATCAGCGTGGATTTGGCAAGCCGCCTGAAAAATAAGATAATTATTTAAAAGTTGACAAATTTTTGACAAATTTGATTTATTTTACAATAAGTTTTTTTTCATAGCAAAGGCCCTTTAATATAACTTTATTGCTTTTATATTTACATGTATATTCCATCAAATAAAACTTTTTTTTTCTAATGGAGCAAACTGTTTATGGACTCAAGATAAAAGTGTTATATACTTTCTCAAGAAATTGATCTTCATGATTTTTAGGCATAAGGTAATTCGGGAATTTCTCTGATTTTTTTTTTTTTTCGAAAAATGTTTAGCTCACAAAAATCCGTTGAAAGAAAAGAAGTAAAGAATCCAATTTTAATCAATATTCGATCTGCGACCAAGTTATCTTCTATATGCAAGTGTTTATCTTCTATATGCAAGTGTCAAAGTGTGCAAAGTTCAACTTTTAGAAAAATATTATAATTCTAAAAATGTTAAATCTACATTCTAATTATTTCAAATGTAAAGATTTTTCTTATTTTAAAAAGTTGAATGCCTTATTAAGTAGATATAAGTAGTTAATGAATATTATTTTTATTATTGATTTTTTTTTTTTTTTTTTTTGAAAAGTAGAACGATAAACGTTAGTAAGATCTTTCTACCAGAATGAAAAGAGAGAAGAAGATAGTTTAGTAAAAAAAAAAAAGTCAAAAAGTTATACAAGAATGTTCCAAACAGAGACAAATTTCCTTCACTGACAATTTGGTTTACTACAACTCTACTCCAGACAGTGATCATTGATAAGAGTTTTAGTCATAAAAGTTGTCAGCATTTGTATTAGGTAGAGAGAACATAAACCCAGTTATTAGTGTCTATGTCTGATGTGATGAGTTGTATACTGAACTATCACTACACCCATGTTACTACAGTTAAAGACTTATCTGTCTGGGACTGAAAATATCGGAAATAGATTTATGAGAATAAATGAGAAATAAAAGCGACCATAAAGTCATTCCGTAGAATATCCGTTTCTCAAAATCTTAAAGATGTCTTCGTCAAATCATGGATAGCGTAAAACATGTAAAGTTTTCTGCAGATGTTTTGATAATAAGAATGAATAGCATTTGAAAAGTTACAGACGAATAAGCTTAGAAGTGTTTAAAAGTAGTTATGTATTTGGTTTACCGGTAAACTTGAAAAGAACGAAAAGGGCTTTAAAATTTATATTTCACATAATTATGTATTCCTTGTGAAAAGATATTTCGGAGTCTAAAGATGACATGATATTCGATTTCGTGCCCTAATCTTGGAGCAAAACCTTCAAGTTAGCACTTGACCTTGAATTTGAGAGTTTGATTTTCTTAACATGAAACAGTTTTTTATGCCCCCAAAGATTCGGGGCATACAGTTTTTGGCTTGTTTGTCTGTCTGTCTGTTTGTCCGTGGCAAAAACTTTTGAATGGTAAGTGATAAGGCTTTGATATTTCACGCGTGTGTTCCTAGTGACAAGATGTTTACATTGATATCAATATTTTTGACCTCGTGACCTTGACCTAATTTTCAAAAACTTTGCGCATAACCGTCGAATGGTAAGTGATAGGACTTTGATATATCACATGTATATTCCTTTGTGACAAGACCTTTCCATGGATACCAACATTTTGACCTCGTGGCCTTGACCTAGCACCTACTGAACTGAAAATGGTATTTATACTAACAAAGATGCCGACAAGGGCGTTCGTGTTTCACAAACAGAGGTTTGTTTTATTAGCAAAAATGTCGACGGGGGCATATGTGTTTAACAAACACATTTTGATAACCTTGGACGAGTTATCAGTAATATACATGAATAGATATTAGAAAACTCCCACATACCTGTACCTGAACTTCTTAGTTTCTGGACATGGCGATGCATTGAGCTTGGTGAACAAAATTCTTACTATGTTGATGAATATGATAAACTGTATCTGAAACCAAGAACAAAAAATAATTTTAAAAAATCAAAATCACTAATATAGATGATAGATCGCTAGAGTGATAGTTTTTATACAAGTTCTTCTATCTGCATATTTCGTCCGTCAGTCAGCGTCAGATAGATTCGCATGTCTGTCGGTCGGTCTTTTTCACTTTGTAGGCGTTAAGACTCGTATATAGTTACATTTTGTATGTCTAAATGCATAAAAATTACTTCAAGTGATACGATGTAAATATCACTGCATGATATAAATTGCTCTGGCGATAAACGTTTTGTCACTTTTTTTATACATGTATTTTCAATTCTCTGCTAATATACTCAAATATAATGATCGACTCGAATTAGCTTCAATTTAGTCCATTAAC
The DNA here is from genome assembly GCA_033119305.1 of Pinctada imbricata. Lineage (NCBI taxonomy): Eukaryota > Metazoa > Mollusca > Bivalvia > Pterioida > Pteriidae > Pinctada > Pinctada imbricata. The sequence goes on along the minus strand of VSWD01000005.1, from coordinate 35,006,736 downwards.
ATGCCAAATATATATTCCAAATATAAATTTGCATTTAAAGTTGATGATTGTGCAGCATAAAATACACTTACGAAAACAGAAACTGTGATTGGCCCATAGATTATGTGTATTATATATTCGTTGACATAAGACAAGTTCCAGCAACTGTAAAATCAAATTAAAAATCCGCATGTCATACCTTTAAATTTATTACTATACATGCAGCATTTTGTCAATTAATAATCTATAAATTGCCATGGAATATAAAATTATTTATTACGTCGAAAATTGGTGGTTCGTATATAAACAAAATAAAGATTCACCTTTTATCAAGAAATCTGGTTCAGCGAACGCGTCATAAGAAAAACTGAATTTAAAAAAATGCGTCTGTAAAACAGTTACTGTAGTTTTTCATTTTAAAAATTATCAAAAATTATCGAGATAAAAAATTAATATCTTGTTTAATTGTTAGAAGGGGAGAGGCATGATCAATTCATAAAAAACGACGAAAACAAAGACCAAAAATAATCGAAATTGACTAAAAAAAAAATACGCGATTCAATTAACTCTGCTATTATTAAGAAAAAGGTCCAGATTTCCATAATAGTTATTAGTTTGTGACCCCTGTATGAGCACTTACTATTCGTTGTAAAGGACAGCCCTGACTATGACCCACGGTATGATGGACACCAGAGGGAAACCTGAAAGGAATATGATAAAAGCATCTTAATTAAAACTATATTACAAAGGCCATGAAATATAAATATCTGTTTACGAGTAGGTTGTATCTAAGGAAAAGGAGGGATGATGTATTTTTGTATGGCGTCGTGTGTTAGTCTGTCTGTCCATCCGTCTATATATGTCTGTAACATATATCACATCTGAGCGACATACAGCGAGACTAATCTGTAGAACAATAGATCTTCGAACATGTCAGAAAGCCGGAAAGAATCACTATAACTTCTAGCAATTTAGAAGGACACTATTGATTTTGAAGTTCAAAGATAAAGGTCACAACCAATTGAACAAGCATACCTTTTTATGAGTTTGGTACTAACGTGAAATGCAAGACTGTTTTCAAGAAGAAAAGATTGCTTCAATAATGTATTCGATAATCGAAAGAAAATGCAAATCAAAGAAGCATTTGCTTTCGTTCGTTTACCAGGACCTTCGAATCACCCGAAATTATTTTTTCTTGGCTTTTGTTGTCTTCCGATATTTAACCGCCCAGTCACCTTTTTATATTACGCCATGGTCAATAAACAGGAAATACCAGCAGGAGTTATATGAGTGCTTTATTTGCATGAAAAGAGGTCCTCAATGATGGCCACTAATCGATGACCATAATAAAGTTTGTCTTTTTTGATAAACACGTTGATGAAGAGACTTGACTCAACATGCTTGTCTATATTAAACGAGATCTTGAATGACCGTTTCAGATAGCAATTTAATTAAATTTTCCGTGTATCCCAAATCATTATAAGGATAATTGATTGTAACAAAAAAGCTTCTTCAACTTATTTCTGAACCTTGTCTTTATTAGATACAGCATGAATCATGTGAATTTTGACCTCGTTGTACGTCAGCTTAATATATTTTCTTGCTCAATCTGAACTGAACTGGTACTGCATGAACCAAACATGGAAAGAGGCAAGTCAGGTCCGGTCCTTTTAAACCAGGGATGTATATATGTGCTCAAACAGAGTTTACAATATACAGAACATAGGGAGAAAATAGGGTTTAATAAGCACCCTGAAATCTCATCCTGATCCGACCGCCCTTACAAGTATTTAGTCTCTTCATTTCGTAGACTGATTGTCCAGATTACACAACAGTGATCAGTTTTTTTCTTAAACGCGAACTTGATCAAAATTCAAAATCTGATGAAAATCGGCAGTAGATAAATCTTTTATCAGAAGGACAAACCATAGGAGCTCGATGCCAACAACCCCCCAATGACACCCGCCCCTTCACATCTCTCTCTAGTCAAAGTATAAGACAAGTAGAGGCAGATCTTGTGGATCGTTGGCGTCGAGCTCCTGTGGGACAAACAGAGCCACTGAAATTACAAGACAACTACAGAAACTATAAAGAACAACCATCTCTGGACTAATAAAAAGGCACCCTCTCCCCACCAAATCTCTGGACTAACAAAAAGGCACCCTCTCCCACCAAATCTTGGACTAATAAAAAGGCACCCTCTCCCCACCAAATCTCTGGAATAATAAAAAGGCACCCTCTCTCCACCAAATCTCTGGACTAATAAAAAGGCACCCTCTCCCCACCAAATCTCTGGACTAATAAAAAGGCAGCCCCTCCCCACCAAATCTCTGGACTAATAAAATGGCACCCTCTCCCCACCAAATCTCTGGACTAATAAAAAGGCACCCCTTCCCACCAAATCTCTGGACTAATAAAAAAACATCCTCCCCACTAAAGCATAGGAGCTCGACACCACGGATCTTCCTCTTCTTTCCCCTTGTTTAAATATAAGAGATGGGGTTGATTTCATTATAAGTGTCGTTGGCGTCGAAGTCCTGTGCACCACAGATATAAGAACATGTACCTAGTACTGGTAAGCATCTCATGCTAGCTTACAACTTAAATTTGCTATCAAATGTAAATTACAACTGATTCTGTTGTATTATCCATATAATTAAGATGCACAAGAACCTATTTACTGATACTTACACCATCCAAACAGAATGTACCACTTGATCCTGGATTTCTCTACAAACACTGAGACAGTAATTAACATCTGTAGATACACGGCTTCCACCAGAATCCATAAGTAATTAGCTGCTATTATATAGTTCAGGAGAGTGAAGAATAACTTACACTCCCAATGCTGAAAAATAGAATTAAATAAGTCATCATCATCATCGTCGTCGTAATCATCATCATCGTCGCCATCGTTATTGTCATCGTCATCATCGTTGCCGTTGTCATCACTGCCGTCGTCATATTCATCATCCTTTTCGACGCCGTCGTCATCATTATTGTTGTCATCGTTGCTGTCGTTGTAATCTTAATCACCATGGTTGAAATTTATTTCATATGATAATCACTTCTTAAAATATTTTTGTCGTTTCGCAGTTTTTAACAACTTTGCTAACTTCACGTTTTTTAATATATTTACACATACATACCAACATATCTGATCTGAAGATGAGTTTATGATGATCGTCATAGTATACATCTATAGGAAACCCAACATACTCTACCAGGAGGTTCTCCTTCACAAACGATATGGCCGCCCGGAGAATGAAGGACAGGAACAGGTTCAGGTGAATAGTATTCCGCGGACAGTGGAGCTTCCTTAATTAAAAAAAGTAGATTTAAAGGACATACCATGATTTCATGTCATGGACTGTTGGAGTAAAGTTTTTGAAACGTAGGTCAAAGGTCAAGGTCGTGAAGTAAAAATTTTGGAATCAATGGAAAGGTCTTGTCCTAAGGAATACACACGTGGAATATGATAGCCGTATCACCTCCCATTCAAAAGTTGTGCAAAAAGTTAAAAATTCTTGCCACGGACAAATAGACAGACGGAAGGATGAACGGACAGGCCAAAACCTATATTCCCTGAATCTTTGATTCTGGGGCATAAGAATCACATATAAAAGGTAAAATCAAATTTTGACGTAATTAGTAAAATAATTTCCATTTCCTGAAAATAATCTGTCATCAATTTATGACCACTTATAGCAATTCAATGATTATTTTGAAGTAGTCACATCGTTTTATGCACCGCTCCTTAAATAATTACTGGTCTTCAGATTTTGTTCACGTACATTTCTTGCAAAATGATTTATACATCAATTTAAACAGAAAATTAGATAATCATATCTTGATTGAATGCAACTTACTTGAAGTAGAGCATAATGGCACACGCTATAATCAAGGAGACGAGGGACAACCCATATCCTATATTGTACATCAGGCGAACTGACTCAAAATGTTTCTGGAAAAATAAGAGTAAAAGTATTCAGGAGAGGAATGTTACTGATCAGAACAAAGTTGCTGTTTGCTTAGGAAGTAAAAGACCTTGAAAAATATTAAAAGTAAAACTAAAACTAAAACATTCTGCAAAGGCACGAAAGTGGATTCCCAGTGGAGATAAAATCATGTGCACGGGAAGAGTAAGAGTGTTCTACTTGTAACACCCGTCACTTTAGCTATGAATAACCTCTGCAGGATGAATTTTTATTTGTTTAACATCTATTTTCTGTTGTTATGTTTTGTTTTTTCTTTTCTTAAGATTTACTCACTATAATCATGTCGGGTACGGAGGGCGGATGTGACGTAGGCGGTGCGCTGCTGATACACGTGGTAAAGTTGGTCCATTGTTTGTGAGTGTTCGGGTTGACCCACCACGTCCCGTTCTCTGTACAGTACTTTGTGGCATTGTCTGTTAATGACATAAAATCAAAGATAAAATACATGATGCTTCAGACAGTAAACGAGTAAAGTTGGACAATTGTTTGTGAGTGTTCGGATTAACCCGCTCTATTTACAGTACTTTGTGGCATTGTCTGTTAATGACATAAAATCACAGTTAAAATATATAATGCTTCAGGCAGTAAACGAATTAAGTTTGACCATTGTTTTTTATGCCCCCATAATCGAAGATTCGGGGGCATATAGTTTTTGGTCTGTCCTTCCGTCTGTCTGTCCGTTTGTCTGTTTGTCTGCAAAAACTTTAACCTTGGCCATAACTTTTGAATGGTAAATAATAGGGCTGTCATATTTCACATGTATATTCCTAGTGACAAGACCTTTCCATGGATACCAAAATTTTTGATCTTGTGACCTTGACCTTGGAGTTTGACTTACTTTTGAAAAAATTTAGCTTTGGCCGTAACTTTTGAATGGTAAATGATAGGGCTTTCATATTTCACATGTGTATTCCTTGTGACAAGACCTTTCCATGGATACCAAAATTTTTGACCTTGTGACCTTGACCTTGGAGTTTGACCTACTTTTGAAAAACTTTAACTTTGACCATAACTTTTGAATGATAAATGATAGGGTTTTCATATTTCACATGTATATTCCTTGAAACAAGACCTTTCCATGGATACCAAAATTTTTTACCTTATAACTTTGACCTTGGAATTTTACCTACTTTAAAAATTCTAAACTTTAGCCATGACTTTTGAATGGTAAGTGATAGGGCTTTCATATTTCACATATGACTTCCTTGTGGCAAGACCTTTCCATGGATACCAAAATTTTAACCTTATAACCTTGACCTTGGAATTTGACCTACTTTTGAAATTCTAAACTTTAGCCATGACTTTTGAATGGTAAGTGATAGGGCTTTCATATTTCACATATGACTTCCTTGTGGCAAGACCTTTCCATGGATACCAAATTTGACCTTGTGACCTTGACCTCAAAATGTGAACTACTTTTCAGCTGTTTTACCGACAAAGATGCCAAGGGGGGGGGGGGGGCATTTGTGTATCACAAACACATGTTCGGATTGACACATCACATCCCGCTCTAAGTTTGTGACAGTGTCTGTTAATAGTAGTGATTGAATATCACACATATGGCTTAAACAATATCAAAAATGTAAATTATTTGCTCAAATATGCAATGAGGAGATTAGTATTGCAGACTTTGTTTACCTAATGGATATATTGTGTAGACAAACAAAAGAATTAGACTAAGTCTGTATCCATTGTTTCAATTTATTGAATTAGCTTTATTACCATAATTGTCCTTTCATTGAGATTTAAATTCATTTTGACGACAAATATAATAGTTGAATACTTATTTTCTTTTATCATAATGATTCATGGATGCTTTATTAAAGGAAGGAGGGAATCTCCAACAACACTAGGTTGCAGCACCCACAGCAAAACCCCAAAACACCCAATGCAAAAACACAGAGCAGACACCCACAGCAAGAGACACAAAAGGGACAAGGAACACCAACTCACACCATAGAAACATGAAACACAAAAGACCACACTTAAACAAACGAAATCAATGGTCAACCGGTGTCGACTTAGGACGTTCATCTGCCAATTAAACCAGTAGCAGACGAAGTGGTTATCCGGATTACGTGCGCACAACCCTGCCACTTTTCCTATTACCCAGATGTCTCGAAGACCGAACAATTGTGGTGTAAAATAAACTCCTCCTCGTAAGATGGACATACAAACAGACAATATGACACAAGGGCCCCAAGAAACACACAGATGGATATGTAAATGGATATAAAAGCATAAGGCATATGAATTATACAGTCAGTGCACTGCCCTTTTTGACTTGCCTTATAGTGCCTTTTTTTGACTTGCACTCGAACAAGTGGTTCCTATTTTTACAGTGTATAATTTCTATAATTTTAAATAAACTTCAATTGTGAAATGCTATATAAACTTACTGGACTTGATGACGTTGGCTACATACTCCGGGCAATGCTGTGTGGCTACCGTCCCCGCCTTAGTGGCTCCCCAACATAACACTCCATCCCATGTTCTCTTACAGTGTGGACCTGCAGAAAAAAGTATTAAACCTTAGGTCATTTTTTGGAATACCATTCACTATAATGATCTCGAGCATCACTAGTGAAACATTATTTGTTAAAGTACACACATATGATAATATAGATTATACTTTTTCGTGTGGGTATGTCTTTGTTCATTCATTTATTTCGATTGATGCAAGAGTTTTCCTTACAGTTTTTTTTAGTTTACTACGCGAATTTTTTTTATCTATTATGTGATTGAAAACAAAGCATAAATGCTTCGCTTGTTAACGCTAAAAAGGATCCCGGACCTCAAGGCCCCCTCTTTGTTTCACTAATAAATCGAAAATGCAATGCAAAGTTCCGTTTTTTCAAAGATGTTACTATATGTGGTGTGTCTGCAAATCCGAATAAATCGCCATCGACTCCGGTCTTAAATATATATTGTTATCTCAATACATATGCATGAGAGGGGTCGGACAAGTCGCCACATGATCATATACATGTATTTCACTCAGGTAAAAATCAATATATAGAGAATAAGTGTCTTAATTTGTGTTTTGTTACGGGTATACAACACACAGCAAGTGCATTTATCGTACATGTAATGCGCGTTAGCGCATTTCATGCGATAAATGCACTTGCTGTGTGTTGTATACCCGTAACAAAACACAAATTATGACATTTATTCTATATATATGCACCAAAGTTGTCTATTTCATTCTTGTTTTCTGAAATCGCGTTTTCTAGGTAAAAGGGTGACGTTAAAATTCAGGTCACCGCGGGCTCAGTTTGCAGGTTAGAACAGCCGTCGCGGCATGTTTCTTTAGATCTTATGCATTGTGACGTCACGAGTGTTAATACACGAATTGCAGCACGTTTCTTTCAATAGTAACATCTCAGGGAATTACATTGGTTGTGCGTATATATGCTAATAAATCGATGCTGCTACTTTTTCTCCGACTTGAAAACAAACGCAAATTTTTATGGCTAAATCCTTTTTAGGGAGATGTTAGCAGAAAGGGGTCAGAAACTTGTTGTTTGACATATTTCAAACAATTTATATGGTCATTTCAATAAATTGTGAAATTTTTGAAAACCGATTTTTATAGATTATGATTGCATGTGCTTTCGAATGTAAATTGCATGAAGTCATTTTAATATATCTACTAATCACTTTTTGTTGTATTGTTTATGTTTTACATTTCTTTACTTCTTCATTTAATCAAATAGTACAAGCTCTTAACTTTCAGAATCTATAGTATCTATTCCGTTACATGTATTTTGTTACAAACGCTTTGTTTATTTTTAGTTCTTTCACAGGAGATAAAACATGTTTAACAAGAATTTACGAGAAGACAAAAGTCATGCTAGCTTTATATCTTATCAAGCCCCATGATGATCGGGAACTCCCTCGATTTTTCTTAGAAATGTCAAAAAGAGAGTAACAGCAACGCACTACTTCGCACGTGCATTGGTCTATAATCATTTTATATACGATAAAAACGGTAATTTTCGAAGAGATAACGTTTATTTACAGAAGTCGTTAACCGTAATAGATATATGCAAGGGCTATCGTTGAGCTTTACACGTCAGAAGGTGATACTAGTTAGATATAGACCCTAGACCAGCCAAAAAAGTTTTAAAAAATGAAATTATTTATATAAGGAAAACACATTAAAGATATAAATTAGAAACAAAGGAAAAACAACAGAAACAAAAGACTAAGACATGAATATTAAACTCATATTTTGCATGTATACATGTACATTATGTATAAATTGCTATTATCAAAGAAATCGATATTTTGACTGAGGCCTTTTATTTTTTATTAAATGGTTTACGGGAGCGCCGACTCTAATTTCTTCTGAAAAAAAAAAAAATAAAAATAAAAGTGGCGATGTCTCCTTTTATTTTCATACTTTCCGCCGACCGCCTTAAACTGTCAACTCGCAAAATAAATTTTTATAATTTGCGATCATTGAATCTTTTAAACGCTTCAATTCTCTATCCAGACATGTAAAGTGTTTCTGTATTTCTGATTGGTTCACGTATCCAAGTTTATCCAATAGATAGTCGTGTTATGACCATTGAATTCTATCGAGAGATGGATCCAATTTATGATTATTTCATTTAATCAGTGCTAATTAAAACCAGGAATGCAGTAAAAAGTAAAAAGAAGAAGTGAACAGTACGAAAAAACAAAAATTCAAACTAAGCATCAATTGTTATGAAAGTTTCAAAAAATAAAAAAAAGATGATCCGTTTCCTCTTTTATTTTTATTTTTTTGGTCGACTGTGTTAAATTTCTCATTTTATTTTTATTTTTATTTTTCCCCCTCGACTCAATTTTTTTTCAAAATTTCCCGTAAACCATTTAATAAAAAATAAAAGGTCTGAATGACATTTCATGATGCAGCACTATCAGTCATCAGACAAAAGTGATACATCGATTTTGTGCATCTTCCGTTTCCGACATAAAAAATTTTTTTTTAAAAATTGAAAAATAGGAAAAGGTATTACGTCGGAACTCTCACCCTCTGTAATCAATCATATAGACGATTCGTCTAACATCTCACTCAAACAAAGAACGCATAATATTGACGTAACAACTGACATGTATAATTTTCTCATTTGGAATGTGCAGCAGTCTGACTTGTCTTAGAGTCGAACTGGCCTTGGATTTACAGAAAATCGGGTAAAATTGATGGGTTAAGGGCTTTCAGCGCTGACAGCTTCCATTGGATGTATGTTTTATTGGATACATTCATATATCATCATGATCATGTCTTTAAAACGCATACTTTACGTGGCGGGGAATATAGTTTGGGGAAAAATAATCACTTCCAGAAAGATAGAGAACATGTATTTTACTGCTAATACGTTTGCACTGAAGTGTCTATGTACACAAAAAGGATATTAATCAAACCATTGTTACAATTAAAAATAACATGTACATTATATTAGAAACTAAACCGGATACCGATTTTAAAAGACAAGTCGGAAATTGAAGATACCAATGACTATGAATCCAAATTTTGACATGTCAACCTTTTTTTTGTATCATATACACTATACAGTAGTAGAAAGTTAAAGTCCTCTCGGAATAGTTGACAAACATTTCAATTTCCCAAAAACGTTATCACCATAGCTTTTCCATTGAAGAGCCCGAGGGAAGAAAACGTTTTTGGAAATAAAGACTTGAAAGTGTTGAACCATTTCTTATTTTATTTACACAATTAAGAAATGACTGTAATAATTTTTCTGTCTATCGATGTATAGACAAAAACCGATGCACAAACTATATAATCCGCGAAGCGGATTATATTTTGTTTGTGCATCGGTTTTTGTCTATACATCGATAGACAGAAAAATTATTACAGTCATTTCTTATAATTTAATTTAATCACTATTTAATCATCTAGTTTATTTTGCAATTGAAGTTATTTTAGCGTGGTTGATTTTCAAGTTCAAAACTGGCGACGTGATATTTGAACAGGCCTAACGTAGCGGCGCTCGCCGTTAGTGACGTCATAATAGGTGACATTGTCTATACAGCTATAGATAAAATTTCGCGCCGTACGTTTGTATAGGCGTTATACAGACAATAAGGGAATAATTAAATTATTTATTTATAGAATAACTGTCTTTTGGAATGTGATTATACTGTGATAACCTACAATGGATCCAGGAATTATGTTCCATAATGCGCGTTAGCGCATTATGAGAAACATAATTCCTGGATCCAGTGTAGGTTATCACAGTATAATCACATTCCAAAAGACAGTTATTATATATATTTCCTATAATCACAGTGTGAATTCTATACAAATGAATGGGCATATGTAAATATATTCATATATCATCATGATCATGTCTTTAAAACGCATACTTTACGTGGCGGGGAATATAGTTTGGGGAAAAATAATCACTTCCAGAAAGATAGAGAACATGTATTTTACTGCTAATACGTTTGCACTGAAGTGTCTATGTACACAAAAAGGATATTAATCAAACCATTGTTACAATTAAAAATAACATGTACATTATATTAGAAACTAAACCGGATACCGATTTTAAAAGACAAGTCGGAAATTGAAGATACCAATGACTATGAATCCAAATTTTGACATGTCAACCTTTTTTTTGTATCATATACACTATACAGTAGTAGAAAGTTAAAGTCCTCTCGGAATAGTTGACAAACATTTCAATTTCCCAAAAACGTTATCACCATAGCTTTTCCATTGAAGAGCCCGAGGGAAGAAAACGTTTTTGGAAATAAAGACTTGAAAGTGTTGAACCATTTCTTATTTTATTTACACAATTATACAGTATATACATATACACATTTAGTTAACAGGATAACTCGTTTCAACCCTCATTATCGACAGAAACATAGAATATAGGTCAGGACAGAAAAATATCCAGGACACAATGTGATTCGGTATACTACATGAACCGAATAAGACAAATACAAAATGCAATTTCGAATTAAAAAGAAAGTGATTTGATACGGGGACACAAAACAAACAAACAAAAACAAAGTGATTTGACTCGGGGACACAAAAAAGACACGCATAAAAACGTACTCATTCAGATACAAAATCTGTTTGCTCTGATGACTTTTCATAATATATGTATGTGAAGTTTATTCACCATAACGTAAACAGCTCGACTTCCTTTCTGGATGGTCACGTGGTTAGGGGTGACCTCTAATGACGAAAAACATGACCCGTCCTAGAGTCATCTCATGCCAATGTGCAACCCATTAACAATTGTGTACTATATAGATAAGTGATTTATGATGAAGTGTTCTTTTTTTTAATTCATATCTGTTTCAATTTTTTTTTTTTTTTTTTTTTTTTTTTTTGGTTATTGTTTTCCATTTTCTTGTTAAAAAGATCAATAATCTCTTGGCAATTTAATCATATGATGTGACAGAGAAAATTGATATAATATTATATATAGCATTTTTACATAGGAAAAAAAAGAAAGTGCGCTTCCTTGCGACAAAGATGGTAATATGCATGACTTGATCTCCTTAAAGTTCAAAAGTATTCATTTTTCATGACGCTTGCTAGTTTTGGACTATTTATCACACAGCAATTGGCGAAAGATTCCAAATTATCTGAGAAACCGGTAGTGCATTACTGGTATATTTTTTACATACAAAAATCGATGATCAGAAGCAACTCGAACGCAATAAGGACTATGATTTATGTATTACGACTGGACTTCGGCGACCCTAAAAATCATCATACCATGCGCTTGTTTGAATAAACGATTGAATTATCTTCTAGGATAGAGACAATGTTCATGCCATAAAGTTTCTATCATGTTGGTTTTATTTTCTAGGAATGTTATCTAGACAAACAGTTCGAATATCAACCAATTATAATGATTGTTTTGTAGGTCCTAAGGAATTGCTAGAATCAGGATCAGCACCAACAAACAACGGTATATTACAACCTATATGACACGGAGCCGTGATTGATTTACTTGTAATCTAAAACAGAAGGTACAAAAATCTGCAATTGCCAAATTACCCCTGTGATGCCAAGTTAATTGAAACCGGCTTTAATTAGATTAAAGGTGGCAAAAATCAGACAAATAAGCTCTCCTTGATTTATATAAACATGTTGGAACCCAAACATTTTATCTATCTGATATGAAGCAGAGGAAAGGGTTATTGATAGAAAAAATACATCCTGCATGAAACCTAATGCATACCGCTTCAAGGAATTTTAAAGAAAGAGTAATCACGAGGGCTGATTGATATGTTGTGAGCCTCGTATTGAAGAATTTGAATTTTATCAGACATTTTGCATTATTTTTCTACATAATCCCCTTCAGTATATATACACTTTTGCCACCGTTTGTTTGAGGGCCTCAATACCACTTATCTTGACTAGAAAGCCATCCACTGCAAGTATGACGTCATCATCGGTGCCAAAAATAGCTGCCTTTAGTTTTGGAAATATATGAAAGTCTGCTGGAGCAAAATCGGGTGAATAAGGCGGATGCTCTATCAAGTTAAAGCCACAACCATGAATGGCAGCCATCATCATCCAAGGCCAAAGCAAATCAAAATCCAAGTGATGACATCAAAGGCAAATTTACAGTTACCAAGTTAAATGATGCCATCCATAACAAATTTCAAAATCCCTTAGGCCACATCTATAGCCAAAATACAAAAATGAAGTGAGGATATCTACATGTACATGTTGTATTAACAAAGTACTAAACGCAAATGGCGACATCTATCTATACACATCTTCGGTGAAGACTGCTTTGTTTGATGTCAGGATGTTAATTGTTTAGATCACAGAGGTCTACATAAGAAGACGGAATACGATTAGTGACAATCAAAACGTTTGTTATTTGAGCAGATTTTAAACAACAATTTGATCTGAAGTCTGGACCCGATGATAATTAGCCTATTGGTCCTGTGACTCCCGTAGCTGAAACACAAAATCCAAGTGGGCACATCAACTCAGAGTGGCGACATCTATAGACGAAATAAAAAACTCAAGTGGCGGCATCTATAGACGATACACAACCTCAAGTAGCGACATCTACAGACGAAATACAAAGCTCAAGTTGCGATATCTATAGACAAACTACAAACTCAAGTAGTGGCGATATCTATCGACGAAATACAAAACTCAAGTGGTGGCATCTATCGACGAAATACAAAATCAAAGTGGCGACATCTATGGACGATATACAAAACTCAAGTGGTGGCATATACAGTATATACGAAATACTAAACTAAAGTGGCGACATCTATAAATGAAATGCAAAATCCAAGTGGCGACATTTACAGACGAAATACAAAATTCGAGTGGCGACATCTACAGACCAAATACAATTAAAATGGCGACTTCTATAGACCATATACAAAATAAAGTGGCGACATCTACATGTATACACCATAGCTGTAGCCGAAATACGGTACAAAATTCAAGTGGAGACATCTGTAGAAAATATGTAAAATATATAATAAAGTGGCGACTTCTATTAATAGACGATATACAAAATTTTAAAAGTGGCGACATCTATAGACGCTATAACTAACAAATAAAGTTGCGACATCTATGCACGATATACATAACCCAAACGGTGACAAGTAGCGATATAGTTGTAATTTAGAATTATACTGAAATTCAAATCACAGTTTCTCCATGTGTTATTCAACCATACCGATGTATTACCTTGGTTTGTGGCTTGAGGAAAAAGAAAAAAAAAAGATTTGCACTTAATAAAGATGGCCAAGACAACTGTGACAATTTATCTTGATGAAACATTGGGCAGATGTGTCCGAATTTATTTATCTAAATCACAATATATGGCATCGGTATCGTTTGTTGTGGTAATATGATAAAAGGTGTATGCTAGGATAGCATATCTGATAAAACAAGTCATATTTCACAATTCTACATTGGCATAAGCTCATTTTGCCTCAGCTTTTATGTTTTTCGAATTTCATTTATTTCGCATAAACCATCGCATGACCTACTGATTGATTTAGGTTCATCAATTATTCATAATAAAATTGTGGGCAAGTGCCAGTGATAAAATAGGATGAAACAAAATATGATTATGTTAGACGAGTGTACTCTAAAGATTTCAACGTCTTGAGTTCTGTGCATATGAATGATATACATCAGAATAGCTAGCACTAGACGGACGAACGGACAGACGAATACCAGTAATCACTGACATAATTACATTAATCACGTTATCAATTAATACAGAAATGTTTCATATCATGCATATACTTTATTTCCGCATAAACATGATCGAATGTAATAATGTATTTTGTACAATTTACTCGATGTGGTTTTCATTCCGACTTTTACGAATAGTCCCTTGCAATAAAATACATGTGTTGTCATTTATGTTTTATTAATATTCTTAATTATTGGTGCTTAAATAAAGCACAAATCTACTGAGGGAAATTAACATAGCTATGTGATTGTCTCTGTGCAATGCAGATGAAGTGCAGCTTCATTTTTGTTTTCAGAGGGTGCACATGTCAAATAGGTCCTAAACTATAGATTCTGGCATTTATATAACCAGTGTCAATATTGTAAGCAAGTTATGGATGTTCGCAGTTTGCAGTTTATGTATAGTCGCTGCAATCCACTAATTATTCCCCAAGATTAAAGCATTTTTTCGTATTTGTTTAGATAGGAAAAGTGCGTTGACAGGGGATTCTTATCAAGTGTTGAGTGATGTTAAGCTGCATGCAGTAAATATAGGTTAAAACATTTACATAGATAAGATAGAGGGCTTTTATTTAGCTCAAAGAGAGTATAGGAATGTAAAGTAGGAGAAAAGCAGTTAGGTTAGTGTGATGGAAAAAAAGAATGTTTTTGTTTACTGCTATCATTTACACAATTTCAGCCACTTAACATTGCAACAACAACAACTCACGTTAGTGAAGACACTAGAAGCTTTGAATCAATTGCAAGCAAAATATCGACTTTTCAAACCCCCCCCCCCCCCCCCCCCAAAAAAAAAAACAGGAAAAGTAGGAATTGAAACTGAAAAATTTAGCTGAAAGAAGATCAAAACTACTACCGGTAATATACATTCACATGGTTTCATTTTTCAAAAATCTATTCGTATGAAATTTTTTTTCCATTGTTCAGTGATCTTTGATTAAAGATGCATGTTTTTCACCCAAAACTACTAAACGCCCTTTGGTTTGAGTGGGGCATGCCAAATTTATATTCATGGGACAGCCCTTTATCAAAAACTCAAAGTCCCATAAATCCTCCGAGGGATGCATGGTCTAATAGGAAAAGGGAGCAACACTGAAATATAAACTGAGCTGACGTGTATTACTTGACATGGTCGTAGTTTGTATGTTGATTCGGAATTGCCGAATTTGACTATTCTGTACGTATCAGTAACTTGCCGACAGGAGATGCTTAAGCGTCCTGGACACATATGTAGAAAACAGTCGAATTTTGTTCATTCGTTGGTTTGATTTTCATTTTCTGACTTGCTTTCTGTGCTCTTCTTGTTAATGGCGTTCAGTATGCGAGTTTAATATGTACATCCCTATGGTTTTATTACTCAGTCTGGTTTTTTTTTACATTGGATCATTGGTCATTACTTTGGTCATTCCGAACTAATCTATCTATTTTAAATATATGAATCCTTCTTGTATCTATTAATATGTAATATGTGCATCACTATGGTTTTACTGGATCGTTGGTAATTACTTGGGATATTCCTTGGGTCATTCCGAATTAATCTATCTATTAATATGTGCATCACTATGGTTGTAATCATGTTTTTACATTGGATATAACCTGGGTCATCTCAAGAGCTAACAATTTGCTATTCACTAAGAAGAATATGTCTTTATTTCGAGCTATAAACGGTCAACCTGGTAGATAGACTATCTAAAATACTATTCATTTTATTTTCTAACTTTATAGTCAATTTGACAATAGAAAAAGGCAAAAGGCAGACGCTGCTGTAAGAAGCTTTTGAATTAATATAGACTAAATAAATCATAATTTGTGCTTGACTTTGATCATGATTATGGAAAAAAAATCAAATAAAACTGATTTTTTAACTATTTTATTTTTCATTTTTTTAAATTTTCGTTAACTGGAGGGTATTACAAGTATAGAACGTAAAACATATTTTTTTAATTACTCTCATTTTGCATTAATTTTTGTCTTTTTTAATTTTCATTTCGTTGGTTGGTTCCACGAAAAAAAGAAAAAGAAAGAAAAGAATGGAAGGCGTAGCCGTAAAGGCTCTCGATAGCGGTTAAGATTATTTAAGAAATAAAAAATGACAAGCCGGGCTCTATTGTCTCATAATGCCCGAGCGTCCGAGGACGCGAGGGCATTATGAGACAATAGAGCCCCTCGGACGCTCGGGCATTATGAGACAATAGAGCCCGGCTTGTCTTTTTATTTCTGTTCTAATGATGACCAATCGATTCTTGGTAAAAACCAGTTCCTGCCGGTTTATCTGCTTTCAGAAAATGGGTAGGCGTGGCTTATCACTATAGGGCCTATATTGGAGAATAGAGCCCCCGCTCGCGTCTGTTGTCTTAATAGGGAAAAAAATCAAGTCATATTAGAATATCAAATAAAAGTAAGACGCTTCCACATCGACACATTTATGTACAAAAATGTATCGATGTGGAAGCGTCTTACTTTTATCAGAAGAGAGTTTTAAGAATGGAAAGATTAATATGCCTAACACGGAAGGAATGACAAGTAATATCCATTCACAGCCTTAACCTATTGGAAGAAATTCAGCATCCCTTACGTAAATCTATGATTTCTAGGAAATCCTTGTTCAGTAGCGTTATATCCGTAATATTGATACAACCCGTTATATAATGGCATGTATAAGTGGTATAGTAAGAGTACATGTACATGTATGCCAAAGGCAAAGAACAGTAAATTTTGACTTAAAAGATTAAAGTGAGTTGAAGAACATCCAATTGCTTTGAAAGAAGAAGTGTCGTTCTCAGTTAATTACGATTCCAACCCATAATTTTGAACAAAAATATACGTAAAAAACCCCGGCATTTTTGTCAAATTCCATGGGGAGGAGTCCTGAACCCTCACCCTATATATAGATCGGCGCTTGAGATCAGCGCATGATGGTTCCGACCATGTTGTTAGATGAGGAGGAATCAAGTCGCCCTCTATCCTGGAGATCAGTGCATGATGGCTACTCCGACCATGTTGTTAGATGAGGAGGAATCAAGTCGCCCTCTATCCTGGAGATCAGTGCATGATGGCTACTCCGACCATGTTATTAGATGAGGAGGAATCAAGTCGCCCTCTATCCTGGAGATCAGCGCATGATGGCTACTCCGACCATGTTATTAGATGAGGAGGAATCAAGTCGCCCTCTATCCTGGAGATCAGCGCATGATGGCTACTCCGACCATGTTATTAGATGAGGAGGAATCAAGTCGCCCTCTATCCTGGAGATCAGCGCATGATGGCTACTCCGACCATGTTATTAGATGAGGAGGAATCAAGTCGCCCTCTATCCTGGAGATCAGCGCATGATGGCTACTCCGACCATGTTATTAGATGAGGAGGAATCAAGTCGCCCTCTATCCTGGAGATCAGCGCATGATGGCTACTCCGACCATGTTATTAGATGAGGAGGAATCAAGTCGCCCTCTATCCTGGAGATCAGCGCATGATGGCTACTCCGACCATGTTATTAGATGAGGAGGAATCAAGTCGCCCTCTATCCTGGAGATCAGCGCATGATGGCTACTCCGACCATGTTATTAGATGAGGAGGAATCAAGTCGCCCTCTGGCCTGTTATTATTTGATTTTATGACCCCCTCTACACATAAACTAACACCTTTATTAATTATTGATGACACAGACATGGGGGAAATATTGGTTAACTGTTTACACCTGTATACATAAACATCACATGTACATCGTATTTCGTACCGCTTTATATCTGTGGTCAGTCTTCATTGGCCGTACATGTCTTTATTCCTAGTGTCAAAGGTCGATGGCTGATCAAGGTCGTGAAAAGGAAGCATGATACAACATTACACTGTCTGAGTATAGATAATAAACTACCTAATCACGACGTACATAAATTAAACATTTCTTCTTCCCCTAGCCAAAAATATATTACTAAGTAAAAGTAATGGCACCGAAGTAAGTTGCTCTAGACAGCTTTCGCAGTTCAGCACTTAAAAGGAAGAAGAATAGGAAGAGAAGGGGGGGGGGGGGGTTGATTAACTTAATTTTGTAGAATTTTTAATCAGGTACATTCATGGGGAAATATGTAGTATTATAATTTAACGTTTTATCCCAAGCCATAATGTCTAAATGGGATAGAAAAAAAGGTGTAACGAGGAAAAACAGATGGTTAATTATGTACGTGATAGATATAGTCAGCGAACAAATCATAAGCCAATTCCACGAAAAACAAAATGTAAACTATTCTACGAAAAAAACATGTTTTAAATTGGGATGTACTGTTCATTATAACAACACAATGAGATAAAAATACATCACGCACAAACATCAAAACAAGCAAAACATGGGGAAAAAAAGAAAAATAAAAAGGCTCTACTTCCAAGTAAAAAAGTATAGATGTACTTAACCTTTACAGGACCGTCCCCTCATTTCCTCCATACATTTTCTAATGAAAAACTAATTTTTACTGAGATATATGTTTCAGAGCAAACATTGAGGGCGAATAGTACCGATAGATAGATCTATAATAGATGTCTTCAACAATAGAAAAAAAGCTGGAAGAAATTAAAACTAAAGTTATATTAATTCAACGATATGTTATTTGATCATTATAAAACGTACGTAAATATATACATGTAGTGACGGGGTCTCAACGGATTATACAAAACGCTTTGACTGTTGATCAAAGCACAGGCGCCAGATTCCTAAAAAAAATTAATACCACATCTTAAACTCCCTTTTCTCTTCTCTTTACTCTTTCCGTAAAAGGATAAAGAGAAGAGAAAGGGCGTTTTAGATGGGTTATAGTTTTATCTCTAGGAATCTGGTGCCTGTGGATCAAAGGTGTTTGGTGCCCCCCCCCCCCCCCCCCCCCCTCCTCTAACATCAAATACTGATGCTTTTTGCATACATTCCCACATTGTAGCTACGCCACTGTCTAAGATTACATACTAGATCAAAACGTCTTGGCCGGTGTACCAAATATTAATTTTCAAAGTCAATAATTCATCCATGATGCGTCATCGTTTATAAGCTATGTCAGGTCACGTGATATGAGCTGCCCGGGAAAATCCACAAGCTGACCGATTTCACCACGTGTTAATTCGTCATGACAGGTAAAATAAGAGGAAGATGTAAACAGAGAAAGGTAACATGATGATGTGGTTTCGTATCTGATTCTGACCTTTTGCTTTATCCATCTCTATAAACAATGAAGACTAAAGATGCGTAAAATGATTTGGGTTTTAATTTGACACAGTCTTGTTTGTGACCCAGGCTGGGCAGTCCATATTTGGACCCTACAATGGTGCAGATCAAAAATTATTTCTTAAAAGAGTTAAGGGGGAGTCTCAGGTCCGTAGCGAGGGGTAAAACCTATCGATGGTTTTAAAGAAATGACACGCAAGAATTGTAACAATTTCTAGGAGAGGGGTAAATATCTTACCCCTACCCCACTTACCCCTAAATATATACACAATGTGTGTGTTATCGGCGTACATTGCTTGAAAGAATAAAGAAAGGTCTTTAATGATATCCAATTTAAATATGTGTTCAGGATTTGTTTCACCAAACTCGACAATATAATTATCTTGCAATAATTATTACTAAGAAAGTGGTTTACGAAATTATAATTATTAAATTTAAAGCAAAATTTATGACAGTAGAGTAAATATTTAAGACAACAAGCATCTTTAAGAATTTTTTATGAATATGTTTGGAGGAGACAAATCCAGGTAACTTTTCAATGTGTGAGGGTGTGTGTGTGGGGGGGGGGGGGGATCGAGCCTGGCCAACGGGGAAAAAAGGAGGGGGAAATAAAGCCCACTGACTTCGAAAAATTATTAAAGGCAGGAAACAATTAAATGATTCAATTGGGTGGGATGGGGAATAAGGATGTTGTGGTTGGGGTGTTGACCCCCCCCCCCCCCCCCGTCTCTCGACATGCGCGCTAAATAAGGAGAAATATATGAAACTTAGACTACTTTCAAATCGTAGTTTTCATACCCAGATCCAATCACTGAGTCTCATTGTAATAGTTTATTAATCTCAAAGCAGTATTTACATAACATATAAGATCATATGAAATCAACAGGGATTTCAACTTAAGCGATGAAAGTAATTACATTCTGAAAAAAGTTTACCCTTGAGATTGAATACCAGATTTGTTTGTAAATTGAATAAAAGCCCATGATGCCTTATATTGTATGAAAGATTTAATCCAGTTTTCCTCTATTAACTCGAGAAAGTATAATTCATTCAAGCGCCAATTCAGATAATTATTTGAAGGGCTGCCTCAGGAATACTGGAAGGCGTAGAGAAAAAAGGGGGGGAGGGGGTTAAAGCCGGTTCATTGAAAAAACAAAAGCAGTCAGAGCGTCCAGAACTAGGTTTTTGAAAAAAAGTATTATTTTGGAGGGTTAAAAACCTCTGTCTTTATCCGCTCCTATCACTTTTTATTACTTCTTTAATTTTTTTTACAGTTATAGTTCATGATCACAGGATGTCAACGTCGCCTTCCGTCAATTTTTCATTTCATCAGGTATTCATTTTTCGTGACCTATGCGTGTTATCTATTACCTATATACGTCTGTATGATTATGTACATAGCTAGATAACATAGGTGAATTGCCAACTATGAAGAATCGATTTAAGTCCTTGACTTTCTGTTACTTTTTTTAAAAAGGAAAAATTAATCGTACTTCTTGTGAAATTCCCTACCCTACGTTCATACCCTCCTCCTAGCTGACATCGACTACTATTCATTTTACAATGGGAAGCATCCCCATCACTGAATTCGAAATAAATTAAACTCTGATATCCACCCTCAATTTGTACATGGATCCCTGATCTCTCTCTCTCTCTCCATTCTCTTTCTTCTCTCTCACCCCATGATTATTCTCTCACCTCTTCTGTCGTTCCAATACTAATACACTTACCGTCTATACCATGGTTTTCTGTACGATTTCCCGACAAGCTATCAAATCCCTCAGTCAGTAAATGTCCTATACACTCAAACTCCTTCCTGACAAGCGCTTCTTTCTGTGTCCGAATATCAACTTGTCCGAGTCCTTGAAAAAATTCTGGGTTAGATTTTGTCTTGTCCAAATACATTTCCTTTGTCTTAACGATCTAAAACATGATTAGCACATTTTCTAAATAAATCTAGGCCCTTGACCCGAGTGTTAGGATGTGAAAGTTCGTTGTTCAAAGATGAAGGAACTTGACATCGACGGTGTCCACTTATAAGTATTACGAATGAGCACTAAACATTGTATGTATGTAAGTTTCCTCCAAGGTTATGCAGTCTTGCACCACATTGATGGACGTTGGTACATATACGGACGTAATGATTTTAGTCTGTTCTTTTCCGCTCATCCGCGGCCTTAATCTAACACATTCATTTCCTTTTGAAATCATTCAAGGTGATTTAATAAACGAATCCACTAAGTCTTGTTTACGTTTCAAATATAATTTGATATCTGAAAAACAAGCACTGTATACCGCGCTCTTGTCTATTCAAATACAAATGACAGAGTCGGATAACACTAATTTTTGGAGACCAATTGTTTAACTATCCGTATTATTACGTAATGGTCCTTTTACAATTTATAAGTTCTATTTGCAGATCCATTTCATACAAATTAAACTTGAAAAAAAAAATGTCCAGAACAAAATAAACATCCCGCAGACGACAAAAGTTGCGAAATTAAGAAAACGCGGGAAACGTGATCCTTTATATACACAAACTGCTCCGCCTCGTCAATACCGTCATGGTGGATCTCTTCATTGGCTGGTTTTACATGACTATATGTCCGGGGACGAAAACAATGTCAGAACTTTGTTTTTATCCAGGGGAGGAAACCTGAGCGAATCGTTTAATCATTAGTCCGCTATCTGTTTCGCGTGATTGACATTTTTACTAATTGATGTCCGTCTTACACGTGTTACCTGCATACCATTGCTATTGTCCGAGCCATATAATTCATATGGACAGCTTTACTGTATACAGTGCTTGAGCACTTACCATCGAATTCTCGTCAGTAATGTATAATTATATACATGTAATGTTTTCATTTGTTATATTATATATATCACAGCCAATTGTGCCTCACATGAAATTCATATGAAATTTCACCTGAAAGTTCATGTGAAATTCATAAAAATTTCACATAAAATTTATGTGAAAAAAAATTCACATGAATTTCACCAAGGACTTATAAACAGATCTGTTTATAAGTTCTTGATTTCACATAAATTTACTTCACATGAATTTTACATGAAATTTTCTTTCTTACAATTGCTTTCAAAAACTTAACATGAATTTCATGTGAAAAATTTCATGTAAATTTCATGTTTTTGCAAATTTCATGTGAATTTTTATGTAAAGTTCGTGTAAATTTCACATGAATTTCATATGAGACACAATTGGCTGTGTAGGAGCCGTACCAAATAAGGCAAAATTATCATTATTGTAACAAAACTCTTCCCAACATCTATATATACATAATGGAAAGATCTGAAGAGTATTCAACAGCAAGAAGAGAATGTTGATTTTTCATTAGATTAAGAGCAGTGTCTGTGTCAGATTGATATGCTGCTTTAACAACTTTTCAATTGAATGTCAAAGATACGACATTGATTCATTTATTTTTGCCCGAAATAACGGTGAAATAGGAAGTTTTATCGTTTTTTTTTTTGCAAAAAAAACCACGTTGCTGTGACCACAGTCGAACACATATACGGAGTAAACCAAAATAAACACTGGACACCTCGCAAATCACCCATGTCACTAGACAAACGGAGAAAAGAGATCTATATGCATTTAACAGGACACTTGCAGCACCATTCATTTGTCTCATGCCTATGGTATAAATAATTTATCAAAGAAGTACCTATCAGCCATTCAGTATCAAAGTCGAGAAAGCAAGGAAAAACAATGAAATTTTCCATTGGAACGGTTGCAAACCTAGGAATGAATAACATTCCGAAGTGGGACCAACTGCCCGGGGAGAGTAAGCGTCTCCCGATTGCATGTCATGATACTCCATTGCAGAACAAACTAAAACTTCAACGACCTTAATCTTTACTGGTTGTCAATGAGTAGTTTTTGCCACCTTGTCGACTAACCGAGAAACTACTTAACAAGAGAGAACCTTTTCTACACAGCTAAATTAAAGTGAAAGGTTTCGCAAAAAATTGTTTCAAGTCTTATTTGGACTTTGTGTTTGACATATACTTACTCAGTCAGCTTCGTGTACAATGAATTTGAAAATAAATACAATATTCATTAATTAATTAATTACAAGATTCACGAGATAATTTTTTTTAAGATTCATTACACATATGGTCGCATTCTTTTATTGCTTTTCTTTGATCTGTTCTTAAATGATGCTACCGAATTTGATGACACGTCTGGTCCATGCTACAAATTTATCTGTTCTTTAATGATGCTATTGACTTTGAAAACGTCTAACATTAGTACCACTTGGTGAGTGTCACTGCTGGTGGATCAGAAGTACCCGAGGGCAAATGTAGCCAAGTTCGATCTACTTCGGTTGATCATTTCTTCAACGCATTCAAAATTTTCTGTAATTAAGATGTCTTGGAATCTCTTTAACGTGGGTCCTGTAGCATCATATCCCACCCATCCTGCTACGTCTTTATTTTCACAACCTGCATTTTATGGTGACATAATTAACAAAATAGGAAGGATCAAAAGTAAACAGAATTACCATCGAAATTTCGTTAGAATCATCAAACGCCTTTTATGTATAGGATAAAGACCGAGTTGAGGTTTGTAAGAAGGTTAGATGCCCAAGGAGAGAACAGGGTGGTGTTTAAAGACCGAGGACGAAGGCCGAGGTCTTTAAACACCACCCTGTTCTCTCCGAGGGCATCTAACCTTCATACAGACCTCAACGAGGTCTTTATCCGACTTACAAACCGCAGATATTCTTAAATTTTCAGAAAAATAAAAATCCAAATATTTAATACACCCCTGGTTTTCAAAATGAAACTGACCATGCAAATTATTGGGTGGACGGTAACGATTATCAGGCCATAGTAGAAAAATAGTTTGTTGTACATCCCGATAATTTTCTTAAATTTTCTGAAAGGTACCCTCACTACCCTGTATTCGGTAAGAGAAAACATAACAGGTAAACAATGAGTTTTTTTTCCATTAAGGTTTTTGAATAGGTAATTAGATTTAAGGAAAGGTTTTCTAATCGAGTAAGGACAATATTTCTTTATTTTGTCAATCAAGTTCCTCAATATACATTTATTTAGAGAGCATTTAGAAAAATTGGTCTTCAAGAATCGCTATGGGGATCTAGATTGATTTGAGATGGCATTTTGAGCTTTTATGGATAGAAGAACCTGCTCACATTTCTCATTAAAGGATTCTTTCGCGGACTTGAAACACAATATTATCTATACTATGGCCGAATACTTTTAATAATCAAATCAATTCACACCCGCGACTGAAATAATTTTCTTTTCTCCGCCCCTCATTGTTTTTTATTGACCTTCACACTTCACTGAACGTTCATAAAACCTCGTATATTTAGAATCGTCCGCGGTCTTTATGAAATAAAATGACCGATGAATAACAAAAGAATCACATTTGAAGGTTTGTAAATTGTGGATATGATCCTTCGGTCACCAGACGAACACTTGGTTTGATACTGGGCCAATATATAGCATTGTCCCAGCGCATTATTAAGAATTGCACTCTGACTGACTATGACGACAGGAATCCATGACGGGCCCTGTCCAAGCCTCTCTAGAGAAGACAGGTCCTGACCACCTTTCTTCTCTGAATGTCTGTCGGATTCCTCGGGTAATCACATGCATGAGCCCGCTCCAGCGGTAGAGCACGGATTGCATTTCATTTACCGTCTTGGTTTTATATCAATTTTCATATCCATCTGTTAGTTCTTGGGTCCCTGCGTCATGCTGTCTGCTGTTTGTTCATCTTACAGTGAGGAAGTTATTTTACACCACAATTGTGCGTTCTTCGAGACTTGTGGGTAATCGGAATAGTGAGTGGGTTATGCGCACATAATCCGGATAACTACACCGTGTGCTACTTTCTTGGCAGATGGCCGTCCCAAGTCGGCACCGATTGTCCATCGGTCTCGTTGGTTTATGTGTTGTATTTTGTGTTTCATGTTTCTATGATGTAAGTTGGTGTTCCTTGTCCTTTTTATGTCTCTATAAATGGATGTGTGCTTTGCAACCGAGTGTTGTTAGAGATCCCCTCCTTTCTCTTATTCAGTCTCAAATTCTAGAAGGTAAGGCAACTTCATTTGAATTTACATTGGAAGAGTTGCGAACCCCGAAGTAATCAATATTCCTATTGAGACCAGGTGCCCGGAGAGAGTCAGCGTCTGCTGTTTGCATGGAATGCCCGTCGAATCAGCTCCATAAAACTTGTCGAATTCGGTGATTGCCTCGACGTACATATCGGTGTACACATCAGGCAAAGATGTTCTGCCGGGCGACGCCGACAGTCGTCCAATCGCATGCCAGAAATCACTAATCATTATGTAAAGAGGGATTTCATACGCTAATATGGTATATTCAATTTACCAGTGAAATATTAAAGCTCTGCGCCTTATAATTCAAGAGATGTAGCTAATTGTAAGTTCAATTTCGTCTCAAATGTAATGTTCAAGGTCATTCTCACTTCCAAGGCCTTGTCATGAAGAATCTAAATGTCAAATATTAAGTAAGAGATACAGTCAAGTTTGAATTTTGAAAAGTATACTAAAGTTTAAGGTAAAGACCACTAGGTTGAAAGTCAAGGTTTTGATAAAGAGGTCTTATCGTAATGAATCGTGACCGACTAACATCGTCACTGAGGAAGTTCTACGGTCGATACGGGGAACTCGTCATACACTATGATGTCCCACTCTCCAGAATGGTGGGTGATATTCTGTCCTAGACCATTTGAACCATCCAACCCAAGATTGTACTCTATGTCTTCCGAAATGAATGTTACCGGATGTGACAGTTCTACCGAATTGAAGCGGCGGGTGTTGCATGCAAGCAGGAGATGCTTACTCTCCCTAGGCACCTGGTCTCACTCCCATATCGGGAGTTCGCTTCTTTTCATGTGGTGGATGTTTTTGTTTAATTGCTTTGGTTCCTGTTTTATCCTGATTTTGTATGCCTTCGGTTTCTGATTTTCTGAATTGTCGATTTTGTGCTGTATACAGGGATATGGTCATTATCCATATTTGTCATCTGTAAATGAATTATGGAAGCTCTTTCCATAACGATATCTGGTCATTCCAAAGCTTTCCCAACAAAATAGTGAAACGGTTGTTTCAAAATTTGGTGTATGGGAGCAATGTTCACTATATTGGGTACCTTATCCTAATTCTATGTCGTCTGGAATACCCTTTCCATCGCCGTGTTACTAAGGTTCATTAGGTCAGTGATATCAGTAAAGTAGATTTATCGTCTTCCACTGGGACGTCACATCACTACATAATATGAAGCGTCATGTGGAATGCGATTAAACTCTTGGTGCACCAAGATGTCACTTATCATAACATTGAGCTTACATATGATGCTGCTGTTGTATAGTGGTACAAATGTATGAATAAGATACTCAGGAGGGATTGAAACCGTCCTTTTACATTTCTCGACTTTCTCACCCCGGCTTTGTAAAGCTAGCATGTCTTCAATATTACACAAGGAGTACGCTTTGGAAGGCTTAAAGATCTGGGGAAATTCGCCGATATTTCTCTCATTAAAGAATGATTAGGCCATGATATTCCTCCTCAATGCATACCCCTGTCCTTAGTTGGCTTATTCGCATATATTCAAGTCATGCTTAGAATTTTCGCGTTCCTTATATTTACTATATTGATATCTACTATTTCGTCCTCCCGCATTACTGTTGTGACAGCTCTTGTTGAAATGCACATATATTGCGTTATTACAATATACTGTATATATCTTATTTCAAAATTTAAATAATCTACTGCATTGGATACCTTGCATCAAGCAATTTTTATTTCCATTTCAATTTGTTTTGCGAATTTGCTGTCATGCCATATATTGTTCTTTTTAGTTGTTGACGCTGACAGTAAGAGTATATGTTTTGATACCCGATATACAGTTTTCGACATTTTGTGGTACCTTTTGTATTTTGGAAAGTAGACATTGTATCTTGAATAAACCCGTTTTTATGTTTTTGAATAGTTTATCAACATATTCTGAATATGAAAGTTAAAAAATCCAGGACACAGTATGGAACAACCTTGAAGAAATTTGAAAATGGAAAACAACATCCTTTTGTAAAGTGAGCGTATTTTTCTTCTACGAATTCGAAAATGTCTGTTATCAAAATTTCTTGAAATGTCTAAAACGTGGGTCCTGTAGCATCATATCCCTCCAGGCCATCCTGCTACGCCTTTCGGATAAATTTTTGGACGTAATAACTTTTAATGCTGCAATTTTGTATGTTCCTTAATGATGCTATTGAATTTAAGACGTTTAACATTCAAAGATGTTCTTTTCATATGTGCTGCTACTAAATATTTCGAATGGAATACGAGGCTAAGATTGTAAAATAAGTATAAAATAATATACCACTTATGGATAACCCAAGGTGCTGCTCCTAAAATCATAGACCGGATTCAACACACAACATGAAATATTTATCTAAATGCTACTGAAGTTGAAAGTTGATAGTGAAAATAAACTTAAAATCTCAGGCAACAAAGTTAGAAAAATGCATGGAAAGCGATATAACTAGCGACAGAAAGTATCAAGCAATCCACATACGGAACAACAACGATATTACGGGGTGGTGTGTGATATAGTGCCTGGGGATAGCAATCAATTCTTGCCAGTTAACTGTTTTTGATTAAGAAATCTATTCTTTCGATTTAAGAATATAATTATCAAAGGAGCTGTTAAGATAAGGGCTTGATTTAGCCCTGAAATCACTCGATTATTTCTCGTGCGGTGTCCTTCTATTTCAGATTAAAAGTGGTCGGGATTAAAATATAAAGTATTAGAAGATTCTTAGTAGGTATTTTATTTAAATAGATTTGGTGAAAGATGATATAAATACGGGTTGAAGAGATAGGGGTACGGATGAGAGAAAACGTCAAATATCGAGCGAAAATTCACTAAAAATGCTTTAGTTTACATAAATTTGATGTTTATTATACTTCTTTACCTTTTAATGTCAAACTTGGATAAGAAAAATTAACTTAGATGTTATCAAATCAATATAATCGGCAAAATTCGCAGTCCGGAAACTGAAAAACAGTTACATTTCGTATTTATCAGCCACGTATGTAGCTTTCAGGCGCGAAATACGCACAGCGTAGAAATAGACAACTTTCTCGTTCATTTCCTTCCTAACGGTTAATCATTTGATCGGAACACACTCTGAATAGATTATTACATGATATTAAAAGAAAAAATGATAATTTTCATTTATTTTACCGCTCTAAATACTGATTCTAAAATAGTCATCCATCCCCCCCCTTTTTTTCGTTTTTCGCCTGTGGGACATTGTTCCCCCTCTCGGTTCAGAACCCCACTTGGTCAGAAAATATGTTTTATTGATATGCACCTTTGGTAAAAGTGGCATTCTGAACCGAGGGGGGGGGGGCAATGTTGTAGAAAAACTTTTCCGTTTTCCATTGATTTCTATAGGAAAAACGCTTATTTTAACCCAAAAATCGGTCTTATTTTGAATAATTTATCCAACCTGACAGAAGATTCATATCTGGACCAAGTAACTTCATATTTTTACCGAAAAATTTTCTCAATTTTTGCATTTTGAAATTTCAACTTTTCAGGGCAGATTTTACGCCTTATCTTAACAGCTCCTTAATGCTTATTGAGACACTTGAAATCTATGCATGTACATGTATTTATCTTATCGCGATGTTATGAGCGATTTTCATTTCAAACAAAATAATAAAGATATGGAGATTTCTTATCCGCCACCAGTTTCTATTTATCATATCTTATATCATATCACGGATATATGATTTCTATAGAAGAGATGAAATTCAAAGGGAAAAGGTATCGTTGCATATACACAAGAAATATTGGTATTTGGCCTTTTGTCCATTATATATGCCAATAAGGTACGAAACCGGTTTAATAACAAAATATTGGGGTCACAAAGGAACAAAATGGCCCCATCACCTCCACTCATGTTGAAGTGAGATCCTAATTGTGTTTAGTAATGATATACATATACTACACGTTGTTTTTCAAGGACATTACATGTATGTTTTGACTAGACTAACCTAGTGAAAACTCATGTATCAAAGGTCAATGACGTTGCCAAATTGTAAAAACGAATGGAATTTGGTAGATGTGGTCCACGAGAACACTAAGTTTTGGAGAAATACATTTTTGTTTAATAAGAGAATTTATGAATAGTGTCGTTTAATCCATTAAAGCTTGTGTGGCAGAAGGCCGTCCTAAGTCGGCACAGGTTACCCATTTGTCTCGTTGGTTTATGTGTAGTCTTTTGTGTTTGATGTTTATATGCCGTATGTCTATTTCTCGTCTCTTAGTGTGCTCGTCTGTGTGTTTTCACATCGGGTGTTTTGGTGTTGGTGCTGTAACAGGGTCTGGTTGGAGATCTCGTTTCTTCTTTAAACCCTTGTCAGTGATCTTCAGTCTAAACAATGTAATTTGGTCAAAAAGTGTGAAAGTTATTATGTCCAAAAATGTACCGATAGACATATCAGGATGGCTGCAGGGATATGATGCTACAGGACCCACGTTTTAGAAAATTCAAGAAATTTTGATAACAGACATGCACGTCCGGGTACTTAACCCTCGACAGTGATCCTCAATCTAAACAATGTAATATGGCCAAAGAGTGTGAAAGTCACGTTAGTTCTCAAAGTACTTTCATTTTCAAAATGAGATTTTCTCTTTGAACTTAGGATATCCTCCTTTTGGCGTTTTAGACGTACATAATATGGATGATATTATACAAATTTATCAAGAATATCGTTTGCTTATATTTTCCATTTTTAGAAACAAAATTTTTTCGTAGAAAAAAAAAAAACATCAAATAGTTTTGTTCTTCTTTGTTTGCTTTTGTTCTTGTTTTATCCTAATTTTGTATGCCTTCGTTTAATGATTTTCTGAATTATCGATTTTGTACTGTGTATTTGCTATTGAATTTGAAGACGTTATACACAATCAGTTTTCAATTTTGATTGTTTTTTTTTTTCAGTACAAACAAATCACAGAGCTTTACAGTAAAAGAAATAGAGAAAAGTCTCGTTGTATACATTAAAGACAAAGGTATTTGACCTTTTGTCCATTATACATATCAATGAGCACTTAATAACAAAATATTGGGGTCCCCATCACCTCTTCTCATGTTGAAGTGAGATCCTAATTGTGTTTAGTTAATGGTATACATGTATTACACGTTGTTTTTCAAGGACATTACATGTATGTTTTGACTAGACTAACCTAGTGAAAACTCATGTATCAAAGGTCGATGACGTTATCAAATTGTAAAAACGAATGGATTTGTGTAGATGTGGTCCACGAGAACGCAAAATTACACTTAATGTTTTGTAGAAATACATGTTTTTGAAAAGGAAAGTTTGTGAATAATATCATTAAATCCATTAAAACTTGATTAATTATTTCAAAAGTTTTAATGATTGATGTACATCATTCTTTTCTACAAGGAGATTACAGACACTTCTCTTGTTTATGAACATGCTTTTCTTTCTAGATTAGCCATATTTTTTTTCAAAGTCATTAATATGAGCCTTAGATTTTTGACAGAAGGAACTCATGCTTTTTGAAAAAGAAAATTATATTTCGATAGTAATAATTATCTTGGGAAGCAATTTACCTTGAAACATTTCACTGTTTATCCACGCAATCCTGTTTTCACGCTTACCTTATTAACTGTAACTTGGGTCCACCCTCTTTTCGTACAATCCAAAACCAGAATCAATCTAATTTTCTAACAAAAAGTCTAGGATAATGAGCAAATAAAGGTAATAGTTTTACACAGACGAGATATACTTTAGTTTATAGGAATAAATTACTTCATTCAGTCATAAAGAATAAAACGCAGATTTTTCAAATCGGTAAGAGAACTTAGCAACAAATTAAAAACGACCTAGATTTTGATACCGTGGTCAATTAGCAAAACACTCCTCCTTTTGTTTTTTATTTAAAAATAGTACAGCAAAAGAAATTGGATAAGCTTTGGGCTTCCTTTTTGTTCCTGCGTACTTGGATGCTATAACTTGCATCATGTATGTAACATGATTCATGTAATTTTTGAAAATGTTTAAAAGATCCTTATATGATCGAAACTAAACATGTTAAAGGAGTTTAACATCCAAGCACTATATATCCCAATTCTACTTTCGTCATAGATTTTATTTAGCTATAATACTGAATCGATCTTACAGGAAATATGGAGCCTCGAACTCTTTGCAAAGTAAATGCACTTTAAATTCAAAAATAAAACTTGAGGGCTTAAAATCCTTGTCACCATAAAAATACACATCATTTCTAAGAACCTGGTAAGTTACCGGATGTGACAGTTCTACCGAATTGAAGCGGCGGGTGTTGCATGCAAGCAGGAGATGCTTACTTTTCCTGAGCACCTGGTCTCACTCTCATATCGGGAGTTCGCTTCTTTTCATATGGTGGAGGTTTTTGTTTGTTTGTTTTGGTTCCTGTTTTATCCTGATTTTGTATGCCTTCGGTTTATGATTTTCTGAATTATCGATTTTGTGCTGTATACAGGGATATGGCCATTATCCATATTTGTCACTTGAGTGAATCAAGGAATATTTCGGGTATTTTTTTTTTTTTTATCTAAATTCCTAATTCTACCACATTTTCCAAAATTCTTGCAATTCACTTGAAGAACAAATTAGATTTAATGGATCAATATTTAGCTGACAAAATTAAATAACTTTTCTTATTCCTTTTGATACTTGATTAAGAACAGCGTACCTTAAAGTATATAAACTGTTAGTGTCATTCCCTTTTCTCTATCCTTTTCAGTAGTCTGTGGTTAATTTATATCAATGGAAATAATATATACAGATTCATTTTTTTTCATTCATGCAAATATTCATCTCAGCTCAGGTTTGCTTTTCCTTGAAGTTATTCATTATCAGTCCCGGACGCACGCACATTGTCATTGTCACCATACGTAATTGACCAACACCTCATGCTGTCCGATTTTTACCATACAGGAGACTTAATAATGTTTTTATGGACGGATATGTCACACCTACAATGTGGACAATATTTTTCTCCCTTGTAAAATTACGTCATTTACAGTATCTTTCACAGCATCCATTCACAAATATGATGGCGTAGGGTTATATTGTCCTTTCATACATGTACATGTCGTCATAGTGACATCTGTTTTCATACGAGGGCTGATTGATATGTTGTGAGCCTCGGTTTTCTGGGACGCATATAGATCTACAAAAGGACAAACAATCAATTGCACAAACTATGCCTCACTTCTAACACAGTTACGAGAAAATATTAAACTTAGGCGCCGCGGAAAGCTCACTAGTTAAGGGGATGGACAGGGAGATAACTCTCTCCCCCTCCCATCCCCTCACCCCCTTCCGGCCCTACTCCCTTCCCCCTCCTTTACCTATCCCATCCTGCCCCCTTCTTCCCTCCTCTCGCCCTCTTCTCTCCCTCTTCACGCCCCCTTCTCTCCCTCTTCCCGCCCCGTCCTCCCCCTTTCTCCCGCCCCTCCTTCCCCTGTTCTCCCTTTCCCTCCTTCTCTCTCCCCCTCTCTCCCTTCTCTCGCCCCTTCCTCCCACCTCCCTTTCACCCTGTCCACCCCTCGGTTAAAGGTGTTGTTCCGTTAGGACAATGCTCCTGTTCACAAGTCTGTCACTGCCATGGATGCAATTAGTGACTGTGGCTTTAATTTGATTGAATATCCGCCTTATTCACCTGATCTTGTTCCATCAGACTTTAATCTATTCCCAAAACTGAAATCAGCTATTTCTTGCACCCACTTTCAATCTGATGATGACGTCATACTTGCAGTGGATTACTTTCTGACCAGTCAAGATAAGGAGTTATTTGAAAGTGGTATTGAAGCCCATAAACACCGGCGGCAATAGTGTTTAGATACTGAGGGGAATTATATAAAAGATAATGCAAAATGTATGATAAAATTCAAAATCTTCAATACGCGTGACAAATATTGATAATGACCATATCCCAATGCACAGTACAAAATCGATAATTCAGAAAATCATAAACCGAAGGCATTCACAATCAGGATAAAACAAGAACCAAAGCAAACAAAGAAAAACCTCCACATATGAAATGAAGCGAACTCCCAAAATGGGAGTGAGACCGGTTGCCCAAGAAAAGTAAGCATCTCCTGCTTGCATGCAACACCCGTCAATACAATTCGGTAGAACTGCCACATCCGTTTACTTCCATTTCTGAAGACATAGAGTACAATCTTTGGTTGGATGGTTCAATTGGTCTATGACAGAATATCATCCACCATTCTGGAGAGTGGGACATCATAGTTTATGACGAGTTTCCCATGTCGACCGTAGAACTTCCTTAGTGACGATGTTAGTCGGTCATAAACATATCCCTAACTGAAAAGCTTACATTTATCTGAAAGACGTCTAGTCTAGCTCTCAAACAAAATCTGTATATTTGGTGCATGCTCTGGCATAGCGTATCAACTGAGATATAAATACGCCATAAGCTGGCGATGAAAGGATGTTGTCACTCAGAAAAGGAAAGTTTGTGATGTTGAAATGGAAGTCGTCACGTTTGTCATAGAGTGTTCATGCCAATCAGTGTCGTAGGACAACATTATGTCCAGGTAGGATGCTGAATTATTTGTCTCTGTAGTTTCTTTGACTTCAAGCTCCGAAGGATAGATTCTACTGAGGTAATCCGCGATTTTTGGATTATTGATGGACAGCACATTGTCTATGTATCTGTAAGTGAAGTTAAAGTTAGTAGCTATGTATCTTTTCCCTTCAGAGACCAAAGATTGAACGAATTCAGCTTCGTACGAGTAAAGAAAAATGTCGGCAAGGAGTGGAGAACAATTGGTTCCCATTGGAATTACGACAATTTGCATGAAGACCTTTCCTCCAAACACTACAAAAATGTTGTCGATCAGGAAGTTAAACATCTGAATAATATCTGCTTCAGTGAACTTATTTTTAGCTCACAAGATATCAATCAGCCCTCGAATGGTATATTATTTTTGTTAGACAATTTGATTCTTGAGAATTCTCCCGAGCACCTGGTCCCACCTTTGGCTTGCTAGGGGTCCGTCGATGCTCAATTCCGTGCTCTGTTGTGAGTGTTGTTGAGATTGTCGTCAGGATCTTCTTTAACTCATTTGAGAGAAGACAATGCCCCGATCACCTGTCCTCTCTGAATCTCAGTCGGACTCCTCGGGTGATAACATGCATGCATCGCTAAAGCCGGTAGAGCAAGGACTGTATTTCGTACGCCTTCTGTTTTTTAATCCATTTACATATCCATAGAGTCTGTGTTTCCTGGGCACCTGCGCTTTGCCGTCTCTTTGTACGGTCATCTTATAGTAAGAAGGTTATTTTACACCACAATTGTACGTTCTTCGAAACCTCTGGGTAATCAGAAAATTTGGTTGTTGGCACGTAATCCGGATAACCACACCGTCTGCTCTAGCGTGACAGATGGCCGTCCTTAGTCGGCACCGATAGCCCATTGGTCTCGTTGGTTAATGTGTAGTCATTTAGTTTGATGTTTCTATGTGATTTGGCGTTCCTTGTACCTTTTGCGTCTCTTTCTGTGTGTGTCTGCTCTGTGTTTTGGGGTTTTGCTGTGGGTGCCGCAACCGAGTGTTGGTGGAGATCCCCTCCTTTCTTTCAAAGATCTTGCTTCTTTTTTGCGTTATATCATTACGATCTATCGTAATCTAAATCGACTTCAATAGAATGCTATAACTAATATAGATCTGTAGAAATGAATATTTTCTCTAATGACGAATAAAATACACAATTAGCAAAGTGAGGAATTGATTACGTCGTCCAAAGTCTTTTTCGATGGTTCACTAGACCTACTTTAATAAAATTCATCTCGATTACTGACCCTCTATATGAGGAAATGATGGCCGAATCGCAAGCTAAAGTACGTTTGCACTTGTGAAGTACGCTTGGATTTAAGACTAAGCTACGCAGATAAGACACAACAAGTAAGACCATTCAGTAACAGCATTTTATGATTTCATTCAAGTGTTTCATTAGTAACGCTGAAGGCCGAAATTTCATGGATTCAGGGGAGGATTTTTCCACAGCAGTTTTTACAATATACACAAATATTTACAAATAAACATCAAAGAAGTACCCAACAGTTATTCAGTCTCAAAGTCGAGAAGGCAAGGCAAAATCGTGAGAATTCCCAACGGAACGGTTGCGAACCCCGGAATGAACATCATTCCGAAGTGAGAAATTACGTCAAACTCAAATGTCACGTTCACGACATCATAGATGTTCTTACAATGTGAAAAGATCCATTCACAAGGAGTATTAATATAAAAGTAACAAATAATATTTTGGCCAAGATAATGTTTAGCTTCCTGGACATCATATCCCACCCATTCTGCTACGTCTTTTGGTACATTTTTGGACATAATAATTTTCATACTTTTTGGCCATATTACATTATTTAGAATAAGGATCACTGACGAGGGTTTAGTACCCGAAACGTGCATGTCTGGTCCATGCTGCAAATTTATCAGGTTTTAAATGATGCTATTGAATTTAAAGACGTTTAACTTCTTTCAAAGTACGTAAGTGTAAGAGGTTTTTTTTTTTCAAATGTGAAGGTCTTGCCATAACATGTTGACCGTGAATGTATTAATATGGAAGTGTTCCAATCAATACGGAAGTGTTATCTACTTGACGAAAATTCTAATTTAAACCCAATTTTAAAGAACCAGACACGTGTTTCGGATAGTAATAATACGGAAGTGTTCCAACCCTTTACCTTCTTGAAAAAAAAAATTCAAACCAATTTTTATGCACAAAACATGTGTTTCGGATATTACATACTCATCAGTGATGCTTCCAGCCAAATTGATTTTGTGGAGCCGCCAAAATTCATTTCAGTAGAGCCCTCTGGTATTATGTTTTGAATTTAAATTTGTGCATTTATTTTACAGAGAGTGCGCAACTCCAAATGTCCTGTAGGGTCGATTCAGTAGCATATCCAAATAAAATCTATGTTCAAAATGCAATTGGAGGGACATGGTGCTAAGATGTTAGCCTCCTTTAATTTCGATGATATTTTTAGATTTAATCAACCAACCAAAAGTTAACAATTTTGAGGATGAACTTATTATTTTTATTTATTTTAGTAGCGCCCTCTAGTTTGATTTTTTGAATCTTGTGTATCCATTTAGCAAGATTTCGTGGCTCCAAATTTCCTTCGATTCAGTAGCAAACGTAGTAAAATAAAATATATAAGACCAAAATAACATCGGGGAATGGTGCTATGATGTGAACCGCCGTTAATCTAGAACTTCTGAATACCTTTATAAACCAGCTGGCCATATTGTAACAGGTGACTTTTCAATTATCCAGGACAGGCAGCTCCGCAATCTTCTCAAGAAAGGACCTAAGTACAGAATTCCATCCAAGATAGATTTTATCAAATGTCGCGAAGAACTAAAGGAAGCCTTAGATAACTATACAAAAAGATGGTGTAAATCGGAAGGGGTCGAATCACATTCTCTGAATGACTGGAAGAACCTCATATTGGATATTACCGATATTCGAATTCATAACTTCCACAAAAATCCTCATCTTTTCGAAAATCCAAGTTCTAAATCTGAAAGATATTTTAAATCCAAATTACGCAATTTACACGAAAAATATGTCTTCGCTCCTGCAGACAAAGCAGCAAACAACACCATAATCATTTGAAAACGTTACTACATATCAACTTTGGTTTCGGAACTTTCGTCTACAAACACTTATATCAAAAGCAATGAAAGTGTTCCTAACATTTTGAACAAACACAACAGTGAAATTTCTTCATTCAAGATCCCTATTTCTAAACTGGATCTTCCTACACTATACTGCATACCAAAATTGCACAAGTCTCCTTACAAATTTCGATACATTGCTAATTCTAGCAACCGCTCAACTACAATTTTGTCTAGAAATCTGACGTCAGCACTCACGGTGATAAAGGAACACGTTGCAAAATATTGTGAAACTGTTCTAAACAGGAATGATGTAAACTTATTTTGGTCTATTAAAAATTCAGGGGATGTGATTGACAAAATGAAATCGAGAAATTTTCAAGCCAATTCGATTTCTTCGTACGACTTTTCAAATATGTACACCACGCTTCCTCACGATAAGATTAATGATCAATTGTCCAAACTCATTAAATGGTGCTTTAACCGAGAGGGTAAAACTTATATTTGTACATCTGAATCAAAGGGTTTCTTTTCCAATACAGAATACAAATCATATAAATCATGGACATGTAGTGACCTTTGTATTGCCTTGTCCTTTCTTTTGGACAACATTTATGTAAGATTTGGTGAGAATCTCTACAAGCAGGTTGTAGGGATCCCTATGGGTACTAATTGTGCGCCTCTTGTTGCAGATCTATTTTTATTCACGTATGAAAAAGAATTTATCCAAAATCTTCAAAAACAAAGAAAACATGATGATGTGAAATGTTTCAATGGTACTTCTAGGTACCTGGATGATATCCTTACTATCGACAATCCTGTTTTTGAAAAGTATAAAAATGTCATTTATCCACAGGAACTGACTCTAAACAAGGCGAACGTCACAAACACAGAAACACCATTTTTGGACCTGAATATCAAAATTATTAATGGAGAGATTCATACAAGGGTGTATGACAAAAGAGATGACTTTGGATTCAATATAGTAAATTTTCCCTGGCTTGACGGTGATGTTCCTAGATTACCGTCTTATGGTATCTACATTTCGCAGCTCATCCGGTATGCTAGAGCATGTACTGATGTTTTGAATTTTCATGATAGAAATTT
Source organism: Pinctada imbricata (assembly GCA_033119305.1). Taxonomy (NCBI): domain Eukaryota; kingdom Metazoa; phylum Mollusca; class Bivalvia; order Pterioida; family Pteriidae; genus Pinctada; species Pinctada imbricata. The sequence continues at coordinate 34,968,463 of VSWD01000005.1, read as the reverse complement.
ACAAATAACAAAGAAACTTTTAGGTCAAGGTTTTCGCTTTCACAAACTTGTCAAGACATTCTGGAAATTTTACAAAAATTATTGTCAACTACTTTTGAAATTCGGACCCATACAAGCAACAGAGTATATTACTTTGGGTATTTCGCAACCTGCATTTTATGGTGACATGATCAACAAAATTAGAAGGATCAAAGGTAGACAGAATTACTATCGAAAATGCGTCAGAATCATCAAACGCCTCTTATACCGTGGATATGATCCTAATGTCACCAGACGGACACTAGGCTTGGTACTTGACCAATCTACAGTCTTGTACCAGCGCATCCTTAATACTTGCACGCTGACTGACTTTGACGACGGGACTCCATGACGGGCCCTGTCCAAACCTCTTTAGAGAAGACAGGGCCCCGACCACCTGTCCTCTCTGAATGTCAGTCGGACTCCTCGGGTGATAACATACATTAGCTCGCTACAGCCGGCAGAGCACAGATCGTATTACGCATGCCCTCTTTTTATATCAATTTACATATTCATCTGTGTTGCTTGGGCCCCTGCGCTTTGCGGTCTTGTTTGTGTGTGGTCATCTGACAGTGAGGAGGTTGTTTTACACCACATTTGTACGTTCTTCGAGACCTCTGGGTAATCGGAATAGTGGGAGGGTTGTGCGCACGTAATCCAGGATAACCACACCGTCTGCTACTCACGAGGCAGATGGCCGTCCTAAGTCGGCACCGTTTGCCCATTGGTCTCGTTGGTTTATGTGTAGTCATTTGTGTTTTATGTTTTTCTTTGATTTGACGTTCATTGTACTACTGCGTCTCTTTCTGTGCGTGTCATTTTTGTGTTTTACAGTGGGTGTTTTGGGAGGTTGCTGTTGATGCTGCAACTAGGTGTTGTTGGAGATCCCCTCCTTTCTTCTAGATGATATCTTTAGATTTAATCATCCAATCAAAGTTTTTGTCAAAGTTAACAATTTTGAGGATGAACAAACAAAAGGTCCTGCCAAAAACTATATAATTCCAAATCTCAGATCACGGGGGCTCAAAATAAAAGATCAAAAGAAGGTAAACTTGTTTGAACGGAATCATTGAATCATAAAGACGTTTTTAACATAGTTAAAGTTATCCAGGATAACCACACCGTCTGCTATTTACGTGGGAGATGGCCGTCCTAAGTCGGCACCGGTTGCCCATTGGTCTCGTTGGTGTATGTGTGGTCTTTTATGTTTCATGTTTCTGTGGTGTGAGTTGGTGTTCCTTGTCCCTTTTGCGTCTCTTTCTGTGGGTGTCTGTTCTGTGTTTTGACATGGGATTTTGCTGTGGGTGCTGCAACCTAGTGTTGTTGGAGATCCCCTCCTTTCTTTTATGCTTCGATCAGATGATGAAATGTACTGATCTTTTCAATGAAATATTACATTGAGCGCAATATCGCATCTTTTATAATTGCTGACACTTCTGCGCAAAATCTCTATATATTGCTGATTTCGATGAAAGAATTTATTTGTTTTTTAGTATTACTTCAAAGACTGTCAATGAATGAAATGTATTTGTTATTAATCGGTCCTTTGTTTAATATTCTATGTGTAATAAAAAATAAAATGTGTAAGAAAGAAAAAACAAAAAAGAGAATGAAGAGATGTTAAGAAAAAAAAAGAAATATGACCTCTGTTTTCTTTGTGCAATATAGTAATAACCATCCTCAGACGTCCGTACCATATCCTTAGTTGACCATTACCTCCTCTATAATTATTGACGGCCTTTTAGTATTGTTTACCCCTGTTATTTAACAATACAGCAGGTCTCACAGCACAGTGAATAAAGGAATTAGTTATCTTTGAGGACGTTTCCGTCATTTGCCTGATTTTTTTTTAACCACAGTCCATTCACCGTCCATTCAACTGCGACTGCGTAGGATTTATGATGACTGTATTTTTTCTCCTCTACCTGCTAATCTCTCATGTTTGTATTGGCCAAATTAGGGTGTTCGTCATAATATAACACTATTGATTCACTTCCGCCTTGATTTTTATGTTTCGTGCTGTTTACAATTATCTTGGAATTTGTTGTTATAATTAATCAGTGTTGAATCAATAGCCAACTTCACATTAGCTGTGTTTGGCGTGAAATCGCTTTTCAACGAAATGAGTTAGGGGCGAAATATAAATGACATATATTTATCCGAGTGACGTGTTCAAGGCTAGCATAGAATTGAGTTGTCCAAATTCGGTGAATGCTGTCCAAAAATTGTAAATATTACTTGTTTGTTGAGTTACTAAGATGCCATGGGACTTATCAAATACATTTATTCTTCCCGCAATACCCATATGGGAACAAAAAGTAATTGATAACGATGCCTTGAAGACATAGAGCCTTTATTCGATTACACAAGCTATTATCATTCCATTTTTATATTCTATCTTATATAGTAGATTAAGAAATTTTAGACTTTTTTTTATTGTATTCTATCTTTGTGCCTTATAAGGATAAACCTCTGAAAATATTTATCAAGTGTAAATTCTATTTTCTTTGCAAACCACTCAGTAATCATGGTAACCATTTGCCACTTTAGGTGTTACATCTGAAGATAAGGGTATTAAAAAAACTGTGCGAACGCGAAACTATCAATTTGTGCGTTATCTGGTGTATTTTGTACTGTTTAATGAATATACGCGTTTTTGTCACTGGTTTCTTGGTTTAACAAATTCGTTGGTTTAACAGTCTATCTGTTTTTGGTTTTGTAAGTTTCGTTTTTTTTTTATATAATTATCTTATTAATACGCTATTTTAGATTATGATAACACGACTGAGGTCAAGGGGTCTAAACTAAAGACTGCTAAACCAAAGGTACATTGGTGAGCGACTGAATTTGTCAATTCAACACAACTTATTTACACAACAATTGTGCGTTATTTTAGGGTAACCGGAAAAGTGGGAGGGTTGTGCACACGTAATCCAGGATAACAACACATCTGTAACTAACGTGGCTGATGGCCGCCCTAAGTCGGCACCATTTGCCCATTGGTCTCGTTGGTTTATGAGTTGTCTTTTATGTTCGATGTTTGATGTCTCGTTTGCTGTTATCTCTTGCGGTATGTGTCTTCTCTATGTTTTCACTTGGGGTGTTTGGTGTTTTGCTGTTGGTGCTGCAACCGTGTCTTGTTGGAGATCCCCTCCTTTCTTCAAAATTATATTTAGGAAGACACAATGAAAATATAAACCAACTTCTTGCTGTCCTCCATGAATGAAGATATTTTAACCAAGAACCATCCAGAACACTGAATTTAACATATATACCGGGTGTAGATAATGTGAAACGGCTTCAGTTGAAAAGCATCATTTAAGAACAGATAAATTTACAGCATGGACCAGACATGCACGTTTCGGGTACTAAACCCTCGTCAGTGATCCTCAGTCTAAACAATGTTATATGACCGAAAAATGTGAAAATTATTATGTCCAAAAATGTACCAAAAGACGTAGTAGAATGGATGGGATATGATGCTACAGGACCCACGTTTTAGAAATTTCAAGAAATTTTGTAACAGAAAATTTCAAATGCGTTGAAAAGACAGACGATCAACCAAAGTTGATCAAACTCACGTAAAATCGAGCAAAAAAGGATGCAGAAAGTGTGGGTATCCCAATTATGTAAGCACAACTCAAGCACAACTCTCCATCTTACATGTATCGGAATATCCAGGAAACCATGCAAAAACTGTTGTACAGACTGTTATTTGACGCCAAGAAAAGCATATCACATCATGTTACAAATATTTGAATGAGAAAATCAAAAAGTAAAATTTTATCTCAATTTTTTTAATCTTTTCAAAATATGCAAAAAGCAAATCATGTTTTAAGTAGCGTTTAATTATTGAAATATATATCTGCAATTCAGGAAAGCATCATATGATTGTGTTGTTTCTTTTCAAATTACAGATTTGTTTATACTTTTCCGATTCTCGGTATCTTTTTCCATAAATTTTTCAACTACTTTGATATTTGACAAGTGAAGTAAATGACGTGCAAATGTCACAGCAAAAAAAGGTTAATGTACAAATCGTTATCCATGCAAGGAAAAGAGAATGGTTATAAACAATGTAAGTATGCACATCATGACAAATCAGCAAATGACCTGAATGGTGCTTTACCGCTCACTTGAGTACTGACCCACAAACCCACTTGTTTGACAAAAAAGTTAATATGACAGGATGTAGGATACAGGACGTCCTATCATCCTCATTAAAATCATATACAATTCTATACCCCTTTAGCTCAATTTAAGAAGAGGTACTAAGTAATACTGACGAGGATTTTATATCCGAAATACGTGTCTAGTACAATAAAATTGGTACTACAGAACATATATTTCAATATTGACAATTTCAACCACTAGGTTGGTATCGCTGCTGGTGGACTGCAAGTCCCCGAGGATATCGCTCACCTAGTTTTAGTGTTTACGCAATTTGGAGCCGCTCATTTTTCGCAAGAGAAAATTATAAGATTATATTGTAGATGGCGGTAGGAAAATTCACTTTGGCTTTATTGAAATTGTTTGACATTACGTACTACTGACGAGGATTCAATATCCAAAACAATGTCTAGTACAATAAAATTGGTACTATAGAACATATATTTCAATATTGATTCATTCATTCAATATCATAACCTTCGGAGATCAAAATTGTTGGCAGCCATCTTCGTTGATGTATCGGAAAAAAACACTTAAAGTAAAAATTGGTAATGATGGTATGATTGAAGAAAAAGATGTAAAAGTAAGAAAGAGCAATAGATGCACGGTCGCTATGACAACAGCTCACATTAATTATTTGGTCAAGGTGAGCTAAAATATCATTTTTTACAAATATTCAACGAAAAGCATTGATATTTTGAAAGCACAACAAATGACATTTATGGATTATATGACAGGAAATGTGCATTGAATGGACCATCTGTATTTATCAGTCAAACTCGTCGAAGCTGATCAATCTATCATTCATGTTACATCATCTATTTTAGTTTCTGACATGTTCGATTTTAGTTCCATCTCATTCCTGTTGTTATTCAAGCACGGAATTGTTTCGTTAATTTCGCTGTCAATTTCAGCAAATTGTTCTTTCACACTTTCACTGCACAAACTAGTGGTATATGTAGTGCTTGTACGGGGTGCCAACTCGTCATGTATACACGAGTTATTCCCCGTAAATTCGTTTTCCTCCACACCGGAAACGTCGCCATTCTGTGCACTATGATAGCGCTGGGACCGGGAATAGAAGGTGGACTTCATTGTTTTAGTGCTTCCTCCTCTCTGAAGGGTATGTCTGTACCAGGCCTTCTTAAACTCTGTTTGTACCTTAATAAATGAACCATTTTCTATTCTAATTATTGTTGCCGAAAAATCAAACGATAAAGTCAATTCATTTATTTATTCTAGAATCGTTGGGAAAATTCCTCAGTCATTCTGTTAAGAATTACTCAAAATTGTGCAAACAAACATCGTTTTTATCATAATGAAGAAAGATTATACCTCTGTGTTGAAGTAACAAAACAACAAGGACAACAGGAAACCCTGTAAGAGAATAAAAACTTCATTGTTTACTTTAGGTACATGTTTACATACGGATCATGCAGACCAGACAGGAATATTTCTGAATTTTTAAAAATCTCTTTTTGAGATATGTGTGGTACAAATTAATAGTACGAAATTGATTTCTCGAAGAACTTTTGATGGAGTCACATATTTGATTCAATGTTACAGCTTGCGTTTATATAGTAATCATAGAAGGAAGGTCAATTCAGATACCTTTAGTACAGATCTCAACTCATTCAAGAATTGTTAAACATATTAATTCTCTAATTTCAATATCTGCATAAATGTTATTTCAAAACAAACCTGGAATGAATTGAAGAAGAACTCCGCCCACCATAGACCGACAAACAAACTGCTGTTCTCATCTATTAGGTTGAAGTCCTTCACAGCAAAAATAATATAGTAGACGCCAAACAATGGGATGAGAATTAACGTGGACTTGGCCAGGCGTCTGAAAGGTTACGTCAAAAACTAAGAAAACCAGTGATTTCATCCGAGTATACAGGTAAACAAAAACACAATTCTAAGAAAAAGGTTGGGTTTTAACTAATTTTCTGTGTGATGAATAAAGCTAATTTTAAATCGATTTGAGCTTAATCAGGCCATCGAACTACCAGAAAAACTCGTATCAATATACATTTTATATGGTTTAAATTACTGGTATATAATCTTTGAACTGAATGTACAAATGCACAAAAAGATTAAACGTTATCTAATTAAATGTACGTCTGAAAAAGATGCACTATTTGAAACAAAATGGTTTTAATTGAAAAAAAAAAACTAATAAAGAAATCAAAGAAAATAACTTTAAGGATATATATAAAACAGACTTAACAGAAAATTAGAATATGTTGACACCCATAAAACAAAAGTGAGAGTATAGATTGTTTGAATGCAAACAGACGCATAAGCAAACATGACACAAAATCATTTGACATACTTAGTATATGCGAACAGACAAAAAATTCATCTACGTAACAAAAGTACTAAATGACAAATATGGACAATGACTATAACCCAATTCCACAGTACACAATCGAGATAATTAATTAAGGAAATCACAAACCGATGGCATACAAAATCAGGATAAAACAGGAACCAAAGCAAACAAACAAAAACCTCCACCACATGAAAAGAAGCGAACTCCCAATTCAGGAGTGAGACCAGGTGCCCAGGAAGAGTCAGCGTCTCCTGCTTGCATGCAACGCCAATAAGAATTAGTCCAAAATCGCGGAAAATTTATGCATGGATACCCCATATTTTCTTTTCATTATTATTTTTTATTCATTATTGCACATTGGGTAAGGCTGATACAGGTTCCATTATTATGTTTGGTTAAAAATTATTACTAATATGTAATAAATGTGAGATTTTGGATTTTTCCGTAGGGTGTAATGTTAAAGTTGGGGACGTTCGAATTTACAGACGAAAAAGATATCCCTAGAGTATATTTGAAAAGTTTTTATAAAGGTTCAAAGATGATAATCACGAAAATTCCCCCAAAAATAAAAAGTGATAGTGAGAGTATAAGCTCTCCTGACCAGAGGAAAGAACTACCTTAATAAGTTTGTATGTTTGTGCACCTTTTTGAATAATTAATACGGTAAATGGAGAAAACGTATATTATATATGATCCTTGTGTATTGGAAACACAGTTTATTTTTCGGATTATTTGATCATTCATTAAATAGACTGAATGCATTCGAAACACCAAGAAAGAATTCCATATAGTTAACAATAATCAATAAAGTATCATTACATGTACAACAACAAGCATGCAGTTGCCAAACCTATCGATAATTGTTCAAGCTGAAAATGATGTTACAATAATAATATAAAGAATGTCAAAGTATACAGTTGACAAGATTAAATACTAGTACTTATAAAGAAAAACGAAGAGTCTCGACTCTGCATCCAAAGGCCATTAAAAAAATGTAGTGCCCCAGACATGCATGTGCCGGATAATAATTCCTTATCAGTGGTGCTATAAGATATGTGGTCAAATATGTGTGTCTTCGTTGCGGTAGATCCAAATACTTTGTTCCTAACATTGATAGAAAATTATGTAGGTCTCGAGAACAAAAATTTTACACAACATTATGCTACACCCTTATTATGAGAAGAGCTACATGTAGTGCATTATCAGCAGCATCTGCAGATTGCTATTTTGTTGGCTTTTTTGCAACTTTGTTCTTGTGTATTCCACCCTTGCCTTATAATTGGTCTTTGAGACATTATCCAAACTTTTTTATCAACGATTCTATGTTGATACATAATATTTTTTCTATCCCCCGAGGGTCAAGACTCGGTGAATTCAAATCTAATCCGAGCCATGCACTGTTCACCTACTATCCATCATGGCTTATCTTTTAAAACCACCCTGTTTGCTTCCTTTTTCTCGCCCCGTGTGTGAGTGTGTTCCATTGTTATCACTGCATTAAGTCATGTTGGAGATCTCCCTCTTTATCTATATAAACAACATTCCAATGCTTACCTGTACCTAAATTTCTTTGTTTCTGGGCAAGGCGAGGCATTCAACTTAGTGAACAGAATTCTGACGATATTGATGAATATGAGGACCTGAACCTGTATAATACAGAAAGTGATGTCTAATATGAGGAAATGAATCTGTATTGTAAAGAATGCAATTTCTAATATGAGGCCCTGAACCTGTATTAAAAAGATTTTTTTAATGACAAATATGGATAATGACCATATCCCTGTATACAGCACAAAATCGATAATTCAGAAAATCAGAAACCGAAGGCATACAAAATCAGGATAAGACAGGAAACAAAGCAAACAAACAACAACCTCCACCATATGAAAAGAAGCGAACTCCCGATATGGGAGTGAGACCAGGTGCCCAGGAAGAGTAAGCATCTCCTGCTTGCATGCAACACCCGCCGCTTCAATTCGGTAGAACTGTCACATCCGGTAACTTCCATTTTGCAAGACATAGAGTACAATCTTTGTTTGGATGGTTCAAATGGTCTATGACAGAATATCATCCACCATTCTGGAGAGTGGGACATCATAGTGTATGACGAGTTCCCCATATCGACCGTAGAACTTCCCCAGTGACGATGTTAGTCGGTCACAAACATATCCCTGACTGAGAAGCTTATCTGAAAGACGCCTAGCTCTCAGAACAAAATCCTTATATTTGGTACTTGCTCTGGCATAGTGAATCAACTGAGATATGAACGCGCTATAAGCAGGCGATGAAGGGATGTTGCTACTCAGAAAAGGAAAGTTTGTAATGCTGAAATTGAAGTCGTCACGTTTGTCATAGAGTGAGGATATATAAGGATCTGAAAACGTATTTCTAATATAAGAAACTGAACCTGTATTATCATGAATACTAAGAGCGTATTTAAAAAATATGAGGATCTGTACATGTACCGATATTATAAAAACGTAGTTTCAAAAGCAATTTTCATTGAGACTGTAAAAAAAATCATAAATGACATCATGTTCGGATCCAAACAATGGTTTTATCTCATTTTCGTCTTTATTATATTTTAATATGATAGTTTAATATTAAGGACACTCACCACGATGGATACTGTGATGGGACCGTATATTATGTGTATGATGTATTTGTTCTCGTATGAAATGTTCCAGCAACTGAAACAGAGGAAAAATCCTTGACGTCAATGTGAAAATCATGCAGATGGAAATCCCAAGAGATAATTATGCAGACGACGTTTTGAGAGAAGATATTCAAGAAGTTTGGTTTATCATGTCAGTGGAAAAAAGTATTGCTAGTAATTATTCAAATTCTGAACGTCTTTTCCCTCAGCCAATATGAAGAAACAAAGTGACAAATGTCATAAATGATTTGTACTCACTATTCGTTGTATAAGATACTTCTCACTATAACCCATGGAATAATGGAAAGTAATGGAAACGCTGAAAAATACAATAAATGAGTAAAGAAGATCCTGACAATAATCAAAACAGCACTCATAATAGAGCACCAAACTGAGCATCGACGGACCCCAAGTAAGCCAGAGGTGGGACCAGGTGCCCGGGAGGAGTAAGGTCACTTAGTTAGGTAAAGAGAGAAATATGACATTGTCCATAGGATATGTGTCAACTGACGAAGGCAAAAATAATTTCTACTGTAATGTTCTTCGGAATCTTTTTAAAATTTTCTTTTGAAAAAAATCGAACACTTTCTAATGGAACATTTTATTTTGTGCTCCCATGTGAGGCAATTGCTCTTTTTGATGAAGAGTACAGGCGAACTTTAATTCAGAAAACTGATTATAGCTGTGAATTACGAATTCAAATCCTATTTGGTCCCAAAAGAGGAAGTTGACGAAGTACAGAAACATTACGTGACGATCGAGGTTTTGAGAGTCTCCATCAAGGGTCCTTATCGCATTTGTAGAAGACAAGGAAGGTACCTAAAATAGAGACCAACTTGTCACTTACCCCATCCGAATAAAATGTATAATTTTACTCTGGACTTTTCCGTAAAAACCGATACGGATATCAACATTTGTAAGTACAGTGCTTCCACTAAGATCCACGTGTAGTTTGCCGCTATGATGTAATTCAGGAGAGTGAAAAATAATTTGCATTCCCAGTGCTGAAACAGAAATTAAATCAATTCTTTGAACGTTCTATTAACATATATTTTATAGGTCAATAAAGTTTACCGAGTCAACTCTTTCACAAGTTCGGTTGAAGAAATTTAGCTTTCTTTTAAAGATTTATGTCTATGTTTCGAGGAAAACCTAGAACAACATCAAAATGTAATTGTCTTGCTCTATCGAGATTTGGGCAATTTTGGCAATCCATACATCATGTACATCGAAAACAAGTAAAACCATATCGTATATTAGATAATGAATCTCGTTACATTCGATTAGAAACCCCCACGAGATATGAATATCGAGTTAAACAGGGTCATCCAGTGCTTCAATATGTATCTTGGATGTCTTGAAAATTTACATGACAATCTCAAATGGCATAGTAATAAAGATGAACTACAAACAGATTTTTGGACGATACAATGAAAATATAAAAGAATACACAATCTCGTTGTCCTCTATTTTGTAACATATTTAAAGTTATCTGGCATCCAAAACACACAATTTGACACAAACATTGTTTTTGACTATCTCTGCACAGCCTAAGTAATTTCTAACAAACAGTAGATACATACTCTCCCCTAGCACCTATACCAAGTCCATTGGGGATTCACTTCTATTTCTTGCAGAGTACTTCTCAGTCAGTTATCTTGTTTGATTTTGAAGTCTCCGTGATTTAATGATTCCTATTACATTGCATATCATTGTATTATCATTCAAATTCTGAAGTCTGGTTTCTGGCTTTATATTTGACTTTCAATCACCAATTATACGTATGTTAAAGCTACTTCCGAAACAACTAAAATATAGATAGACTTGAGGTAGACCTCATACAGAATAAACAATCTGCCTACGACATGACCAATAAAGGGATCGGACGGGTGCTCTCCTACAAGTTTCAATAGAAACCTGCATGTCAACACGCGTCTTCCTTCAATGACATGCAAACAGGAGAGGATTACTCTCCCTGGGTATCAGATCTTAATCCGCTCTTAAGAATACATTTTTATTAACATGGTAGACTTTTCAATCGTTTATTGATTGTCAAATTTCCCTTATGAAAAATAAACATTGTTTTTAGATCTTCATAGTGCTATGGTTTAAATCCATATTTTGTCATTGCTATGTACATCGTCTTCTACTGACCTCAGACGCTTTTATGAATACGCTGAAGTGTTATTTTATGTCTATGTCTGTTTGTCGAAGCTTCAATTAAATACTTAATCATGTCTTACCAAGATATCACTTCTGAAATGTAATCTTTTGTTTACGTCATAATAAACGTCAATAGGGAAACCAACATATTCCACTAGGAGGTTCTCTTTCACAAAGGATATTGCCGCCCGGAGAATGAAGGACAAGAACAGGTTCAAATGAATAGTATTTCGTGGACAGTGTAGTTTCCTGAAAAGTAAAAGAAATTTCATTTGTGTCAATGACTCAAATCGAAAACCGTTAGAGACTAAAAGACAAGGCTTTATTGAGATATGGAGGCTATTTTAATACTTGGATATGTAATAAATGCATGTTTTGTACTAGATATTGTTTTGTTTTCGTGTGTGAACATCGACGGCTGGTGCGGCTGGCCAAACAGGCCCGGGATGCTTTCTCCTCCCGGTAACCTGACCCATCTCTAGCTTGCTAGGGGTCCGTCGATGTTCAATTTGGTGCTCTATTTTGAGTGCTGTTGAGATTATCGTCAGGATCTTCTTTATCTCATTAGTGTCACACTCATGCCCCTTGCCATGTGGAGCTCGTAAAAAAGTTCCCCGCGAGGATTTGACTGTAAGTTTATCTTTTCATAATCTTTTCCCTCCGACATGGTCGCTATAGCACTTTCAATAAAGACATAACCACAGACAGCGTACATTTTGTAGATATTGTATTCGTGCCTGGAAATCGATGGTGGGTGCGACTAGCCAAACAGGGGATGCTTACTCCTTCCGGGCACCTGGTGCCACCCCTAGCTACATTTAAAGACCTTTTACTATTGCTAGGGGTCCGTCGATGCTCAATTTGGTGCTCTATTGTGAATGCTGTTGAGATTGTCTCAAGATGTTCTTTATCTCATTATGACGTATACATACGATGTGCACAAGGGAAAAACAATACTTTTGAAAGTAATTATTACTTAAAATACAGCAAAATGCAGGCGACAAAGATAAAAGACACCCCCAAAAAGAAACAAAACATACGACGTCTATACTTACTTAAAATACAGCATGATGCAGGCGGCAAAGATCAAAGAGACGAGGGACATCCCATATCCTATATTGTACATCAGGCGAACTGACTCAAAATGTTTCTGAAAGTATAGGAACCGCAATCTGAATACGATTAGTTATTTGTTCAATCTTTCATCTGACTGTATCAGTGTCTATGATTGTACATAGTCCAAGAGTTGTGACATTCGACGTCATATAAATTTAGGTAGTGTGATGATGTCAAATCCTCATTAGACTCAGCAGACGAGGTGACAGATGTCACATTCCGACAGGAGATGCTTACTCTCCCCGGGCAGCTTATCTGGAACCCTTTTTGAACAGGGAAGTTTTGTTTTCTATCTTTCATCTGGAGAGTACCATAAAGGAATATAATTTAATTACATATACTCACGATTATCATAGAGGGTACGGAGGGTGGACTTGGCAGGGTGGCCGAGTTAATACACGCCGTAAAATTTGTCCAATGATGATCTGTTATCGGATTGACCCACCACGTCCCATTCTCTGTACACAACTTGGTGGCCTTGTCTATTCTCAACAAAAGGAATTCATATCAATTTCCACAGAAGAGAAAACAAAATGATGATGATGATGATGATGATGGTGATGATGATGATGATGATGGTGGTGGTGCTGTTGCTGCTGCAGTTGCTGCTGCTGCTGCTGATGATACACGTCTTCAAGTTCATAGCATCATTTAAGAACAGATGAATTTGCATCATGGACCAGACATATCGCGCACTCAGCCTTATAGTGCTCTAACTCCATTTTTGTCAAAACTTAGTTGAGCATATCATTGGAACCGTCACGACTTGTTCTATCTCCTAAGCTTACCTAACTCAAAATGCGAGGCCTAAAAGCGATCGAATTTTAAATTACATGTATTTTCATTTTGGATCAGTGACAAAGTGTTCTACGTCCGTTCTTTCTTTGTAATGAAAATGTATCTAAAAGCTTAATGGAAGAGAGTTCTATTTCCGAAAGATCACAGAGTTTTGTTCTATCTCCACATCTTGTAAGTTGTCAGTAAGAAGTGTTCTAGCTCCATTTTGGCCATTTCGATTGAGGAAGATATGAAGTTTTTCGGATTTTAAACTTGTGTTTCATAATATATTTCGAAAATATTGCTTTCCTCAATTTTTCATAGTTATACGATCAGTATAAATATCATTTGCAGGCACCTAAAACTTCAAAGTCGACTTTCGAAAGGTGTCAAATGGTAGTTAGAACACTATAAGACTGAGTGCGCGATACACATTTGGGGTACTTAAACCTCGTTAGTGATCCTCAGTCCAAACAATGAAATATTGCCGAAGAATGTGAAAGTTTTTTTTTTCAAAAAATAGCGAAAGTTGTAGCAGGATGGGTGGGAAATGATGCTACAGGGCCCACTTTTCAGAATTTTCAAGAATATTTTGTGAACAGAAATTTTGTATGAAGACGCGATCAACCAAAGTTGATCGGACTTGGCTACATGTGCCCTCGGGGACTCCTGGTCCACCAGCAGTGACACTCACCAAGTGATACAAGTGTTCAATGTCTTCAAATTCATAGCATCATTTAAGAACAGATAAATGATGATGATGATGATGATGATGATGATGATGATGATGATGATGATGATGATGATGATGATGATGATGATTTTACTGTGATCTTACATGACGTAGTGACGTGGGCCAGATACCCAGGACAAGGCTGGGTTGCCATGGTACCCGCTTTTGTGTGTTCCCAGCAAAGAGCTCCGTCCCATATCTTCTTACAGTATGAACCTATAACAAGCAAAAACAAACTTGACATTCCTTTATATTATCTGTGACATTTAATAACAATTGAAATTAAATAAAAATATTCAGGTAAGTTAAAATAAATACTGTTGACATAAAAAGAACGAGCATTCAAAACTTGAGAATTTGGAGAAAAGCTACAGAAAATGAAATTTGTACTCATTTCAAATCTGAGCTGTGACTGTAGCACGCAGATCGACGATAAAAAGGAGAATAAGTTAAAATTTGAAAGAAAATAACATTTTTACCATCATGGTGATAAAGAGCAGATTGGTTTCCATGGTCACCATGTAACGTCGAGTGTTCTTCACATTCGTACCTTTTCCGCTCTAATAACTCTCCTAATGTCTTCTTGTCATGTCTCTAGGTTTAAATAATGAAAAAAAAAAAAGATAAATGTAAGTCAAAATTACACAAAAAAAAAGAGAGATAAATATAAGTCAAAATTACACACACACAATAAAATAGAAATAAAAAGAAACTAAAACAACGAGATGACTTTATTATCTCTTCCTTTTCAATGTCATTTGAAAGGGTCTGGAGATTGGCATTTTACGGTATAGAGACTGGAACTTTAGATCAGGTATCGCTTGTATTAACTTCTGGGGAGACCTTGACATCATGACCATCCACTACATTATTTTATTCATCCGCGTCTTGTAAAACCGACGATATCTATGATGGGACCAAACGACAGACAAAGGAAGACTTTTTAGTATAATTCGCGGATTACCTGAGCGCCGACATTTTCCTTTACTCGTACGAAGCTGAATTCATTCAATCTCTGAAGGGAAAAGATACTTAGCTTCTGACTTCAACTTCACTTACAGATACATAGACGATGTGTTGTCCATCAATAATCCAAAATTCGCGGATTACCTGAGCAGTATCTATCCTTCGGAGCTTGAAGTCAAAGAAACTACAGAGACAAATAATTCAGCATCCTATTTGGACATAATGTTGTCCTACGATACTGATGGTCAAATGAACATCTCACTCTATGACAAACGTGACGACTTCAATTTCAGCATTACAAACTTTCCTTTTCTGAGTAGCAACATCCCTTCATCGCCTGCTTATGGCGTGTTCATATCTCAGTTGATACGCTATGCCAGAGCAAGTACCAAATATACGGAGTTTGTTCTGAGAGCTAGGCGTCTTTCAGATAAGCTTCTCAGTCAGGGATATGTTTGTGACAAACTAACATCGTCACTGAGGAAGTTCTACGGTCGATATGGGGAACTCGTCATACACTATGATGTCCCACTCTCCAGAATGGTGGATGATATTCTGTCATAGACCATTTGAACCATCCAACCAAAGATTGTACTCTATGTCTTCCGAAATTGAAGTAACCGGATGTGACAGTTCTACCGAATTGAAGCGGCGGGTGTTGCATGCAAGCAGGAGATGCTTACTCTTCCTGGGCACCTGGTCTCACTCCCATATCGGGAGTTCGTTTCTTTCCATGTGGTGGAGGTTTTTGTTTATTTGCTTTGGTTCCTGTTTTATCCTGATTTTGTATGCCTTCGGTTTCTGATTTTCTGAATTATCGATTTTGTGCTGTATACAGGGATATGGTCATTATCCATATTTGTCATTATAGATTTCTGCTCTAAATGTTATCATTAAAATTATACTACACTCAACTCTGTATTGCACATAAAACGTTCAGATCTGCAAAAAAAATGTTATAATAGCTTACCTTGAATCTAGAACTATCAGACGTGTACATTATTAAGCGAAATCTTTCTGATTTAAATGCACAATTATTGCCGTTTTAATAATATCTGCATTGAAAGTTCAAACTCAAGTGTTTAAGTGTCTTTATACAGTTATAAGTCCTTCAAAACTCGGGGGACTTAGAACTTTTCTAATTAAGGAGTCTCTAATAATCTTGACCTGGTTTATGGAGGAAAAAAAGACATGTACTTCGCGGAAACTTCAAGAGTTTTCAGACAAGATAAACTTTGCTTTTGGGGTTAATGAAACCTTCGAAGACAAAGATTAGATGTATTTTTTTTTCTTGTTTGAAAACTCTTGAAGATTCCGCGAAGTAAGTGTAAAGGTCAGTGCTCCTTTGTTTCTGTTCAAGACAGTAATCATACTGATAATGGCAGGTTTCAAGAGTAATTACAGTGACTGAATGAGTGCCAGCTAAGATCTATATTTTCTACTAAAGAAAGATTTCAAAACATTTTCAGGATGTCCATTTTCAGGAGCCCCCCCTTTTATTCTCAATAAAGAATCATTCTAAGACGTCATTATGTTTCATCCTATCGTTTCTTTCGATTTTGTCTAGTTTCGCACTTTATCTTGACCTACTTCAGAATGTTGATATGATAAAAAAGAAATTTCAAAATAAAAGAAAAAAGTAAAACCGAACATTTAAGCATAAATCATCAATTTCCTGTCTTTTTTTAAAACAAAGACCATCGGGAGCAGGCGCTCTAACAAATTATAAGTAGCATGACAAAACAATGAATTCATTAGACTGCAAGTAGAATATCACTCATATAACTCATAATATCCGATATATAGTATTTCAAAAAAGAATGCCTCATCCATTTTCCAAGATCCTTGGGAAGGGCTGCTAGCTCAAATGAACGTTCAATGACACAACAAGACTACAATTCCATAAAATTGCATAACGAATTAACTCTCCATCATTAATAGCTTTAGAAGAGTAGAGAGCGCAATTATATAGGAAAAATGACCACACCCAATTTCTAAGACCCTGGGGATCAGGGGCTCAAACAAAACATCAAGTGCACAACTACACCAAGACCCATCATAGTGCAAAAAGAATGAAGTCTCCATCATTTCTAGTGTCAGAAAATGTGCGAGAAAAAGATCACATAGAATATATATAGGAGAAAATGACCACACCCATTTCTAAGACCCTGGGTATCAGGGGCTAAAACAGAATATCAGATGCCCAACAACGCAAAATAACCAAGGCATCAAATTGCATAAAGATTTAAGTCTCCGTCACTAATAGTGTCAGAGGAGTTGTAAGCACAAGATTACATAGAGTTATATAGGAGAAAATTACCACACCGACTTTCTAGGACCCTGGGGGTCAGGGGCTCAAACAAAATATCAGGTGCACAACTACACCACAGAGCCATCGTATTGCAAAAAGAATGAAGTCCCCATCATTAATAGAGTCAGAGGAGTTGCGAGCACAAGATTACATAGAGTTATATAGGAGAAAATGACCACACCCATTTCTAAGACCCTGGGGGTCAGGGGCTCAAACAGAATATCAGGTGCACAACTAGACCACAGACCCATCATATTGCAAAAAGAATGAAGTCCCCATCGTTAATAGTGTCAGAGGAGTTGCGAGCACAAGATTACATAGAGTTATATAGAAGAAAATGACCACACCCATTTTCTAAGACCCTGGGGGTCAGGCGTTCAAACAAAATATCAGGTGCACAATTACACCACAGACCTATCATATTGCGAAAAGAATTAAGTCTCCATCATTTATAGTGTCAGAGGAGTTGCGAGCACAAGATTACATAGAGTTAAATAGGAAAAAATGACCACACCCATTTTCTAAGACCCTGGGGCCCAGGGGCTCAAACGAAATATCAGCTGCACAACTACATCACAAACCCATCATATTGCAAAAAGAATGAAGTCTCCATCTTTTATAGTGTCAGATGAGTTGCGAGCACAAGATTACATAGGATTTCATAACCACGCCCATTTTCTAAGACCCTGGGGGTCAGGGGCTGAAACCAAAATGTCAGGTGCACAACTAGACCACATACCATACAGGATGCAAAAAGAATTTCTATCACCAATGGTTTCAGAGGAGTTGCGAGCACAAGAATTGTTTACGGACGGACGGACGCCGGGGTATCGCATAAGCTCGACTGGTCTGAGACCAGTAGAGCTAAAAAAAGAATGAAACGAAAAAAAAAAAAAAAAAAGATAATAATACTAAAAGCAATAAATGTTCGATGTATTTCTTCATATCTTTGGTGAAAGATTTAGATAAATCAATTTTTGGACGAATGATAAAAATGAAAAGGGTCAGTACATTTATTGAGTACAAAAAGACCATTTGCATCTTGTAAAGATTCGATATTCTTTCCTAAATATCTGGGCCAAGGAGAATGACGTACTTTACTGGATTATTAACTTCTTTATATCACAATGTTACGATTTCCATGTCAGATAATTTGATGAACTGTGTTAGTTAATCATTCTAGAAACTCAGAGGAGGGTTTCCAAGGTGTAACACGATCACTTTCCCCCACTTTATTACATTAACGGACTGCGATATAATACTGAAGAAAGACCCCCTGGTGCATTATCATTAATAAAAAAGAAAACAAAAACGAACTTCGTATCTATGACAACTGATTTGATTATATCAGGAAGCATGCAATCTGAACTGAAAGGGTCCAATAACTCTAGATCGAACCTGAAAGGGGAAATAATAGTTTCACATACTTTTGATAATTCATTTGATTTAAAAAAAATAGAGAAATAAATAATGTAATAAAATTGTCAATATTGAAATGCATGTTAATTCTATTGTAGAATTACAGAGCACCATATGGGCATCTCAACAAGTTTTGTCTCATCGACCCAGTAAGGGGAAATCCAATATAAAATTATGTAGAGGAAAAGTCTAAACTTTTTGTGCCAAACAACCTGCTACGGGAAGAGCTATGGCATCAGGGAGATACACCTTAGTTTTGGGAATTTTTAATCACAAACTCACGCGAATCATGTTGAAAGAAGGATAACTCCTGGACACATCCTATATAATGGATTTTTTTTTCTACACTACCTTCTTTTTTTTCAAAATGTCCTTTCATTGAATAGATACCTCCTGTACATGCATCTTGCTTTATTCTTGTGGAATGTTCTCTTTTCTGAAACTCACTCGTCATTAATGACAGAGATCAACTGCTTAATCTCATTCGTATCTTTAGATGATGCGTCCATGATTATTTATTTAAGGTGTTTTTTTTTTTTTTGATAATCCGAGTTCACACACCCTTTGCTTTAGTTTGAAAAAGGGTCACTGAGCTAGGATTTTCTACTCGTCATAAATATATATTTTGAATGTCATCTTGCTTTCATGATGCAAAAGCGCTGGAGAACAATAAGGAGCACTGAGAAACAGTGGGGCAGACAGGGCAGTACCCTGACCGAGGCCTGAAAAGAAAGTGGGATGGGGCGCTTGCTCCAAGAAAATAGTCATTTCAGAGTGTAGTGCAGACAGTTTCAAATGACTATATCTCAATGCAAATTAAGAATTTCTTTTTTTAAGGGGGGGGGGGGGGGTATTTAGGTTCTATGGCATATACTTCGCCACTGAATTCATTGCCAAAGAACCGATCCTCTCCGACATCTGCACTGAAATAGCATGTTAAAGAGACTCAATCAGCTACGATATACGGCATTATAATATCCATCGTTAAAGAGTGCAATGTTTGTCATCGACTCCACAGAAGCATGTCGTGACTCTATAATGAAGGAACAGTCTCCCGAGAAAAGAACCAACGGTCACCTCCATAGTTTCAAATAAACAAACATCGGTGATCAATCATGCGAGAAAGCACGCTGATCACATTGTCTTAGATGAAATGTGATAATTTTATTAAGTGGTAATGGAAACCAAGAATTTACGCAAAACAACGTCATTCGTACGCAGTTCCCTTGTCAAAAAGGAAGTGAAATCGATATTTGTCGGGTCAAGTTTATTACTGTGGTACAAGACGTAACGTGTCGTTTGTCATTCTCTTTGCAAGCATTCTTACATCGAGTTAAATAATATGCACTTTTGAGACAATGATGTCGACCATACGCACGCACATTGTGGAACTGATGGAAAAACCAATACACACATGTATTGACGACTGAACACCCCTCCTTTTCAGCAGTAACTGCTGTTTACTGAAAAACAGTCATATATTAGAAAAAATTATAATAGTGGAGCAGAAATGAAATTCGTCCTGAGTATTTGCTACACGTACATCTACATCTGTATGTCAATCCATCACACTTGATGACTACATGACGGCGCAATGCGCAAGCAGACCATCAAATTAGAAAGAAAAAGTTTAAAAAGGATAATTTACATATATACAAAAATGTCAAATCTTTATTATGATGAGCTCAGATGGTTCTGAAGCAGTGTTTTAAACTGGTTCAGAGAGGATGCAGTAATACCATATCTGTTTATAAGTCCTTGTTATAATAAAGGTACATTAAGAAAAGGAAAATGTAACCAGGGAGTTTATAAGATTTGATGTCACAATACATTTTGGTTATATTAAATCCGAGATATATTGCATGAAGTATCTTCAGGATACAAAGAAATACAAAAAAAATGTATAATCTAAACTTTAATAGCTGATTTTCCAATAGATTCATAGGGCGGTCCGAGACCAGACATTAGAAAATTTGGCGATATTTTCATTGTGACGTCATAAAAGAAAACATGATAACGCATAAAGTCAGTGCGATCAAACATGACGTCACAATCAAAATTTTTGCCAAACGATGTGATGTCTGGTGTCTGTACATATAAAATCAAAGTTTAAAACGGTCATAGATATTTTATGGAAAATGGAATATTGATACATATGTTTGTGAGCTTGAACTTGAACATTCTTTCTGAACACCACTAGAAGTTACATTATCAATGTTCATAAAATCTGTATAATCATCCAAATGCAAGAACAACAAGAGTAACTTATTAAAACAACATATTTTATGGATCTTTTGTAAATACATTATGTAGCTCAGTTAGAAAGCAAAGAAAGTTCACAGTAAAATCAAATATTACACAATTATTCATGGTTCTAGGCTTTCGGCTAATTCTTCCATATGACACTGTTTCAGTACATTGGCCACGGCTCTGACTTGTCCCAGAGAATTCTCCTGTCTATACCGCCACTCTACTAAGGCCCTGTATAGAGGCTCATCAGGGCTGTAGTTAGCATACATATGTTCAAATTGAGGATAATACCGTCCCCTCTCAAAGTTTTCAAACATTTTATTGATGAAGATATGTTTATGAGGTGATTGCGTCACTTTAGATGCTATGCGTGCTAGTTCCCACGATTGAATCTGTCTTGTAGAGTCATATACTGCAATGTTTTTCACCGTCGGCATTTCTTGGGGGCGAGTCTCTGTGGTGGTCCCCTGGCCGAGACTTTTTGTCTCACGAACCATCTTGGACCTTTGATGTCTGTGATGTCTCTAAGCCTTTAATCTGAATGATTTTCTGTAACAAGAGAAAAAAAAAGATAATGAAGATATGTATGATCGAAACTTTCTCTGTACTTATTTTTATTATAAATATTATAACCCTCAAACCTCATGTGGAGAAGAGGAAAAGCATGTCACAATTAATAAGATAATGTCCAGTGTAAATGTGTTGTTTATGCTTAAATTAATTCTGAAAACGCCCTATCTAAAAATATAATTCTCTTTCACTGTGTGCGTAGTATTAGTTGTAGGTACACATATCATACACCGTTAGTTATGAGAGTTTGAGATCTATTCTCCTATATAAGTTTTAATCGCAAAATTTGCCGACAAAATAGAGAAAACTTCAATTTTCAGATTTCTGAAGTGAGCTGCGCAGACATTAGCTCTTGTGAGCTTTTTACCGACTAAATACAAAATGGCCAAAATCTTTGACAGTTTGTTGAAAATTAGAACTTACATAAATATACAAGGATTTAAAATTGTTTCCAACTTTACTATTTACAGGTAAGTACCCATGCCAAGAGGAAGTTTACTTCCTGATTGAGTTGATAATTGAAATATTAGCTGTCTGAAAATCATGCATTGGCATTGGCAATGATCTGGTCTGTGCTATGGATACCTTAGCTATGAAAAGGACATCTGTTTCTAAAAATATGATCAAATAGTTCAAGATAAGTCATAAAATAAGACATAGTATATACTTTATAAACAACATTTTTATAAATGAAGACATGGACACTCAGCGTTTATTTCAACTGCCAACACTGGCAAAGGACACCTGCTTTATGTAAAAGGCCTCTTAGGGTTGACCTCACCACTCCTATGAGAGTGACATTTATCATGTTTATCTTTTCCTATATTTCTATACGCAAATAGTCTTAAATTTACCTTCCAACTGTCCAAACACAAGGAACTACCACCGAAATATCACTAACTTTTGTACTTTCACTTCCGAAACAATGGATTTTCCCTTTGCTAAAAATAAAACTGCTGAAACGTAATTTCGATCCCGTTTAATCTTTTCCGCTATTATATTTACTGAATGAAACGTTTATAACAGAACTTCAACTCTCTCCATGTATCGGGTTTAACTTGTATACGTATGTGTACATCAAGTTAGCCGGTTATTGTTCGATTATAATAACTTATTTACATTTGTATAACACAAAGTTTACGTTTTAGAAAGCTTTTATTACAAGCGGCTGCTAGGTGCACATACGTGGCTAATGAACATAACACAGCAGTCATTATTTGAATATTTGGGGATTTAGATTTAGATTACTTAACATTATGGTTAAAGAGAAATCTCAACTATCTTATTTAAAAAAAAAGGATTGAATAAATAAAAAGATAAATAATTTCTATTAGTTTATATTAAGTTCAAAATAAATTAAATCACATATGACTTTTTATTTAAAGAATAAACTTTTAAGGAAGTACGAGTATTTCATGCGTCAGAATCCTTCCTTACTTACTGAATTGATTAATTAATTTTTTTTATTAATTGTCATGATGTAATAATGAAAAAGACAGAGATCCAGATATTTCTATTTACCAAACTCTCAATATAAAAAAACTTTGATAATTAATGATGTACATTTTACCAAAAAGGTTTATAGAATTTGACAAACAAACACAACCTTTTGCAGTTCGGTTCGTCATAAATCATCACTAGGTAAGTATGTTCCGATTTAGAATCACAACCTTTTGCAGTTCGGTTCGTCCATATGGCAAAATAGCGCTCAATTTATTCATATATGCAAATGTATTCATATGACGATTATATTACGTCATAAACCTATGTTTGAAACGCGCCAAATCTCAAACAAGAATGACCCGACATACTAGGAAAAGCAATACATTTCAAATGCATCAGATCAAATAAATGCAAAGAGCAGAATGCGCCCGTAGCAAAATACAACTGTTTCTAATCTATTTAAGCTTATTTATTACAAAAGAAATTACCCATTCTACGTATGAACACAAGATTATCTTTATCCTGTCAAAGCCGATAAAGTGAATCCATCAATATGACAGACCTATTTCTCAAAATATCGATTTTTCAACCCAAAAGTGACAGAACTTAATTTCATTTTATGATTCTCAAGTTGACAAAATCCGGAATTTGATATCGCGATCTATCCGAAACCATGTGGACAAATACACAGCTCCTAAGATTTCCTACTGATAAACAAAGTTAAAGTGCGGCTAGTGACAAGTTTTGGACTTTCTTAACATTGGGGGTATGGGCAGTATCGCCTTGAATTTTCACCTCAAAAATGACAGAAGTAAAAATTCGTTAATCTATCAAAGATGTGGATTTATAAATTCAGATTGTTGTAGAGTTTCTTCCTATATGTGGACAAATTTGATTGGTGTCATTAAATCGTGAGTATTCTCAATTTATTATTTGCTCCCCATAGACTCCTATAGTAAGAATATGAAGCCTACGGAATCCAATATGGCCGCTATGCAAATTAGGAAATTGAGCGCTATTTTGCCATATGTCATAAATCATCACTAGGTAAGTATGTTCCGATTTAGAATTGAAATTGATGTCTTAATCACAGATCTGATAACAGAATGGACGAATGTATCAACACTGTTCCAAACTGGATGTATTTTAAATGATTCCTGGTTGTGTCAATACACAATGTCAATATTATTCTGTTTTAGTTATGTCTATCTTACAGAATTAGACACTTTCTACCAGACCGATGTTTGACAGAGAAGACAAAAATAACAGTCAGGGTGTGCTAAAAGTTTGTTATGATATGGAACGAGGAGAGATGAAGATGTAAAAATAGCGCTTCATAATCGACGGTCACGTCTTATGATAACCCCCCCCCCCAGCTGCACCCTCCTTTCCCCTGTCGTCCGCGGGGAGGTCATTCTTTATCAATAATATAAGAAGTCATATATCAATCTTTCTTGAGACCTACTTTTGATTGTATTTGAACTCAGTTGAGACCAAATCTTAAATCCGCTTCCTTCCCCCACCGTATCTTGTTTTCTCTTTTTTTTTCAAAACTGATTCAGAAAAAAGGAAGAAGGAAATATAAAAAGAAAAGAATTACTTTTGTAAAAGATACAGAATTCCAATTTTTGGGTGCATTTCGAAACTTCAATCGCTGGGAACATAACCTTCATTTCATTTTTAAGATCTTTGTCACGTGCCATGGGTGGACCTACATGTATCTAGGGAGTATGGCATCTAGATTAGAGAGTATGGTAGAGATAAGGGAGTATGGTATCTAGATTAGAGAGTATGATGGAGATTAGGGAGTATGATGGAGATTAGGGAGTATGGTATCTAGATTAGGGAGTATGGTACATGTATCTAGATTAGGGAGTACAGCAGAGATTAAGGAGTACGGTGGAGATTGTACAATGAAGTTAAATCTATTGACTCATAACCCCTGCCCCTGACTCTCATCAATATTCTTTATATAAGTTACCTTTTATGATAAAATAAAATCACAGACCGGACCCCATCCCGCCCTGGCTGGAACTCCTCCCCCTCTCCCAGCCCCTCTCCTCCTCGAAAAAAAAATCGTTCTGGATTCCTACATGCTTCCTTTCCATTGAAATTGATTTTTATTTTGCCGGTGTCATAAGATCGCACGGTCAATCGTCTAGGGATTTGTCATGAGCTATCAGCATGTCTAATCTATTCTGTCATAGCATGTGCTATTATAGTTTTTTTAAAAGTTCGTTTTGAATAGAATCACCGAAAAAGAAAGAAAATCTATCATATACTCTACTCTTTGGCCTTTATCAATATTGCAATATAAACGACTGCTTATTTTGTGACAGATATTTCTATGTATTGAAGCACAATAAGGTTTATTATAGAAAGAAAATTGCACTTTATATAGAACAAGGGATCTTTCAGAATCTGCTTCAGAGTTTGTGTTTATACATGTAATTCCTTCCTACCAGAACAAACTTTTTTTCAGGCGCGTATCTAGGCCACCTCCCCCCTCCCTGTAATTTGTCCAAATGCTATATATTCTGAAATACACGTATACTTTGTTCTCGAAATCATGAGCTGGAACCCCTAAGACAGTGCTTGTACAACCCCTTCTTCCCAACTGGAACCCCCCGACAGCGCTTGTACAGCCCCTTCTTCCGAGCTGCACCCCCCCCCCCCCGAGAGTGCTCCTTCCGACAAACCAATGATCTGGAAATAGGTTCTTGCAATTTCTATTTAATTGTTATAAATTATGACAACTTTTATTTCATGCAATTTTGAGTATGGTTTGTGCATCTACTCGTACACATGAAAAAAAAATATGTATAGGGAAAGAGTAAGAATTTCCTCCTGAGCTATTCCTAGTAGTTGGGATCTTATATAAATGCATGCTACCAGAGTGCCATCCTGCCATAAAACGTGAGATTCCAGTCTGGTTGGTTTCAAGACATTGATAGACAGAAAAAGGAATCCATTCGTAAAAATAAGCATATACGAATTCCAGAATAGGGAAATCATGCTCATACACACTTGATCTGCACATGGACAAACAGTGCAATTACATTGCAAAGTAAAGATAAACTTGATGGAAATTGATAATCATGTCTTCTGATTACAACGTTGTTATGTCATTTTGGGGAGTTATTACCGTAACGCCATAAGATACTTCAATTTACGTGACATTTACTCTTTAGCAGTAAAACAACTTTGAGTAGGTCCTGTTGTTCAATAATACCTCATCCCTCATAAATACACACCATAAACAAACCCTCATCAGGATGCACTGTCTAGGATTTGCTATTAGTATGTCAAACACATCTCACAATTGTTTCTTATGGTGAAAATAAATATCTTTGAGGCGTATCTGAAACGCCTCGTGAACACTTATTTTCTCTCCGGGGAGAAAAGAGGAGAAGGAAAAATGTCAAATAAGATTTCCAAGAATTATTATTGCTTATAGCTCTGGTATTCGATTAGCAAAATTCCCATAGTATTTATACCCCCCCCCCCCTCCCCCTGGGAAAAAAAAATTAAGTTAAGGGGGTATATAGAAATCACCCTGTCCGTCCGTCTATCTGTCGGTCTGTCCGTGCGGTTAAGAAGTTTTGATAGCAGGTTTCTTTTATGCTATTAATGGCAGGCCTTACACATCTTATACACACATTCAGATTTGGTACCATGACGTTTGACCTCGTGACCTTGACCTTCACCCTATACAACATTTTAGGTTAAGAAGTTTTGAAAGCAGATTTCTTTTTATACCATCAATGATAGGCCTTTCATATTTCATTCACACATTCACATCAAAGTGCACTACATTTTGGTACCATGACTTTTGACCTTGTGACCTTGACTTTGGGCTTATGTTGCAATTAGGTTAAGAGGTTTTGAAAGCAGATTTCTTTCATAATATAAATGATAGGCATTTCATATTTAGTACAAGAGCACTGCAGTTTGGTATCATGACTTTTGACCTTGTGACCTTGATCTTGACTTTGAGCTTATGTTGCAAGTTAGATCTTCTTCTTCTCTACTACTTATACGTACACAGGAAAAATCATGAAAACTCTTGAAAACTAGTTGAAAATATTTCAATGTTTAAGTGCGTCTTGTATATTGTTTGTTTGTGTGGTCCAGTGCATCATCGTCCCCTATTGTTTGTCGAAGTTGCTTTCTTTCTGAGGTTCGTTGCATCCTGATAGTATATTCCGCCGTTGTTAGTTGAGAATAGCATCGCTTGAGATCTCTCCACATTCTTCTTATCTACTGTATAACATCACAACTTGTACTGATATTTTCATTATTCTAAAGACAAAACGTTCGTCATAAACATGTATTAAGCTGTTAAAGAATATTTTTTACGGTAGAATTATATCACCAACGAGAAATCACATTTCTTTTTTTTTTAATTGTACTTCTATGTCTCTTTCAATCCCCCATCATAATTGCTTCTTCTATTATTCTGTTTCAATTCTATTCCTAATCACCATTTCAATGAATGGATTAAAAACCTTCATCCACAAGAAGCCCTAATAGAAAATTTCAATCCTGGAATTGGAGCAAGAAATTCTTGTATTTCGAGATTACATAATAAGAATAATATTCTTAACATTTTTTATCCTGGTATACATATGTTTTAAAGGATATTTCAAAGACAGTGTAATCGAACTTTACAAAATCCAAGAATGTTGATGTGGTATTATCACAAACTTTTGCATTAATTGACAGACAGCTGGTATAAATCTTAGGACAATTATTCGAGGATTAATTTGAAGTATGTTGTCTTCTTATGATTAGATTCACCGTGCTGTAGTCATGCAAATGCGCTTACATGCAAAACATTAAATCGCAAATTATAGTTGAATAGTTGAATCCTTATATGAAAATAATAAAATAACAATACCGAAAAAATAAAGTGAAGCCATATAAACAATAACACCAGGTGCCCGGGAAGAGTAAGCTTCTGCTGTCAACATTGTACAACCGTCATTTTTAGCTTAGCTGAGAAAATGTAAACTCGTGCAACTCAGCATTACCAAGATTCAGTGTCGCCATCAATTATTAAAATATCCAAATCTGTTTATGTTCGAATACAATCAATATTTTAGCAACTTTTTTTCACAGAGATGAGAAAAAATGAACTGCTGAGGTGAAAAAAAAAGAATTGGTTCATACCGTATGTACTTATTTTAGTGCAACCAAATTTTAGCGCAAACAGGACGAAAATGGGCCAAGTGACATATTAGCGTAATCATGAAATTAGCTCACTCGACTAATCTATAAAATTTCAATAATTTAGCGTAGTCTTGAATTAGTGCAGTCTATAGCGCGCTAACTCCGCTAAAATAAGTACACATACAGTATATGTTTCAGCATAGTCAAACAGATGTTTTGGTTTTTGGTTTAAACCATATAAGACGAAAAAGGGACCGCGTTTCGTATGTACGTCAACCTCAATGCGAAATTGATCTCTTTTTTCCAATTTTTGTTTTTATTCTAAAAATGTAGAAATTATTTCTCATTCCCCTGAACATGAGATGATTAAATGATAAGTGAATGCTAACTGATTGAGCGATTACTCATTTAAGTGACCGGACTTTGACATCTCTGCTGCACCTATAAAATCAAAGTATCTGGAGAAATCGCAACGACCCTCTACACCTGATTCAGGATAAGAATACATGATTCTGAATTCACGATATATTGACCATGTACGTTAGGTAACGTGTATGTTGCACTGCGTTACTGCTTCATGATAACAATTAAATCGGACGACCCAAGAACTGACATGAAAAACTTAATTGTCAAGAAAAACGAACGAAACAGAAAGTAACTTGAAGGTATCTGGAGAAATCGCAACGACTCTCTACGCCTGATTCAGGATAAGAATACATGATTCCGAATTCACGATATATTGACCATGTAATTAAGGTCACGTGTATGTTGCACTGCGTTACTGCTTCATGATAACAATTAAATCGGACGACCCAAGAACTGACATGAAAAAGCTAATTGTCAAGAAAAACGAACGAAACAGAAAGTAACTTGAAGGTAGTAATGTATCGAGCAAAAGATAGCACCGCAAAGGGAGTGAGATAAGGTGCCCAGGGACAGAAAACATATCCTAGAAAAAGGCAGTGATATTAGTATTTTTACTTTAGATAAAGATGAACGTTATTAACACGAAAGGCCAAAATGCAGTGCAATAGCCTACTTTTACTTTTTTATTGAAAAGTAATAAAATCAACATTAATTTGTGCTGTTTAACTAATTTTTGCGGCATGGCACGCATGTAAACTACAACAAATCTAACTTCTTCTGATTTGTCTGAAATTTTAATTTGTATTCAGTTGAAACACTTTTTTTTCAAACAAACCGGATGTTTAAGCTGATATTGTTATTTGTTGTGGATATATTATCTAAGAGTTTGTAACAGCAGATTCCACAAGAA
The DNA here is from genome assembly GCA_033119305.1 of Pinctada imbricata. NCBI lineage: Eukaryota > Metazoa > Mollusca > Bivalvia > Pterioida > Pteriidae > Pinctada > Pinctada imbricata. The sequence goes on along the minus strand of VSWD01000005.1, from coordinate 34,939,085 downwards.
ATGTTTTGTTCGCCAGACTTTGTGATCAATGAAATACTATACTTATTGGATATGTTATATGGATATGTTTTATGATTTATATGCTATCTGAATACGATTAAAAACTTTGCAAATATTAAGCACGACGCGTTTTCACAGCGCCACCAGTGAATTTCGCACTTGCACCGGACTCGGGATATTGTTCATTAGAAAAAGTTATCCTTGAAGTCTCATGTCTATAATGGTTTTGCTATTGTCTTCGTCTGTTTGTCCGTTGTTACCGTCAGAGGAAGGTCTGTTGTGATAGATTGACGTATCTTTTTTAACATGTCATATATATTTGATATAAACTGCAGTACATTATATAGAATCCGATGGCAGTATTGCACGTGACTGGGCATTTTTAAGTTATGATACTGTTAGAAATATCCGCTAGTTTGATAAATTAAAACACTTCTGGCTTCTTCTCTGACAGATTTAGAGGTTAAAAATATCGCTCACGACATTTTCAGAGGAATCTAAAGGATATTCAACTGAACTCTTTTGGCTTGGTACTTACACTGACGAGGGTTAAGTACTCGAAACATGCATGGATGGCCCATGCTGTAAATCAATCTTCTTTTAAATCATGCTTATAAATTTGAGAACGTTTAAGATGTAAAAGGTTTTGTGTTTCCAGTAGCCTTGGACTTATTGGAGGCACGTCCAGTAGGAAAACTTAGTGTTGTGTGTTTAATTTCATTTTATTGATAAATCTAACGTTTTATCTCATAAAATGTTCGAAATGTATTGCATTATTTGAGGAAACTCCTCAAAATAAAACAAGCTGAAAAGCATTAAAACAGACTAGCATGCATGCAAGCAGGAGACGCTTACTCTTCCTGGGCACCTGGTCTCACTCCCATATCGGGAGTTCGCTTCTTTTCTTGTGGTAGTTTTTGTTTGTTTGCTTTGGCTCATGTTTTGTCCTGATTTTGTATGCCTTCGGTTTCTGATTTTCTGAATTATCGATGTTGTGCTGTATGCAGGGATATGGTCATTATCCATATTTGCCATCGTGTGGTTTGATATGAATGACAAATATGGATAATGACCATATACCTGTATACAGCACAAAATCGATAATTCAGAAAATCAGAAACCGAACGAATGCATACAAAATCAGGATAAAACAGAAACCAAAACAAGAACCTCCACCATATGAAAAGGAGCGGTGCCCAGGAAGAGTAAGCATCTCGTGCTTGCATGCAACACCCAGTTAGACTTTTGATAAAATGATACAGCACTAGAATATATCTTACTGATAGTGAAAGGGAAAGTGTTTCGACGAGAAAATCGATCATTTGACATATTTCTTCAGAAATGTTCAAAATGTCATAATCCTAATCGCATATTTGTGGTATTATATTATTATAGAAATAATTCGTCTGATAACCTTCAAATACCGAAACTGCTTAGTTTCGTTCTCAAGGGTCTTTAATGTCTGGTCTCTCTTGCAAGCCTTGTAATCTAGCAATTCACCATATATTTCACGGAGATATTGATAAATGCCTCTACATTCAGACAGATTACGGAAGATAATATTCTTCTTTCACATGAAAAGTTATTGATGAAGACATAATTAACCAATGGGAATCGTTGATTGTCACTCTGAGTTTATTGGAGTGATTGTATAGCAATCTATTTCAATAGGCTTTATGACGTTACAGACATCTTTGATTATAATCGCGGCAACATTCGTACGCTTGACAACTACAATATCTATACAGATGATGTGTTCATGGGAGAACTTTATAATCATTATGAAATAAACATCGACGAAGTACCCATCAATTATTCAGTCTAAAAGTCGAGAAGGCATTGCAAATTCATTAGATTTTGCATTCCAACAGTTCCGAACCCAGGAGAATCGGCGTCTCCTGTTTGCATGCAACATCTGTCGCAACAGTTCCATGAAAAATTTCAACATCGGTGATTTATTCAATGAGTTAAAGAAGATCCTGACGATAATCTCAACAGCACTCAAAATAGACCACCGAATTGAGCAACGACGGATCCCTAGCAAGCTAGAGGTGGGACCAGGTGCCCGGGAGGGGTTAGCATCCCCTGTTGGCTAGCCGCACCCACCGTCGATGTACATATACATACATGTATCAGGTAAAGATGACTTGCCTGGTGATGTTAATATCCATTCAATCTGCAATCTAGAAAGCCACTGATTATTGTCGGAAGAGGGATCTCATATGCTTATATAAGATCCCTTTAGCAACCGAAGAACTTCCTCATTGATGATTTCAGCCGTTGTGTGAAATAATCCTGAACGAGTACCTTACTAGAATGCTGAAAGAAAGGAGGTGATCTCCAACGTGACTTCTTTACAGCACCCACAGGCAAAAATCCAAAACACCCAAATGCGAAAACACAGAGTGGACAAGCACAACAAGAAAGGAGGGGATCTCCAACAACACTAGGTTGCAGCACCCGCAGCAAAATCCCATAACACCCATGCGAAAAAAAAAAAACAACACACAGAACAGACACCCACAGAAAGAGACGCAAAAGGGACAATGAACACCAACTCACACCATAGAAACATGAAACATAAAAGACCACACATATACCAACGAGACCAATGGGCAACCGATGCCGACAAGAGACATAATGAAGAGAGAAGCAATGAAATATGAAAAACTAAATGGTGTGTATTCATTGATGGTTTTCTGGCAACTGAAGAAGAATGCAGAATCCAAAAATCTTTTTCTTTGTTGAGTATATCAAAATTATAAAAGAAGTATTAGAAAAAGGTGAAATATTTTACTATTTAGGTGGTGTTGATTTATACGCAGTATCAAAAAAGTTACATTTCGAATATGTTTCAAGTTTAGTGTCGAAACTAGAGGAACGGTATTCTCTATATTCTCTGGGACTGTCAACCAGCAAGAATATTAACTTAGTGGTTCAAATTATAAATATGGAAATAATTATATGAGTTAAGGAAGATTCTGACGATAATCTTCAAAGTACTCACAATAAAGCACCTAATTGAGCATCGACAGACCCTAGCAAGTTAGAGATGGGACCAGGTGCCTTGGAGGAGTAAGTATCCCCTTTTTGGCTAGCTGCTCCCGCCGTCGAAATTCACACACGGGAATGAAATAACATAACAGAATTAGCCATCAGTTATTTAGTCTCATAGTCGAGAAGGCAAGGCACAATCATTAGATTTTCCACAGAAACGGTTGCGAACCTCGGAATGAACAGAATTCCGAAGTAAGACCAGATGCTCGTGGAGAGTCAGCGTCTCCTGACTGCATGTAACACCCGTCGCAACAGCTGTGAAAAGAATAACTAGGAAACAATATCTAAAATACATGCACTGTCTGTTAGATTATAGAAATTTCAGTCCTCCATGTGTGTATCTAAATAAGGGATACCTCCTCAATGATGTCCATTGAAGGAATGGACATCTAAAATAATGAATAGCGAAACTATGACTTCTAAACAAAGGACAAGCTTAGGACAGATTATCACCAACAACTAAAGGTACTAGTATTTGACAGTTGTTGTGGGTCATGTATTATTTTAGTTTTACTTTATGTGTAGGTACACATGTACTTAATCATGTTATTTAATGATTTCATAATAATTCTTTCTAGATTTTACTATGTCATGTTTATTTGATTAGAGAATATTCCAGTATGTTCTTTGTTACATCATTATCATCACATGACTGTGATTTCTAGAATTTACTCTATTGTTAATCATTTGTAATGAGTCAGTGTTCTAGAAGCTTCTGGTTAATTCATTGTTATTAAGTATAAATACCTCTGAGGAACTGTGTTGAGGGGGCATTCGTACACATTCGTAGACACGATTCATTCATCTATTCTGATATACTGGGATACTTTATTTGTTGAGACTTTAATCCATTTAACAACGTTTGGACACCGATCTTTCGAGAACGTTTGGAATTACCGGAAACCAAACATTCGATAGACTTTGTGGACCGTAACGGACACTTTGATCCGGACATTGTATTGTAAGTTGTAATCATTTCAAATATATATATTGTACATAATTAAACTTGTAAATTTATATTCTGTCTTTGTCTGATTTTTGCTGGCGTTTTGGGGTATTCTGACCCATAACAGAATTGGGGGCTCGTCCGGGATCGTAATCTCTGCATATTTGCATTTTTACGTAAAGTTCGTTTTTTGAAAAAAGGAAAATTCTCCAAATTTTTTGCCAGCAGAAATCAATCATGGTATTTTCGGTCACTGAATTTTTGAAATCGCCGACTGTAGATGAGTTCGAATCATTGAAAAAAGATGATTTGATTGGTTTAGGACTCCACTTGAAGTTAGAGGTAAAATCTTCTATGAGAAAACAAGAAATTAGAAATATTGTGGCTAAAGAGCTTTTAGCTGAGGAAATCTTTTCGTCATACGATTTTCCTGTTGAACCTGTTTCAAGCGAAACCAAAATATCAAAATATGAGTTTGAATTAGAGAAAATGAAAATACAATTACAATTTGAAAGAGAAGAAAAAGAAAGACAATTTGAAAGAGAAAAGGAAGAAAGAGAGAAACAGGCCGTATGCACGAGAAAGAACTCCAGTTTGAGTTAGAAAAGTTAAAGTTAGAGAAAAGCGCTAAGGAAAATCTTGTTCCTTCGCTTGTCAAGTCTGAATTCGACGCCGCCAAAAACATTCGATTGGAACCAAAATTTCAAGAAAAGTCCGTGGACAAATATTTTCCACATTTTGAGAAAATCGCGGCCAATCTGAAGTGGCCACGTGATTTTTGGCCAACTTTGTTACAAAGCGTACTTATTGGCAAAGCGGCTGAAGTGTACTCGGCGCTCAGTATTGCTGAGAGTTCAGACTATGACAAGGTCAAGGACACGATTTTGAGAGCATATCAGTTAGTACCTGAGGCGTACAGACAAAAGTTTAGAAAGTACAAAAAGTTTGAAAATCAAACATATGTTGAATTTGCTCGAGAAAAAGAAGATTTATTTGATCAGTGGTTTCGATCTAAGAAAATTCCCAATTCATTTGACAATTTGCGTCAGATCATTCTGATAGAAGAGTTCAAAGAGTGTGTACATCAAGATTTAAGAACTCATTTGGAAGACAAAAATGTTAAAACTCTTGAAGAAGCCGCTGTTTTGTCTGATACGTATGCTCTCACTCATAAGAAAAATTTTGTGTCAAAAACTCAATCTAGCGATAGTGCCAAAACGTCAGATTTTCCAAAGAAAAATTTACAAGAGTCTCAGTCGTCCATTAGTTCCCAGTCACCATCTCAAGGTGGTTCTACGTCCGGTCCTAGGTCCGAGCGTTCTGAGGCATCCCCAGGGGTGGGGTCGCTTCCTACATGCAATTATTGTAAGAAAAAAGGTCATGTTATTGGTGAGTGTTTGAAGCTTAAGAAGAAAAAAGAACTTAAGTCACAGGCCTGTGCGTCTGTTAGAAATGATAGGAAAGCCTTAGATTCGATTTGTTCTGACACTCCTGAGATTCAGGGTTCTAAGTCCAGTTCTGATAATTTTGTGGAGGATCATTATAAGCCCTTTTTGTCACAGGGATTTGTTTCACTCAATGATTCTAGCGAAGCGTTGCCTGTTCAGATTTTGAGAGATACTGGTGCTGCCCAGACTTTATTGTTAGAGGGTTCATTGCCTTTGTCTGGGCACACTTTTTCTGGTAGGTCAGTTCTATTACAGGGTGTGGAGCTAGGCGTCATTGATGTTCCCCTTCATAAAATTTATTTGAAGTCAGACTTAATTACTGGACCTGTTATCGTAGGTGTTCGACCTACTCTTCCCGTTCAAGGCGTTTCCTTGTTGCTTGGCAACGATTTAGCTGGCGGCAAAGTTGTAGCCGATCCGATTGTTTGTGAGAAAATCACGTCCGATGTCGTGTCCGATGATGAAGACGACGACTTGTACCCAGCCTGTGCAGTTACCAGGGCGATGGCCAGGAACAGACAAAAAGAGGCTGAGAGTACTTCTGCACTTAACGAGGACCATCCCTCCAAAAATGTAGACCTTTCTGACACATTCATGTCTACCATTGATGACAGCGTACCTGAGACGTCAATACCACTTCATGTTGACAAGTCTCCGACAGTACCTAGTGATGATTACCATCCGCCATTAGACAGAGATACAGATGCCTTAAGCCGTGAGCAGCTCCTCTCCGAGCAAACTAAAGATCCGGAGATCATCCGACTAAGCAAGAGGGCCCTTCCCCAAGAAGAAGCGGACAAAGTCGGAGAGTGCTTCTACATACAAGATGGCATCCTCATGCGGAAATGGAGACCACCTGATGCACCCCCTAATGACGTGTGGCGGGTCGTTCACCAGATAGTGGTTCCAGTAGCGTATCGCGGGGACATCATGAGTTTAGCTCACGACACACCCATGGCAGGTCATTTAGGTGTCAATAAGACTTATAATAGGATTTTAAGTCACTTTTACTGGCCTAAGTTGAGAAAAGATGTGTCTGAGTTTTGTAAGTCTTGTCATAATTGTCAGATGGTAGGTAAACCCAATCAAGTTATACCACCTGCTCCCCTCCAACCCATTCCAGCCTTTGAGGAACCTTTTGGTAGGGTGTTAGTTGATTGTGTAGGTCCTTTGCCTAGTACTTACTGACAATTATGTGTACTTCGACTAGGTTTCCTGAAGCCATACCTCTTAGGAATATTAAGGCAAAGACCATAGTTAAGGCCCTTACAAAGTTTTTCAGTTTCGTAGGTGCTCCCAAGGCTATTCAGTCAGATCAGGGTTCGAATTTTATGTCAGGGTTGTTTCAGCAGGTTATGCATGAGCTAGGTATCAGGCAGTATAAGTCTTCTGCGTACCATCCTGAGTCCCAGGGGGCACTTGAACGCTTTCATCAGACCCTTAAAACTATGATGAAAACATATCGTCACCAGTATGAAAAAGACTGGGATGAAGGGGTTCACCTCGTGTTGTTTGCGGCACGAGAAGCGGTTCAGGAGTCCCTGGGGTTCAGTCCCTTTGAACTAGTTTTTGGGCATACGGACAGGGGGCCATTGAAGTTGTTGAAGGAAAAATGGTTGACTGAGACTAGCGATTTGAATCTCTTAGACTACGCGTCTAATTTCAAAGAGAAATTATATAATGCTTGCAAATTGGCTCAAGAAAATCTCAAAACCTCACAAATGAAAATGAAAAAAAGGTATGACAAAGATGCTAGAAACAGAGTTTTTAAACCAGGCGATAAAGTTCTTGTATTTTTGCCTATCCCTGGTCATCCTTTGCAAGCTAGATATTTCGGTCCTTATGAGATTGAGAGTAAGATTAGTGATGTTAACTATGTGGTTAAGACACCAGGTCGGCGAAAAGAAAAAAGAGTGTGTCATATTAACATGTTGAAAGAGTATTTTGATAGAAGTGACCGAAATTTTGTAAAACCAGTTTCCACTTTGGCCAATGTAAATTCATTTGAAAATTGTGTTGAACCTGAATGTAATGAAGAGACTGTCGAAAAAGACTTCGCTCAAAGTGTCCGTTTGAAGAATTCTGAAATTCTAACAAATCCGGAAGTGAAACTCGGACATCTGACCATGCATCAAAAAGAGGAAGTGCACCAATTAATACGGGAATATACGACCATCTTTCCGGACGTTCCAAAAAAGACGAATGCATCTCATCATGACGTCATTGTGGGTGATGCGTCACCTATCAAGCAACATCCCTATCGGTTAAACAAGATAAAGCTTCAATACATGCGGAAAGAAATTCAATACATGCTTGAAAATGACATTATTGAACCCAGCAATAGTGATTGGAGTTCCCCATGTATTCTGGTTCCGAAGCCAGACGGAACTTACCGATTGTGTACGGACTTTAGAAAAGTCAATTCAGTCACCAAAACTGACTCTTATCCGATCCCACGAATCGATGACTGTATAGATAAAATTGGCAGTGCAAAATATGTCAGTAAATTTGACTTGCTTAAAGGCTATTGGCAGGTCCCGCTTACCGAGAGAGCCAGAGAAATATCGGCATTTGCGACTCCAGATGGGCTATACCAATATAAAGTAATGCCCTTTGGTATGAAAAACGCACCAGCCACATTCCAGAGGATGATTCATTCGCTCCTAAATCATCTCGAAGGATGCGAGGCGTACATCGATGACGTCATTATCTACAGCGACACCTGGGATGATCATCTCCGCATCATGCGTACCTTCTTCAACATACTGGCGAAACCAAACCTCACAGTGAACCTTGCGAAAAGTGAATTTTGTCATGCGACTGTGGAATATTTGGGTCACAAAGTAGGTCAAGGTTTTGTTACTCCTATCATGGCCAAGGTGGAAGCTATTTCAAAGTTCCCGATTCCTACCAATAAGAAAGAGATAATGAGATTTTTGGGAATGGCAGGATTTTACAGAAAATTTTGTCCAAATTTCTCGTCAGTTGTTGGTCCACTTACCAATCTGTTACAAAAGAGAGTGAATTTTGTGTGGACCAATGACTGTGACGAATCTTTTAAGAAAATCAAATGTATTCTTATGAATAGTCCTGTCCTGTCAGCTCCAAATTTTGATAAGCAATTTAAGCTTACTGTTGATGCCAGTGATGTAGGAATCGGGGCTGCTTTGTTTCAAGAAAATGATGATGGTGTAGATAGAGTTGTTTGTTATTTTTCAAAGAAATTGACTAAATGTCAAAAGAATTACTCAACTATTGAAAAAGAGTGTCTTGCATTATTGTTAGCTTTAGAACATTTTGATGTTTATTTGAATGTTACTCTACATCCCATTCTTGTGTATACTGACCACAACCCTCTCACATTTTTGCACAAAATGTCAAACAAGAATCAAAGACTTACAAGGTGGAGTTTATTGTTGCAAGAGTACAATATCATTATTAACCACATCAAAGGCAAAGACAATGTGATTGCAGATGCACTATCGAGAGTTTCATAAGTGATTTTTGCAGAATTTACCACCTAAGTTTTCATTGACATTCAAACTTTTTTTAAGGGGGGAGGTGTTGTGGGTCATGTATTATTTTAGTTTTACTTTATGTGTAGGTACACATGTACTTAATCATGTTATTTAATGATTTCATAATAATTCTTTCTAGATTTTACTATGTCATGTTTATTTGATTAGAGAATATTCCAGTATGTTCTTTGTTACATCATTATCATCACATGACTGTGATTTCTAGAATTTACTCTATTGTTAATCATTTGTAATGAGTCAGTGTTCTAGAAGCTTCTGGTTAATTCATTGTTATTAAGTATAAATACCTCTGAGGAACTGTGTTGAGGGGGCATTCGTACACATTCGTAGACACGATTCATTCATCTATTCTGATATACTGGGACACTTTATTTGTTGAGACTTTAATCCATTTAACAACGTTTGGACACCGATCTTTCGAGAACATTTGGGATTACCGGAAACCAAACATTCGATAGACTTTGTGGACCGTAACGGACACTTTGATCCGGACATTGTATTGTAAGTTGTAATCATTTCAAATATATATATTGTACATAATTAAACTTGTAAATTTATATTCTGTCTTTGTCTGATTTTTGCTGGCGTTTTGGGGTATTCTGACCCATAGCACAGTTTAACAAATATAATCAGCTTTCAAATGGATGGTCGAAGTCAGGAAGTTATATATATACATTTTCATCATGTTCATAAAGTTGAACGCATTTGAAATTTTCTGTTACAAAATGTCTTGAAATTTCTAAAACGTTGGTCCTGTAGCATCATATCCCACCCATTCTGCTACGTCTTTTGGTACATTTTTGGACATATTTTAAATATACATATGATATTTTTGGACATAATAATAAACATCTTACTCCCATATCGGGAGTTCGCTTCTTTCATGTGGTGGAGGTTTTTGTTTGTTTGCTTTGGTTCCTGTTTTATCCTGATTTTGTATGCCTTCGGTTTCTGATTTTCTGAATTATCGATTTTGTGCTATGTACAGGGATATGGTCATTATCCATATTTTTCATACATACTTTTTGGCCATATTACATTGTTTAGACTGAGGATCACTGACGAGGGTTTAGTACCCGAAACGTGCATGTCTGGTACATGCTGTAAACTTGTCAGGTTTTGAATGATGCTATTGAATTTAAAGACGTTTAACATTTAAGATGAGGCTTGGCATGTTTTGATGTTAACAATGTAATGTCATGATACGAAAGTAGTAAATATAGCAAATTCAAATCCTTTATGTAAAATATATACACAAACGCATTCATTTATACATGTAAAGTATATCAATATTATCTAAGGGGAAAAATATGGGAAAATAAAAATGTTTAAAGTGCAAAAACATGTAACATTAAAAATGCATAAGGTCAGAAAATGAACACAAATATTCGTATGAAATAGTAATGAAATTCAGCAAAATTCTTTCAGATAAGCATTCCTCTAGTATAGGACATGATTTTCACACTTTTTGGCCATATTACATTGTTTAGACTGAGGATCACTGACGAGGGTTTAGTACCCGAAACGTGCATGTCTGGTCCATGCTGTAAATTTATCTGCTCTAAAATGATGCTAATGAATTTGAAGACGTTAAACACTTGGTGAGTGGTACTGCTGATAGACCAGGAGTCCCCGAAGGCACATATAGCCAAGTTCGATCAATTTCGGTTGGTCGTATCTTCAAGCGCAATTGAAAATTTCTGTTTACAAAAGTTTCTCAAATTTCTAAAATCTGGGTCCTGTAGCATCATGTTTACCAGCCATCTTGCTACGTCTTTCGGTATATTTAGGACATAATATTGACAGATTTTGGCAATATTACATTGTTGAGATTGAGGATCACTGTTGAGGGTTAAATATCCGAAACGTGCATACATGCCTGTTCCATGCTGTAAATTTATCTGCTCTAAAATTATGATAATGAATTTGAAGACTTTAAGCATTGTTATTTATAAAATGAACTAACTTGGCACAGAGAATTTAGCCTAGAGAATATCTGCATTTTGCATTAAATAACTATTGCAAGTCGAAAAAGACTACCAAAAAAAAAAAAAAACGCAAAAAAACCGCAAAAAAAAATTAGTTATCGGATTTTAACGAAATAAACAAGCTTGAATAATACATCCTTCCTTATCACTCAGATGCTGTTAGTTTTTTCATTCCATGCAACGATCCTGGAGAAGATTTTTGAGAGGGTTATTTTACCCCGCCATAGATCCAACCCTGAAGGGATCGGGTCGAAATGAACAAACTTGGTAGAGAAAAGTACTTCATGCATACAAAGTTTCATTTACTAGTAATGAGATAAAGGAGATCCTGACGACAATCTCAACAGCACTCACAATAGAGCACCAAATGGAGCAAGCCAGAGCCCGGGAGGAGCAAGCACCCCGCGCTTGGCCAGCCGCACCTGCCGTCGATGCCCATGCACAAAGAATGAAAACAATATCTAAAAACCTAAAAAACAATCCTCTGAGCGGTTTTGGAGAAGAAGTCTACAGAGAGAATTTTACAGATTAACGACGGACGTACGACGGACGAACCATAGACGAAACGCTAGGACAATAGGTCACTTGAGCTTTTGGCTAAGTTGAGCTAAAAAGAGAGAGAAAAAAAGAAAGAAAGAGATGATCAGAAAAGAAAGGAGGGAATCTCCAACAAAACACGGTTGCAGCACCAACAACAAAACCCCAAAACATCCACTGCAAAAAATACAGAGCAGACATGCACAGAATGAGACGCAAATGGTACAATGAAAAAGTTAGCGACTCAAGTCAATAATGTATTCGTAAATATATTCCTGATCAGCGTCGCATTACGAAAAATGGTGAATTTCAATACCAAATGTATCACTGAATAATGCATGCGAAAATTTAATGTTCTCTTTTACGAGTACGCGAAAAAAAGTACCAGTGAATGATTCTGCCTATGCAATATCCGTATCATAATTCAATAACAAAGATTACCTTTTCTTCCGTTTGGACAAGAACACTGCATATCAGGCAAGACTGTTACCATCATCTCATGCTTACATCACCAGATTGTAGGTTAAGGTCCAATCATCGACACAATATTTAGATTCGCGAATTAAATGGCCGCGTAAAATAAGTACACAACCTGCCTTATAGGGATTTACGGGCTAGGATTTCTTTTGATTTTTAAATGTTGCATAATTATTTGACTAAATAAACAATTGTCATTTCTTATCGACATCATACATACTTGTTTAGGTGTATACAATCTACTACAAGTAACACAAATGTCATATTTGAAGGACAATTTGAAGTTTACTGATTTTCTTCTGACTTCTGACAAAGATACTTTTGACTTTTTATTGATTTTACATTTTCATTCAAATTTTCATTACCCCAGAATTCCAGAATAAAACAACCGTCGTGAAGTATTTCTATTAAGATATTCCCTTTCAACTCAGCGAGTGTGCAATCAAAGATTCTACTGGTCTAGTACTTAATTCAATTATGGCAAGCCTTTTAAAAATAAAAGTGAAAAATTACTTACCAGACTTTCAATGTAGGTAAATAATAGTGTTATAATTCCAACAAGTATCAGTATATTTCTGCTCCCCGTGAAATGTCTCATATCTGTTATCTTCGAATGGACATGCGATAAAGACACGCTAGTTATATAATATTTAACGGCCGATATCACAAATATATATATCCGATATCACTTCTGCCCTTTTATGTCTTCCATACTAGAGAATCACATATATCCCCAACGATAGAACGTATCTGTATGCAATCTACAAGATTTGATAGAAAATATCATATGATCCAACTCTCCTTCATCTTCAGTTTATTCCTTAATATAAAGCGGAAAAAAGTAAATCTCTGTTTTTGGTTCCGTAATTTAGGCGGAGTACGTTGTTTCCGTTGTTTTGGAAAGTGAATACCGCAAATATCAATCGCTCAATAGTGTTTGATTAAATACTCTCCCAATATACCAACGATACTGCAAATTTACGTGAACTTTACGAGAGCAGATTTTCTCTTCAAGCTTCTTTCTAATTCTATTAACGTCACGTTCTCTTTACCTGAAATTGGAAAAAAAAAGAAACCAATAACGGACGAAAACCAAAGCGGAAATTCGGACTTAGAATTATCTGATTCTAAATGGAATGATGGAGATCTGAGAAGAACTTAACAAAGTCTGACAGTGAGATCAATGCACAGCTAATGAATCCGCATGCAACATTAGATATGATCATGCTATCACAGATACTTAATATTTAAGAAAGGGATTTCATCCTAATTATACGAGGCAGAAGAAGTATTTTTCGTATATTGATCATAAATTATAATCTCCTGATCTTTTGTCTATAAATATACCATATCAATTGAATTTGCGAAACGAAACGTCGCATTGGTTTATTCATCCAAATGAGTTAAAGAAGATCCTGACGATAATCTCAACAGCACTCACAATAGAGTACAAAATTAAGCATCGACGGACCCCTAGCAAGCAAGAGGTGGGACCAGGTGCCCGGGAGGAGTAAGCATCCCCTGTTGGCTAGCTGCACCCGCCGTCGATGTTCTTGCACGAAAATAAGATCAATACATCAAATACATGCATTGCACTGTCTGAGGCTATATCTATATAGAAAGTGCTATGGCGACCATGTCAGGGAAAATATTCAAAACACTTACTGTTAAACCCCTCGCGGGGAACTTTTTACGAGCTCCACACGGCAAAGGGCATAAGTGTGACACAAATGAGTTAAAGAAGATCCTGACGATTATCTCAACAGCACTCACAATAGACCACCAAATTGAGCATCGACGGACCCCTAGCAAGCTAGAGGTGGGACCAGGTGCCCGGGAGGAGTAAGCATCCCCTGTTGGCTAGCCGCACCCGCCGTCGATGTTCATGCATTAATTCAAAATGAAAATATATAAAATGCATGCGCTGTCTGAGGCCGTCTACATAGAAAGTGCCACGGCGACAATGTCAGGGAAAAACATTCAAAACGACCATCATCAAAATATGATATAAAAAGGTATAACTTAATAAATCGTTCAATTTATTCCCTTTTCAGAAACGAAAAAAAAGTATTTATCACGTCCTACTGAAAATAGGCAATTTCCTATACTTATAAAGAAGGAGATCTCCAACAGAACTCGATGGCAGCACCCACAGCAAAACGACCATAAACCCAAAAGCGAAAACAAAGCAGACAAATACAAGAACGGACAAGAGAGAAGTTTTTGATTTAGCCTTGAAATATTTTGTCTTCAAAGAAAAAAAAATATATCTTGCATCAGCGTCGAAAAGTAAGTTGCTTAAAAAAAGGAGTTTATTTTTAAACACTCATTCGCAGGGAAGTATGCTGGAGGCCCAATACTACAAGACAAAAAAAAAAAACAAAAACAAAAACAAAAACCGACGAAATAACCCAAATATTCTATTAGAGAACAGCCTTCTTAGAAATATAAAGAGAATAAGTGTCTTATATATCTTTTGTTACGGGTGTGCAACACGCAGCAAGTGCATTTATCGTACATGAAATAAATGCACTTGCTGCGTGTTGCATACCCGTAACAAAACACAAATTATGACATTTAATCTACATAATTATATACACCACATTTGTCAGTTTCATTTTTGTTTTCTGAAATCACGTTTTCCGGATAATAAGGTGACGTTATAATTTAGGGCACCGCGGGTTCAGTGAGAAGGTTAGAACAGTCGTCGTTGAGGCATTTTTCTGCAGAGCTAATGCATTGTGACGCCACGATCGTTTACATAGAAATGCAACACGTTCCTTTCAAAAAGTCCTTTTCAGGGAATTATATTGGGTGTGCATATATTTCAGTATACTGAGCACCAGAAACAACGATGGATCGGCGGACATGTAATGATATCTTGATCTCACAAATAATTTGACATTGATTGCAAGAACATTTTCATATGATTATATGCAGATATGTCATATAAATATCATACATATGTCTTTGAAATCTTTGAATGGTAAAAATATCTTGCGAGGGGTATAAATTAAGTTGTTCCTGCCTTAACTGTTTACTAGAAAAAACATTTTCATTATATTAACAAATCAAGCGCTGAAGTACAAAGTTCCTTTAGTGGTATAAATGTTCTATATTTATTGAAAACCACTATTTGTCGGAAATATTATGAAATTAAGTATTTCCTCGAGGGAAATAGACGGAACACCTTCCTGTAAACCTGTATTATAAATCAATATTAAATGATATGAATTATATCACACGTGTGGCAAAATTCTCATCAGCTAAGTAATTGCAATGTACATAAAGGTACCCTATGATCTGGAAGGTTTTCAATAAAGTGGTCAAATGTGCATCGACACGTTATACATGTGATATTAACATTGAAGAAAATATTTTTATAAAAAATATGAAATGTGGACTGCCATCTGCTAAATCTAGTTCTTCCGAGACGCATTGGTGCTTGATAAACAAATATGCAAAATAGATTATTTTGTATAAGGTTACATTCCAAACAAGACTATGAGTCACAAGGGCCTTGGAAACATAAAAACCCTGTTTTGAACTTGCTTAATATGCAGATACCCACATGACAAAAAACAGAAAAGAGAATGATTACATGTAGTAGAACACACAAACACGCATTCCCTGAAATAGCTAGACTAGTAATTAATCGAACATTTTTCAAGTTGATGTACTTCGGACTTCACGCTCTGGAATTGGCACTTTAAGAAATGTAAAAGAAATCGGGTGCAATTAGAAAGTCTGAATACACAATGTACGAAATGACGCTGCAGAGCTTTAATTAAGAAATAACAACTAGCTAGCCGTGGTTTGTTGTCCAGTAATTCCCCTCGCTTTGCGGCTCGGTGATAATTTGATTTGTTCATGCGACGAGGCAATTATTGGACAACAAATCACAGCTAGCTAGTTGTTATTTCTATTTTAAGAAGAAGGGAGGAGATCTCCAACAAGACCCCGTTGCAGCATCAACAGTAAAACACCAAAACACCCGATGCAAAAACACAAAAGACGATTACAGCACGAGACGGAAAAGAGACACACGACATGTAAACATCAAACACAAAAGACTACACATAAACCGACGAGACCAATGGGTAACCGGTGCCGACTTTGGACGGCCATCTGTCACGCAAGTAGCAAATGGTGTGGTTATCCTGGATTACGTGCGCACAACACTCCCACTTTTCCGATTACCCAGTATTGTTCTGCACGAGTTCTATAGCACGTGCATGGGCGGAGCTTAGCGAACTGGAAGTTTGTTGGAGATTTTACAGTTCTGTAGAACATATAGAGAGAAAATCTCAAGTTATGTTAGAATTTACAATAAACGGATCAACAAACAAACAAAGGAAGGTAATGGAATTTTCACTTTTAAACGTGTGAATGATACAGAAAGGGATCATAAAAATATGCAAATTTCTAAAAATATTAAGTGTTTTTGTTTCTGTTGAAAGCGAATATCAGATTTGATCGAGATTTGTCAATATCTGTTTAACCATGCCCGTATTTGTATCAATAAAAATCAATTAATGATCATAACACGAGCACATTACGTAACACAAGTAACTCTTTCAGTTAATACCCCTTATATATGTCAATGTTAACGTCTTATTGATGGATATTAGGTCTGACAAATACCTGACAAGTACACTATCATACACAAGTCGGAAATCCCCATCAATCTTATTCTACTGAGCGATCACCTAGTGTCACTTAAGATGAGAAAAGCTCAGATGTGGCGAGAGTTTTTTTTTTAAGTCGAACGTGATTTCCTGGTATTACGTAAGAGAGTCAGGGCCAATCAATTTCCCTTGCGATTGGATAACAATAAAATGGAAATGTTCCAATACTACCTTCTTGAAGAAAATTTCAATTCAATTTTAATGCACCAGACACGTGTTTCGGATAGTTAATCCTCAACATCAACGGTATCACCTTATCCTTTATTCCGTCACATTTTCTGTAAATTTTCAAATGATAACTTTGATGTCATCATACAATTTGTGGACTTCTCGTGCATGTTGGAGATCTCCTCCTTTGTTCTAACTACTGAGTTCTTAATTGACCTCTGCTAATCAGGATAAGTTGAGGTGCGTTCACGTAAAACGGATAACCACACCATCTACTATTAATGTTACATATTCGCTATTTTCGAAAACCAGAGTTACTTCCCATTTGAGTCGGTATCTGACGTAGACTGATTATGACATCATCAAATTCCATGGAAACAGTCCTTAAAGTCTGGGAAATGACGGTATAAAATCGACGTTACCATACCATTTTTATGACGTCACAATGGTTTTACGTCAGATACCGTCTGTAGGCGAAAAAACTCTGTATTCCGCAAAGACTCAATATCCATCTGATTGTCAAATATTAAATGCACGTATTTGTTTTGTCCTAACAACTTAGTGCACCATACTTATGAGCATTTAAAAAATGTATCATAAGTGATGCTCGACGATGGCCATGTTTTTTTTAAAACTATGACATATTTTCCTGGTTATGCATTCATAAGGGAGGCAGGACCAATTAATTTCAGTTATTTCATATTCTCTTACGAGAGAATGTCCATATTCTTATTTGGATATTTTACACAGAAATGTGATATCAAGATTGCAATTCAGATTCCTTCTGTCACCAGACGGACACTTGGCTTGGTACTGGACCAATCAACAGCCTTGCACGAGCGCATTCTTAAGAATTGCAATCTGACTGAATGTGACGACAGGACTCCATGAAGGGCCCTGTCCAAACCTCTTTAGAGAAGACAATGCCCCGACCACCTGTCCTCTCTGAATGTCAATAGGACTCCTCGGGTAATCACATGCATAAGCTCGCTACAGCCGGCAGAGAAGGGACTGTATTTCGTATGCCTTCTGTTTTTATATCGATTTACATTTCGTGGGTCCCTGGGTCATGCTGTCTGTTTGTATATTCATTTTACAGTGAGAAGGTTATTCTACACCAAAATTGTGCCTTCTTCGAGACCTCTGGGTAATCGAAAATGTGGAAGGTTTGTGCGCACGTAATCCGGATAACACCACCGTCTGCTACTTGCCCATTGGTCCAGTTGGTTTATGTATGGTCTTTTGTGTTTATGTTTCTATTGTTTAACGTCTTCAAATTCAAAAGCATCATTTAAGGACAGATAAATTTACAGCATGATTGAGACATGCACGTCCGGGTACTTAACCCTCGTCAGTGATCCTCAATCTAAACAATGTAATATGGCCAAAGAGTGTGAAAGTTATTATATCGAAAAATGTACCGAAAGATAGATTGATGTGCATTGCTGTGATGTGCGTTGATGTTCCTTGACCCTTTTGCTTCTCATTCTGTGAGTGTCTGCACTGTGTTTTTGCATTGGGTGTTTTGGGGTTTTGCTGTGGGTGCTGCAAGCGAGTGTTGTTGAAGATCCCCTCCTTTCGTTAAAAAAATAAACCTTTCAGTTTCTCTTCAGAGTCTGTTATTATGTGAAACTTATGAGGTCATCACTTTTACTTTCCTTGACAAAAAGGTACACATGTTATTTAATCGTCTTGCATACATGTACCAACGTCAAAGAGGTTCCCTCCATTACTTTCCGGCTCACAATGTAAAAAAGACTCGGACATCAGGCGCTATTTCAAAAATAGTTCCCATTTGGCCTATTAGTTTTTGTTATAATATATCATGAAATACAAGTTTCAACAAAGGATCATAAGTGACTAATATGTTATTCTCAACATTGCTCACTCAAGTTCGAAAATTTTGAATGTTGAAACAGTGACTATTTGATGTTTATCACTCCACCATTGGCGTCGATGTTTTTCTTATGTTGTTACAAATAAAGGGCGAGGGGTCCGAATGTGTATTGTAAAAAAAGGGAGGGGATCTCCAACAAGACCCTGTTGCAGTACCAACAGCAAAACACCAATACACCCGATGCAAAAACGAAAAAGACGAGAATAGTATGAGACGAAAAAGAGACATACGACATGTAATCATCAAACACAAAAGACTACACATAAACCGACGAGACCAATAGGCAATCGGTGCCGACTTTGGACGGCCATCTGCCACGCAAGTAGCAAATGGTGTGGTTATCCTGGATTACGTGCGCACAGCCCTCTCACTTCTCCAATTACCCTGAGGTCTCGAAGAACGTACAATTGTGGTGTAAAACAACCTCCTCACTGAAAGATGACATCACACAAACAAGACTGCAAAACGTAGAGGCCCCAGCAGCACAGATGAATATGTAAATGGATATAAAAGAGGGCGCGCGTAATACAATCCGTGCTCTGCCGGCTGTAGCGAGTTCATGTATGTAATCATCCGAGGAGTCCAACTGACATTCAGAGAGGACAGGTGGTCGGGGCCCTGTCTTCTCTAATGAGGTTTGGACAGGGCCCGTCATGGAGTCCCGTCGTCACAGTCAGTCAGTGTGCAAGTCTCAAGGTGCGCTTGTACAAGACTGTAGATTGGTCAAGTACCAAGCCTAGTGTCCGTCTGGTGACATTAGGATCATATCCACGGTATAAAAGGCATTTGATGATTCTGATGCATTTTCGATGGTTATGATGCCTACCTTTGATCCTTCTAATTTTGTTTATCATATAACCATAAAAACAGGTTGTGTAATACCCAAAGTAATGTACTCTGTTGCGTGAATAGATCCGAATTTTAAAAGAAGTTGACTGTAATTTTTGTAAAATTTCCAGAAAGTCTTAACTTATTTATGAAAGCGGAAACCTTGACCTTAAAGTTTATTGGTAATTTGTAAATTTCTACTGTGAAAATCCAAAAATGTAAGAAGCGCCTAGCGGAATACGATGCGCCTTGGAGACGAAGATTCATCCTTAATAGCAATTGCCAACTGCGGTGAAATTTAACTAAAATTAACGAAAGTCGCCCCCTCCCTCCATCACGTCGTGACAATAATATATTGTTTTCACTCTCCTAGAAAGGACAACAAAGCTTAATATAGACGTAGATTAAGTATAATATGCCCCGTAAAGCCATCATTATTGGCTTAAGTGTTGTTCATTCTGTTTCAATAACTCAGCCAAAAGGACAGCTTCAGAGATTGATAGGGATTACATCTGTCCAAATACTCGTTTCTTTAATTTGTTATTTTCGTCGCTAGAATAGGTTTCCAATTACCAATTGTTTGAATGAAAATAGCGAGTACATAAGGGTATCGCTCTCTTACTAATCTTAGCAAATAAAAGTCCCAAAAATGAAGAATTTAATTGTTGATACTACTTTATAAAAGGAAAATATGTTGAACCAGACTTGTGTTAAATTGTGAACCAGACTTGTGATATTTAATCATCGTTATTTGTACATAAAGCTATAATTATTCTAAGAAGTCTGAATTGAACAGTTGCAATCTTAACGTATGGGACATAAAACCACTGGTTGTTACAACCGAGTCACGTTGGATACCCCCCCCCCCTTTGAAATTGATGTTAAAATGGCAAACAAATTAATGAATAATGACAAATCAAAATGTAATACAAATAAAATCAAATAGATCTAAAGATAAATGTTAAATGTCTTCAAATTTAATAGCATCATTTAAGAACAGATAAATTTTCAGCATGGACCAGACATGTACGTTTCGGGTACTTAACCCTCGTCAGTGATCCTCAATCTATATATACAATGTAATATATCTTTTCTGTGGTACTTTAACATTTTTTTCGATTATACAATGTAATATGGCCAAAGAGTTTGAAAGTTTTTATAATACGAAATTATTTGTGAATATATTCTCGGGGGAGTAAGGATCCCTGCTAGTGATTAAGTTCTGCTTATAAATACATACATGTACTTTTCCACGTGGATGTCAAAGCAATATTTCATATCTATAATCGAGTTTCCATAATACCTATCTATTGCATCAACAAAGCTATATAAAACTGTAACGAGTTTCTCTCAGAATTAAAATTTCAAAATTTTATATGTATGAAAAGAGTTGACACAAAGGAAACAGTAATGACCTAAACCTGCAAAAGTTCATTTAGACCCTTTCTCAACTCAAGCAATGGCAATGATTACGTTCTAATGAACAAGCCAATGGAAAATTGATACTATTAGACAAGAGTACATTTAGTTTCCTAAAACGGAAGAGGAAAGGAACATTTAACTTCAGTGATTGACGATCCTAGTACTGTGTATTCTGGTTGAATAGTGTTAATAATGAGGCGGTATTATGCCTACAAGGCACCGAGCGTGTACAGCTGTTAGACTTACAGTATGTGGTGGCAAATATTGTAATAGTTCTGTAAAAGAAGGGAGGTGATCTCCAACAAGACCCAACAGCAGAACACCAAAACGCCCGATGCAAAAACAAAAGACGGATTTTTTGTGTGTGTGTGGGGGGGGGGGGGCATATCATTACTTAAGAAAACAGGGAAATTAATGGTCATGAACATGGAACCGTTTATAATAAACTTTCAATGAACGGCTTCTGATTGGCCTTAATCATGTCATAAAGGGCGTAGATTTATTTCAACGTCCATATATAGTATAAAAATCTCTATTTTCAATTTGCCATTCCAATAGTTTTCGTTTATTGGTAGCTATTTTCATGCTAACCAAGGAAGTATTCTCTACAGAGCAATTTCAGAATTATCATTTAACCTTGAAATTAATGAAAACTTATTTCATTATCTATTTTTCGGTTTGAACTATTTCGAAAAAAAATCATATTCATATATGAATAGATCACAAATAGAAATTTACTGAAATACAGCTATCCGATAATAGAGATCACGGGAAAGAGCATTGCATAGACATAACAACTGTCAAAACTAAAACAAAGGATCAAATATGATCCAAAAGAATTAATGATTCAGCAGCCGTGACACAAACTGACAAAGGAGGGATTTTCCACTTTCTGTTTGGGGTAATCGAGAACTTATTTATATTGAACTGTCAAGTTTCTTGTATGCCTAAATTCCTTTGTACTTTTACGGTGTGAGTTAATGAAAGCGCCTGACTTGTTTCATGACGAACTAAGTTTGCTTGATATGGAAGCGACTGACTTGCTTCGTGACGAACTAAGTTTGCTTGATATGGAAGCGCCTGACTTGTTTCAAGACAAACTAAGTTTGCTTGATATTGAAGCGCCTGGCTTGTTTCATGACGAACTAAGTTTGCTTGATATGGAAGCGGCTGACTTGTTTCATGACGAACTAAGTTTGCTTGATATGGAAGCGCGATAAAAACGCCTGACTTGTTTCATGACGAACTAAGTTTGCTTGATATGGAAGCGCGATAAAAACGCCTGACTTGTTTCATAACGAACTAAGTTTGCTTGATATGGAAGCACGATAAAAACGCCTGACTTGTTTCATAACGAACTAAATTTGCTTGATATGGAAGCGAGATAAAAGCGCCTGCCTTGTTTCATAACGAACTAAGTTTGCTTGAAATGGAAGCGCGATCAAAGCGCCTGATTTGTTTCAAAACGAACTAAGTTTGTTTGATATGGAAGCGCATAATACATAATACATATATCTAATGCAAGTATAGTATCCAAGAAAATAAGAAAGATAAGTTATTAATTAACAGTTCAGTCTATACATCTAAACAATGAGTGACCACAGTGAAATATAAAAATAATTCATCTCCACACCCAAAAGTAAGCAATCCAAATAATATTCATTTGAAATGCAGTCGCTAACCGGTTTTTTTTTTGCGAGGACAATAATTTTTTCCAATACTGAGTTGAATGAGTTGTCATTTTTTCACGATACAATAAGAAAAATCTCGTTGTCCACAATGTTAAAGGATAGTGTATAGAAATATCCATATGAATTCCTCTCCGTCCTCCCGTCTAAGTGATGGTAGTTACAGCGATGCTTACTCTCCTCATTAATTTTATGGATTTTAATGTTGCTTCTTTGCAGAATGCTTTAATAGTTGTAACACTTTTGTTTAGGTTTGCATGTCTCAGTGTTTTTATGCTTTGCTGTTGGTGCTGCCACCGGGTTCTGTTGAAGATCCACTCCCTTGATTTGATTTTATATGTTTCATATTGGTTACTTTCACTCACTGATAACAATATCTGATTGGGTCACAGATAAATGTCTTGAACCAGCAGTGTAAGGCTGATTTTCGAGTACTAAAATTCACCAGCGGGTTACATATTCAGTTCTTGATCGTAACCATTTAACAATGTGAAGACGAGTTCAGAAATGATTACGACAAATTATAATCAGACGACATGCTCAGTATGTGCTAACCACTATTTTTCATCAAGCAAAAATCACGTGCGAAAATAAAGTTCTGTAATTTAATCCATTTTCCAATTATGATTTAATCTAAATCAAATAAAACCTATTCATAAAACAACATGCAGACCCCTGAGTGTAATCTTTATTCTCACAATGTACCTGTATTAGGTTCAAATTTCATCCAGTTTTATGTAATGGGGAATTACAATGTGTTATATGACACCTCACCCAGACATTTTGGGATTCCCAAAATCTCAAGACAGCTTCATGTAACATTATAGATTACACTGTCACCAAAACACTAGAATTAATTTCATTAAGATTTTCTCTAGATAAATTGGTTGCCTATAAAGATTTCAGAACGGTGGATGTACGACCCATTAAATCATTTAGTATTATACAACTTAGGATAATTCCTTAATGCAGTTCATTCGTACTTTACAGAAACCTCATTGTATTGTACTACAAGGAAAAAAAATTAAAATAAAGTTCTCACGAGCAAAAGTTGCAGTGACATTGCAGAACACGCAAATAATTGCAACAAGCAATGGACATAAAACAATAATCAGAGACTACGAGAAAATCATAGATTAACAACCTGTACGACCTACTAAGTATTAAATTATTTAGAATTACTGTATAAGAAGAATCATTTGCTGGTGCTTTCGTTCGCGGTTTCAGGAAAGTAAAATATTTCGCTCGTTACATTACATAGTTTACATTGAAGATCACTGACGAGGGTTAAGTATTCGAAACGTGCATATCTGGTCCATGTAGCAAATTTATCTGTTCTTAAATGATGCTAATGAATTTGAAGACGTTTAACATTTGTACCACTTCTTGAGTGTCACTGCTTGTAGACCAGGAGTCCCCGAAGGCACATGTAGCAAATTTCGATCAACTTCGGTTTATCATCTCTTCATTTCTGTTTTCAAAATTTAACGTGGGTCCGTTAGCATCATATCCCGTCCATCCTGCTACATCTTTCGGTACATTTTTGGACATAATAATTCTCCGACTCTTAGGCCATATTACATATCACTGACCAGGCTTAAGTACCAGAAACGTGCATGTCTGGTCCATGCTGCAAATTTATCTGTTCTTAAATGATGCTATTCAATTTGAAGACTTTTAACATCCTTATCCTCCTTTTCAAGATTGATTTAAAAATAATCAAGATTTAAAACAAAGAGGTAGAGAGTAGGTTTCACATTTTCTTCGTGAAAATTGTCCTTCCCTAAAATTGTTCTAATGAAAGGATGACATTTTATACAAACAAACTTAATAAGCTATTCTGAAGCTCGGTGTCTGTTGAATCCTGAAACAGGAAGGAAGTCACGGGCATCAAGCATCCCCAAGGACCCCCGGGCTTAATAAATTCAAAGATCAGCACTTCCTCCTTTACGAGATTATTTTTCATAGTGCCAATGACTTGAGGCGATTTGTCGGTCTTTACAAAGCCCTTTCAAAAGTGTGCTAAATTTTGTACTTTTCGATAAATCACAGCACACAAAAACAAAAAGTATAACTAAGGAGCCAACAATGTAATGCTAGCAGTCGGAAGTGGGTTTTAGTAAATTGATAAGAAAAATCTTAAAAATAAGTGAGGACCAAATTGAAATTTATTTTTATTGATCTATTTCATAATGATTTTGACAAATCCCTGAACTTAATAAGCGGGTATTTCTGCTATTTGTTCATTACGGTATTGAGGTATAAAAATGTGTATCCCAGAAACTTCTAAAATAATAAATTTCAATTATTTGAAATGTTCAAATTGCATAAGAATGTAACCTCATGAAGCATTGATATCAATAAAACCATCATGTATTAAACATTGCGCCAGAACATCACAGTTTTGCAAAAAATACATGGACACAATGATGCGGAAGTGTTCCAACTCGATACCTTCTTGAAGAAAATTTCAAACCAATTTTTTATGCACCAGACACGTGTTTCGGATATTATTTAAACCCTTATCAGTGATACTTACAGCCAAGCTGATTTTCTGACGCAGCCAAAATTCATTTGAGTAGCGCCCTCTGGTTTCATTTTCATATTTAAATTTGTGTATTTACTTTACAGAGAGTGCGTGGCTCCAAATGTCCTGTAGGGTCGATTCAGTAGCATATCCAAATTAAAAATTTATGTTCAAAATAACATTGAAGGGATGGTGTTAAGATGTTAACCTCCTTTAATTTCGATGATACTTTTGGATGAATGACAAGTTTCCAAAAAAAAAAAGCAAAATAATATATTTGATGTCAAATTGATAAAGTGCCCAAAACAAAGCTTCTTTCAGGTGACAGAGCTGGAAAGAAGTAATCAATACACTTAACAAACCTCCAGTAATAACATAACATAATTAACAACTTCATCCAACAACAGGGGATAACAAGGTAAATGGACATCAAATATTAAACGTCTCAGAATTCAATAGCATCATTTAAAAGCAGATAAATTTGCAGCATGGACCAGACATGCACGTTTCGGGTACTTAACCCTCGTCAGTAATCCTCAATCTGAACAATGTAATATGACCAAAGAGTGTTAAATTTATTGTGTCCAAAAATGAACCAAAAATGTAGCAGGATGGGTGGGATATGATGCTACAGGCCCCACGTTTTCGAAATTTCAAGAATTTTTGATATTAGAAACTTCCGAATGCGTTGAAGAAACAGACGATCAAGACATAATTGCAAATCACACATGAGTCCTTTCCAATTTTTCTTTGGACACAAATATAATTAAAATTAGAGTTGTGGCAAATTGTTGATATTCTAATGGGAACCAACTGTGCTCCACTTCTGTTGGTGTTTTTCTATACCGACATAAAACCGAGTTTATTCAGTCCTTGCTCTTTCGTAGAAAGCTCCTACTTAGTTCTACATACAGATATATCAACGACCTCTCAATCAATAATCCAAATTTTGCTGCTGACCTTAGCAGGATCTATTCATGTGAATTCGAACTAGCGGTGAAAGAAACCACTGAAAGCATTAACTCTGCTACATATTTAGATCTCATCTTATATTTTTTTTTACAAAATCGGTCTCTGAAATACCTCAATACATGACAATCATGACAACTTTAACCTCAAAATTACATATTAGCCTTTCCTATATATAACTATTAACATTCCTTCCTCTCCTGCCTATGGATTATTCATATTGATTTGCTTTTCTAGAGCCAGCTCAAAACGACTTTGCTTCGAGGGCAAGGAGACTTCCCGAAAAAAAAAAACCCAACTGAGTCGTGAGCGACTGACTTTGTCACCTAAAAAGTATTTTGACCACAAAATGAAAATGAAACATTATACGTAATGAAAATAAAGCATTATACGTAATGAAAATGAAACATTATATGTATAGCATCTCGTTGTCCCGAATGTTTGTTAGATATGATATGTAACAACTATCCAAAAACACCGAATTTGACACATTCACCAAGTTTGACTTTTATCTGGACGGCTTATGTTACGGATGTTTCTAGCTACCAGGAGATACTTATTCTCCCCGGGCACCTGTTCTGAATTTGGGGATTCACTTTTGTTTCCTTGCAGAAAGTGCCAGTTAATTTTACATGTTTATTTGTTGTTGAAGTCTTGAGTGTTCACGGTGTCCAGCTTCTGTTTTGAAATAGCAGGTTCCAACAGAAATTGCATGCATTATGTATGTCAGACTTTATAATTAAATAGTAATCAATTGCAGTTTTTAATAATATAGTGTACATGTATACATATAATTCATAGAAGTAGCCCAACATACAGCGAATTCGTTTTCACAAAACAAAGGAGGGGATCTCCAACAACACCAGGTTGTAGCACCAACAGCAAAACCCCAAAACACTCATTGCAAAAACAAAAAGCAGACAAGCACGGAAAGAGACGCATAAGGGACAAGGAACGTCAACGCACAACACAGAAACATCAAACACAAATGACTACACATAAACCAACGAGACCAATGGGCAACCGGTGCCGACTTAGGACGGCCATCTGCCACGGAAATATATGGAACGCCATCGCTGTCTTATAATGAGATATTTCAATATATGGTATGGTTTAATCAATATATGCGGTGGTAAGTACATTATATGCGGTGGTAAGTACATTATATGCGGTGGTAAGTACATTATATGCGGTGGTAAGGACAATATATGCGGTGGTTAGTACATTATATGCGGTGCTAAGTACATTATATGAGGTGCTAAGAACATTATATGCGATGGTAAGTACATTATATGGAGTGGTAAATACATTATATGCGGTGCTAAGTACATTATAAGAGATGCTAAGAACATTATATGCGGTGGTAAGTACATTATATGGAGTGGTTAATACATTATTTGCGGTGCTAAGTACATTATATTCGGTGTTAGATACATTATATGGGGTGGTATGTTCATTACATGGGGTGGTTAGTACATTATATGCGGTGCTAAGTACATTATATGCAGTGCTAAGTACATTATATGCGGTATTAGGAACATTATATGGGGTGGTGAGTACATTATATGCGGTGCTAAGTACATTATATGGGGTGGTATGTTCATTACATGGGGTGGTTAGTACATTATATGCGGTGCTAAGTACATTATATGCAGTGCTAAGTACATTATATGCGGTATTAGGAACATTATATGGGGTGGTGAGTACATTATATGCGGTGCTAAGTACATTATATGGGGTGGTATGTTCATTACATGGGGTGGTTAGTACATTATATGCGGTGCTAAGTACATTATATGCAATGCTAAGTACATTATATGCGGTGCTAAGAACATTATATGGGGTGGTGAGTACATTATATGCGGTGCTAAGTTCGTTATGTGGTGCTTTCGCTATGATAAATATTCTGATGACCAAGATTAAACATTTCTGAGACTCGGATCGCAGCTACGTTAAGGCACTCCTCGTTTTTACGTTTTTGTGGCCTTTAAACACAAATATTTATCTGAGAAGATAAAATAAATACTATGGTGTTTAATTGAGGTATATTTCATTGCATTTTTATCAAAAAAGTGAAAAGATTTAATGTTTGGCAATCAGTGAAAACTATTCTACAATTTCATCTCTCTCACCCAACGGTGCGGTGGCGTAATGGTGAAGACGCAGGACTGCAACTACCCAGGTCGCGAGTTCGATCCTGGCCACGGATACATTTTATTTTTCAAAATTAATTAAAGTGAGAGGCACCATGATATCAATAGGCATTGTTTCCGTATATTATATATGCTTGTACTTATCAGAAGAGCTTTGTACAGTACAGATAAATTATGTGATATTAGTAAAGAGACTGAGTAGATTAATTCTGTAACACTACGTTACTAATATATAAATTATAATTTTTATTTTAGCTTGTGATATTCAATTTATGTGGTCTGAGAGAGAGAGAGAGAGAGAGAGAGAGAGAGAGAGAGAGAGAGAGAGAGAGAGAGAGAGAGAGAGAGACAGGGTGATGTGAAAATTCTATATCATTATTTTTTTATTCTAATAATTAGAATGAAAAAAAAAAAAATAATGATATAGACTTTTCACGTCACCCTGTTTTAAGAATATCAATGTAATCGGCAATCTCTGAAATCCAGAAACTGAAGAAAAAAAAAACCGGTTTTATTTCTTTCTTCTCGGCCACTTATGTAGCTTTCTGGCGCGAAATACACACGGTGTAGATATAGACAAATTTATTTCCTTCCAAACGGTTAAATATTTGATCGGAACACACTATGAATAGATTGTTCCATGATATAAAAAGACAAAGATGGCAATTATAACCTACTTTTAATATCGCTCTAGAGATGAATTTTAAAATAGTCATCCATCCCCCTTTTTTCGTTTTTGCCTGTGGACATTGTTTCCCCCCTCGCTTCAGAACCCCACTTGTCCAGAAAATGTGTTTTATTGATATACACCTTTGGTGAAAGTGGCATTATAAAGCGAGGGGGACGCTGTTGTGTAAATGCGTTTCCGTTTTCTATTGTTTTCTGTGTAAAAAATGCTTATTTTGACCCAAATACCGGTCATTTTTCCAACCCCCCCCCTCCCATGATAGAGCTGGGAAAAATGTTGAATCCTTTTGTGTTTATGTGTCCTTTTGGGTTAATGATAACCCGAGTCTCAAAAATGTTTAATCTTGGTCATCAGAATGTTAATCATAACGAAATCATCACATAACGAACTAAGCACCGCATATAATGTACTCACTTCCCCATATAATATTCTAAGCACCGCATATAATGTACTAAGCACTGCATATACTGTACTTAGCATCGCATATAATGTATTAACCACCCCATGTAATGAACATACCACCCATATAATGTACTTAGCACCGCATATAATATACTTAGCACCCCATATATAATTTACGTACCACCCCATATAATGTTTTTAACACCGCATATAATGTACTTAGCACTCCATATATTGTACTTAGCACTCCATATAATGTACTTACCACCGCATATAATGTTCTTAGCACAGCATATAATGTACTTACCACCGCATATAATGTTCTTAGCACCGCATATAATGTACGTGCCACCCCATATAATGTTCTTAGCACCGCATATAATGTACTAAGCACTCCATATAATGTACTTAGCACCGCATATAATGTACTTACCACAGCATATAATGTACTTACCACCGCATATATTGATTAAACCATCCAACATATTGAAATATGATCTCATTATAAGACAGCGATGGCGTTCCATAGAAATAGCAGAAGGTTTGGTTATCCTGGATTACGTGCGCACAACCCTCCCACTTTTCCGATTACCCAGAGGTCTCGAAGAACGTACAGTTGTGGTGTAAAACTTCCTCCTCACTGTCAGATGACCACACACAAACAAGACCGCAAAACGCAGGGGCCCAAGCAACACAGATGAATATGTAAATGGATATAAAAAGAGGGCGTACGTAATACAATCCGTGCTCTGCCGCCGCGAGCTCATGTATGTTATCACCCGAGGAGTTCGACTGACATTCAGAGAGGACAGTTGGTCGGGCCCCTGTCTTCTCTAAAGAGGTTTGGACAGGGCCCGTCATGGAGTCCCGTCGTCACAGTCAGTCAGAGTGCAAGTTTTAAGAATGCGCTTGTACAAGACTGTAGATTGGTCAAGTATCAAGCCTAGTGTCCGTCTGGTGACATTAGGATCATATCCATGGTATAAAAGGCGTTTGATGATTCTGACGCATTTTCGATAGTGATGTTGTCTATCTTTGATCCTTCTTATCTTGTTAATAATGTCACCATAAAATGCAGGATGTGAAATACCCAAAGTAATATACTTAGTTGCCTGTATTGGTCCGAATTTCAGAAGAAGTTGACAATAATTTTTATAAAATTTCCAGAAAGTCTTTACTAGTTTGTGAAAGCGAAAACCTTGTCCTAAAAGTTTCTTGGTAATTTGTAAATTTCTACTATGAAAATCCAAAACATCAGTACATGCTCTAGCATACCGGATGAGCTGTGAAATATAGATACCATAGGACGGTAATCTAGGAACATCACCGTCAAGCCAGTGGAAATTTACTATGTTAAATCCAAAATCATTTCTTTTGTCATACACACTTGTATGGGTCTCTCCATTAACAATTTTGATATTAAGGTCCAAAAATGGTGTTTCTGTGTTTGAAACGTTTGCCTTGTTTAGAATCAATTCTTGTGGATAAATAACATTTTTATACTTTTCAAAAACAGGATTGTCGATGGTAAGAATATCATCCAGGTACCTAGAAGTACCTATGAAGCATTTCACATCATCATTTTTTCTTTGCTTTTGAAGATTTTGGATAAATTCCTTTTCATACGTGTATAAAAATAAATCTGCAACAAGAGGCGCAAAATTAGTACCCATTGGAATTCCTATAACCTGCCTGTAGAGTTTCTCACCAAATCTTACATAAATATTGTCCAAAAGGAAGGACACGGCAATACAAAGATCACCACATGTCCATGATTTGTATGATTTGTAATCTGTGGCGGAAAAGAAACCCTTCGATTCAGAAGTACAAATATAAGTTTTCCCCTCTCGATCAAAACACCATTTAATGAGTTTGGACAGTCGAGCATTTATTTGTCGTGAGGAAGCGTGGTGTACATATTAGAAAAGTCGTATGAAGATATCGTATTTGCTTCAAAATTTCTTGATTTCATTTTGTCAATCACATCCCCTGAATTTTTAATAGACCAAAAGAAGTTTACGCCATTCCTGTTCATGACAGTTTCACAGTATTTTGCCACGTGTTCCTTTATAGCCGTGAGTGCTGACGTCAGATTTCTAGACAAAATTGTTGTTGAGCAGTTGCTAGAATTAGCAATGTATCGAAACTTGTAAGGAGACTTGTGAAGTTTTGGTATACAGTATATTGTAGGGAGATCCAATTTAGAAATAGGGATGTGTAAAGAAGAAATTTCACTGTTATGTTTGTTCAAAATATTGGGAACACTTTCGTTGCTTTCGATATAAGTATTAGTAGAGGAAAGTTCCGAAACTAAAGTTGATATGTAGTAGCGTTTTCAAATAATTATGGTGTTGTTGGCTGCTTTGTCTGCAGGAGCGAATACATATTTTTCATGTAAATTACGTAACTTGAATTTGAAATATCTTTCAGATTTAGAAATTGGATTTTCAAAAAGATGAGAATTTTGTGGTAGTTATCTATACGAATATCGGTAATATCCAAAATGAGGTTTTTCCAGTCATTCAGAGCATACGATTCGACTCCTTCCGACTTACACCATCGTTTGGTATAGTTATCTAAAGCTTCCTTTAGCACTTCGCGACATTTAATAAAATGTCGCGAAGATATATCTTTAATATACGAATATCGGTAATATCCAAAATGAGGTTTTCCAGTCATTCAGAGCATGCGATTCGACTCCTTCCGATTTACACCATCGTTTGGTATAGTTATCTAAAGCTTCCTTTAGCACTTCGCGACATTTAATAAAATGTCGCGAAGATATATGTTTAATATATCTTAAATATCACAAGATATATCTTTGAGATTGATCATAATATTACGTTTTGGTACATGTTATGTCTTAATACAGTTGTTACAGCTGATAAAGTTTATAATTCTTCTCGGTAATTCACTTGATTTGCATTTCAAGTTTCGTTTAGATTTATTCAGCGGCGCGTTTGAGTTGCACCACCAAATTCCGTTTTAAGCCCCCTTCACACTTCCACGGATCGAGTCACGACTCCGCTACGACTCCAAAAAAAGATCTACCCGTCGCGAGTCGGGAACTTGTTCACGTCATTTGAATAGTGCATGAATACTATATTGGATTCCACCGTTAACTTTATAGAATTTTTAGCTTTAATTTTTTTTCTGTTTTAATATTGAAATGAAAAATGAGGTATAATAATATTATACTGTACTTACCATATCAATACATGGCAGTGAGTCCGTAAATCATCACACAAACTCCACTCAATATTTCCACAATAAAAGGGAAATAGTGACCAAATTAACTGCTCATTCTCGTACCCCCGCTAAACTTAGTCATTTGCCATTATCAGTAATTATATTTTACATGCTTGTACATAAATATCTACGGAACGAAGTGGAGGATGGCAGATACGACTTGTATGGAGAATAATTGGAATCGAGATAAAGGCAATGTTAGTTTGGAATTTTCTGATAAAGTTTATAATTCTTCTCGGTAATTCACTTGATTTGGGGTTATTACTAGAGACCCAATCATTTGAATTGACGTAGGACTTGGAGAAAATATCTGCAATGATGCATAAACACAGAGAGTGGTAATAGATGAATTATAATTATTGGATATTTATAAATGGACAATCGCTATATATGACTCTTTTTCCAACGAAGCAAAATGTACTTGATATAGTCTCGGATTAATATTCCTCTTGGACCACAGAATCAAATAAAAAGATATAGAAAATGAAAAAAAAAAAGACATTCAAGATCCATAGTTTTACTTTAAAACTTTGACTCTCTTCGCTTTAGTTTGTTTTGTCATGTTTTTCATTATTCGTCACTATGATTTTCAAATGATTTAGCTTTGTTTTAAGTAAAGAAATACATACTAGGCAATCACACTGTCTGGCTTTTCTAAGTTGCGCATCCCCCTAACTGCATGCAACACCCGTCGCAAAACTCTATGAAAACTTGTCAAATTCGGTCAAGTGTAGGAAACATTCGCTTTAAGATCTGAAACAGATTAAGCTTTATCTTTTTATCCGAAAAAAAAATGAATGTTTTTTTTTTTCTTGCAGAATTAATAAGAATTTAATGAGAAAAACGGGATTCCTCAGGATGAAATAATTATTCGATTTAAGATGACGTATTGTTCTGTAATTATAATCCTTATAGTACATAAGGTGACCATGACCGTTTCTTTAATCTTTCATATGTAAATGAAAATCCATTTTGTGTAAGGAGCCTGTAGTTAATTTATATTAATCACACAGATACACTGAATGCAAGCATTTAATAACAACTTAATCACTTATCTAAAACTCTTTCGCTATGTCGCCAATTGCAATTGCGAGTTTATCATGCGCGTAACGGTCAATCAGAAATGCACTATTGAGGTACATAAAAAGCCTAATACATTAAGCATACATTTACCGAATTTCATTTCCTTCTTGGAACATGCACTAGGAGAAAATGGTATGAATTTGAGAAAGAATTTGACATTTACATTATCAAATATAATTCTTTCAAGGTCTGGAGATAGCGCCGGAAACAAGACCTTCCATCCCAATTTGTTTACTACCTGTTTTCAAAATTAGTGCACTTGTATAGCATTGCTCAAGTTATGCCCTGTTTACACGACGGGTTTAATGCGCATTAAATCGAATTTAATGCGCATTAGATTTTAGCTGCGTTCACACGAGGAATCTAATGCGCATAAGTTTAATTCGCATTAGATTTATGCCTCGTTCACACGGTTGCGCAATAAATTTATTTCGCAATAACTTTTTTGCGCAACAAATTTGTTTCGCAATAAGCTTTTTTGCGTTCACACGAGACCGAAACTATTGCGCAATAAAATACCAATGAACTTGCTCAAGAATCATGAATAAAAGTTTACAACGAATACCTTAAGGAAAAATTGTTCGAATAATTTTCGTAAAGTCAAATTTAAGACTATCTTGGGAGGTAGTTCATTCATTTATTTGTTATTTCAGTCTAGAGCATGACGTCATTCAATTGTGACGTTATTCTCTACAAGGGGCCCAATCTTAAAGAAAAGCGTTCTCATATATACGAAAAATCGGAATCTCTCAAAATAATCGTAAAAATAAACACGTCGAGTAGTTATATTTGTAAGTATAACAATCTTTTCCCTTGTCATGTTGATGCGCATGCGTCAGGTTTATTGCGCAACAGTTTCGCTTAGCGTTTACACGACAGAATTTGTTGCGCAATAAAGTTATTGCGAAACAAATCGAAAATTTATTGCGCAATAAATTTTGTCGTGTGAACGCAAAACAAATTTATTGCGCAACAAATTTACGTTCATTGCGCAATAAACTCTCCGTGTAAACGAAGCATTAATGCGCATTAGATTTTGCCGTGTGAACGCAAAGCGAATCTAATTCGCATTAAATCTGGCGCATGCGTATATGATTTACTAGAATTCTACAGTACATTTCCATCATAACTGGGCACTTATAATCACCCTTGGACCTCGAAACATAGAATAAGAGGTAAAAATACTTGATTTCATTCACAATGAACCCTCTAAGTAACTGTACTGCGTCTCTTACCTTACGTAGAGTAACATTATATTATGACGTCATTTTATCTCACAATGACGTCATGCAATGCATACATAAGCCCAACTTACGAAGAGGTAAATTATTATGAGCAAAATAATATACAGGCATGCATTCGACCCTTTTACTATCTAAAGTATACGGCTCTCAGTGCAAATGTACCAAAATCAAATGCGCATTAGAATGTGTCGTGTGAACGCAATGCGAATCTAATTCGCATTAGAATAAAGCGAATTAAATCTAATGCGAATTAGATTTAATGCGCACTCGTGTGAACAGGGCATTAGTTGATTTTCAAACTTTGGGTTCTCTCTAAACTTCTACCAGCGATCGGTTACCTAAAAACCAATCAGACATTTCAGACGGGAGCCCTACCGAGGAGTTTGGGGTTTCTCTCTTGGAATTGATCATGGCCATAAAATGCCGCATTTTCCCCCTGGCTACGTATACCGTAGTTCTGAACCTCTAGACGGGCTGGACCATGTGTATATGAAGCCTTATAGTCTATTCATTTATTTGATCTACATTGAACTAAAAGTTTGATTTCATCTTTTTATTCACGCATGTATACCTCTTCTATTGTGTATCAGGAGAGTGAAGGAGGAATAAGAAACATTTATATACTGGCTTATCAATATAATCAGTCTCCACCATCCAGATTTCATCACACAATTTAGTGGTGGATCCAGGAGGAAATTGGATTGAGTAAGAGATCACATCTAATTTATTTGAAATACAAAATTGTTGCAATCTTACTGGACAAATCTTGATCACGTGCACGTACGTGACGCTGTGAAAAAGCCCGTATAGAGCGTCCGATAATACCACGCCCACCTTCCCAGCCCTGGGTTCTTTTTTCCTGGATCCGCCACTGTAGTTGAAGGGCACCTTCAGATGCCAGACTGAGTGTTAGATATTACAAACATATCGGATGATAGCAGAGGTATTTCCTGATTAATATTTACATACCTCTGATACAAACTTGAAAAACATCATAATTTGTATGACATGAGATTAGTATGACCTATACCATAATAACATACTGATACAACAGCACCTGGTCTATCTCACCAGTACAAAGTGAAAGTTAGCAGGGTGAAGGGTAGACCGAAACAGGCCAACTTGATTTTTTACCTCGTGTATCAACATCCAAGATTTTTTTTTTTTTTTGAAAAATCAAGTTGGCCTGGTTCGGTCTAGGTGAGGGGGGATTGTTCTATAGCCAAGTCTAATTTTCTGAGAAAAAAAAACACGCAATATCCTATGAATAAATTCTATATAAAAAGTTGGCAATGCTATGTATGTGACCGACGAACATCGTCACTGAGGAAGTTCTACGGTCGATATGGGGAACTCGTCATACACTATGATGTTCCACTTTCCAGAATGGTGGATGATATTCTGTCATAGACCATTTGAACCATCCAACCAAAGATTGTACTCTATGCCTTCCGAAATGGAAGTAACCGGATGTGACAGTTCTACCGAATTGAAGCGACGGGTGTTGCATGCAAGCTGGAGATGCTTACTCTTCCAGGGCACCTGGTCTCACTCTCATATCGGGAGTTCGCTTCTTTTCATATGGTGGAGGCTTTTGTGTTGTTTGTTTTGGTTCCTGTTTTATCCTGATTTTGTATGCCTTCGGTTTCTGATTTTCTGAATTATCGATTTTGTGCTGTATACAGGAATTTGGTCATTATCCATATGTGTCATTCTCAATGTTATGGTTACTTTTCAACACAATCAGAATGCAAAAATCATAATCAAAAAAAAAAAAAAATAAACTGAAGAAAAAACAAATATCAGTAACAAAATAGTAAAAATAGTATGCTAAGTAGTACGAGTAAATAACAAATAGAGATGTGAGCAGGTGCCTAGGGAGAGTATATGTCTCCTGGTAGATAGAAACAAAAAAATATCAGTAACAAAATAGCAACATTATGGTAATGAGTTAAAGAAGATCCTGAATCTCAACAGCACTTACAATAGAGCACAAAAATTACCATCGATTAACCCCAGCAAGGAAGAGGTGGGACCAGGTGCCCGGGAGGAGTACGCCTCCCCTGTTTGGCAAGCCGTACCTGCCTTCGATGTTTACGCACGAGAATGAAAACTCTCTAAAATACATGCACTGTCTGAGGTAGGGTTAGGGGCAGGGTTAGCTAATAGCAAATGTGAATAACAAATAGAGATGTGAACAGGTGCCCGGGCAGAGTAAGTATCTCCTGGTAGCTAGAAACAACAAAATATCACTCAACATAGTGGACATGTATAGTGCTATCTAGTACTTAGAGATTGAGCAATTTGACGTCAAAATATCGATTCTTCTATCTTATTATATATATAAAACCAATAATCGTATTAGGTTAAACATCTGGTCCTACTTTATCGAAACTGATGTCCTTCCAATTTTTGTGTATGATTTATCAAAATGAGAGGGTAGAAACCCACTAACCTATTATTGGAAAAATACTGGATATTTTTTCCAGAATTTCAAATATGAATGATTTCGAAAATGAAATTATTGACGGTGAAATTGATTTTAAAGTTCGGCGTTTGAAACATAATTTTTTTATGCAATAAGAAAAATTGATGGCATAAAAATGATTATGTTTTGATGTGAAAGTAATTGAAATAGAAAACAAATTGAAAGAAAAACTTGGTGAACTAAAATGAATAATTAAAACAAATAATTAACTTCGATCAACAGCCAATAATAACTTCTTTCCTTAAGCTTCTTTAAGCCAAGTACAGAAAAGCAGAAAAGCACAACTTTTCTTATATACATGTACTTACAAGGAAAGAACTTGAAAGATGAAGAAGAAGAAGAAGAAGAAGAGGGAAGTTATGTATTTAAGATACAAATTGAATGTATTATGATTCTTACTTTTTTAAAGGGGCCATTATTTTTCCTCTCTATGATATTTTTATGTGTTACAAAAAAGTCGAATATACATTTAAACTTGGGTACAATGTGATCATCGTGGTAGTAGGTGATGTAAAACCACTCACTCCCATTTTCAGATCAGACGAACAGGTGCGCGGACCCTCACACCCACTGTCACACTTCCGTACTCGCACTATCATCTCCTTTGTCAAGAGGACCTACATTTAATATATATGTCAGGTCATCAGTATACATATATTTAGAACACCTATCAGACATAGCGCAGATGCTCTACAAAATAACGTTAGATACCGTCTGGTTTTATTCTTTTTTTTTTTCTTTTGTCTTTATATAGAATTTAAAAAAATGAGATAAAGAATTTATTGCTGAACATTTTCTTCCTTTATCCTTTCAAAAAAGGAGGGGGATTCGACCTTATTTCCCACGGCGTAGGTTGATTGAAAAGTAAGTTTAAACATGATTATATTTCTTATGGAAATCAGCATCTTACTTAATTTGCAAATCAAGACAATTCAAAAGACGAACAAAAACAAAACAAATAAAAAAAATTAAGTAAATAAAATAAAAGGTCGAAATAGAAAAACAAATACACTAGTAAATATGATAAGATAAATATAAAAATAATTATAACTGAATGAAGAAAAGGTCTACTTGTAAATTTAGATATTTTCACATTTTTTTCTCTGCGAAAATCAAATTTGTAAAAGTAATGTTAAAAATCTATGAAGGATGATAATCAGATTATGATTTGGGGGAATCTGTGTGCCGGGGAAGCTTCTCAGACGCTAAAATCCGTAAATACCGAGAAAATAGGGATTTAATTGTGAATGTCTTATTGATCAAGTGAAAATTGTTCTTGTATTATCTGGGATATTTTGCTTTTTAAAGAAAGATTTCTCGGTACATTAATGTTTTTTACAATCTTTTTTATTAAAAAAAAAAAAAAAACAAGGAATATCCAAGTCAGGTTTGAATTTCCAAGGAAATACAAAATAACCATCTATTACATTCTTACGCAATGAATATGACAATGAAGTTATCAGAGATACAAACTGGATTCATCTTCAAGTTTATATTTGCTATTATCAATAAGTGCGTGGTGGCGACATGTTTCTATAACGGAAACCGTCAATAAGTACGTCCTCTGACCTACTTTGACGACAGGAGTCTGTAAGGGGTACTATCATAAAATCTTAAGAGGAGACAGAACTTTGACAATTTAGATCTGTCCTTTCTGAAAGGATGTTATACTCAGTTATTGTACTTGTGCTCGCTCCAGTCAGCAGAGCGCTTTTCTTTATCTATTTCTTTAATTTTCTTGTTTGCTTTTCTGTCATTTACCTTCCATGCTGCTTGTATCCGTCAATATATC
Source organism: Pinctada imbricata (assembly GCA_033119305.1). Taxonomy (NCBI): domain Eukaryota; kingdom Metazoa; phylum Mollusca; class Bivalvia; order Pterioida; family Pteriidae; genus Pinctada; species Pinctada imbricata. Next base: position 34,899,807 of record VSWD01000005.1, on the reverse strand, counting down.
ACTAAGATCCCTGTGTTTTAAAAGATTTCTCACCTCACAATAATTTTATTATGCGCCTCTTAGAGAAAATTGAATTTATAGACAAATGGGAGGTTGGTGTGCACGTAATCCTGATAACAACATTATATGCTATATAATTAATGGAGCAAATTGCCGACCTCCGTTCTAATGTCTTGCTATTTCGAGTCGTACGTTTCTAGATTTTTATGTTATGAGTAAAAAATCTGCATAGTAAAACAAAATGTTTCTACGGGAGCAACCATTTAATTGTTGGGGGGGGGGGGGGGGGGGAGGGGCAGGAAGACTTTTGTCAGCCGGAATGTTTTTCAGCAATTTTAAGAGCCGGAGAATTTTTTAACCGGCCCTTCGGGCCGGATTCTTTATTAATATTCTTAAATTAATTTTTCAAATATTGAAAATACTCTTAATGTTTAAATCATTCAGCGTGATTACGGAGTGAGGTCAGGTGCAAAAGAAAAGTTTATTAAGGCATCTCTTGCTAGCAGATCACTTCTTTTTTATTTTCTGGAATCGCATATGAAACTTATATTTTTTTCACTTAAAAGATACATAACACAGACAGGCTAATTTCGTTCCTATTAATCAAGTTTGTTTCATTTTTATTTGTACTTTATATTTTATGACACACAAAAAAAGTGTTCACTGGGCATGTGGGAAAGGAGGGGGGGGGGGGGGGGCTGCAATTTCATGATCAGGAAAAAAAAATTTGTCGGCCCTTTGGGCCAGAAATTTATTTCCCCTTAAATCTCGATCCGGATTTTTTTTTTTTACAAAGTCAGCTACTGATCGTCTTTTTTTTCCTCTTTGTACGCATCGAGGCTAAACATATAATATTGAATAAAGTTTTCTAAGAATCGGACACAGAAACCCCTCACCTACAAGTAATATAGAATATCTCTCAAGCTGTGCGATTCGTTCTCGTATTACACACTGAAAAGTGCATGAATTTAATCTGCAAAGATTGACATGGGAACGGTGATACATCCGTATGGGAGAAAAAAAAAAACCCTTTTGCTGATGATTCTTGTGACCTTCGGGAGAACGAATAAATATCAAGTACAGTTAGTGAAATACATGTATATGAACCAATGGGAAATGATATGATGTCAGTGGTGTAGCTATCAGGAATGCTAAAGCATCTACAATTTTTCCCAATATTTCTGACTTTGTGTAATCATTATGACTTTTCTTTGAAATTGAATGTCAATTGATTCTATCCAACGGTTTTCCTTTAAATGTCTGGAAATAAAAAAAAAAAAATACTGAATTTTTCTAAAGTTCAAGGGGCATAGCCAAGTGCACATACATGTAATTCAGCAACACGGCCCATAATTTCGAACTTGACCCGAAATTCCAAGAAATGAATCGACTCTTTGTATCGGTTTTCCTTTTAATATCCGGAAACCGCAATGTAGGATAGACAGACAGACATGTTCATCGTTATATACCTCAGCCATTTTAGTTGGGGGTATAATACGTTTCTAAACGTCCTACAATGAGGTATTTGTATCTGCGATTGCCACTTTTGTGGACGAAAGAAATTCTGATGATGGAAGCCAAACTTCAAACTTATTCTCAAGGTGTTGACCATCGTGATATGTTTATCAATACATGCACAATGTACTAAGCCAAACTTCTTCTCAAGGTGTTGACCATCGTGATATGTTTATCATTACATGCACAATGTACTAAGCCAAACTTCTTCTCAAGGTGTTGACCATCGTGAAATGTTTATCAATACATGCACAATGTACTAAGCCAAACTTCTTCTCAAGGTGTTGACCATCGTGATATGTTTATCAATACATGCACAATGTACTAAGCCAAACTTATTCTCAAGGTGTTGATCATCGTGATATGTTTATCAATATATGCACAATATACTAAGCCAATGATATGTTTATCAATAAATGCACAATGTACTAAGCCAAACTTCAAGCTTCTTCTCAAGGTGTTGACAATCGTGATATGTTTATCAATACATGTACATGTACTAAGCCAAACTTCTTCTCAAGGTGTTGACCATCGTGATATGTTTATCAATACATGTACATGTACTAAGCCAAACTTCTTCTCAAGGTGTTGACCATCGTGATATGTTTATCAATACATGCACAATGTACTAAGCCAAACTTCTTCTCAAGGTGTTGACCATCGTGATATGTTTATCAATACATGCACAATGTACTAAGCCAAACTTCTTCTCAAGGTGTTGACCATCGTGATATGTTTATCAATACATGCATAATGTACTAAGCCAAACTTCAAACTTCTTCTCAAGGTGTTGACCATCGTGATATGTTTATCAATACATGCATAATGTACTAAGCCAAACTTCAAACTTCTTCTCAAGGTGTTGACCATCGTGATATGTTTATCAATACATGCATAATGTACTAAGCCAAACTTCTTCTCAAGGTGTTGACCATCGTGATATGTTTATCAATACATGCATAATGTACTAAGCCAAACTTCAAACTTCTTCTCAAGGTGTTGACCATCGTGATATGTTTATCAATACATGCATAATGTACTAAGCCAAACTTATTCTCAAGGTGTTGACCATCGTGATATGTTTATCAATACATGCACAATGTACTAAGCCAAACTTCTTCTCAAGGTGTTGACCATCGTGATATGTTTATCAATACATGCACAATGTACTAAGCCAAACTTCTTCTCAAGGTGTTGACCATCGTGATATGTTTATCAATACATGCACAATGTACTAAGCCAAACTTCTTCTCAAGGTGTTGACCATCGTGATATGTTTATCAATACATGCACAATGTACTAAGCCAAACTTATTCTCAAGGAGTTGACCATCGTGATATGTTTATCAATACATGCACAATGTACTAAGCCAAACTTCTTCTCAAGGTGTTGACCATCGTGATATGTTTATCAATACATGCATAATGTACTAAGCCAAACTTATTCTCAAGGTGTTGACCATCGTGATATGTTTATCAATACATGCATAATGTACTAAGCCAAACTTCTTCTCAAGGTGTTGACCATCGTGATATGTTTATCAATACATGCACAATGTACTAAGCCAAACTTCTTCTCAAGGTGTTGACCATCGTGATATGTTTATCAATACATGCACAATGTACTAAGCCAAACTTATTCTCAAGGTGTTGACCATCGTGATATGTTTATCAATACATGCATAATGTACTAAGCCAAACTTCTTCTCAAGGTGTTGACCATCGTGATATGTTTATCAATACATGCACAATGTACTAAGCCAAACTTCTTCTCAAGGTGTTGACCATCGTGATATGTTTATCAATACATGCACAATGTACAAAGCCAAACTTCAAACTTCTTCTCAAGGTGTTGACCATCGTGATATGTTTATCAATACATGCACAATGTACTAAGCCAAACTTCAAACTTCTTTTCAAGGTGTTGACCATAATGATATGTTTATAAATACATGCACAATGTACTAAGCCAAACTTCAAACTTCTTCTCAAGGTGTTGACCATCGTGATATGTTTATCAATACATGCACAATGTACTAAGCCAAACTTCAAACTTAGTCACAAGGTGTTGACCATCGTGATATGTTTATCAATGCATGCATAATGTACTAAGCCAAACTTCGAACTTAGTCTAAAGGTGTTGACCATCGTGATATGTTTATCAATACATGCATAATGTACTAAGCCAAACTTCAAACTTAGTCTCAAGGTGTTGACCATCGTGATATGTTTATCAATACATGCACAATGTACTAAGCCAAATTTCAAACTTCTTCTCAAGGTGTTGACCATCGTGATATGTTTATAAATACATGCACAATGAAATAAGCCAAACTTCAAACTTAGTCTCAAGGTGTTGACCATCGTGATATGTTTATCAATACATGCATAATGTACTAAGCCAAACTTCAAACTTCTTCTCAAGGTGTTGACCATCGTGATATGTTTATCAGTACATGCATAATGTACTAAGCCAAACTTCAAACTTAGTCTCAAGGTGTTGACCATCGTGATATGTTTATCAATACATGTTTAATGTACTAAGCCAAACTTCAAACTTAGTCTCAAGGTGTTGACCATTGTGATATGTTTATAAATACATGCACAATGTACTAAGCCAAACTTCAAACTTCTTCTCAAGGTGTTGACCATCGTGATATGTTTATCAATACATGCACAATGTACTAAGCCAAACTTCAAACTTAGTCTCAAGGTGTTGACCATCGTGATATGTTTATCAATACATGCACAATGTAGTAAGTGGATTGATTAACATACATTCAGTCATGAAATGAAAATTAAAATCATGACACAAGTGTAATGTTCAGTGGCTGTTACCAGTACTTGTAATTTGCAATGTCAGTTCAGTTCCCTCTGGAAGATATATTTCAATCTCCTTGTAATTTGCTGCAAATAGAAGTGGTTCTTTTTTTTTTTTGGGGGGGGGGGGGGGGGGGGGGTTGTGCCAATTTGCCTTGACAAAGTCTGAATTACCAGTACAGTGGAATTCAGCTTTATTAATTCACAAAATTCCAAGATTATCAAAAGGACTATTTTATATTTTGGTTCATCATACTTATTGTAAAAATCATGCCTGCCCTTTCACAGACATACAAAAACAAAAAATAATACCTATAATATCTGATCTAGTTCCTTATTTAATATCTTGGATATCTTCAAGGCAGCTAATGTAAATCAACAAATAATATGTATAAATTTGACAAAGTTCTATCAGCAGCATTCAATATGGAATATACTAGGACGGAATACCATGTAATATCACAGTCTGCATCAAAAATAATGTAACAGGCATAAGGGTAAACAAGGTCAACAAAATACAGCTCAAACTGAATTTCATTTTGGCTTTACAAGCAGTAAAAGTTCATAAATATCAAAATTGCAAAATTTCTGTACTTTACAAAATTAATGTCAAATGTGTTTGTAATTGTTGCCACCTAGTTTTCAGTGTATTTTGCATATAAAGGGTGTAATAAAAACAAATACTTCCAGCAATGTTAAAGGCCTTTAACATTGCTGGAAGTATTTGTTTTATTACACCCTTTATATGCAAACTATAAGGGGACAGGTAAATTGTTGGTCATTTCCTTACTGACCCCTACACTGAAATAAGCATCATGTTAATTTCTCATGACAATTCATGTGAAATTCATATACATGTAACTTTCACTTAAGATTTATAATTATGTGAAAAATATTTCACATCAATTTTACATGAATTTTTCTGTGTGACCTTCATGCAAAACTGAATTTATATGAAATTCATGTAAGAAACTTCACATGAATTTCATGTAAAAAATTCCATGTAAATTTCATGTTCGTGCTCATTTCACATAAATTTCATTTGAACTTTCATGTAAATTTCATATAAATTTCACATGAAATTCATGTGAGGCACAATTGGCTGTGTATCAGAAATACAAACGTAATCCCACATAAACAATGTCACAAATCTGTTACAATATTTGTCCCCTGGAACTAAATTTGGTAGATTACATGAAAGGGTTAAAGAACTATGATACAATTATCAGAAAAATACATTGTACAGTTTAATATGTTGGTAAGAACAGGGTAACATACAACATTGTTTCACCTTTGGAAATGCATAAATTCATATTTTATGATTTTTCAGCTTAAATGAACAATGACCAAAAACCTGTTCTTGTATACCCTAATAGTCGTGGTAAAATTAATAAATATTCATTAACATGTCTATAAGGAATGTATATTAGAATGAACATAAAAGCAAACATAAGCATCAAAATGCCAGAACTTAACCATGTTAGGGCCATTTTTTGTTATTTTCTGTTTTGCGTTCTCTTGTTAGTAGGTTTTAAGTCCATAGTCATAAAACAAAACAAAATTAAAATAATAAAATCTTTTGCAAATTAAATGACATTGTATGTTCTACAAAAGCTGAAGAGAAACTATTATACATGTATGTTTTATATTTCATCTAATAATAATTTATTGATCATTCTTTTGTTGACTAAAATCTATTAATAATCAATTGAAACAAGTTTCTGTCAGATTTCACATAGTATTAGTACATCACATATTATGACATTGCAACTTTGTTTTATCTGCTTGTTTATTTTCGCCTTGGCTGGTAGCTTTTTCAATTTCAAAAGGACGCAAAACAGAATAAAAACAAGAAATTGTGATAAGTCTAAAGTAGCCATGTTGTGGATTAATCATGTCTGTATCATTGCCACATGTGACATTCAAGGTATAGAAAACTTATCATAATTTATTAAACGTATACATATACATGTAATACTATTGTGGTAGAACAATCTTATCTGAGTGGAAACACTCAGATAGTGGCAAAAGAGAAAGACTCTTGTAAGCATAAGTGAACGTAATGAGCGCACTGAACTTGCCATATTTATGCAGATGGAATTACTAGTATCAGTTTTGAGTTTTACATCCAATAAGGATTATCCAAAGTCATTTGACATACAATTTATGTAAACTAATATTTGACATTCAAAAATGTTAAACTTCAATTTAACTTTGAACTCTTATTGTCCTTAAGTAGAAATTATTTCAGTCAGTTCTATTCAATGTATTTTGCTTTAAAAAAAAACCATCTAAGAACAATTTGCAGTAACTCACAGTAATGAATAATAGATTAATAATAGTAGTCCTAGAGAAATAAACATATCCTAATGCCTTTGAATGATGATATATTAAGCTCATCCATAAAAGCAATGATTCTGATTTTCAAAACATGCTAATATAGACTATAGTGTGCTTACATTGGGTAAGTGAGCTATCATGCATCATTTACATGTACATGTACATGTATCAATGTATCAGGATTTCATAATATCAATGCTCTGGAACGATACTCAAATTAGGTACATGTACCAAGTATTTGCCAAAACTGGCAAGCTTGTGTGAGTTTGGTTTTTTTTTTTTTGGCAAATTTACAACAAAATGATGGCTCCAATTCTCTAATTTTACATCCAACCCAGCTGTAGTCTGTCCATGATTGCAAATATAAATGTCACTCGGCAAGATGTTTGAGGCGGTCGTTGATTTCCCTCTCTTTCTGTAGTAAGCTGTTACTGTATTTCTTGAACGTCTCAAAGTCCTAAAAACATCAAAATCAAAATCTTATAATCTAACTTGAGCATTTTCATACAAATTTAATCAGCTGACAAATGAAAGGTTTCATTACAGTAACAGTACTGTACATTATTGGTATATCGATGTTGGGAGTAAAAGTCAAAAACACAAGAATCACAAATAAAGCCTACACTAACACAACAAGATAGTACGTCCGTCTGGATTTATTTTCAAATACCAAAAAATTAAGTACTATAACTCCATAGCGACAAATTGTGTGAATGTTACTAAGACATCGAAAGGCGGCTTCTTCTCCACATTCTAATCACAGTGTAAAAATATCAGGAAAATCTATTAACGCATGAAGTTATTGCGTTCCATGCATCTATATTTTACCCTTGCCTTAACATGTATATGTATAATTATGCATATAACCCCCCCTCCCATTACACATAAGTTCTCAAAAATGCGACAAAAAAAAAAAATAATAAATATAAGCCTGTTACATGTGTAAAAGAACATCCTGTTTCTTTTTTGAAGAATACAAATTCTCAAAACATTTCAAAAAGATTTTTTAAGATTTTTTTTTACTATTGTAGTACATTTTCACAACGTCAAAAAAAAAATATCTAAGTACCATAACTCTGTAACTACAAACAGGATGAACTTGAAAATCAAGAGGCGCCTTCCTCTCTACAGTCTGATCAAAGTGTATGAATGTCATGAAAATCCATTGATGCATACTCAATTTATTGCGTTCCATAAGTAGGAGGACATCGCGATACTATAATAAGTCCTGTCAAATAACTAGTCAGAGGTGGGGTATCTTCATCTAATTGATATTAGCCAGTAGCTGTTTGGGAAATCCCACATAACTTGTAAAATGATGTGGGATAAATATATAATATATGTTATGTCTGCAAAGATAGTATCTCACTCCTACATGAATCAGAATATACAGAACAACTACTCCTATGATCAATACCTGGAGATAATTAATTATGACATACCTTAACCACTTGTTTGTATTTAGTATCGTTAATTATAACGTACCTTAACCACTTGTTTGTATTTAGTATCGTTAATTATAACGTACCTTAACCATTGTTTGTATTTAGTATCGTTAATTATAACGTACCTTAACCACTTGTTTGTATTTAGTATCGTTAATTATAACGTACCTTAACCACTTGTTTGTATTTAGTATCGTTAATTATAATGTACCTTAACCACTTGTTTGTATTTAGTATTGGCAGTTATAATGTACCTTAACCACTTGTTTGTATTTAGTATCCGTCACTTGTTTGTATTTAGTATCGGTAATTATAACGTACCTTAACCACTTGTTTGTATTTAGTATCGGTAATTATAACATACCTTAACCACTTGTTTGTATTTAGTATTGGCAGTTATAATGTACCTTAACCACTTGTTTGTATTTAGTATCGGTATTTATAACGTATCTTAACCACTTGTTTGTATTTAGTATCGTTAATTATAACGTACCTTAACCACTTGTTTGTATTTAGTATCAGTAATTATAACGTACCTTAACCACTTGTTTGTATTTAGTATTGGTAATTATAACGTAACTTAACCACTTGTTTGTATTTAGTATCGGTCACTTGTTTGTATTTAGTATCAGTCACTTGTTTGTATTTAGTATCCGTCACTTGTTTGTATTTAGTATCTGTAATTATAACGTACCTTAACCACTTGTTTGTATTTCGTATCGGCATCCTCCACCTCGTCTCGTAATTTCCTGACCAGCATGTTAGCGTTTACGGCAGCTGCCTCTCTCCTAAAACAGCCATAAAACATTCAAACATAGATCATGTAGATGTTACTTTCAATCATAAAAGTCTAAATTTGAGTATCTCCGTGTTAGAAGAATTTCAGGTATGAGAAATTTTCTGAATTAATTTTGTAACATATAAATAATTGAGACAATGCAAAAGATAGCTGCTTTCTTAAAGTAAGAGAAACTAGAAAGGTTTCTTGTTGCGGTTGCAACAAGAGTGTCTTCCTCCTATACAATTTTTTGTTTGGAAATATGAAGGACGTCACATTACATGTATTTATACTATATATTTAAGTTTTCAAATAGCAGTAACATTAAATTTTCAAACCGATAATTGTTGGTGAGCAACCATTTGATTTGGGGGGGGGGGGGGGGGGGGGGGGGGGCAGGAATTCTATTGCCAGCCGGTAAAATTTTTTCAGCAATTTTCTGAGCAGGCTATTTTTTTTCAGCCATTACCAGAGTCAGAGAAAAATTTTCGCCGGTTCTTCGGGCCGGATTTAAACAAATTGTCAAATGTTGTGAATGTCTGTGTCAGTTAAACTCCCCGCTGTTACAGAGTATGAGTTAATAACCGTTCCTTCAGATGTCTCTTTGCAATTAGCGAATTTCAGACAGATTGTATGATGTTTAAATAGAACCTTTTCTAGATTTTTGTGCCTATGCGTATTAGGTCTCTGGTAGATACAGCTATGTGAACAGTTTGTATTTATATTAATTAATTTTTTGACTTTAAATTGTCTGGCACAAAGGGCCAGCAAAAATTTCCATATCATGCAATGTATCCTTACTTTTGCATGGTCCGGGAAAAAAAAATTGCCAGCCCTTTGGGCCGGAATATTTTTTTCAGCATTTTTCAGAGCCGGGATTTTTTTTTTTTTGCAAATTCTTCCTGCCCCCTTCCCCCATAAAAAAGGCGAGCTCGTAGCTGTAGAACCAATTTTCTTGAGAAGAGAAATGGTAATAACAAGTTACGTTCAATATATATATATAAATACCATGAGGTTCTCGCTGTGCAGGTTCAAATTTGGACCCCCGCCCCCTTCCCTTTTTTCAAAGTTTATTTTGAATTTCCATCATGGCGACATCGTTCAATATAAACAGAACTGTTTTCGAAAAACGAGGGGAGGGAAGAATGTTGGAGAAATTGTTCATCAATTTGTAAATAAACCAACCGAAAATTATGTTCGAACGTTTGCTAGAATTAGAAATTAAACTTGACGTTCAAAATATAGTTATTGAAGTTTAGAAACAGGTTTGTAGGTTAGAAATCGGAATCAAACTACCACTTTTTGTGTGTAAATTCTGGTTTGTAGCTGATCTCTTCTAAATCAATCAACTGTTTTAAAATCAAATTGTGTATATCGAAATATATTTATGAAATGCATATTCATCATTGCCGTGAAATCGGAATTTGAAAATCTCAACACTGCTTTTCTCGAGTCGGACTCGGACTACCAATTTTAGTGTGCGCCCGATCTGTTGGCGTGAAGGTGTATCGAAATACCCAACTCAAAATTTCGATGCTCATATCTTTTCAACAGTAAGAGATAGGAAAAATCAGAAAAACTAAATAAGACAGAAATATGGATAAAAAATAATAATATTGAAATTTTTAGGAAACTTCATAAGCTTAATTTTTGTTTACTATTATAAGCAAAAAAGTGTCTTCCTCCTATGAACTTCTGAATTTGGAAATATGAAGGACGGTGAAGGACGTCATCGTAATAAATCGTTACAGTGTGCATCTAGCATTTCATATCTTGCATGGCTGTCGACTTTCAAAAAGAATGGAAATTGTAGATAGCAAAATACGAGATATTTAAGCTTACAAATAGCAAAACATGAAATTTTCGGTCCTTTTGAGTAATTCGACGCTCCCGTCAAATATTTGAATCTACTAAAAAACATGATGAAAAAAATAACAGAGACCAAAAATAAAAAAGACCAATCTAGCTTTTACTCCAAACGTAACGTTGGAGAACTTTCATTGTCCTAGCTTACAGGGTTCTTGAGAAATCGCTGATCCAATTTTCCACGGTTACGAAAACAATAGGTCTTCCGACCGAAGTCGGAAGACCTAATTAAGAAAATAAAGCCTACGCTCACGCAGCAAGATACGCCCGTTGGGATTTTTTTCACAACACCAAAATATCTAAGTCCCATAACTCCATAAGGACAAATTGGATGAACCTAGCTTAAAATCGAAAGGCGGCTTCCTCTTCAAAGTCTGATCAAAATGTACAAATATCATGAAAATCTGTTGACACATATTCAAGTTATTGCGTTCCATGCACCTATATTTTGCCCTTAGCTTAACATGTATGTGCATATAACCCCCCCCCCCCCCCCCCCATTACACATAATTTCTGGATTATGTGACAAAAAATTCAAGAACCCGTTATATATGTGAAAGAACATCCTTTCTACTTGCAGTATACAAAATTTCAAAACATTTCAACCAGAAATAGATTTTTAAATAATTTTTAACTATTTTAGTATATTTTCACTGTATTTTAAAATATCTAAGTCCCATAACTCTGTAACGACATATCGAATGAACCTGAAAATCGAAAGGCGGCTTCCTCTCCACAGTCCAATCAAAATGTATGAATATCATGAAAATCCGTTGACGCATATTCAAGTTATTGCGTTCCATGCGCCTATATTTTGCCCATAGCTTAACATGTATGTGCATATAACCCCCCCCTTCCTATTACACACAATATCTCGCTTATGCGACCAAAAAATTAAAAACCCGTTACATATGTCAAAGAGCATCCTTTCTACCTTAAGTATACCAAATTTCAAAACATTTCGACCAGAAATAGATTTTTAAATAATTTTTAACTATTTTAGTATATTTTCACTGTATTTTAAAATGTCTAAGTCCCATAACTCTGTAACGACATATCGAATGAACCTGAAAATCGAAAGGCGGCTTCCTCTCCACAGTCCAATCAAAATGTATGAATATCATGAAAATCCGTTGACGCATATTCAAGTTATTGCGTTCCATGCGCCTATATTTTGCCCTTAGCTTAACATGTATGTGCATATAACCCACCCCTCCCCCCTTCCTATTACACACAATATCTCGGTTATGCGACAAAAAAATTAAAAACCCGTTACATATGTCAAAGAACATCCTTCCTACATGAAGTATACCAAATTTCAAAACATTTCGACCAGAAATAGATTTTTAAATAATTTTTAAATATTTTTGTATATTTTCACTGTATTTTAAAAATCTAAGTCCCATAACTCTGTAACGACATATCGAATAAACCTGAAAATCGAAAGGCGGCTTCCTCTCCACAGTACGATCATAATGTATGAATATCATGAAAATCCTTTGACGCATATTCAAGTTATCGCGTTCCATGCGCCTATATTTTGCCCTTAGCTTAAAATGTATGTGCATATAACCCCCCCCCCCTTCCTATTACACACAATATCTCGGTTATGCGACAAAAAAATTAAAAACCCGTTACATATGTCAAAGAACATCCTTTCTACTTGAAGTATACCAAATTTCAAAACATTTCGACCAGAAATAGATTTTTAAATAATTTTTAAATATTTTAGTATATTTTCACTGTATTTTAAAAATCTAAGTCCCATAACTCTGTAACGACAAATCGGATGAACCTGAAAATCGAAAGGCGGCTTCCTCTCCACAGTCTGATCGCTATGTATAAATTTCATAAAAATCCGTTGACGCGTATTCAAGTTATTGCGTTCCATAGGCGGACGGACAGACGGACAGACGGACAGACGGACAGACGGACGGACGGACGGACTTCGCCATACCATAATACGTCCCGTCAAATGACGGGCGTATAAAAATTATAGAAACTTTATAAAAGAGCTTTGGTTTTTGTTTCGTAGGCAACAGTAAGGCATAATTAGTAAGAAATGACAAAAAAGGTCACTATTTTTTTAAAGATATGTACAGGATTAAAGTAAATACTGTAACAGTTATTATCTGCAGTAACAGAAAATATTTGATAAAATTTGCCTATTCTAACTTGTTGTCTGTGCTGTATGAATGAGATCCCAAATGACTTGAAAATTCAATGATAAAATACACGGAATTTATTTTTAGAATCACGACACAACATATCATGCAATTGTGCTCTTAAATATCTAGGTGATACACGTTTATGTACTTTCAAATCTATTTTTGGATTATAATTTGTTTATATAAATGTGTGATTTTATTACATGGTCTGTGTAACCTTAGAGTTAAAAAGAACAATGTTATTTCTTAATTTTCCATATCTTACATTTTATGTGAGAAATAACATTTAAAGTTTGCGTGTGAATGTGATGTGCTTTGATTTTGACCTTCAATATTATCCAAGATGGCTATCATAAAATGAGCACAAAAAATTAATTAATCAAACTAATAAATCATTCTATACATATGAATAAAGAATCCCTCTTCAAAACTGCCTGCCAAACAATCACATAAATTCAATAAAATCTTTATCTGGATTGTTATATCTGTTAATATTAAAGAGAACATTGAATTTTTAGTATAATTTACATTTATCTTTCTCAAATCATAATAGTTTTTGCCTAGAAAAGTATAGAACAATTCAGACAGCAGGGTTCTTCAATTCATCATTGATGACACAGACTCTATTCAGACGACCTTTACATTGATTGTATATGAAATCAAAAGTTATTTTCTCTAAAATGGCTAATGGAACAGCGTGAATCTTTGTAAAATTCAAATATCGAAAAATAAAGTTATCGTAGATCTTATAAATTTAAACCTGCAACCCTTTACCAAAACTTACTCAAATCTGTCCTCCATATTTCTGACTGCCTTTTCCATGTCTTCTATCTTTTTCTGCAGCTTCTTGTTTTCTGTTTGTTCTTTCTAAAAACAAATTATCATATCAATCTTATCAAATCAATTCAATAAACTAATCATGGTTCTGCTTCCGCTTATTTCTGAATTCTGTCATTCTCAAATTGTAAAATGCAAATTACAACATCTTTAAGCTTCATAAATCAAAAGCAAAATAAGCAGCACAAGAAATACAGCTGACACTCGTTATCTCGAAGTTGATGGGCCCACTGAAAATACTTCAACATAAGCGGAGTTCGAGATAAATGTCAGTCGAATTAACGGTATATTTTGGAATGTATTGTACCACCTATAAAGCTAAAAGAATCGTTTTGCTATTGTATTTTATACAATAGATATCGGAGTTTAAAAGGCAACTCGTGCTGACAATGTAATGTTTACTTCACAAGGTAGAAATGATTCTAGAAGTGCCATAAACGTATTCTTAATACTGAAATTTTAAGAAAGGGCGCATTGAGAACGTCAGGTATTTTTATTCGTTGTGTGACCCCCCCCCCCCTTTCCGCACCGATCGTCTCGGCCCTGATATAATACCAGTTTGGTTGTCTTATCAATCTGTCATAAGCCGTTTACACATACGGCAAAGCGTTTTTTTACTGAGCCCACCTATCGCGGCTGGCTTATTTAAGGTGGAATTCCACCTCAGCATCGCCGCTGACCCCCGCAAATCACTTCATCGCGGTGCCAAGATCGCCGGGAGTTGCGGTGGCGTTGCGGTTGATTGCCGCGCTGACAATTACCTGTCCAGGTGTTACCTGACCAGGTGCTATTTCTTACGGATGAATAGAAACTTGTTTTTAAGCATGTCATGTATAAATAAAATGATGATGTAAACATTAGGACATGAAACATAAGTACATTTTGTAAATTGAGCCTAAAAATGTTTCTGATAACCTGACTCGATTCCAACGATCCACAAGAATATCCGCTTCTACTTTCCTTATATATATTGACTATAGAGAGACATGAAGAGGCGGGTGTCATTGAGGGTTGTTGGCATCGATTTGTGTATCACGTTAAGCATTACGCCGTCTGTAGTGACCAGACAATCAAATTTCCAAACAAATTAATTAGTGTTAATTATACAGGTGACAGGTACATTGCTGGACAAACAAAGCCATTAGAGCGGCGATCTCTACACTGTGATGGGTACTCGTCTGACCCCGGGGACGTAAAAGTGCGGATCCGCTCACCATAATGGTTCTTTTCTATTATGATACAATATTGATTTTTCTCCGACATTCTTTTTTATCCTCGTTCTGCGCCTGAGATTTAAATGTCCAACGTCCACTTACGTATCTTATCTACGTAAAGGTACTTGTGTATGCGTTCGTCCGTAAAATTATCATGTCATTTTAAGTGGTCAGTCAATGGGTACAAGTTGAAGTAATCAAATTTGAAGAGTGAGTTTTGATACCGACATATAGATATGTACAAGGGAGCTCGACCGGGAGTTTGGAGTTATATAACCCTCCAGTTTAGAAATAGCAAGAGGGAGCTACGTGAACATGCATTTGCGGCATCTAATATTTCTGCAATAACATATTTTCTTCAGTCGCTGCCTATTAAAATAAAATACAGAATTTACGCCAGCACTCTGGGCTGGTAAGATTTATTTCTCGATATTTTTTTTTTTTTTTTGTACAAAGTCACATTTCATTTTTTTTTTTTTTTACAAAGTCGCATTCCAACCCCCTTCAGATTTCCAGAACGGTAAATCAAACGGCGATTGAAGGTAGATGATACGCCGATAAGGTGTGAAAACACGTCAACTAGTAATCCCCACTGCCAGACCTGAACGAGATGGAAGATCCTACCTGTCAAATGCGATTGCATTAACGCGCCACTCCCCCCCCCCCCTTTTTTTAAAATTCTCTTTTTTTAAATCCATGGATGGGGTTTTAACCTTTTTTAATCGCTTTATAAGCACCCGTCTTTAAACGGGTATAGCTTTGAATTGTATGTCAACACGCCGATCTAGAGATAGGAGGTCAGGATCCAGTCCCCACCTCCTGGAATTTGCCATGATAGTAAAGCTGATTTTCATAGCCCCCCGTGAGTTAGATCTGCCCATTGATTCAGATTGTAAAAGTATCGCTCCCAGTGGCGGATTCAGGGGGGTGCGGAGGGGGCGTCCGCCCCCCCCCCCCCCCCCGGCACTGACCCAAAATTTTCCAAAAACAGGTATAGTTTGGCCCATTTTCAGTAAAAATCGGCAAAATTCGCCCATTGACCCCCCCCCCGGCAAAGGGGGCGCTGGATCCGCCACTGGCTCCTTAGCAATAATTCAATTCACGATGATTGGACTTTCAGAGAAAACCAATTGAAGACCATACGATAATGCAATTTTAAAAAAAAGGAAAGAAAAGAAAAAAGTGCGTGCCTCTTTTTCTGGTCAAACAAGTCCGCAAAAAAAAAAAAAAAAGAACGTGTATCCAGACAAAGATGAATCATGTAAACGAAGTAAAATAAAAAAAAAAAAAAAAAATGAGGATAGCCTAATAATAAAACAGATGTAATACAATAACCCCCCCCCCCTTTTTTTTCGCACTGAATTCCAAAAGTAAACCGGTGAACGCAAAACCAAAACTAAATCAACAAACGATGTCTCACAAGTTGTTCACACCTTTTCAGTTACCCTGCGCTTCTACCTGTATAACAATCATCCCCTGTACGGGGAGAGGCGATGTCTTCACACCTTGTAAGACCAGACATATAGGCACGCCCATATATAACCCTTCCCTAATCAATATTGACAGCTACGTACACGCGACACGTCGTTTTACATGGAAAAATCGACGTAAGCGACTTTTCCAGAATATATGCAATTTTATGATAATTATTTACTTCAAGTAAGAAAATAATAAGCAAACATTGTACCAACATGACTAAGCCGTAGATAATAAATAAATTTTACATAGTATGTACCTGGATTTTTTCCGAAGAATTGAATTTAAACTTTGCATGTTCCTTAACTGCATGAAATTGAGATTTTTTTTTAAAATACATAAAATTAATGATATATATGATTAAAATCTAAAAATAAGACTGAGTGACCAAATATAACTCAATTCAAATCTTATCTATCATAATGTCTAGATTTTTTTTTAGTCCGAAGAAAATTAAGCATATTGTGACAGAAAGAAAATAAAATTACGCTCAAAGTTTAATAAGGTTTCCTGTATATAATGTTTACGTACGTTATAATTCTTTTTTTCTTGAGAAAGAAATAAAATAGTGTTTACATATATTTTTTACGGAAGTCGAAGAGACAGGAAGACACCCAGATTATTTCGATCCACACAAACATCGTCTACCCTTGTATTAATCTAATGATCTAATTAGTAATTTTGGCTTCACGCCTTTTTGAATCGTGAAGGGAGGGGGGGGGGGGGGGGGGTCGCGATTTCACACTTAACATGGACAGAGGGGGGGGGGGGTTGCATTACAGCGCAAAATGCTTATAAAGATGAAAATAGTATGTATAAGGTCAATAAACGGACAGGCTAGAAAATTTATTCTACCATTTATAGGAAAATTACCCCCCCCCCCCCTTCTCCCGGACGGCCGCAGGTGATTAATTTACCTCTGAGTCCTGCGTCCCTGGCGCAAAAAACGGAGCTTTTTTTGTATGAAAAGATAAATATGCATTGTGAAATGGGAGTTTAACTTCTAGATACATGTTATCTATAAAAAATCTTCTATAATTGTAAACTTTGCAGGACATTTTGAATTATCTATTGAAATTGTTTCACACCTAATTACCACCTTGAAGTTCGTAATTTCGTATATATATATATAATTGGTTTGTTTGGATAACGTTTTACTATACATCGCTTCACTTGCGCAAACAAAACAACCAAATAAACAATAAATTACTAAATAAGGCTATCAAGGCTATATTTGACTAATTGGGAGATTGACGTTTTTCAACATTTTAACATACGAACTAGCGAACATAAAACACCGCTAACTAGTAATCTCAAACGGAAGAATCTACAAAAAGAAACGGTCTCCAGTGCTTTGGACTTGAACAGTAAAGATTACAAAAAATATCGTAAAGCCTCGGCTCCAGTCGATGTATCTCTCAAAGTCGAAAGGCGGAGACTTTAAACCCATTTTTGCTTGACCGTACCGCTCCCGTCGACTGCCCATTGTTCTCTAATCCTTAGATAAACACAGCTGGACATTATTACTAGTTCTATCATTCAGTCACACGGTTCTCTTTTCGTATGTACAACGTAACGCTTTTAAAGGACATTTTTATGTCACCAATGATAACAATACATCAAAATAAAGGATGTAAATTTTAAAAGAATAAGTAAAATATAAAAGAATGGTTATAGTACTGTTACAGGTAACTAACAAGTTATTAATTGCCGCTGAGAACTGCGGCGATCGCCACCGCGTATCCCGGCGATCGTTGCGGTGAATTGCCAGGATCGGTGTCCGCGTTGAGTCAACTCCATTGTTAATCCATGACCGCGGGGATTTAATACCCTTGGTCAAAAAAGATTGCGGGGATGATTTGACAGGGTAAAAACACGCGATGCCGGTAGTGTACCTACAAGAGTTTTAGATTATTGTGTCATCAAAGAACAATTAAGACATTTGTTCGTACGCTATTAAATTTTTTCGTCTGCTAGATTTCAATGTCGTAATATACATGTCTTCATTCTTCGCTTAAATGAACTCGCATGCTATCAAGTTTAATCATCTTCCTCTTAGTGTATGAAATTGTATATATGGATTATTTTGTAGATCATCAGTATAATCATTGTTGCTCAAATTTCTTTATTTCAGTTACGATAAATCTTGCGATTTTTTTTTTGAGGGGGGGGGGGGGGGTTTGTATTGGTTTGTTTATTTATTTATTTTTTTTAGCTGTTGCTTCTCATAAGAATTTCAACATAACAAACAATGCAATTTTAATGAATGAAACATGCACATATCATTGTTTCTGCAATGATATTATCTAATTAACTGTTATCCCCCTTAATTAATTTTGATGTCACGGTCTATCAAACAACGGCGAATCAGTGAACCTGCGTTATCGGTACCTATAATTGTTTGTTTACCATGCGATTTCACTACTATTTGGTACGTTAATTGGTTTGTTTATACAAACATTAGGACTTCCACTAAACGAGTATAAAATACATGAAGAAAATGACTTGGGACTTAGAAATTACTTCGAGATAAGCGAAATTTCCAGATAACCGATTTCGAGTTATCCGAAGTGAAATTGGTTAGAATATGAAGGAAAAAAGATGGGACCGCCGCTCGACTTCGAGATAAACGGAATTTCTAGATAACCGAGTTTGAGATAACGAGTGTCAGCTGTATGTGAATTTCAAATGACAACAATCACGTGGAGTTAACGTAAAATTAATTTGCATAATGTGAAGTTGACATGATACAATTTTGCCTGTGAAACTCACAATGATTTCATGTGAATTTAGAGTGCAGCACAATGGCATGTGTACCATTCTTTTAAGATGATTGAAACATCACATATATACACACATGTACAAAACTAAGTGACTGTATTGATAATAAGACTCTATGAAATCCTGCATACATATAAAGTGCTACACATATTTTTACAGACCTGGATAATTTTCCCTCGTTGCATTGCCAGATCCAGTAGCTCGTCTTTTTCCTTCGTAAGTGTCTGGATTTTGGTCTGGGACTCATTGTCTGCGTTTTTTCGACTGTCAATTTGATTCTGTAACTTGTAATTGGCAGCTAAAAAATATCGTCATAAAAATCAATAAATTCATTTTAGGCAAGATATTTGAGGGTGATGATCTAAATGGAAACAAGTATTTTCTATTACACTAAGCTACAAGAGATCTGTACCCACTCTGGTAAAGGTCAACTGTAAAATTTAATTCAATTTTATAGTTGACCTTTAACAGGGTGGATACAAATCTTTTGTAGCATAGTGTAATAGAAAATACTTGTTTCCAGTTAGATTATCATCTTCAAATGTTTATCTAAGTATATAAGTTAATATTTGATTGGTTGAACAGGTCACAGCTGTATGTGAAAACATTTATGATTGGTGGAGCTGTAAAAAAGGATATGGAAGTTACTGCAGTAACTCCCTTCAACATGTTCAAGGTCAAGTTATTTTGAAAAATTTCAAGTTGAACTTTGACAGGATAAGCAAGTAGTAAAAGACTGCATTATGATTGGTCGAGTTCAAAAACTGAATGTGATTGTTAATGTACTCCTTTCTATCATGTCTATATTAACAAATTTTGAATATTTGATTTTAATCTTAATTCTGTTTCAGATTAACTATTAACTAAAATCCTAGAGATGACTAAGGTGTTTTGATCAGAAGTCTACGGTACCCGTACTGATAACAAAAAAATTAAAGCCTGTGTTTGTGAAACATGAATGCCCCCGGTGGCATCTTTGTTATTATGAACACTATTTTCTGTTAGGTACATGTATGTGAGGTCACTGGGTTAAAAGGTCAAAGGTCAAGGTCACGAGGTCAAAAATTTTGGTATCAATGAAAAGGTCTTATCAGAAGGAATACACATATGAAATATGAAAGCCCTATCACTTACCATTCAAAAGTTATGCCCAATGTTAAAGTTTTTGAAAAGTAGGTCAAAGGTCAAGGTCAAGGTCACGAGGTCAAAAATTTTGGTATCAATGGAGAGGTCTTGTCACAAGGAATGCACATGTGAAATATGAAAGCCCTATCACTTCCCATTCAAAAGTTATGCCCAATGTTAAAGTTTTTGAAAAGTAGGTCAAAGGTCAAGGTCAAGGTCACGAGGTCAAAAATTTTGGTATCAATGGAAAGGTCTTGTCACAAGGAATACACATGTGAAATATGAAAGCCCTATCACTTCCCATTCAAAAGTTATGACCAATGTTAAAGTTTTTGAAAAGTAGGTCAAAGGTCAAGGTCAAGGTCAGGAGGTCAAAAATTTTGGTATCAATGGAAAGGTCTTGTCACAAGGAATACACATGTGAAATATGAAAGCCCTATCACTTCCCATTCAAAAGTTATGTCCAATGTTAAAGTTTTTGAAAAGTAGGTCAAAGGTCAAAGTCAAGGTCACGAGGTCAAAAATTTTGGTATCAATGGAAAGGTCTTGTCACAAGGAATACACATGTGAAATATGAAAGCCCTATCACTTCCCATTCAAAAGTTATGCCCAATGTTAAAGTTTTTGAAAAGTAGGTCAAAGGTCAAGGTCAAGGTCAGGAGGTCAAAAATTTTGGTATCAATGGAAAGGTCTTGTCACAAGGAATACACATGTGAAATATGAAAGCCCTATCACTTCCCATTCAAAAGTTATGTCCAATGTTAAAGTTTTTCGGACAAACAGACAAACAGACAAACAGATAAACAGACAAACAGACGGACAGGCCAAAAACTATATGCCCCCGAATCTTTGATTCCGGGGGCATAAAAATTGATCTTTAATTGTGTAGTGCCCATATTTATCCATCGTAAACATTATTTTTTTTAACAATCCTCATAACTACTCATTATACCTTTCAACCTTTCCTCTGCTTCGTTGAGTTTACTTTGTAAGTTTTTCAGGTCAGCTTTGTGTTGATCTTGTAAAGCTTTCATCTCCTGTTTCAGCCCGTCTTCCCTACTTCTCAGTTCTTGAAGGCTTTGCCTGGAGTATGATATATGCACAAGTAATAATAATACAAATACATGTATAAGCTTTTTATATCTTGTGCAGTTAAGATTTTCTTTTTAACTTACATACAAAAAATATTGTATAATTAAAATATACATGTAATTGATGTAAGTGAGAGATTTTCTTCATATACTGCCAATTGTCAGCCACCTATACCATTCCCAAATTATGAGTATTCTATATACATCTATGATATCCGCCTCTGCTTTCCCTTTAACTTGAGAGAGATGGGAAGGGGCAGACTTCATTCAGGGTTGCTGGTGTCAAGCCCCTGTGATACAATCACCTTTGGTTGATCCAATAGTCATGTATGTAATCCTACCTGTGTTTTAATTCCATTGCACTAGTCTGTTCTTTCGCCGCTGATAATTTCTGCCACAAATCTGCAATCTGTCCGTCTTTCTCCAGCAGCGCACCAGAAAACAACTTTGAATTTTCCTCGCGTAATCTTGAATTTTCTAATCTCAGTTCCTGATTTGATCGTTTATATTCATCTTTAAATTTAATCATCTCTTCATGATTATGTGCGAGTTCGTCAAATCTTTGATTCAACATGTCATTTTTCCGCATTTCTGCATCCAGCATTTCCTTGGCATTGTCTCTGAATTCAATAAGCTCTTTATTTATCCTTTCTATCGTACTTGTTTTTGACGTCACTTCGTCTGCCCTTTTTTTCAGAATCATTATAAGTTGCGACTGCTCATCAATCCGAGACCTTAGCATGGCATTTTCTGTTTTGTCATCTTTGGATAAGTTCTTCAATTTCTCCAAAGAGTTTTGCATATCTGCCATATCCTGGAAGACAAGATACATCATTCAATATGGTTTTTGTGTTGAACAAATAGTTCAAGAATATAATTCATTCCTACTCAGCGTTTCCCACAATTTAGTTCTATAACATATAATCTCGCAGCGAGACGCGAGGTTACTTTAATGGCAATGAGGGATTTCGCCTAGCATAAAACATATTTATTTCGCCTGTATTTCAAACAAACATCATTTTCTTACCATTGTATTGTCAAATTAAATTATAATTCTTATTACTGTGATTAATTCGTTGATCAAATATGTTATTTGGTCGATGAAAGGTCAGGTCATGAGTACTCTACATGTGAAATATTTAAGACCCCTATCCCTTCATGTTCATGAGATATAGCCCAAGTTAATTTTTTGAAAGTAGGTCAAACTGCAAGGTCATTAGATCAAAGGGCAAGGACTGAAGGTCCAAAATAAAAGGTCTGGTAACGAGGAATGTGCACATAATAGCCCTACCCCATAGTTCTTGAAATATAGTCCAGGTTTAAGTTTTGTCCACGCAAATGACGCCGACACTCAGGCTATGATATAAATCTCCCCTCACATTCGTTCTGGCTTGCTTAAATGAAAAAACAATAACTGGGACAAAGTTCAGTGATGGGTATGTTCTTATTCTCTATAAATATTTACAGCTCCTGTCTATAAATTTAATTCACCCAAACCTGGACTATATTTCGAGAACTATGGGGTAGGGCTATTATGTGCACATTCCTCGTTCCAGACCTTTTATTTTGGACCTTCAGTCCTTTCCCTTTGATCTAATGACCTTGCAGTTTGACCTACTTTCAAATAAAGCCTACGCTCACGCAGCAAGATACGCCCGTTGGGATTTTTTTCACAATACCAAAATATCTAAGTCTCATAACTCCATAAGGACAAATCGGATGAACCTGAAAATCGAAAGGCGGCTTCCTCTTCAAAGTCTGATCACAATGCACAAATATCATGAAAATCTGTTGACGCATATTCAAGTTATTGCGTTCCATGCACCTATATTTTGCCCTAAGCTTAACATGTATGTGCATATAACCCCCCCCCCCCCCCCCCATTACACATAATTTCTTGATAACGTGACAAAAAATTTAAGAATCCGTTATATATGTGAAAGAACATCCTTTCTACTTGAAGTATGCAAAATTTCAAAACATTTTGAACAGAAATAGATTTTTAAAGAATTTTTAACTATTTTAGTATATTTTTACATTGTATCTAAAATATCTAAGTCCCATAACTCGGTAACGACAAATCGGATGAACCTGAAAATCGAAAGGCGGCTTCTTCTTCAAAGTCTGATCACAATGTAGAAATATCATGTAAATCCATTGACAAATATTCAAGTTATTGCGTTCCATGCACCTACATGTATATTTTGCCCTTGGCTTAACATGTTTGTGTATACAACCCCCCCCCCCTTCCCATTACAAATATCTCAGTTATGCGACCAAAAAATTAAAAACCCATTACATAAGTCAAAGAGCATCCTTTCTACCTTAAGCATACAAAATTTCAAAACATTTAAAATTTTTAAAATAATTTTTAACTATTTTAGTATATTTTCAATGTATTTTAAAATATCTAAGTCCCATAACTCTGTAACGACAAATCGAATGAACCTGAAAATCAAAAGGTGGCTTCCTCTCCACAATCCAAACATAATGTATGAATATCATGAAAATCTGTTGACACGTATTCAAGTTATTGCGTTCCACGCACCTATATTTTGCCGTTAGCTTAACATGTATGTGCATATAACCCACCCCCCTTCCCATTACAAATATCTCGCTTTTGCGACAAAATAATTAAAAACCCGTTATATATGTCAAAGAACATCCTTTCTACTTGAAGTATACAAAATTTCAAAACATTTCGATCAAAAATAGATTTTTAAATAATTTTTAACTATTTTAGTATATTTTCACTGTATTTTAAAAATCTAAGTCCCATAACTCTGTAACGACAAATCGGATGAACCTGAAAATCGAAAGGCGGCTTCCTCTCTACAAACCAATCATAATGTATAAATTTCGTGAAAATCCGTTGACGCATAATCAAGTTATTGCGTTCCATAGGCGGACGGACAGATGGACGGATGAACGGACGGATGGACTGACAGACTTCGCCATACCATAATAGGACCCGTCAAATGACGGGCGTATAAAAATTAACTTGGGCTATATCTCATGAATATGAAGTTTTTGGTAATTTTCTAAGCAATGATAGTTTCAGATGAGACATTATGGTTTGGAAAGGGTACCCTCCTAAAACTGTCAGTAGGAACTATACTTGAGGGAATTTTCCTTAATTTTTAAAAATCAGTCTTTGGTAAAGATGTTATCTCAGATTTTATCAACATAGAATTGAAAATCAATCAATAAAACACATCCAAATGCTCGATCGTTCCGTTACTGCTTTAGCAAAGTCGTGAAATTCATGAAATCTTGTGGTTAAAAGATCAATATAGGAGATGATGAAAGTCAAAAATGTTTAGATAATTATTCAATAAATATTTGAGACACATGCCAACCATTATTTGTTCCAAGTTTCATCAGGTCGGGGAAACGGCAAATCTAGCTATTAAAGCTAGATCTAGCTTTTAAAGCTCGTTCTAGCTTTAAAATGGACCAAATTGAGCAGTTTTATTTAGAATGTGTGAAAACGAAGACGTTGCGCACTTGCGCCTCGACGGATATCGTAATGTTTACGTACGAAAACGAACATTGGATCTTTAAATCGGAAACTCAGCGTTGCATTTACGAGTGCAGCTGCACATGTGCATTCAAGGAAAAGGTGAATATTCACTTGTTTACACCTTAAATGACTTACCTTTGTAGATTTAATGTCCTATTTATTTAAAAGAATGTTTTTGACTTGCAAATCTGCCATTTTTAATTTGCCGATCTAAGTGGATTCACTGTTTGCAAGAGAAAAGATCAACTAGCAGACGGATATGCATTATTCCGGTATAAAAGTAGGATGTTGGTCCCGTTTTTGCATTTTAATTAAATCTTTTAAAAATTGATTTTTTTCATTTTATTTTCATGTTTTGAACAATTACATGTAAGTTATGTATAACAAAAACAAAATAAGGATTTAAAATGGAAATTATCGAATCTTTAAAAGCATTTGTATCAGGTGAAATATGTCTTCAGCGATCCTACTTTTATACCGGAATAATGCATATCCGTCTGCTAGTTGATCTTTTCTCTTGCAAACAGTGAATCCACTTAGATCGGCAAATTAAAAATGGCGGATTTGCAAGTCAAAAACATTCTTTTAAATAAATAGGACATTAAATCTACAAAGGTAAGTCATTTAAGGTGTAAACAAGTGAATATTTACCTTTTCTATGAATGCACATGTGCAGCTGCACTCGCAAATGCAACGCTGAGTTTCCGATTTAAAGATCCAATGTTCGTTTTCGTACGTAAACATTACGATATCCGTCCAGGCGCAAGTGCGCAACGTCTTCGTTTTCACACATTCTAAATAAAACTGCTCAATTTGGTCCATTTTAAAGCTAGAACGAGCTTTAAAAGCTAGATCTAGCTTTAATAGCTAGATTTGCCGTTTCCCCGACCTGTTCATGTCTCAATTTAACCACGAAGAATCGTGAATAAACCTTCAAAATCATTCGGTTACTGCTTTGACACCAGTACAGCAGAAAGAAACAGATTCACCTCCTGTCTATAAACTTAATTTCACCCAATCACTTTGGGAAAGAATAGTAAAAATCGATTCGAATTTCCTCTGATATTTTTATACCTTGCTGCTGTCAGAGACGATCTGGCGGATATCCTTCGGATTTCTGGTGTTTGACATCTTCTTTGTGATTTGTTTTATCTGTCAACGCTTACATTTTATCATAAAAACTATTGAATAAGGTGGAAATTTGAAGAGTTTCGTCGCTGCCAAAGAAACATGACGCCGGAAGTTACTCAAAAAATAGTAGACAACTCGACATCAGTTCGTTTCAATCTAATTTGCTACTTACCCCAATTGCAGGTGATTGAAAAGGCAAAGCCATATCCTCAAAAATGTTTACTTATTGCTCTTTATTAAATTTTGTTTAGTAATTTATGATCCATCTTTCATTTTAGCTTTGAAAGGCGATTTGTTATGAACAAACTTTTCACAATTACTCATTCCAGACGAGGGAATTTCGTTTTCTATTTGTGGATATGACCTAAACATGCTTGAACTGGTCATCGAATTAAATCTTAATCTTAATGACCGTATATATAAGAAAATACATTATTACTTATGCGTGGATCAGACTTAATCGATTAAATTTTAAAAATGTTGCAGATTGAGAAAAAGAAAAAAATCCAAGATGCTTTCGAGTCAAATTTGTGTTTTTCGCAATTTTTCATTCGTCGTCGGACACACTATATTTCGCTGGTTTCGTGCACGCACAAATGTACGAGGTTTATCATGTAAAAACATAGGAGAGCAAGCGCGGATCTACAGGAGGTGTTTGGAAACCCCCCCCCCTTGGAATTTGCCAAAAATGCCGCTAATATTTCCCGTTTTTACCTATATATATTTTTTCAACACCGTGTGATTGACCCCCTGACGACTTGGAACCCCACCCCTGGAAAAATCCTTTTTGTATTCGTACCTGCTCCGCTGTGTGCACGAGAAAAAAAAACTTCTTTGTATGATACAAATGATTTCATTTTCAATGCTATTTTAGTATATTGTATTTACTTTTTAAAGTTCAACATCCAATTTTTCCAGTAATTTGATTAAAATGTAACAAGACACGTTTACAAAAATTAAAGGGTTCAACGACATTTTTTTTTAATCTCGAACTTTTGAAATTCTTGTTTTAGTATTATTAAAATAATTCTTATATTCGACCTACTTCGCATTTGCACACAATTACTTATTGTTTGTGCTTGTATATGGAAGAAATTTGATTCCATTTTGTTACGAATGGAATAATAAATTTAAAAGGAGCCAGCAGAGCACCTTGCACTATCACAAATTGATTTTAAAGAAGGCAGGTCGGAAAGGTATAGGAATGCGATAGAAGTCTACATTAAAAGACGTCAATACTTTTAGAAATATATTAAGGTAGTACGATAGTGTCACGAGGGCCTATGCATTATCTTAACAAAGTTCAAATAAAGTCACAATTCGATATATATACCTGTACAATTTACCTGTGGTAGAAACAGAACGGAACCCGATGTTTTATATTATCGATCTTTGATTGGTTTACGGAACACACTGAGAATGTGAATATAAAATTGAGAAAAACGTAAATACTAGTTTATATCAATAATGTTAGATATCAACATATAAATATCAATGAAAGGACATTTTTTTCTGATGCATTTTGAGGGAATCTGACCGCAATTTAGGATGCTGAAACCAAGAGCTCGGGGTTTAATATTGAGGTACGTTCTTATCAATGTTGCTTAGCAGGTTATATACACAATGTACATACATACTGAAATTGCAATGTTTCTGATCAATATTTTCTAAGACTACTGTATGTTTATATATGAAAAATAATAGGTTAATGATTTTAAATAGATTTTTTTCTATTATTCTTTATACTTTAAATGTGCTCTTTTATTGAATGGATCAAAAGAGATGTTTGCATTAGGAGGAAGGTGAGAGAGAAAAATACATATGAACCATATTTTACATTTTACACGATTTGTTTTTGTTCAGAAGAGCTTGAAATACACTACCGTTGTATGTATTCAATTTTTTTACTTCAACTAGATGGGTTCATTTTTATTTTTTTTTTTCATGATGATTCGATCCTAATTATGTTAATGAGAAACTAACTAAATTTTTGTCATTTGAATGGTCTTATTTTATTTATGTAGATTGAACGAGCTGCATGAACATTTTTCTATTCAGTCATTAATTTGATATATGAATTATGATTTTGTGCATAACGTTTCGTATCGTAATGCAAGTTTAAAAAATCTAAGCTTTCTTTTGCGGGGGGGGGGGGGGGGGGGGAACTGCATCCCCTCCTCTACATGTAGATAGATTGAAGATTGAACCCCCCCTTTCAAAATTATAAACTCCGCCTATGTATCAGAAGTACGAGATACGAGATACACATTTAGTTTGTTTGATCTGTTATCTCAATTCTCCACTTGAAACTCAATTTCATTGGTCAATTCAAAGTAAAAGTTTTAATCGACGTCGTTTGATACATGCATGTACAAGTTCTGACCATTTTAATGATATCAATCACTTTAAAAAGGTGAAGGTATATATCAAACCAGTTCGTCCGCACGTCTGTCGTCTGTCTCTCTTGACTTTTGATTGGTACCATGTTTCACATATGGCCTTTAAAACTATATGACACGTTGCATGTGAATATGAAAGGTCCATATTAAGGTAATAGAAAAGAATTCGACGGAAATTAATGCATTACATTCATAGTACAGATGTACCAATAATAAACTGCACCCTGGCGCAATATTTAAAAGTTCCTACTTTACGAACCTTCTTAATTTAAGGTATATAAAAAGATGATACTTTAATACAATGAAATTCAATTCAACAACTATTGTTCAGCATATTTACATTTTTTTTTTGATATCACACGAAGGCAAACTCGAGTTTTGAGTAGACAATAGAAATAAAGATAAGAAATGATGAAAGGATTTTAACAAATATTTGTAATGTACGTTATATCCCGGAGAAAATGGTATATGAACAACGTGCGTCACAATAAAATGGAATTTATAGAGTAGAAATGATACTTACCGTGCTGTTTATAAATGTATAATGTAGCTTTTTATACAAGAATAAAGGCATTTGTACGCCAAATATGTTTCTAGTTTCAATATGGCGTAACGAGTGTGAATGGTTCGTTTGTTTTACTTGTATCAAACAAAATCACTTTGGCTCCATGATCAATTTACGTCATAGCTAGTTCATTCTGGCTTGTATATGTTCATATATATATTTCTCGACTTTGAGACTGAATAACTGTTAGATACTTCTTTGATGTTTATCTTATTGGTGCGAACATTGTGTAATTTGGTAAAGAAGAATATTATCTTTTATTAATGATGTACTTTTTAGTTCGACTGCAATAGCTTTTGCAATACCCCCGGCTTCGGCGTCGTCCGGTCTAGATGATGACCTTTCCTGTATTCATATTCTGTTGGTACTTTGGTTAATATTACCAGATTGCGATGTAGCCCCTAGTGTTGGTTATTTTTTAAAACATTATTTCAAATGCCCTAAAATTGTAAATACGTCATTTCCTATTTCCTATTCGAGACGAAATTTAGATACCATAGTGTGAAGATATGGGGTAGATATGGAATTTTCATCTGGTTTTTTTTTTTCCTTTTTGGAGACATTTCCATCTAATGAGTTCGCATCGCGAACGGTCGTGGTGCGCTCTCTGTAACCCCATCAGGCTTCGTTGCGCCACCTAAGAGCTATAATCGCTGTGTAATAGATCGTTGGGTTTCTGTCGATGGTCTGACGTGAACTTTCAAAATTTCAGATTTTCTTGAAGCGTCAATAATATGATATTTTTCTTGTGACAAAGGAAAATTAATATTGCTTTCCCGCTCAGCCCTAAGTCCTTTTTTTTTCAAAGGAATTGTCATACGAGGCTTAAGTAAGTATCCATTTATCCTGGACGTAAAGTTAAGAGGAGATAGGAAGGATTTGCTATTAGAAGAACGTTCTAGTCGCCTTAAATCCTAGGTTTAGGTTTCAATTCATTACTTATTTCCCATGATACACTTTGAAAATAAATAGAAGCATTCATTCTACCATAAACAATTTATTGAGTTAAAGATTAAATTTTGCTTTACGTATCTAAGTGCAAAGATCCATATCTTTCTCGAAAAAGGTATCAGTATCCTGGAAAATAAAACTTGACAATGATTAGTCAAACCCTCTCGTTAGCATTTTGACACTGTTTCCGGCAAAGAATCTGTGCAACCTCGGCCAGTTTTATTTTCAACCACATGTGTAGAAAACAGATGTTCTTTAAAATATCGTCCATCCTTAAGTACTTGTATATAAGACTTAGTCTTCAAAACCTTTGGGATAGTGCGCACGTAATCCGGATAACCCCGCAATTTGCTACTTGCGTGGCCGTCCTAAGTCGGCATATATTGCCCATTGGTATCGTTGGTTTATGTGTAGCATTTGTGTTTCATGTTTCTATGTTGCATGTCTGTTTTCCGTCTCTTGCTGTGCTTTTCTACCCTGTGCTTTCGCATCATGTGATTTGGTGCTTTGCTGTGGGTACTGCAAGCGGGTCTGGTTGTAGATCCCCTCCTTGCTTTACTAGGTATATTTCTTCATATATCAGCAATAAAGTAAGCGTGTACTTTTTGTGAGATGAAAAAAGTTAACTTTACGAGAAAAAACATTCAGTTTAGTTAGGGATACAGCATACCTTTGTTTTACTCAAAATGAGAAGCACTGAAAGTCTGGCGTCTATATATTATTATATTGAGAATAATGCTTTTTGGTTTTTCCTCTGTGTTACATAAATATTATGCCGTCTGACTTTTTTGTGATTTACCTACATTATAATGTTTTTAAAAGATTGAAATTTAACGCGTTTCTTTCACAATACATTTATATTACAATAGAGAGCTTTGATGAAAGGGTAAGAATTCATAACTTGTTGAGCTTTTGGCACGATTCGCCTCTCTCAGAATGGAACACTCAAAAACCTTTCAACCTGCGACACTTAATTTCATATCAATATAAATCCCTTCAGACATTTCACAGGGAATGATTGGTGATCTACAGACGTCTGAAATGACTCATTCTAATTGAGATTTTTACATTAGCCCGAGGACGCTCGAAAACTTGCTAAAGCTCTGTTCATTCGCCACACTTATATTGAGTATTTTGTATAACGTCATTTTGTCCTGTAAGACAGCTAGATTGTCTTTTGGAAATAAAAAAATTGAATTGAACTGTCATGGAGTCTTGCGATCACAGTGGTCAAAATACAATACTCTACAAATTAGCGACATAGGGCAATGGTAAAACTTCTAGAGTTGTTTAAAATTCGTTTTTTCGTTTCGTAAGATCTCGACTGTTGAACTTGAGCGTCATACGTTTCGTTCATTAAGAAAGTAAGGTCATGCTCACAGGACGGTGACGAGCAAAAGTTATTTTCGGTTTGAGAAATCAACATGAAAATTACGTTGTCACCAAAGTGATCGTTATATAAAGTTTACTACCTCGTAATTCTCCTTTAGGATTGCTCTGAATTAGTTCGCCTTATGTGGAATATGATGATTTATTCTAATATTAAATCATATTCATAATATAATACATGTTCGCAACCGTTCCAATGGAAATTCTGATGATTTTATCTTGCCTTTTCGACTTTGAGACTGAACAACTGATAGGTGCTTCTTTTATGTTTATTTTTTTTTGCGTTTTTGCCCACACAGTACTTCTATAGATTGATGATTTATTTTGATCAATTTAATTTTAATACATATCAAGTAATTTGATAATTATGATGAATCAATATTTTCAGTCACATACTTCAAAACGCATGATGAAAGATGAACATATTATTTTTGAAATTCTGTTAAAAAAGAATGTATCCCGCCTGGAGTGAAACTTCCGTTATGGATCTATCACGATTTTTCCTCGTTTTACTCCTTTTTTGACAGATTTTATATTTGCATTAACAATGAAATGTCATGTTTTTTAATGAATTCGTGTTTCTTGAAATTTCTAAAACGTGGGTCCTGAAGCATCATATCCCACCCACGCTGCTACGTCTTTTGGTACATTTTTGGACATAATAATTTTCATACATTTTGGCCATATTACATTGTTTAGACTGAGGATCACTGACGAGGGTTTAGTACCCGAAACGTGCATGTCTGGTCCATGCTGTAAATTTATCAGGTTTAAAATGATGCTATTGAATTTAAAGACGTTTAACATTTGAACTACTTGGTGAGTGTCACTGCTGGTCGACCAAAAGTCCCCGAGGGCACATGTAGCCAAGTTCGATCAACTTCGGTTGATCGTCTGTCTCTTCAACGCATTTGAAATTTTCTGTAATAAAATTTCTTGAAATTTCTAAATTGTGGGTCCTGAAGCATCATATCCCACCCACGCTGCTACGTCTTTTGGTACATTTTTGGACATAATAATTTTCATACATTTTGGCCATATTACATTGTTTAGACTGAGGATCACTGACGAGGGTTTAGTAACCGAAACGTGCATGCCTGGTCCATGCTGTAAATTTATCAGGTTTTAAATGATGCTATTGAATTTAAAGACGTTTAACATTAGTAAAAACGTTGTATTGGTTCATTGTGTATGTAATCGCCTTTTCAATATGTACGTCGAAACAAATCTTTCAATAAAAAATATAATGATTTCCAAAATGGTTGTCTTGCAGCTTTTTAAGCTAAACAAAATGAATCAAGATATTTCTTGTCGTAAAATAATTGCCAATATCCGTATCAAATATGTGCATGTCTGGTCCATGCTGTAAATTTATCAGGTTTTAAATGATGCTATTGAATTTAAAGACGTTTAACATTTGAACTACTTGGTGAGTGTCACTGCTGCTGGACCAAGAGTCCCCGAGGGCACATGTAGCCAAGTTCGTTCAACTTTGGTTGATCGTCTGTCTTTTCAACGCATTTGAAATTTTCTGTTACAAATTTCTTGAAATTTCTAAAACGTGGGTCCTGTAGCATCATATCCCATCCATTCTGCTACGTCTTTTGGTACCTTATTTGGAAATAGGTAATAATTTTCATACTTTTCGGTCATATTACATTGTTTAGACTGAGGATCACTGACGAGGGTTTAGTACCCGAAACGTGCATGTCTGGTCCATGCTGTAAATTTATCAGGTTTTAAATGATGCTATTGAATTTAAAGACGTTTAACATTTGAACTACTTGGTGAGTGTCACTGCTGGTGGACCAAGAGTCCCCGAAGGCACATGTAGCCAAGTTCGATCAACTTTGGTTGATCGTCTGTCTTTTCAACGCATTTGAAATTTTCTGTTACAAAATTTCTTGAAATTTCTAAAACGTGGGTCCTGTAGCATCATATTCCACCCATTCTGCTACGTCTTTTTGTACGTTTTTGGAAATAATAATTTTCATACCTTTTTTGTGCAAAAAATCAACATTTTGACCCCAAAACATAGAGATTTACTCGAGGTTCGAATGTTTAATTCTCTCATTTTTAAGGAGTATAATGAATAGTATATATTCTGATGGTCGAATCTCATGCGAAAATGACAATTTTTTCCTATTTTCGGCGATTTTTCATTGAAAAATATGCATTTTCCCCAGAAATACCCTTTCAGCAATGAAAGTTTCAAGGAGTATTATTTTTTCTGAAAAAATGCAACGAAGTGAGCTTATACCATTTATCTTCCATGTCGGTTTCAAATATTACATGATATTTGAAATAGAGTTATCTCCCTGTAGTCCCAACCATAACCTTAAGGGGTCATAAATTTGTTGTTAAGATATAGTTCAATCAACACCTGAGGCTATTTAAATAAATTGTAGGTGGGAAAAGTTTTAGGGTTGTGCGAACGTAATCCGGATAACCACACCCTCTGCTACTTGCGTGGCAGATAGCCGTCCTAAGTCGGCACCGGTTGCCCATTTGTCTCGATGATTTGTGTGTGGTCTTTTGTTTTTTATGTTTCTATGGTGTGAGTTGGTGTTCCTCGTCCCTTTTGGGTCTCTACCTGTAAGTGTCTGCTCTGTGTTTTTGCTTTGTGTGTTTTTGGGTTTTGCGGTGGGTGCTGCAACCGAGTGTTGTTGGAGATCCCCTCCTTTCCATTGTGAAAATTCTAAAACAAAAACAAAAATCGATTTTTTACATTATGATGTGGAAGTGTTATAACTCTATACCTTCTTGAAGAACGTTTCACGCCAATTTATTATGCACCAGACACGTGTTTCTGATATTAAATCCTCATCAGTGTTGCTTCCAGCCGAAGGGATCTTAAGACACAGCAAAAATTCATTTCAGTAGCGCCCTTTGGTTATATTTCTTGAAATAAGATTTGTGTATTTAGGCCAAGGTTTTGTTTTTTCTGTTTCTGTTTCCAGCAAGGGAAAAAACAAGTAAAAAAAAACCCAAATATCACCTGAGCCGGAATTTCACAGATATTTGCGCTTTACTCTTTTACATCCATGATAATTTAACTAAGGATTATAGCACTTAGAATTAAACTTTGAGTTACTGTTCACTATGCCCAATCACTATTTCAAGAATTATTTGAATATCCAAGCAGCAATTGAAATATATTTTAATAATATGAATTAGTACGATATGAGAGAGATTGACTGATATCAAGGGTGTCATTCCTTTTTGTCCCATCCCAACTTGTCTGATCAATTTGTATATTTAAGCATCTAATTGTCTGATAATGACACAAGATGGAAAGAATAAAACTTCCTCACATTTTCAATTTGACTGTACACATTTTACATTGAAAATGTGAGGAAGTTTTAATCTTTCCATCTTGTGTTTAACAATTAAAGCGCTCAAAAGTCGTCACTAGGAAAAAAAAATTCACGATCGAACACGGTTTTTGAATTCCGAATTTGGAAAAAAAAAACATTTTGTTTGTTTTTGGAAAAAGTGGTACAAAAACCTACCAGCACGGGGACGCAAAACAGAAAAAAAAAAAAACAAAACCTTGGCCTTACTTTGTAGAGAGTGTGTGGCTCCAAATTTCCTGTAGGGACGATTCAGCAGCATATTCAAATAAAATCTATGTTCAAAATAGCATTGGAGGGATGGTGCTTAGATGTTAACCTTCTTTAATTTCAATAATATTTTTGAATGAAAATGACAAGTTTCCGAAATAGCCAAATAATATTTATGATGTCAAATTGGTAAAGTGCAAAACAAAGCTTCTTTCATGCGACAAAGCTGGAAAGAATAACATGTAATTAATACACTTAAAACATCCATGTCACGGGAAACGAGTTTAACTGCTCCACACTGCAACAGGAAATAATGAAGTGTTCCAACTCTATACCTTCATGAAGAAAATTCAAAACCAATTTTTCCTGCAATTTACATGTAACCTTTTTTTAAGGTGCGGTATCCCTTAAATTGAATGACATTAGATATAATGAAATTTAATTCTAAAACGCTACGTTTTTATATCATATGAGCACATATGTATACTTGAGTTTTGAATAGACAATAGCAATAAAGATAAGAATAAATGAAAGGATTTTAACAATATTTGTAATGTTCATTATCTCCCGGAGAAAATGGTACAATGTATAAGAACAACGAGCGTCACAATAAATTGGAATTTATGGAGTAGAAATGCCATTTACTGTGATGTTTCATGTCTAGTCCTTGCTGTAAATTAATCTGTTTTTTTTTTAATGATGCTATGGATTGAAAGACGTGAAGCATTTGTATAATGTAGCCTTTTGAACAAAAATAAAGGAATTTGTGCTTTAAATGTTCCTAGTCTCAATATGACGTAAATCTGTGAATGGTTTGTTTGTTTTTCGAGTATCAAACAAAATTACTTAATTTTGAAAGTGTCCATTCTGCCTCGATGATTAATTTACGTCGTAGCTAGACTAGTCCATTCTACGTATACATTTCTTATTTCCCCGGACACAGGTCTCACTTCGGAATTTTATTTATTCCGAGGTTCGCAACCGTTCTTATGGAAAATCTAATAATTTTGCCTTGCCTTCTTGACTTTAAGACTGAATAACTGATCGGTACTTCTTTAATGTTTATTATTTGTGTGAAACATTGTGTGTATATATGAGTAAAAGTAAGAAAAAAAATTCAGCGGAAGTGACGTTTGACAAAATTTGAAATGGTAATGATGTGGCGATATTATTACCAATGATCTTCAATTCACCAATGTCAGAATAATATAAATGTAACAAAACTAAAGGGAGAAAAAAAAGATAAATCCAATTATACAAATAAGACGTCATTTTCGGAAGTCCACAATTAACCCCCTCTCCTCTATTCCACGTAAGAGCTATATATATGTTACAGGGAATAAGTGTAATCAGAGATTTCATGTAATTCCTGAAAGGTTCAGTGATTACGTGTAATCCCTGGTCATTTTAGGGATTACACGAAATCCCCAAAATTTTAGGGATTACATGTAATTCCTAAAATATTTTAGCATTTTTACACTTATTTCCTGACGGCCAAAAATCATATAAAAATTGTGAAATTGCAATATGATAGATATTTTACATAGAGAATAAGTGTCTTAATTTGTGTTTTGTTACGGGTATACAACACACAGCAAGTGCATTTATCGTACATGTAATGCGCGTTAGCGCATTTCATGCGATAAATGCACTTGCTGTGTGTTGTATACCCGTAACAAAACACAAATTATGACATTTATTCTATATATATGCACTATAGTTGTCTATTTCATTCTTGTTTTCTGAAACTGCCTTTTCTAGGTAAAAGGGTGACGTTAAAATTCATCAAACCGCGGGTTCAGTTTGCAGGTTAGAACAGCCGTCGCGGCATGTTTCTTTAGATCTTATGCTTTGTGACGTCACGAGTGTTAATACACGAATTGCAGCACGTTCCTTTCAATAGTAACATCTCAGGGAATTACAATGGTTGTGCATATATATGTTCATAATATAAAATCCTACTACTGAAAGAGAAAAAAATGATAACGTATATAATCAGATATGCTTTTAAGGCTGTTTATGTTAATCTAAGGTTGATAAAAAAATGATATGTTAGAAAAACTCTTAAGCGGACAATTCGGTTGCGCAGATAGATTTTGACCCACTGATCAATATGACTGTAATACATGTACTCGGTAAAATTGTATGTATGGAATCTTGATTAATTGGACAATGTAACTCAATACAGCCATTGTACCAAAGTACCATGGTGATCGCTTCATCCCAAAATATTTTCTTTGCATCTATTCTATTTCAATGAAACTTGTTGCAATCAAAATATCTTAGTATTTAGATGAACATGAAGGAAGGGGATTTCCAATTTTTTTTTTACCGGTAAATGGGAATAATTCACATAGTTTTTTATGGACCTTCATACTCAGTCTGGTCTCCTATGCTATTTTCAACATATATTTTAATTGGATATGCTACTGAATCGACCCTACAGAATATTTGGAGCCGTGCACTCTCTGTAAAGTAAATTCAAAACATTAAAGAGGGCGCTACTGAAATAAATTTTGGTGGTTCCGCAATCATCCGTTGCCTCGCCAAATAAAGTTATTTTGAATATGATGTTATCTTAAACTTATTTAGACATCACAAAATAAATAGTTGAAAATTAGACCATTTATCATTTCTTATTAATATATATTTTTTTTGGCCCATTATCAAAATACGTTATACTATTTTTTCCGATTGAAACATTCGATGTATATTTTAGATTACTTTGACCATCAATTTTGTTCGATAAGTTCTTTTTCTTTGCGCCCATGTGTCTGTTTTATGTACATTTTGCATAGATAATGATAATCATGATAAATGAACTTCAAAATTTGGGGAATATTTTGATAAAAATTACCTATTCTAGTTTGAATATTTTCACTAATTCTGGGTTCTGGACAGAGAGGATATTCAGCATCAACTGAGCCAAAAATAATAGATTTTAAAACTGAAAATAAGGAGAAATTAAGGTTAGGAAATAAGTGTAAAAATGCATGAAAAATTCAGGAATTACATGAAATACCTGGCCAATTTCAGGAATTACATGAAATAACTAATCGAAACAGGGATTACACGAAATCCCTAAATTTCAGGAATTACATGAAATCCCTGATTACACTTATTCCCTGTAACATATATAATGATCGCACTGTAATTGAATGTGGGTTTGACATGAATTGTCAAAATTCCCATTTTCTAGAAAAGTCAATATGACACATTATGGGGTTTTATTTTGTGATAAAGAAAAAAATACTTGCATTCCCTCTCAGCCTTCAGAACTTTTCTTTTTCAAAGGAAATATCATACTAGACTTTAATATATCAGGCGTCCATTTATATTTCTCTATATATCAATGGGGAGATTGGAGGGATTTACTACTTAAACAACGTCCTAGGCATCCTTAAACCGGATGCTTAGTTTTTAAATTCATTATCTCATTTCCCATGATACACTTCGATATATTGAAAAATTCATTCTGCCATATACAATGCATTGATTTAAAGATTTAATTTTGCTTTACGTGCTTTTATGCAAAAATCCATTACAGTATCCTGGAAGAGATGATAATTATTATTCGGACCCTCTCGTTAGCGCCTTTTTGACAATGTTTCCGGCAAAGAATCAATGCAACCGCGGCCAGTTTTGCATATATATTAAACCATTTTTTCTTAAATCAGCATTAAAGTGTGCGTGCACTACTTTCTGGTGAGTATTGCAATAAAGAGGATTCGATTTGGTTAGCAATAAAATATACCTTTGTTACTCGTACATATCAGAAACACTTAAAGTCTGCCGTCTTCCTTTTAAACAGTATTAAAGGATAACAATTTCGTTCTATTTCTCCTCTGTATTACATACATGTAAAGATTTTTTGATTGACCTATGTATAATGTCTAGGGTGGGAACCTATCGCTATTCTATCACAATTATAGTAAAGTGTGATGAAAGGGTAAGAATTCATAACTTGCAATGCTTTTGACACGATTAACTTCTCAAAGATTTAAAATCCCCTATATTGAAAACCCAAAACCTTTCAATCGGCGACACTTAATTTCATATCAATATCAAGCCCCTCTGACATTTTACAGGAAATTAATGATTGTTGGTCTAAAACGTCTGATATGACTCATCTACATTTGTATTTGAGACATTGTATATGAGCGCGAGTTCATATGTTCGAAACTAGTGCACTGTGCTCGACATGGATTCTTGCGATCACACGAGGTCAGAATAAAACACTTTACGATATAGCTAGAGAGGACGATGGTTAATCTTCTAGAGTTGTTTCTTACTTGTTTATTTCGTTCGTTAGATCCTCGACTGTTCGTTATTGAGCCTGTATCATGAGGCTGTTTGTTGATGTAGTTGCTCTGCGCGGATGTTTGTTGTGTTATGTTTTGTTTCATTCTTGCGAGCGGCCTTTCCGATTTGCCGCCTTTTGCCTATTTGGGAATTACCGGATTTGACAAATTTCTGTTTGACGATCGCGGCGGATGTTGTTTGCAGCAAAGGGGGGGGGGGAGCGCTCGCTCCTCCTAGACACCGCGTTCGCTCCTCCCGAGTCCCTAGGGTTTGCCTCTATTATGGGTTCGCGATTGCCTTGTTGGTGGAGAATTACACATTAATATGTCGACATATTCCCCTGGATCTCTGACTCCTATTGACAAATATGGATAATGACCATATCCCTGTACACAGCACAAAATCGATAATTCAGAAAATTCGAAACCGAAGGCATACAAAACCAGGACAAAACAGGAACCAAAGCAAACAAACAAAATCCTCCACCACATGAAAAGAAGCGAGCTCCCGACATGGGAGTGAGACCAGGTGCCCAGGAAGAGTAAGCATCTCCTGAGAGTAAGTATCTCCTGCTTATTACCCAGGAAGAATAAGCATCTCCTGCTTATTACCCAGGAAGAATAAGCATCTCCTGCTTATTACCCAGGAAGAATAAGCATCTCCTGCTTATTACCCAGGAAGAATAAGCATCTCCTGCTTATTACCCAGGAAGAATAAGCATCTCCTGCTTATTACCCAGGAAGAATAAGCATCTCCTGCTTATTACCCAGGAAGAGTAAACATCTTCTGCTTACAAACTACAATTTGTACTTCTTCTTTGGTATACTTCATCATGTGGTTATATGACTTACCAGAAACATTGCATATGGGATCATAAATTATATGTTTCGAACTCTTAGGAAATTTAAGTAAGGTCATACAAAATGTAATCACAGGACGGTGACAAGCAAACGGTTATTGTCGGTTTGAGAAATCAGCATGAAAATTACGTTGTCATTTAAGTGCTTGTAATATAAAGTTTACTACCTCGTAAATTTTCTTTGAGGTTCCTCTGAATTACTTCGTCTTATGTGGAACATGATATGATTTAATACTTATATTAAGTCATACTCAGGAAATATTATTCATGCCTTGTAACCTACATCACACCTCCGTATTATTTCTATAGATTTATGATTTGTTTTGATAAATCTAATTTTCTTACAAAACAAGTAAATGGATATGATGATTTAATATTTTCAATCACTTACTTCAAAAAACATGGATAAAGAAGTAATAGATAAAATTCATATTTTTGAAATTCTGTTAAAATCGCCTCCTGGAGTGAAACTTTCGTCGAGATCTATCGCGAGTTTTCTATGTTTTCCTTCTTCTTGATAGAATCAAGAATGGCTTTTTAAAAATCATAAAATGTCATATCATTTGAATGTATTGGTGTTGTATTTAACTGTCGAAACAAATCATACAACCGAAAAGATAAATGATTACTAAAACGAGTAGCTTAGTTCTTTAAAATCTATATAAAATGAATCAAGATATTTCATGTCATCAAACAATTGCAAATAATCAGCAATCAGTGGATTAAAGTGAAACACAAAACCTGA
The DNA here is from genome assembly GCA_033119305.1 of Pinctada imbricata. Taxonomy (NCBI): domain Eukaryota; kingdom Metazoa; phylum Mollusca; class Bivalvia; order Pterioida; family Pteriidae; genus Pinctada; species Pinctada imbricata. Next base: position 34,858,925 of record VSWD01000005.1, on the reverse strand, counting down.
AATCTGATTTCAAAACTCACAATCAAAAGGCTTAAAAATTCTGGGATAAAAAATATATGAGAGATTTCCCCCACGCGAAATGAAAACAGGACAAACAGACGGAGACAATAACACAGCTTTATAGAAACACGAAGTACAACCAAATCTAACGAGCAACCTCTAGAGTCCAGTACAAGTTCAGCAAAAAAAAAAAAATTAAAGAAGTTTTATCAGAATGAGTTAAAGAAGATCCTGATGATAATCTCAACAGCACTCACAATAGAACATCAAATTGAGCATCGGCGGACCCCTAGCAAGCCAGACGTGGGACCAGGTTTCCGGAGGGGTGAGCATCCCCTGTTGGCTAGCCAAACCCGCCGTCGATGTTCACGCACGAAAATGAAAACAATATCTAAAATACATGCACTGTCTGAGTGTATTTCTATATAGAAAGTGCTATGGCGACAATGTCAGAGAAAAATATTCAAAACACTTACTGTCGAAAAACGGAAGAAATTGAATATCGACCAAAGTTTGCAGAATAGAGTGTTCACGCGTCCGAAACAAAATTAACGAACGTATAGAGCATCGACATCAAGGCGCAGTCTAAGTTTTACAGAATGCAAATTCATGAGCATAAAAATGAAAGATTTTCTCTTGGAGAGAGAGAGAGATAGAGAGAGGTTCTCCCGGAAAGCTGAAAATGCAAGATAAAGCAAGATGCTTTTTGGCAGTGATCAATATTGAACAAACTTTTGTTTTCGTCTTGCATATTTCTTTTAACTTGAGCAATAAAGTGTGCGTGTACTTTTTGTGAATAAAATAGAACATTCAATATAGGTTAACAGTACAGTTTACTCTCTGTATACAAGAACTGAGTAGCACTAAAAGTCTGGCGTCTTCTTTTTAAAAGGAGAACAATTTCATTTTATATTTCCTCGGTGTGACATGATAAAGATTTCGTCGTCGGACTTTTTTTGTGATTGACCTTTATGTAATATCTAAGGTGGGAACCTATCACTCTTCAAAACAGCTATTCACTTTGATGAAGGGGTGTGGATTCATAACTTGTCATGCCTTTGTCACGATTCGCTTCTCAAAGATTTGAAACCCCCATTTCGAACACCCAAGTCTTTCAACCTGCGACATTTAATTTCATATCAAAATCCCCTATTATATTTAGCAGGGAATGATCTGCAAATATCTTATATGACTCATTCTGCAAAAGATATTTAGCAAGCAAATGAACATATTCAAAACCTTGTGACAAGCAGTCTTTAGCAGGTTCATGGAAACTCTCTTTCGTCTCAATATATTCGGCTGTGTTGCCGTTGTTTTCGTGTGGTGTCTGTTGTAAGTTGTTCGATTGTTTGAGTGTATGTCGTTGTTTTATTTTGGTGAATGTTGTAAGTTGTTTTATTGTGCGAGTGTATGTCGCTGTTTTTGTGTGTGTTTGTAAGTTGTTTTATTGTGCGAGTGTATGTCGCTGTTTTTGTATGGTGTGTAATGCAAGTTTTTTTTATTGTATGTCGTTGTTTTATTTTGGTGTATGTTGTTAGTTGTTTTATTGTGCGAGTGAATGTCGATGTTTTTGGTTGGTGTGTGTTTTAAGTTGTTTTATTGTGCGAGTGTATGCCGTTGTTTTGTATGGGGTGTGTTGTGAGTTGTTTTATTGTGCGAGTGTATGTCGCTGTTTTCGTTTGGTTTCTGTTGTAAGTTGTTTGATTGTGCGAATGTATGTCGCTGTAATAACTAAAACACTGTCTTGTTCAGGCGCATAGCCAGGCGTTTGCAAGTACACAGGTGCTCGTTGTCTGTTGAAATCATATATATATATCGAATGCATGTAAACGTATGGCATAATGATTATGAACAAAAAGGCGTACTAAGGGTCATTTCTAAGACAGAAATATAATTAGCTTTCGGGGCTGTGTCGTCTGAATTCCAACCAGGGTTTTGGAGTCTGAAGGCGGTTACTCCCAAACCTCCTGTCTGAAAGTACACCCACTTGAAAAGTATTCTGGCTACGCGCTTGTTGTATATTATTAGTTACACGGTTAGTTAGTGACCTGATACGGAAAAATACATGGTGTGAAAAGAAAACCCGTATCGGGCGAGGCGAAAGCAATTCACGACGTCATTATAAACTACTCGCCCGATACGGATTTACAAGCATACGGCTTTTTTCACGGCGTCATGTGACCATGATCTGACCAATCAGATTCAAACATTTTTGTCTGAGGCGTGATAAAGTCATGTTTGTAGGTCCAATATATATATATATATATACATTGTACATACTACACCCATGTCCCCAGATATAAGTGAACGGGTCCTATAATAGCTTCACCATCTGCTATGTCAAAAGTAGGCTCCTGTTACACATTAGTTTCCTCTCTTCTCTTGTATGTTGGTGAGAGTATTCTTGTCTACATCACATTGTCTCTGTTTGTCTATATTATTGTTGTGTGTGGTGTCCGTTATCGGAGCCATCCTTCCTATTATGTAGTCGAAGTTTAAAAAAAAAAACTCATTTCCAATATCATAAGAACTTTGGGATCGTGCGAATCTAATTTGTTAATGAAGTGAACTTTAAGTTTTAAATAGGACAAACGTGTAGCTGTACCCACAGAACGGTGACGGGCAAAAGGTTGATGTCGTTAGTGAAATGAGTTTATCGTTAATTTAATGATAATGTAAAGTTTATCACCTCATTACTCATTCTATAGCTTAAGATAAACATCAAAGAAGTACCTAACAGTTATTCAGTCTCAAAGTCGAGAGGGCAAGGCCAAATCGTGAGAAATATCATCGGAACGGTTGCGAACCCCGGAATGAATAACATTCCGAGGTGATACCAGGTGACTGGGGAGAGTCAGCGTCTCCTGATTGCATGCAACACCCGTCGCAACGGCTCCATGGAAACCTGTCAAAGACTAAGTTCCAAATCGACAATTGCTTTATATGGGACGTATCTTCCAAGGAAGTCTTATTCAGAGTATTAATATTTATACTTTTCTATCCAACCCGCTCGGTCATAGATTATTGATTTTATTAAAATTTTAATGCCTTTAATATTACATACAATACAAATCTACATCTAGTAAATGAAAAATGATAATTCATATTTCAAATTACTCACTTCAAAAGACATTGTGATAGATCGATTTCTTATCTTATCGATATTTTATTTATCTTTGAAATTAAAAAAAAAAAATCGTAAGTATCACCTCCCGGAGAGAAACTTCTCCATTATAATTTTATCATGAGTTTTCTTATTTTTATGCCCCTGGAATCACAGATTCGGGGGCATATTGTCTTTGACCTGTCCGTCTGTTTGTTTATCTGTTTGTCTTTCTGTCTGTTTGTCCGAAAAACTTTAACATTGGGCATATCTTTTGAATGGAAGATGATAGAGCTTTCATATTTCAAATGTGTATTCCTTGTGACAAGACCTTTCCATTGATACCAAAGTTTTTGACCTCGTAACCTTGACCTTTGACCCACTTTTCAAAAAACTTTAACGTTGGGCATAACGTTTGAATAGTAAGTGATATAGTAGGGCTTTGATATTTCACATGTGTATTCCTTGTCACAAGCTTTTCCCATTAATACTAAAATATTTTAACCTAGTGACCCTGACCTTGACCTTTCACATACTTGACAGAAAATCGTGTTTATACTAACAAAGATACCACCGGGGGCATTCGTATTTCACAAACACAGGCTTTATTCTTCCTTTTTTTTGTAGATTAAGTTTGATCATAGTCACGAAATAATTGAGTGTATTTGTGTTGTATATATATGTATAAAGCTGTATAGAACTACAAATGTAATATTGTTATGGCTTTATGCATTAATTTTTCCTCTACGTCGAAGGAAATATTAATGATTTTTACGAGTATCTTTAGTTATTCTAACGCCAAAGAAAGCTCATTATTTTTTCTCAGTGGCGTAGCAAGTCCAAAATTTAGTGAATATTTTTCATGTTACATTGGCTTTTGAACCTGAACAATGCTTTGCTTTGGTGTATAGGGACAAGGACCCGGGAAGTTCCGAGAAAAAAAGCCATTCAAAGGAACCTAATGAAGAGAAAACCTTAAATGCTTATTCAAACGTTTTAAATTTGAAAAAAAAAAAATATGTGGATGCATACAGTCATGGTAGCTATGCCAATGTTTCTTGTCAAAAATTTATTGCAAATATCCGTAAAGTACATTAAGTATTTTTTTAGAACATAAGAATAAAACAAAACTAGATTCAGGTTCATAAGAATATGTAATTTTGTCTGTTTTTTTTACGAATATGCAGTGGATTTTTCTTTCTATTCGCGGCATACTATCATTGGTAACACTTCTGTTCAAATTTCTAAAGATACAGAAAAAATCAACTGATTTTAACAGACAGTTCGAGTTTCCCCAGAGCTTAAAGATAACAAACCTTTCCATTTGTCACGTGGTATAGGCACTTACGGTTTCTATGAGAAATAAACTACCTCTCGAGGAGATGTTCTTGCATGAAATAACAACCTTATACACATTTCAATGGAATCCGCTTTAAATCGGAGTCCAAACAAACATTAAATATTTGTTTTGTGAATCGAAATAATATAACCCCGACATTTCTGTTTATTTGATTTATGTCCACGTTAAAGGGAATCCAATAAAAATGTCACTGGTAATAGATGAATTATACACGGCATTAGATAGAATCCATTTACCCGCCATGAAACTGTGGTTACTTATATGTAAATGTATATTTGTTCGTGAAAAACAGAGTTATAAAAATCAATTTTAATTGGTATCTTATTCCTGTATATTGTATCTATATATATGGACGACGATAAACCTGTCGTCACAATTAAATATTCAAAACGAGAAACTGAAAGTAATCAAATAAATAATATGAAATAACTTCTTTTTTATATTTCATAAATTAACCTTGGCCTTTAGTCCTCAGTGACAATGACAATGACAATAATTTATTCTTTTTAAACGTACATGGTACATTGTTAAAAAAAATACAGAATATACATTTCATTTTTGATATGCATACGTGGAATACAAACATACAGTAATAATGTGATAGTAGAGAAGTTGCATTTAATTTACTTTACCACTACTTTCCCATTCTGTCTAAATTGATCAATGAGTATATTTTTAACCGTATCTTTTAGCCATTTAATACTGCTAAACGCTTGGTTTTCCCAAATAAAGGAAAGGCCACAGTGGTCAAAAACCTGTTTTACATGTCTTATCCAAGGAAAATCTTTACACAATGCAATCTTATACATGTACATACATTTTGAAATCTTATTTTCATTAGTAGTTATCATTTTCGCCCAAAAGGTTACCATTTTACATTAATTTCAATAGGATATCGACCCAATTCGCCATATATCATAAAATTAGGCGTGTTCTTTCTAAGTTTGAGTATATATTTACAAAACTTCAAATGAAGTTTCTCTAAATTATCAGTATTATATAGTCCCCAAACTTCACATCCATATAAGAGTATGGGCTGTACAATTTTATCAAATAAATCTAAAATACAATCAAAGGATAGATTATGAGTTTTCGATTTTCTACTATACATAGCATTGATTCCCTTTGGATACTGGTTTTCTACATTTGCTTTAAAAATGCCATTTCTTGTAAAAATCACTCCAAGGTAAGTAAACTGGTTTACTATTTCGACAGTCTGACCTCTATACTTAAAATCAATATTAGAACAATTTCTTGGTTTTCTACCAAAAATAACAATCTTCATTTTTTCAACATTTACCCTCAACTTCCATTTAGACAATAATCTGAAAACAGATCAATTTTCCTTTGGAGATCACTAGGAGATTCCCCAAAGAGGATAGTGTCATCTGCATACAATAAGGCAAAAAGATCCAAATATACATCAATTTCATTTCGTGTGACAGAGCTTAAATGGGGTAGACCATTATGTATTTTTGATTTAAAAAATCCATCCAAGTCATTCAGAAAGATAGAAAATAAAAAAGGGGATAAATTTTCGCCTTGTTTTAGGCCGATCTGGCAATGAAACGTTTCTGAAAATGAACCATTGTGTCTAATTCTGGCCGCAACCCTACAATACATATTGCGAGTAATTCTGAAACATTTACCATCTATATTGCTACTTATCAATTTATTCCATAAACCTATACGCCACACCGAATCGAAGGCCTTCTCAAAGTCAATGAAGGCACAATATATTGTTTTCTTTGACCTTTTATATAACTCAATGAGACAGTGTAAGCTAAAAATATGATCAATAGTACTGTAATGTGATCTAAATCCGGCCTGATTCTCCAAAACGAGGCCAACAGCTTCTGAATAAGAATTTAATCTAGCATTAATTATGGAAGTAAATAACTTCGAAAAACAACTCAATAAAGTTATCGGTCGATAATTCTTAGGGTTATTTTCTTCTCTTTTCTTAAAAGTTGGTAATATATCACCACAAAGCCAATCACTAGGAAATACACCATTATCAAAAATTATATTAAACAAATGAACATAAACAGGCATTAAAACATCTTGTGTTGCGACAATGTATTCATTAAACACTTGGTCAATGAATTTTGGAGTTTGACCTGATTTTGAAAAAAACCTTTTAAAACCCTGGTCATAGAATAAAACTTGTATGGTATTCATATTTCACATGTACATTTTCGTGTCGCAAGACCTTCCTGTTTGGTACCAAAAATTTTACCTTTTGACCTTGACCTAAGAGTTATGACCAACTTTTGAAAAACTTTTAAATATTGACCTTAAGTCTCGAATGTACCAAAAATTGATCATGATTTTCATCAAGGGGAGATAAATCCAAAATTAAGTGACCCTATTCAAAATATCTATTTCGATATCTACTAAGGTAGAACAAAAGTTTTTAAAATATCATATGCACAGAAAAATATCAAAATTAATGATGAACACACATAATTTCAATGTTTTTTATATAATTTCTTTCATGTCCCATTGAATACCTTAAGCATTCCGCGGATAGATCATGGCAGTCCCTCTTCAGTAAATCCTAGATCCGCGCATGACAAATTTGATATCATTTATTATATTCATTTAGAACTTCGTCAAAGACGGCAAACTACACGTTCACAATTTTGATCGGGTCGTTTTACGTTTTAAGCTAATGACCTACATGTACCAAATAACATTTGAAAAACAGCTGATTTTTATTGAATAAAGTCGTACGTAATGAAACATCCTATTTGTTTTTAATCCAATTAATGGTAGAGCGAGCATGAAAAAATATAGACATTTGTATAACGTCAAATAAATCGTTCAAATTTTGCACCGTATCTGAAAATTACTTAGAGTACAAAAGCGAAACACCTTTACATTTCTACACCAGCGTCCAATAACAATGTTTATTATGATAAGTAACGGGGTCACGCAGGGACGCACATTGGGTCCTTTCTTCTTCTTTTATTCTGCGCGTCTAATAACTTTACTAAGCGACCGATTTCCTTTATGAAGAAACTTTAAGGGATCAGTGACTCTTTTCGGAAGATAGATATTAACGTTTTGGTTCGTCATATAGGTATATTTACTTTCACGTACAAAGAATATTGAGACGAGACATTGCTTACACGAAGAAATAACATTATGAGAAGCAACTAAGAATTACAAGATCATGGATCAAGATGCAGTTTAGTGTGTGCAACTAAAATTTTGTTATCATGATTACAAAAAAAAAGAGGTAAAACAGTGGGCTTAATATGTGTGCTTTGTTAACAAACCAACAAAATATAAACTGAAGAAGAAATCTCTCTCTCTCTCTCTCTCTCTCTCTCTCTCTCTCTCTCTGAGTAAATGTACGATTTTAAAGATAAAATCTACAAAAACAAAAAGATGATATAACGAAAATATAACTTCTAGTGGCCCTGGATTGGAACCATCTTAAACGCAGAATTTGACCTTTTCATCGGGTTTGACCTTTTCTGTATGGTATAAGTGACTAGTGAATTGAATTGAATTTAACTGTGTTCCTAGCTAGCAGGACATACTTACTCTCCCCGGGCACCTGCTCACATCCGGGCAATTGCCGATTTACTTTTGCTCCTTTGCGAAATGTTTTAATTGTTTTCTTCGTGTAAAACTGGGATGAGAAATGGCTTTATCTTTGAAGTTATTTTCACAGAGAATTTTTAGTTTATATAATCAATTTTTGGGAATTAAAATTTCAGCAGTACACCGTAATTCAAGTAACACAAATAAACAAGATTGTTAAGTTCTTGTAAAGTATAGAAATTCAATATATACAATTTTCCTTATCAGTGTGACGTCCCAATAATTAACGTTAGATTTTTATATCCAATTTAGCGACTTGCAGTTTTACATCATTTAATCCATCAAAATTATAATTTTGCTCATTGGAAACGACGAACGTGCAGAGACACGAGAACTTCTTAATCAGTAACTTGTCACTTGATGTCTATTGATGTCAAAAATGGCTGATATTACGTCTTCAAATTCATTGATGATAGAGTTCTTCTTAAATCATATATTATCGAATATAGATAGTCATTCTTTTTACATAAATATTTCGATAAAAAATATTTTACTTTCTATTATCTGATCACTATGACAGTGCCACACCAATCCCCCGATTCTGTCTGGTATTGATTTATATCAAACACCTCATTGTTTATATTATACATTCATTTCATTTTAATGTTTTGATTATTTAAATTGCCGCTCCAGAATTTAATTTACATATCAAAAGGAAAACCACGGAATCAATTAAATTCTCTTTTATAAAATCTTATTACTCGATTCAAATAATATCTAGCATGTTGACACAAAAGAATTGAAAAAAAAAATTATTTGAATTGCGAAGACATAAATCTAAATTTTGATAAATCAAGACGATTCGATGGAAACCCCTTTTACGCGATAGTTTGTGAAATTTAAATATCATTAAAATGTGAAAAGATTCAAATAAAATTCCGTAGGTTGTGATTGGATTGCTCACACTTTTGTCAAAGGATGTTTAAATATCAAGATTCTCAAAAAGGTAGAGTAAAGTAAACTATATCTGTATACCTGAGAGGACCGATGCTGCATGATAGAACGTTTTTTTTTTTTTTTTTTGAAATGGTTACAAAACTGAGCAATTTCACTTGATAGGATTTTAAACATGGTAGCCAAGGATCAGATAGGATCAGTAGGATTACAGTCTCATCTTCCTAAAATTGTCGTGACGAGGTAGGATTTGATTTAATTTTTTTTCTCGGAAATAAATTTCTACTCATTTGTATATTTTCTATTGAAGGTTTAGCTTCTAAAATGGTTTTAGTTTGTAAATAAGCCAATGTTCAATTTCATTTTCTATTTATTAGTGAATCGCCTTACCTATACTGCTTTAGTAGATTATATAACAGTATTGACGTACTCTTTTTAGAAATCATCACTGAGTTCTTAAATTATCTCAGTCCGAACTTTTTTTGTATCGAGGGGAAACTTTTCTATCATCATCACTACTGAGCGAAAGTCGAATACAAAACCAAAAACCACAATCACTTAACATACTAAATCCTGGGGAATACAAAAACCACAATCACTTAACATACTAAATCCTGGGGAATACAGAACCCACAATCACTTAACATACTAAATCCTGGGGAATACAGAACCCACAATCACTTAACATACTAAATCCTTGGGAATACAAAAACCACAATCACTTAACATACTAAATCCTGGGGAATACAGAACCCACAATCACTTAACATACTAAATCCTGGGGAATACAGAACCCACAATCACTTAACATACTAAATCCTGGGGAATACAGAACCCACAATCACTTAACATACTAAATCCTGGGGAATACAGAACCCACAATCACTTAACATACTAAATCCTGGGGAATACAGAACCCACAATCACTTAACATACTAAATCCTGGGGAATACAGAACCCACAATCACTTAACATACTAAATCCTGGGGAATACAGAACCCACAATCACTTAACATACTGAATCCTGGGGAATACAGAACCCACAATCACTTAACATACTAAATCCTGGGGAATACAGAACCCACAATCACTTAACATACTAAATTCTGGGGAATAAAGAACCCGCAATCACTTGACATACTAAATCCTGGGAAATACAGAACCCACAATCACTTAACATACTAAACCCTAGGAGAATGCAAAATTCACAATCACTTAACATACTAAATCCTGGGGAATACAGAACCCACAATCACTTAACATACTAAATCCTGGGGAATACAGAACCCACAATCACTTAACATACTAAATCCTGGGGAATACAGAACCCACAATCACTTAACATACTAAATCCTGGGGAATACAAAAGTCACAATCACTTAACATACTAAATTCTGGGGAATACAGAACCCACAATCACTTAACATACTAAATCCTGGGGAATAAAGAACCCGCAATCACTTGACATACTAAATCCTGGGAAATACAGAACCCACAATCACTTAACATACTAAACCCTAGGGAATGCAAAATTCACAATCACTTAACATACTAAATCCTGGGGAATACAAAAGTCACAATCACTTAACATACTAAATCCTGGGGAATACAAAAGTCACAATCACTTAACATACTAAATCCTGGGGAATACAAAAGTCACAATCACTTAACATACTAAATCCTGGGGAATACAGAACCCACAATCACTTATCATACTAAATCCTGGGGAATACAAAAGTCACAATCACTTAACATACTAAATCCTGGGGAATACAAAAGTCACAATCACTTAACATACTAAATCCTGGGGAATACAAAAGTCACAATCACTTAACATACTAAATCCTGGGGAATACAAAAGTCACAATCACTTAACATACTAAATCCTGGGGAATACAAAAGTCACAATCACTTAACATACTAAATCCTGGGGAATACAAAAGTCACAATCACTTAACATATTAAATCCTGGGGAATACAAAAGTCACAATCACTTAACATACTAAATCCTGGGGAATACAAAAGTCACAATCACTTAACATACTAAATCCTGGGGAATACAAAAGTCACAATCACTTAACATACTAAATCCTGGGGAATACAGGGGAGAGTAACCATCTCCAGCTTACAAGCAACACCTTAGCCATGCAGAAATGGTCAAAGTCTGAAAAGGGTGCTAGATTCGATGTTTTTGGAAGGTCTATAGTTACATAATATCTTTCAACATTATTCGCAGTACCAGTAACACATCCAGGTGACAATCTTGTCACACAAGTATGTCGTACATGGTCCACGTTGCCAATTTATCTGTTCTTAAATGATGCTATTCAATTTGAAGACGTTTACATGTACATGTACGTTTGAACCTTGATACCTTGACCTTGCACAGTGACTTTGACAACGTGTTTGATATCCTTAAAAATTATATTCTTATATCGCTTTTTGGTTATCATGTAAATAAAGACTGACGGCTGTCAATATGTTGGAAGTGTGACGATCAGAAAGACGGACACCGGACAAAATGATCCCAGCATAGTCTTTTTGATGTACTTTTAGGTGATATTACAGATATGTTTAGAAGAGTTGATCACAATCTGAGTTATCTTAGTTAAAATAGAAAATGTTCATGTTCCATTTTTATTTCGACACTTCTATTTCATAAAATCAATGTTCAGTTATATTGTCCAAAAAAAAAAAAAAAAAAAAAAAAAAAAAAAAAAAAAAAAACCACAACGCACATAAAATAAGTAAATTTTGAGTATTTTACATTTTTAAAGGCGACATAGATTGCTCACCTTGACATCTAGTATTGATACATGCATTGTGTGCAACAATCTGTGAGATTTCCTTAATCTGTTGTTAAAGCAAACCACTTTTATTCATATCAGTATTAATTATATGATTGATCGTTCGAGGTGGTCCCCTTTCACTTTATACTCCCTCCTGGGGTTGAAAAGAATGATTTCATCTTACTTGAAATGAATTAGATTTCTACCCTTGTTATGTATTCATAAAGTATGGATTTCAAAAACTTTCATATCTTCGGTAACGCCCTGGAATCTCAGAAATAGTCAGTTACTTTACTAAAAAAAAACTATCATATTTTTGAAAAATACATTATTTCTAATTGGCAAACCTTTTAACATTTTTTTCTCTAAAACAAAGATTCAAATAAGATGCGATAAAACAAGATAAGAACAAATAAAGATAAGGTAAACAATAATGTTATAATGAGGAAGAATCTTAAAAATACATTATATAAAAATACTATTCCTTAATTATTGAGAAATAAACAATGATTTGAATCAACTATAGAAATTACATGAATTAAGAAGTAAGACCAGTTCAGTTCAATGAAACAACAAAGAATAGATTTAAAGAACGTTGGCAGATCTAGAGGTAAGGGGGGGGGGGGGTCCAAACGGGGAAAATCAGCATTTTATTTTTGCAAATTCTAAGGGGGAGGGGGATGTCCTAACCCCCTCTAGATCCGCGCTTGAGAAAGAAATACTCCCCCCTCTCCCTTAATATGGCCTTATTGAGACTCCGACCATGTACATGTACTTACAATCTACAATGTAAACATGATTAAGACATGCATTGCTATGTACCGGCGTAATTAAATGTCTCACTTTTTATCTATTCGCATGAACATGTATATTTTTGACCTCGTGACCTAATTTTGATTTAATGATATCACCGAGTGCATGATATATGCTAGATTTATTTATGTCTGGCGTATGCATTTATAGGGATATTTATTTACGAGCTTTGTGATATTCAAACTTAGTCGGTGATCTAGAGACACGTAAATCAAAATTTAACGTCAGAGCTTTAATTGATTCTTTTGTATATGACACTATAAAATTTAATGGAAAAGAAGCAGATGCTTTTGTAATACATATATACAAGGTCAAGGACATATACTGCTATACGAGCGGATCGAGATATAACATAAATGAAAACCTAGAGATGAATATTGTCAACTTATTTTAGGTTTAATTTTCATAAAATTTATTCAAAATACAGGAAAGAGTACAATTGTATTATTGATAGTATTCAATGTAAATAAAGCAAGCTTCTTTCGTATTCGTCGGGAATCCCCCTGTTTTTCACAACAATTCTATATCCATTAAAAAATTATTTTTCGCGGAACAAACAAAATTGCGATTCCGCGCTTAACGCTCTAAAACAATCAAACGGCCTCAGTGGTACATGCGCAATCTATTACTTGCCCCCCGGAACCGACCTTCAAATTCAGTACCGCAGATAATGTGAATGTGAATTAATTCCATTAATTCGATAACCTAAAGCCTTTTCATAGATGAAGAACTTTTCTGACATCACATAATAAAAAAAAGGCGAGGTTTTCCTCATGGAATGACGTCAAAATTTCAACATTTGAACGTAAATTATAATTTGATATGACAAAGATCCCCCACTTTCGGAATGTACCTAAATTTGATTTTTTCCATTTTACGAATAACTAAACATCCCCGTAAAGAGAGAAAGAGAGAGAGGGGGTGGGGGAGGGGGTTACGACCTCTTCGAAAAAATCTAGATAAGCCTATGAGACGAACGTACGCTTAAATTGTCTATATAGTATACGTAGTTTATATTTAATAAATGTACAGGGATGACGCTATAAAAGCTGTATTAGCATTCATGTCGTGAATTTTCTTTTGAGTTGCGAAAAATAGAAACATATCTTCCCCGTGCGTCATATTAGCTTACATCTATTATATTGTATCATAATCCGTAAATAGGTCAACGTAGACTGAGGCCTCTTTTTCTATTGATCTCCTTTCAGTATGATTTTACCCATATGAACGACTAAAAAAAGTAATAATCCCGTTTTACACGAAACCCCCCCTCCCCAAATTCTGTTTTAGGAAAAAAAAACTAACTTGTTCATATCTTTATTTTGGACGCTCATAATAATTTTCTTTCGCCTAGAAAGCGAATACTAGTCACTCTTCTTCTTCTTCTTCTTCCCAGATATCTAGAAGATAAAAGTCATATTAAGTCAGGTGTTTACATGTATCAACAAAATGAAAAAAAAGAAAAGAACGAATTCAAAACATGAAAAAGTCAAATGAAAAGATGCCTTAGAACACAGTTTTGTGGAGGTACTACCGGAGGAAAGAAATAAAGTACGATCTATATAGTCATTAATTCGACCGCAAATCTCTTGATGATCTTATGTGAGACAAGGTGCTCTAGAACATAAAGTTTCTTCTTTAACTCTTTACTTGATGAAACTTTTATGTGAAAAAAAAAAGAAAAAAAAAGAAAAAGAAGATAAGATATTTTCACAAAGAAGCGATAACACTGTATGGTCTTTCGATATGCAAGTGCTGTTAGTGATCAATTGTATTGCTTAAATTTGCGCATGTTATAAATGATTCTTATATATATAGCTTTCTTACCATGCTTACAGATACATCACATGTACGTATAATCACTGGCCATTAGCAAGCGCGACAAATTTTAATCTTTAAAAGGAGATAATTTTCAAAATTGAATTTCCACAGATTTAATTCTGATCCATTAAATGGTTGGATTTACATTACTTATCACACGATAGCGTTTCCCCGCTGAAAGAATGCATGTACAAATTACAAAAAGTTCAAAGCGCATTCCTCCAAAGTGCAAATGAAATAGAAAATTTTGAATAAAATTCGTTTTAAAGGGGCTCACGTATTATGGAACTTGCATTTTTCACTTTTCATAAATCGTAAATTGGTGTCTCACTAAGGACGGAAATTAGTTCAGCGCATCGTTTTAAAATTACCGCAGCTGTACAACAATGCAGCGACAAAACTTTGTGATCATTAGTAACTCATTATTGGGATATAGGTCTTATTATCTCGGTTAAGTGATTCGCTCTCTGCACTTTTTAAGAAAATTTCGGTCATTCTTTTACGCTATATTATATGTATGACGTAAGTAGGAAATTAAATGGCATGATCATGAATACCAGCTAGTAGTTTTTAAAATTCGGGGTCTACAAGACTTACTTTTCATGTTTTTAAGACAAATTAAAAAAGAAAAAGAAGAAAAACAGACAATGAAAATTTACAACACTCTCCTGTCGATTGGATAGGGAAATAATTTCAAAGAGCGAAGCAAGGTCAGCATGACATTAAATTTCAAAGCTATTATGGGCTAGGTCCAAATAAACATGCAGTAAACCGGATTACATACTCTTTACCTCACCCTATACTTATAATCTAATAATCTATTTTTACCTCTTTACAGACCGCCTCATGAACATGGAACCGAGGCTGCGGAGGCGCAATTCAAAGGGGAACGACTCCAGGTAAATATTCTTTTAAGGAAATCAATTATAAGAATTATTAAACTCCAAAATGTACATAATTTTCTACAATTTCGCAGACTATATAAATGCATTTAATTTATCAATTAAGGGTTAAAAAACTTTATTAGATTTAGGTCTGGTTTTCGACAAAAATATTTGACGTTTTTACCCTAGATGATATCAGGAAAAGCTATAAGTTTGAGCATTGGAAAAACTAATTAGATTAAAATTGTCTGGTTTTATACGAAATTATATACATGTACAATCCATAAAACAAATCATTATGTCATTGTTGATTTTACTTTAAGGTACGACTTCTCACCCTGGACGAGAGATACAGGAGTTATCTCCTCTATCATCAAATAAAAATATTTGAGGAAAAAGTTTACTATTCATATGACAATTTCGATGTCGACATCTTTCTGCGCATGTTCAGAGAGCTTGCTAGGAGGTGCAGAGGAACACGTGATATCTATACAGTAGCAGGTCTTCGCAGTGCTTTGAATCAGGAAGTACGTCGAATACGCATGCGCAAACGCAACAAGAGACTTCCGCCATCGGAAGAAGATCCTGGAAAAGACGATGTGATAGAGTACTTTACTTGGTTCTTTCAGAACTTTAATTATCTTCGGGAATTGCGAGGGAATTACATTACAAGAGTTTTTAACCCACTTTTCAAATACTTTTACGATGTAGGGAGTAACGGTCCGGATCGTGAAAGATCATCAGATTCTGCCATGTCATTTTCGAATTTAAGCTTGGCGTCGCATCGGTCGATCGACAGCGGTGTGACGGGTCTGTCGGGTTGGAGTTCGTTACGGTTTTCGGATACTGAAAGCCATGCTTCCGGAGATGAAGATATCCACACGACAAGGAAACGGATAATTTCGCGAGCGGCTCTACAGCTGTTGAGTCGACAAATGAAAGACGTAAAACAGCTATACGACACAACGGAAATAGAGAAAACCGCGCATCGACTTTCGTTTATGAAAGATCAGTTAGACTTTCTCATAGACAACGAAGCCAAAATTCCTCATGAAATGTTCAGCCAGGATAGCGAGAAAGCTGTCTGCCATTTGAAAGTGAAAAATTCAAGGACATATTTCTTGATGCGATTAATACCGGATATTTTAGTCAAATTACAGTTGCTCGCCTGGTTGGCAAGGAAATGGCTGGAGCTGGACGATAAGAAGACTAAGGACCTGAAACAGAGGCTGGCGAAACTAGCAAAACTAGAGGAACAACTTACAAAAAGGATGAATGTACTAACAAGGGAAATACAGGACCATGAACGGAACCTGGGGAAGGAGACGAACCAGTTACAAGAACTCCTGAAGAGAGAGGAAAGGGTAAACGAACTAGAACTCAGCTTACACGTATACGAGGAAAGTAGAGAAAAGTTGGCCGCGCATCAGAAAGAGTTAGAGAAAGAAAAGAAGGATATCAACGATAAAATTCAGGAATCCATTAAAGGGAAGAAAACCATGGAATTCAAAACACTACAGACGATGTATGAAAGAAACAAGCTACAGAGGTACGCGGTGGAGCGACAGTTAGCAACTCTACAGTTTCACAAAAATGTGGCTCAGACCGACATGCAAATAGAGATGGAGGTCAAAGCTAATATTATTCACTTCACAAATGATGTCCAGGATCACTGCGAAGAACTGGAGAAACAGCTGGAGAGAGAAAGGAAAGAAAAACGAACAATCCAGGCCGCTCTTATACCGATATCAAAAGACAGGGAAATCATCACGGACCGTTTACGGGAACGGGAATATCCGTTAAGTACCGGAGACGAAATAATTGCCGAATATGTCGGAAGTAGTCGCATACCACTTCCGGTAAATCAGCATGGCAAGTTCGCGCATGCGTTCAATCCAAATGGACCTGGTCATGTGCGCATGATTGAACCACCGCCAAGAAACGCCAATTTAGGACAAAAACAAATGCGTCCTTTTCCTCAGACAATGGATAGTGACTGGGCGTAAGAAAGTAAGGAAAGTAAGGGAAATTTTCAAATTGGTTCGATCATCGTAATTTCGAAATGTTATTTATCAAAAGATACATAAAAGAGATCAGAATGGTGTCTGAAAAACAAATCTTCTTGGAAGTACTAGTATTGTCATATGGACTTCGAATAAAGTGGAATTACTTGTGAAACTCAACTCAAATATTTCTCAGAGTATCTTGGCGTCAATCACGTATTTCGAATCGTTATTGTCTTGACGCGTATTTTGAAAACATTCTGGGGCGATATAGTGAAAAGTCACGATGCCAGACGAATTATTATTCGAGAGAAAATTAATACATGTATATGACTTTGTGCTGAAACTATAAAACTTGTTCATTAATTATGTACTATTCAAAACTATTATAACTTTATTTATTGATGATGAATATTTGAAATGTATATTTTCTAACATACCGAAGTTGGCATTTGTTACACTCAGTTTGTAATTATAATAGATCATGAGTTTGAAATCATTTCTAGACTAAGTATTTCTGTAGATGATTGTTACATGTATTAGATTCAAAAGTCATTATAATTATCATTGTGCCATTTAATGCTAGAAATGTATGAAAGTTCGTAATTTTGAGTGATTAAAATCAAGGTTAAAAAAAAACTCGTTTTTTACTTTTTCACTTTAATTCTAAACAGATGGGTTTTGTATTGTCATTTCGCAAAGTTCAAGAATTCAGTTATTTTATTCTAAGAGGAAGGATTGAAATACACCTTTGTCCTCGGTTAAATATGTTATTTTAAAAATGATTCACAGGGGGAGATTTTCAGTCTACCAAGCCCCTATTTTTAAAATGTATTCACTAGGGTGGGGGGGGGGGGGGCAGGCTTGTCGGATTTTCATATTTGCCCAGTATGATAATTCCGCACATTAAAAAAACGTGTATATCCATGTGCACAATATTTTACTGACACAAAAAAAAAAAATATATAAATGGCGTCTTTTGTATACGTGTATTGTGAATTTCAGAATATACTTCCAGATCTAGTGTTAGTGTGAAATGAAATATATGATATATTTATCTTTGTATGACATCTCCTTCAAATATTGCCTCATTTAACATCTAGCTTGGATATGCTGAATCATTAGTTTTCAATATATTCATGATGGCAGTTACGTCGTGTGTGAAAGTCTAGATAAATATGATGTCAATTTACAGCCCGTCTTAGGGTACCAATCTGTATTATTCAATTCGCTGATCAAAGGGTAGCCCGTATTAAATCGTATATTAATATTTCTGATTTATTGAATTACAAACAATAAATTCTTTCTTGACGCATCCATTGCTATCGATGGCATATTATTTATTACATTGCTATATATACCGTGAGATAAAAATCCATCCATTCAGTGTTAGAATTATTTATTTGAAACATGATATCGTCCTGACTACTTGTAAGTTTGTCTTAAAAGTAGGAGAAAAAAATCTGTTTATTAATAAATGTAAATATACTGCAATAGTGTCAATGCTTATGGTGCTTTATTTTTCTTTTCAACATTTCATAGAGAATGTGCCTTGATTTGATCAAGATTTTGTTATAATAAACCAGTGTCTTTTTCATGTACTGTTTCCCGTACTTTAAATTTTGAGAAAATTCCAAAATTTAAAGTCAGAAAAAGACACCAGTATGAAATGACAAATACGGACACTGAACATATCCCAATACACAGTACAAAATCGATAATTCAGGAAATCATAAACCGAAGGTATACAAAATTAGGATAAAACAGGAACCAAAGCAAACAAACAAAAACCTCCACCACATGAAAAGAAGCGAATTCGCGATATTGGAGTGAGACCAGGTGCCCAGGAAGAGTCAGCATCTCCTGCTTGCATGCAACATCCGTCACTTCAATTAGGTAGAACTGTCACATCCGGTTTCTTCCATTTCAGAAGTTACAAGTATAGTCTGTTGTTGGATGGTTCAAAATGGTCTAAGATAGAATACCATCCACCACAATGGGACATCATAGTATATGACCAGTTCCCCGTATCGACCGTAGAACTTCCTCAGTGAAGATTTAGTCGATCACAAAAGTATCCCTGACTGAGAAGCTTATATGAAAGACGCCTAGCTCTCAGATCAAAATCCGTATATTTGGTACTTGCTCTTGCATAGCGTATCAACTGAAATATGAACACGCTATAAGCAGGCGATGAAGGGATTTTGCTACTCAGAAGAGGAAAGTTTGTGATGCTGAAAATGAAGTTGTCACGTTTGTCATAGAGTGAGGTGTTCATGCCTACGTTTTTGCAGGCAGACAGCACGCACGGCGGGTTGTGACCACCGCTTAAGTGGCCTGATCTTTGTAATATACTCGTTGTATTTTAATGTTTATAAAATCCCATGGGAATAATTATGTCTGCGATGGAATTTTATGTACTTAATGTTCCCTAATTTGGAGAGTTGAGAATGAAAATTGAATGTCTTGATAATAGTGAGAACTAATTGAAATTGTCCTTTTTTAGATAAGTGATTTTTGTGAGTGAACAGTTCATTATAAAAAAAAGTGTAAAGGAACAACACGAAGATTTTTTTCTTCCGGTTAGAAAATAATATTAGAATACGGAACAATGTTCAAAAGAAAATGTACTTCTACTTGTTAGAATAGATTATTATCTATTATGCAATCCGTGACTTGTGGCCGCTATGCAAATATGTGTTGTGAAGATACAACAATGGGAAAGGAAAATATCGAAATTAATCTATTTAATTTCAATGGCGCGGCTTTATGAGTTACATGTATGTAGTCAACAAGGGTAGCCAGACCTTCTACTACATTGTATAGGACACGCAGTAACCGAGTGATATTGACTGCTGATTTGTTATTCCATGCGATATTTATTCTGAATTTTACTGCTGGTGGACCAATAGTCCCCGAGGGCACATTCGACGCATTGAAATTTTCTGTTACAAAATTTGTTGAAATTTCTAAAACGTGGGTCCTGTAGCATCATATCCCATCCATTCTGCTACGTCTTTTTGGACATAATAATTTTCATACTTTTCGGCCATATTACATGGTTTAGACTGAGGATCACTGACGAGTTTACCGACCGTATATATTACTTTAGTTCTTCCATTTATTATTTTTTTTATTATCTCTTTACTTACCTGTATTAATAATTTTATTTAAAAATTCATTTATTTATTTGTTTATTTGATTTTAATTGCACTTGGTTCAGTCCGAGGCAGCGGACCATGTCCTTTATCGACCAGCGGACGCCGATATCATACAAAATCGGTACACTCCATACGTCGACGTCGTCCAGCATATATATCATAAAGCAACGCTACGGTGACGTTCATTTGGTGTGCATATATACATAAATATGTATAAGACCTGCTAAGCACTCACCGGAAGTGAATAATACGGAAGTGTTCCATGTCTTTACCTTCTTGAAGATTATTTCAAACCAATTTCAATACACCGGACACGTGTTTCGGATAGTAAATCCTCATCAGTGATATTTATTGAGGTTTGGGGTTGCGACTTTTAAATGACTTGAGGTAGAAGAAAGCTGGATATGTTTGATAGAGGAACATTCTACCACAAATTCAAAATTTTCCCGTCCTCGTTTTATTCTATTTTATTTTATTATTTTTTTTTTTCATTTTGCTTGTCAGGATTGTTACAGATTATTGATAAATATATTAAATTAATAAATATTCTGATTCTTTTTTTGTTTTTTTTTTTTGTTTTTTTTTTGTTTGTTTGTTTGGTTGGTTTTTTTTTGTTTTTTTTTTTTTGGATACAAACGTCCATGCTTTTCCCACAAAATACCCATACTCTAGTATTAATTTCAAGGAGTATTATTTTTTTTTCCTTGAATGATGTAACAAACTGAGGTCATGTCATTTATTGTTATATTGGTTTCATATATTATGTGTTATGCAAGTAGAATTATCTCCCTGTAGTCGCAACCCTAACCTTAAATGCCGTAGTGGTTTTCTGACTGCCAAACGTATTTCAGTAGCGTCCTCTGGTTTTATTTTTGTGCATTTCCGCGGCTCCAAATTTTGCGTAGGGTCGATTCAGTTGCAAAATTAAATTGAAACTATAGCCTAAATAGCATGTTTTCTATGATTACTTTAGATGAAATGACAAATTTCCGAAATAGCAAAATAATATTTATCATGTCAAATGGATAAAGGGCCAAAACGAAGCTTCTTTCATGCGACAGAGCTGATCGAAGTAATCGTTGTTAATTAAATTTCATTCATTGCTTTGCGTCACTAAATAATTCAAACCTTCTTTTTTGTATTTTCAACTTTTTTTATATTTGTTATATTCGCGTGTTTTGTCGGCGAGTAATATAAATCCGCATAAAAGATAAATGTACTTGCATTTATTTATCTGGAGCAAAACCTTTCACCCTAATACATTGTCATACCAGATCTACAACTACTCCTCTTTAATGTTATATTTTATGACCTTTTGTTTATAACAAAATGAAATGGATTTTATTATTATCAATTAAGCATAACACATGTTTTAAGAATACACATTCATGTCCAGCTCGTAAACATGTCGTGTTAACAAACATGTATAATGTAACATACGACATTTTGAGGGACCAGGAACGATAACTCTAGAAACTAATTACATTCATTTTAAAGCTGTATGGTAATAACATCAAAAATGAATTAATGCATGGTAATGATGGTAAATTAACTCGTGATTGAAATTCACGAAATCAAATATACACGAAAAAATTGTATTACATAATTATGTAATGTCATAGGTGATATTAAAATTGCTATTTTTAATGGTCTTATGAGACAATGCATGAGTAGAGGATGTGAAAATTCGCGAAAATAACATGAAAGTTCATTAAGTAATAAAAGATAATTAAATGAATAAGTAGATAGATGAATAAGTACGCTTTAATTATTAAATTGATTAATTTATTTATTGATACAAATATCTTGACAAATTACATTTGAACAACTTTCCCTCATAATAATGGTAATATACTTATAAAAAATGTTGAATATTTTCGCTGTTTGAACAAAAATGTCATTATTTTTCCCATAAAAATGTTTTGAGATGGTCCCTCTTTCGGACATTATACATTGCGCATGGTCGGTGCTGATCACTTCTTCCTGGATTGTTCAAGAGTGTGGATATACCATGGATTCCCGACGTGCTTTCATTCAAATTTTTGTCCTATTTTTATTTTATAATTATGGTAAGTAATTTATTTCAATCAATTGATTTTTGAAAAACCGGATTTAAAAGAAAAACATCATCTTAGAAGTGCTTAAATTTAGATTTGAAAAAATAAAAAGTTAAAAAAGATAAAAGAATAAATCATTAAAAAAGAAAATGAAAAGTAACAGAAACAGGAGCAATTTTTAATATAAGAAGGACTTGACAATATCTTTTCATTTTTCAAATACAGCGATTTGAAAAAAAAAATAGAAAAATTGTTTAAAGTAAATATATGCCTCAATCAATTAAAGATAAAAAAAAAATGTATCAAGAAATAAGATTATAGAGGAGATCTAAAACCTAAAATGGTTTTACATGTACGTAAAGTAACTTTCGAGGCATGGTTAAGTATTTGAAAAGGCGAATTGAAGGTATATGCATTATTTCGTTTGTTAGACTTTTTTGTTTTTGGTTTTTTTTTTGTTATTCTAACAATCACCAAATTATTTGCATGTTCTTTTTCTATTTCTATTTTACTTCATGTTTTTTTTTCATAAGGAATATTGGGCTGTAGCATATACACAGAAATGGGTTTACGATTTTTTTAAGATATAGCGAGAAAGAGCAGAGAGAGAGAGAGAGAGAGATGGTGGATAGAATGAGATGAATAAATTATATTCAGAAAAAAATCAGAGTTACAGGAATTGACTTTTTCTTCAATTGCGTGTAGAAGTTTTCTATTTTCTCGAATAGGAATTTGATACGTAAAATGGACGAACAATTGACTTTTTTCTTTTTTGAGTTGTTAATGACTATAATAGTCTCAAAGTACATGTACTAACGTGCTTTTCTATATAGATGATAAATATTTGCATATATGTCGTAACAGCAGATTTCTCTTTCTTTTGTTGTTGACGCAAAATGACACCAAAGAATAGAAATAAAGTTAAAAATGGTAAATAGGAGTAGAAAATACGACGTAGATAAGAAGAAAGGACGATTTGTTGGTCTCTCTGTCCACGGTATGGTGACGAGGACCGTGGTTTAGCGGAGTGACCACATCATGACTGACACAAAGGGAATACTGCACAATTTGGTAAAGACACATACGGTCGCTTAGTGACAGATTTATAACTAGATCGGAGTTTATGACAAATTGTGACATTCTCTACTCTTTTATCCGACATTCTATACGTGTGCTCGATACCTATGAAAAATGTCCCTTCTTTTTTATATGTGTGTGAACAGGCGTTAAACACAGAGTCACGCATGGGCGGAAGAATCTGGGAAAATACTATTTTCGTCTTAAGATATCTAAAGATGTTACATGTAAATTTATAATTGTGTTTCAAAAATAGCCATACTTTCTGTTGACTGCACACAACACCTTTTCAAAGTAAGTATGACATGCAAATTATGTACTTTTCCTAGTAGCACGGGGATACAGTCCAGGGGAGTTAAGCGAATCTACATGTATCTTACCCCATTTCGTAAGGGAGATATCTATTTAAGAGAATCAAACTTTTTCAGAGACTTTCAGAGAATGACATACAGCATGAGAATTGAGAAAACGAGATTTGAGGGAAAAACCCCCGAACCCACGGCAATAAAACATTTTTAAACGATTTTCAGAGA
Source organism: Pinctada imbricata (assembly GCA_033119305.1). NCBI lineage: Eukaryota > Metazoa > Mollusca > Bivalvia > Pterioida > Pteriidae > Pinctada > Pinctada imbricata. The sequence continues at coordinate 34,834,815 of VSWD01000005.1, read as the reverse complement.
ATGAGATCCCCGCCTCTAGATCCCTACATACATTCTTAGGATTTTGTTTTTATTCAGATTATTCCAATATAACTGTTAACAATCAAAGTCAGTTTTCCCCTCCCCCACCTTCAATTCAAGCTTGACTTTCAGAAAACCCAAAAAATCTAAGAGAAATAAGTTTCTCCCCTCAAAAAATACCAAACAAACTAATAATTAATTTGAAAAGAAAAGGAATTTAAAATGAAAAATCACATAGATACAGTTTTTACTTTTCATGGGAAGCTTAGATAGGTCAAATAAATCTTAATTAATGATATGCATGTCACCTTATCTGCAGTGTAAAGTATTTCGCGCCGTTTGGAGGGGGCAGAGCAATTAACTTATATAACAATACTACCACAAGGTGCTATCTTATTACCATTTCTGTTCTATTTTACACTCTGTGCAATAATAAAGATGTCCGTCAGGTGTTGTGTATAAACTATGATAAATTATGGTAGATAATGAAATGACAATCGATTTGTAGCTATATGGATAGCTTACGAAGTTTTGGGAATATCAAAGAATCACGCTTGCGGTTTGTTTAGAAACAAAAAAAAAAAAAAAAAAAAAAAAGAACACCCCCCCCCCCCCGAACGAAAAAAAAAAAAACAAAACAAAAAAACAAAAAAACAAACAAAACAAAACAAAACAAAACAAAAAAAAAAACAAACAAACAAACAAACAAAAAAATCACACACAAAAAGACAGAATAATAACTAATTTATAAAATTGAATAGAAAATCGAACATTTTAGATCATCTATTTGTGAAAGACATGGGAAATTGACAATTTTCTTAAAACTTAAAAAAGCTATATATATCTATTTTCAGGTCAGTGTCAATTCGGGGAGCTTCTGTCCAGCCTCGCTTCAAATCCACAAGCTCTTGAGCAGCTAATGGGAGGAGGAGGAGGCGGTATGGGTGGAATGGGTGGTATGGGCGGTATGGGGGGAGGTATGGTCCCCCAACCCTCAGTCCCCGCCGGTGCTGTGGATCCTCAAATGATGGTAGCCATTATGGACCCAAATTCGATGCCAGTAATGGACCCCACAATGTTTCAGCAACTTCAGCAAATGCAGGGTAGCCAGACTGTAGACACAGCTTCCGTACCCACCACCCCCGCGCCTGCCCCGCCCGCGGCCCCTCAGCCGGTTTACAACATTACCTTAATAGACCCGGCTCTTCTAGGTGGCGCCGCCAAATTCAAACCGATGCCGATGACGTCACAACTTCAGCAGGCCCCACCACAAGCTCAGAATGAGATTTTTGGACAGGAGCAGTCGGTGTTTTCCACCATGAGCCGGCGTAGTAATCAGAACAATATGTTGACGGTCACACAGGCGGCAGGGAATGCCAATAGAAGACAAAACACGGCGGGGTCAAGTCTCAAATCAAACGTTTCGCCAAAAAATATTTTGGAGCTTGCAAAGGAAGGAATAGTAAGTTTGAGTTCTAAGATATAAAACTTTTTGTACTTACTTGGGAAACATAATGACGATCATACCCGAAATCACATCTCGTGACGACGCAACATTTGAATTTCCAATAGGGTAATTGCCAAAACTAGATTCTATCAACCAACGATACTAGATTACACACATGTGATGTAAAGAATGTTGGTGAAACATTTCACAACACGCGCTAATTCCTTTTGGCTTAAGAAAGCTGAAACTTATCATATAAGAGCGACCGCCGTTTGGTTTCTCACGATTTTGGGATGGGATGATTTTAGATAAATGTAGACATGGTCATATGATTTCACACCATTTATATGCAAATCAATTCATTGTAGAAAAAAAGACATGTATCCTTTCTGTTGGTATCTTTTTTAATTGTAATACTCTTCAACTCTTCAAAATTATACAACATGGGAGGGGAAACAATTTCCAGACGAAGGAATGAAAAAAAAGTTAAGCAACAAAGGAATCAAGAAATAGGTGCTCATTTAAATAAGTATCATAAACATTATAATCATACTTCAAGCAATGTCTTGTTTGGTTTTCAGGGAGCCAGTCCAATGATCCAGAATCTGTTATGTCCAACTAAGCAGTGTCCTTTCCCGCTACCCTGTGCGGTACCAGTAAAAACCTACACACCACAGACGTTCTTTGTATGTCCTGAATGTCCTAAGTGCCCTGGAGAAGTTCTGGAGGGAGTATCTACCTACATTGGAAAGATCGTCAGGATAGCCGCAAAGAAAGGGGGCGTCATTTCAAAATCCAATCTTACAGTATAAGTAAGTTTAAATTTTTTATTGGTTTTTGTTTTGTTTTGTTTTGTTTTTATTTTGTTTTTTACTATACTGTAAAGTTGGCTTCCTTGAGAGAAAGGATATGAGTCAGTTTATTTTTTTCACCATATCGTTAAGTTGAATTCCTTTACAAAAAAAAAAAACATTCATTTCATGTTTTTTCTCCGTGCCTCCTCATCTGTATATTGTATATAATACATAAGATATATCAAAAACAATTATCATAATAGTCCTTTCGTCGATGAATTCTGCTTTAAAATTGTGAACTTTGAAATACCAGATTTTCCAATTTCGACATTTCTAATTGACATTCCCCATTGAGCACAGTGGCCGTTATTGTTGGAAAGCAGGAGGTACTTACTCTTCCCGGGTACATGATCTGCTCTCCCAATTTTCATTCGATATATGGATGATCCTGACCATCTTTTCTGTTTTCGTTTTTCCTGCATGACTTTGTAATCTAAGCCCTTGGTTTTACAATGTTTTTGAATTACGGAAATACATGTATTACCATTTCACGAATTAATATGAGGTACTTTCCATGACCATAGAACGGATTACTTAATCATGTGTTTACCATTCAATCACTTCTGCAGCGATATAATTTCGGATTACATTAAGAATTGAGACATATTATAATGAATGGGAAGTTTTATTTTGGTTATATTCCCTTTTTGATATCGCGAATATTTTGCCAAAAAAAAGTCACGGAGAGGAGAACAGTTGCTCATCTAAGTGTTAAGAAATCGTATTCGACCACGCCGCAATATGGTTTTTACACTTTTATTGAGTAATATAGATTATATAGATTATACTTCCGATAAACTAGATATTGGTCACAAAACAGAACATTTTATGACAAACACACGTTTTTGCATATTGATCTATTAGATAGATGTAACACATGATAAGTCACGTGTTACTGTACGATGAATATATTCCATATCTTAGCGGAATGTAGACTCCTTCGTTTTGTTTGCTATATTTTTACATTTTTGCCAGGTTTTTACGTTTCACAGAACCCTTGCGTTGTCTGCTTTGTGGCGTCACCTTGCATTGAGAGGGTTTTGTGTATACAAGAAATGTGCGTTTTTCGGAAACCTCTAAGTATCCAGTCAAATGGAGGAGTGTATTTGTATTCCGGGTAATCACGTCATTCGTTTATATTCAGCAGATGGCAATCCTACTTCGATTCCTTTTATGTAATGTAGTATTGACCCACGATTCAAGTTATGAATTTTGATTGGTTCTTTGTTGTATTGTCCGAAAAAGAAAATGACCTTGAATATGTTAATTGGTAAATATGATGAAGTACCCAAAATGCCGATAAATACATCTGTACGCCTATTCGTTTTCATTCGTATCTTGCATTCGTATCCCATTGCATGTGTCGATATAATATTTTGTATTATTTGATTTAAAAATCCTAAACAATATGCAATTTTCTTTTGTCAAAATGGCTTCTCGAACACTTTGTTTTCCTCTAACAAAGGATGGAAACGTCAGTCTTTACGCTATATTTCAAACTGACCCTGGAAATACAACCTTGGCGTACATGTATGCATTTCCTAACAAGTATGTTATTTTGTCCCATATTTTTGTAGCATGTAGTTTAGCATTATTCCATCGTTTTTGTCAAACGACAAATACCACGTTGTCCTCTAAGTTTGACGTCCTGTCCTTTGGCCACAGGTACGGGCCTCGTATATTTCATCCATACATGATCAGTAACGAAAAATACTTTACAAAGACATTTATATACCTTTTTTATTGTATAGACGTGAGGACTTGGTTATGCTAGGCCATGTTTATATTTGTTTTTCTTCATCAAAAGGAAACCTCTCCGACTTTGTTTCTATGTTTATAGAATTGAAAAAACTATATCCACATAAACAATGTAAATGTTAGCCTTTATTGCCAAATTTCATCTGATTTACTATTGTTTTTTAATTGTTTCAAGTTATAAAGTGACAAAAATATCGTGCACTATTTTGCAAGATAGCTCGATTAAAAAAGAAAAAAAGAAGTTTAAAAGATAAAAGGAATGAAAAAAGGTAAACACGTGGAAGTAAAAATCGATTTGCCGCCAAATTCTTTAATATTTATAGTTTCATCTGGTTCGATTTCGAGTGTTCTGTCTTAATGCTTTCATAATACATTAAGTGAATGTTCTGTCTAGTGTTTTCATAATACATTAAGCGAGTGTTCTGTCTAATGTTTTCATATTGCTATAAGCGAGTGTTCTGTCTAATGCATTCATAATACATTAAGTGAGTGTTCTGTCTAATGCTTTCATAATACATTAAGTGAATGTTCTGTCTAGTGTTTTCATAATACATTAAGTGAATGTTCTGTCTAGTGTTTTCATAATGCTATAAGCGAGTGTTCTGTCTAGTGCTTTCATAATACATTAAGTGAGTGTTCTGTCTAGTGTTTTCATAATACATTAAGTGAATGTTCTGTCTAGTGTTTTCATAATGCTATAAGCGAGTGTTCTGTCTAGTGCTTTCATAATGCATTAAGTGAGTGTTCTGTCTAGTGCTTTCATAATACATTAAGTGAATGTTCTGTCTAGTGTTTTCATAATGCTATAAGCGAGTGTTCTATCTAGTGCTTTCATAATACATTAAGTGAGTGTTCTGTCTAGTGCTTTCATAATACATAAAGTGAATGTTCTGTCTAGTCTTTTCATAATGCTATAAGCGAGTGTTCTGTCTAGTGCTTTCATAATACATTAAGTGAGTGTTCTGTCTAGTGCTTTCATAATACATTAAGTGAGTGTTCTGTCTAGTGCTTTCATAATACATTAAGTGAATGTTCTGTCTAGTGTTTTCATATTGCTATAAGCGAGTGTTCTGTCTAGTGCTTTCATAATACATTAAGCGAATGTTCTGTCTAGTGCTTTCATAATACATTAAGCGAGTGTTCTGTCTAATGCTTTCCTAATACATTAAGCGAGTGTTCTGTCTAATGTTTTCATATTGCTATAATCGAGTGTTCTGTCTAATGCTTTCATAATACATTAAGCGAGTGTTCTGTCTAATGCTTTCATACTGCTATAAGCGAGTGTTCTGTCTAGTGCTTTCATAATACATAAGCGAGTATTCTGTCTTAATGCTTTCATATTGCTATAAGCGAGTGTTCTGTCTAATGCTTTCATATTGCTATAAGCGAGTGTTCTGTCTAATGCTTTCATATTGCTATAAGTGAGTGTTCTGTCTAATGCTTTCATAATACATTAAGTGAGTGTTCTGTCTAGTGCTTTCATAATACATTAAGTGAGTGTTCTGTCTAATGCTTTCATAATACATTAAGTGAGTGTTCTGTCTAATGCTTTAATATTGCTATAGGCGAGTGTTCTGTCTGCTTTCATAATACATTATGCGAGTGTTCTGTCTAATGCTTTCATAATACATTAAGTGAGTGTTCTGTCTAATGCTTTAATATTGCTATAGGCGAGTGTTCTGTCTGCTTTCATAATACATTATGCGAGTGTTCTGTCTAATGCTTTCATAATACATTAAGTGAGTGTTCTGTCTAATGCTTTCATATTGCTATAAGCGAGTGTTCTGTCTAGTACTTTCACAATGCATTAAGCGAATGTTCTGTCTAATACTTTCATAATGCATTAAGCGAGTGTTCTGTCTCATGCTTTCATATTGCTATAAGCGAGTGTTCTGTCTAATGCTTTCATAATGCATTAAGCGAATGTTCTGTCTAATACTTTCATAATGCATTAAGTGAGTGTTCTGTCTAATGCTTTCATATTGCTATAAGCGAGTGTTCTGTCTGCTTTCAAAATACATTATGTGAGTGTTCTGTCTAATGCTTTCATAATACATTAAGTGAGTGTTCTGTCTAATGCTTTCATATTGCTATAAGCGAGCGTTCTGTCTAGTACTTTCACAATGCATTAAGCGAATGTTCTGTCTAATACTTTCATAATGCATTAAGCGAGTGTTCTGTCTCATGCTTTCATATTGCTATAAGCGAGTGTTCTGTCTAATGCTTTCATAATACATTAAGCGAGTGTTCTGTCTCATGCTTTCATATTGCTATAAGCGAGTGTTCTGTCTAATGCTTTCATAATGCATTAAGCGAATGTTCTGTCTAATACTTTCATAATGCATTAAGTGAGTGTTCTGTCTAATGCTTTCATTTTGCTATAAGCGAGTGTTCTGTCTGCTTTCAAAATACATTATGTGAGTGTTCTGTCTAATGCTTTCATAATACATTAAGCGGGTGTTCTGTCTAATGCTTTCATATTGCTATAAGCGAGTGTTCTGTCTAATGCTTTCATAATACATTAAGCGAGTGTTCTGTCTAATGCTTTCATATTGCTATAAGCGAGTGTTCTGTCTTATGCTTTCATAATGCATTAAGCGAGTGTTCTGTCTAGTACTTTCACAATGCATTAAGCGAGTGTTCTGTCTAGTGCTTTCATAATACATTAAGCGAGTGTTCTGTCTAATGCTTTCATAATACATTAAGCGAGTGTTCTGTCTAATGCTTTCATATTGCTATAAGCGAATGTTCTGTCTAATGCTTTCATAATACATTAAGCGAGTGTTCTGTCTAATGCTTTCATATTGCTATAAGCGAGTGTTCTGTCTAATGCTTTCATAATGCATTAAGCGATTGTTCTGTCTAATACTTTCATAATGCATTAAGTGAGTGTTCTGTCTAATGCTTTCATTTTGCTATAAGCGAGTGTTCTGTCTGCTTTCAAAATGCATTATGTGAGTGTTCTGTCTAATGCTTTCATAATACATTAAGCGAGTGTTCTGTCTAATGCTTTCATATTGCTATAAGCGAGTGTTCTGTCTAATGCTTTCATAATACATTAAGCGAGTGTTCTGTCTAATGCTTTCATATTGCTATAAGCGAGTGTTCTGTCTAATGCTTTCATAGTGCATTAAGCGAGTGTTCTGTCTAATACTTTCATAATGCATTAAGCGAGTGTTCTGTCTAGTGCTTTCATAATACATTAAGCGAGTGTTCTGTGTAGTGCTTTCATAATACATTAAGCGAGTGTTCTGTCTAATGCTTTCATATTGCATTAAGCGAGTGTTCTGTCTAGTGCTTTCATATTGCTATAAGCGAGTGATAATCGATCACAAACTACAAATCAGAATTCAAAAATAACATGTCATCCAAAGATTAATCAAAACCGTGAGAAAGCAAATTATAAAAGAGGTGCAAAAGTGAATCTACAATAGAGATCAGGAACCTGGGAGGAGTAAGCATCATACACTTACTATCAGTGAAAATTTACTTGTTTTGTTTTTTTTTTCTCTCTCTCTTTGCTGCGACTTCAGTAACCATTACGATTGCATCTGTTTACAGGTCTTGAAGGTGAAGATAGTGGTGATCTGGTGATCTTGACCAGGGGAAAAAGAAGGAAAACTATTGATTTCTTGAAATTTGAATATCATCCAAATGAGCATGTTTCTTTACGTATTTTTATGCAGCTTGTGAGTCATGTAAAGTAATCAATTCATATTGAATATGGCATGCATTTACTGAAAATCAGTACCTTTGAATTTGGATTTTGATATACTCATTTTTGTCGCGTTTCTTTAAAAAAGGGGATTCTCTCGAAGTTATGAAGAGAAATCTACATTTTAGGAAAGAAATCTGTAACTTCATTCATAAAAATATAACGGCAGAAAAATGTGTTTATTTAATAAGTAAGATTAAAAACGACCTTTTTTGTATGTGATTGAAATGTATTATCTTGTAAGGTTCATATCATTTCTGTTACTGAATAGTTGCTTCCTTCGTTTCGAATTCCAACATATAAAAAGTTGATAGCTTCTTATGCCAAAAAATTGTTACAGTAGCTTTCAGTATTTTGTTGCTATATACTGTTTCATTGATGTTGAAGTGAAACTTTACAAGGGTCACATATCGTTGTGCATTTAAATATAAATATTTTTTTTCGATAAGAATATTAGTGCGAATAAATTCAACTCATTATTACACAACGGTTATCATACACCTAAGGGTGATAAAGGAACTTCCGAAGTTGAGTCAAGGTATAGAAGATGTAAACTTTGCACTGTTATAAATGTAAAATCACGCTAGGGTCCATCGAGATCTTTGCCTACATTTTATGTGAATATCCTTTTTTGGGGTTTAATTTTATGGGCTTTATATCAATGATTACATTTTTATTTCTTTCATTGCTTCTTGAACGTATTCATTGTTAACATGATTTGTTTCGTTCAAGATATATCTTTGTTACTTTGCACTTAATCAAATTTCACTAACGTTTAATTGATTTTAACTTCGAGCAAATTAAATTTCGTAACAAATTTACGGATTCTCTTGGAGATATGTATGATTATAAATATATGGCGATTGTCAAATAATTTTTCTGACGATTGCCACATATTGTGGAGGGCATGAGACGATTTATATGGTCGCACCTGCATTATTATCGGGCAATCGTCAGATACATTATTATAATTTATACATGTCACCTATGAGCTTCCGTACATATTATAATTTATACATGTCACCTACGAGTTTCCGTACAAATGCTCATGAATTTTATCATGGTAAATGTAATACATAACAAAATAAAATGAAGATTATTTCATTATGAATGCATATTACGTATAAATTCATTTTCTACCTCAAAACAACCGTTTTGCATGTCTAGATGCTTGAACGTATGTCGTTCCTCTTTGTATATATATCATTCAATTGTTATTAAAGTCCAAAAATTATGAATTGCGTCAGTTGAATTTTTACGTCCGTCTTCGGACAGTACCTTTAATATCAAGGCACTGTCCGCTGGGCATCGAGCGTCTGGCGCCCAATTTGGACTTAAAGAAAATGACCTTATGGTTGGCATCCCCATAGGTACCAATTGCGCCCCACTGCTTGCGGACTTATCTTACATCCATACGAAACTGACTTCATCAAGACCTTGCGTTCGACTAGGCGAAAGTACCTCGCATCTCAGTTCAATTTTACCTTCAGATACATAGATGACGTATTGTCCATCAATAATCCGAACCTTAAGGTTCATCTACATGAAATCTATCCTCATGAAAAAGAGATCAAAGAAACAAAGGAGGGCGACTGATCCTCGTCGCTCTTGTATATACGTTTATTATTCGACGCAAACAGTCGTTTGAACACCTCACTGTATGACAAGCGTGATGATTTCAGCTTTTACATAACTAACTTCCCTATTTCATGAGTAGCAACATTATGTCTTCTTCTGCTTATATTATTATGGCGTTTTTGTTTCTCAGCTGATACGGTACACCAGGGCATGTTCCAGATATGAAAATTTAATCGTTAGAGCCATACGGCTTGCAAGTGAGCTACTTGTTCAGGATTATATTTCACATCGGCTGAAACCATCATTTAATAATTTCTTCGGTCGCTACGGGGATATTATAAAAACATAATTTATCAGATCCCCCTTTCCAGAATGATGAGTGACATTCTGGATTGTAATTGAATGGTTATCATCATTGCAAAATCGAGACATCATTCAGAGGTAGCAGCCGTTCCAATGGGAATTCTAATTATTTTACCTTGCCTTCTCGACTTTGAGACTGAATAACTCCTAGGTACTTTTTATGTTTTTTAGATAGAATAATTAATGTGCCATGACCTTGAATCAAGATCAAAGGTTACGGCTACTGTGTAATATCCCCCAAAATGTAACTTCTTGGCCCTGGATATGTCAATTGATTTCAATGACAAATATGGACAATGACCATATCCAAATATAAAGTACAAAATCGATATCTCAGGAAATCACAAACCGAAGGCATACAAAATGAGGACAAAACAGGATCCAAAGCAAACAAACAAAAACCTCCACCACATGAAAAGAAGCCACCTCTCAATCAGGAGTGAGACCAGGTGCCAAGGAAAAGTCAGCATCTCCTGCTTGCATGCAACACCCGTCGCTTCAATTTGGCAGAAATATCACATCCGGTTACGTCCATTTCGGAAGATACAAGTATAGTCTGTGGTTGGATGGTTCAAATGGTCTAAGATAGCATATCATTCAACATTCTGGACAATGGGACATCATATTATATGACGAGTTCCCCATATCGACCATAGGACTTCCTCAGTGACGATATAAGTCGATCACAAACGTATCCCTGACTGAGAAGCTTATATCTGGAAAACGCCTAGCTCTCAGAACAAAATTTGTATATTTGTTACCATTATACTCCGTAGACAACCTTGAATCTTTTATCTCTTGTACTTTTCATAAAATCTGTTTACTAGTATTGATTCCAGAAAAGATGTCGAATTTGAATCATTTTCCTACTGTTTTAAAAGAATAAAATGATTATTATAAAAAAAACTCTGTTAAGATTCTTTCACAAAAGCATTCATGATTTGGATTTTCATAGTGGAAATCTACAAATTGCCAAGAAACGTTTAGGTCTAGGTTTTCGTTTTCATAACAAATTAAGATTTTCTGGAAATTCTACAAGAGGCTTCTTTTGAAATTTGGGCTCATACAAGTAGCAAAGTATGTTTTGGACATAATAACTTTCACACTCTTTGGCCATATTACATTGTTTAGATTGAGGATCACTGACGATGATTACGTAACCGAAACGTGCATGTCTGGTCCATGCTGTAATTTATCTGTTCTTAAAAGATGCCATTGAATTTGAAGACGTTTAACATTACTATGTGTATTTCACAACCTGTCTGTTGGTACCTCTCTATATTGCTAGTTTGTGATGTTGGTACCTCTCTATATTCATAGTCTGTGCTGTTGGTACCTCTCTATATTGCTAGTCTGTGATGGTGGTACCTCTCTTTATTGCTAGTCTGTGGTACTGGTACCTCTATATATTGCTAGTCTGTGATGTTGATACCTCTCTATATTGCTAGTCTGTGCTGTTGGTACCTCTCTATATTCATAGTCTGTGATGGTGGTACCTCTCTATATTGCTAGTCTGTGATGCTGGTACCTCTCTATATTGCTAGTCTGTGCTGTTGGTACCTCTCTATATTGCTAGTCTGTGATGCTGGTACCTCTCTTTATTGCTAGTCTGTGCTGTTGGTACCTCTCTATTGCTAGTCTGTGCTGTTGGTACCTCTCTACGTATATCGCTAGTCTGTGATGCGGGTACCTCTCTATATTGCTAGTCTGTACTGTTGATACCTCTCTATATTGCTAGTCTGTGCTGTTTTTTATTTTGATGTTTTGTTGTTTTGCTGTGCTGTTTTACTGCTGTCCTATTTGAGAACCCCCCCCCCCCCTGTCATTGTTAGATTCCCAGTGTTCTCGTGTGAGCAATGTGGCCTCTGAGCTTTATGTTAAACCCAAGCAAATCCATCATTTTTCAGTCCGCCCGGAACTCTATGTATATATGTTTAAAAACAGTTTTATCATCTGTACTCAAGAACAAAAAAAGAGCCACACTGACACGGACGGACTGCATAGTCTATATAGACAGATAAATAAAGATTAGTTCAGACGAAGTAATGAATGACTTGAGGCTCTTCACCAGCTGTTCTTTAAGGTGAAGCCGACTTTCATGGCTGTTGAAAAGATTTCCTCTTAGTTATATGTGACACAGATGTTTGTTTATCTGAAATAGACACATTGATTAAAACTGGTACATAATACATGTAATATGTTAAACTCGTAATAACGAGTAAGAGTATAACACGTTTGATGATATTTCACCATCTGAAAATAAAGAAAAAACTTCCCTACTTCTCTACAAAGTAATTGCACAAATTTAATTTCAAAAAATTGAAACCAGAGGTTGCTACAGAAATACATTTTGGCTGTGTCTGAAAATAACTTTGACTGGAAGCATCACTGATGAGGCACATATCTGGTGCATTAATTTTGGTTTAAACCTTTCTTTAAGAAAGTAAAGAGTTGGAACACTTCCGTATTATTCCCTATGGAAAATTAAGAGAAAAAAAATCATATCATAGCTCTTCCCTACGGAGGACTTGACTCGATTCTCCAAATCATAATTTTCGTCATAATTTTCGTCATAATAATCGTCATAATTTTCATAATTATTTACTTATGATGTATCATTTAAATCCAAATATGGAAATGGAACAAATAATAGATTGTTTTACATTTAATAAAGTAGTATGGAGGCGTCCTAATGCCACATTCTGAATTATTTTAATCTCCTAGTTAGGCGGTACTATCTCCTAATTAGGAGATACTACATTGTATCACCTAATTAGGACTTAGCTATCACCTAGTTAGGAGTTGCTTTCACCTAATTAGGACATACTATCGTCTAATTAGGAGATACTATCACCTAATTAGGACTTAGATATCACCTAATTAGGACTTAGCTATCAACTAATTTGCTACTATCACCTAATTAGGACGTTCGATATCCTAATTAGGAGATACTATCACCTAATTAGGGCTTAGCTATCACCTAATTATGACTTAGCTATCACCTAATTAGGAGTTACTATCACCTAATTAGGACATACTATCTCCTAATTTCAGAATGGGGCATTATGACGCTTCCGTAGAATAGTACATGTAATAAGATCTTCAAGAAGACCAAACTGCATTGACCGCATGCAACGGGAAGAAAAGGTGGATGCCTCTCAAATCAAGCACTTATATAACCAACTAGAGACAATGTAAATTACTGTCCGCGCAGCTCACCTCAGACATCAGAAAATTGAAGTTTTCTCTATCTTGACGGCATATTTTGCTTTTAAATTTATATAGGGGATATATCTCGAAATCTCATAACTAATGGTGTATGATATATGTCTGCACGACCAATACTACGCTCATAGTGAAAGAAAATAGTTTTAGATCGGGAAATTTCTATGTTTATTTTAGCGTGACGTCGTCGACGTTCTCCATTAACTCATTGTTTAAAAACAAGAGCCCCAGGGGGGCACAACGCTCACCTGATATCCATGCACACTCTGAACATACTGACATTGAATAATGTTAGAGCCAGAGCCATAGTCAGAATTTTTTGGTCCATATGCCATTAATAATTAAAAAAAATATCATAAAAATTCCAAAAAAGTAAAATGCAATAAATGAGTGTGCAAAATGGAGAAAATGAAAATGGAAAAAGAAAAAAGAAGGTTTTTTTGTATTCAGATGATTTAAAAGTGCTTAAAAAGCTTGCAAAATGCAAAACAATGAAAAAAAAAATTGGGATGCCAGTGCCTGAATTTGAACCCACAATTCTTGGGTCTATGTGCACGCACAGCATATCTAGATTAAAATATAAAAAAAAAATTCAAAAAATAAAGTTATAGCAAATAATGTATATAAAAGAATTGGGTAACTTAATCTGACAAACATGCAATAAATGAGTGCAGAAGATCATATATTTACTAAGTTATTGAAAGAAATAGTTAAAGAAAAATAATAAGAGCACCCTAACATCTCTCTCTTTCGGGGAAAGGATGGACAACCTAAAGAGGCATCAGATAGGATGTCATCCTTAAGAAATATTAAGTGCAGAAAACCACTGTTAGATGGAGTAAATGAAAGAAAGATTAGTATTTACTCTGATTAGTTCATTAATATACAAGCCAATTAGAAAAAAAAATATTATTTTGTCCAGTTCTTATTATATCATCAAATAGAAAAAAAAATCTGTCAGCAGATGTTGTTACAGAAATTTTGACCCCCCCCCCTTTTTATACTCTATAGAATACAAGAATTATTATAAATTCAAATTGTACATGTTGTTAATCAAAAATGCTATCACACAAGCATTCATTAATTTAATTTACCTAGGATATAGGTTTCAAAATATCAATATGAACTCAAGGGAAATTAATATGGAGAAAATGCCAAACTTCATAAAAAATTCCAAAGTTCAAAAAGTGGCAAAAATGGCATTAAAATTATTCAGGTAAGTTAAAAATAGCATTCAAAGCTTAAAATATGGATGAAAAATGAAAAATAAAGAAAAAAAATTTTTAAGGCCCAGCCGGGATTTGAACTCGCTACCTTGGGACTCATTGACAAAGAAAACATGCCTATTTACAGTATTAAAGAAATCATTAAAAATCTAAAAGTCAAGATATTGAGAAAATTCTTTCACGGTTACATTCCTTACAATAAATATGATAAATGTTAAAACAATCATTCATGGGAAGAACCATAAAATGCCAAAAATGATGAAAATGACCATCCTCCCTTCCTTTTTTACAGTATTAAAAAAATCATTAAAAATTCAAAAATAAACCTTTCAGCAAAATTCTTTCACTAAAGCATTCCTTTGCTTTAAAAATGGCTAAATTAAACTAAACTGGAGCAGAATTTTTCAATAAGAAAGAAAATATTAAGAGAAATATCAATTTTTGCATTAAAAATGCAATGTCGAAAAAGACGTCAAAAACGCGTCAAAAATTAGTTATTGGATTTTAACGAAATGAACAAACTTGAATCGTACATCCTTCTAGATCACTTAGATACAATTAGTTTTTCAATCCATTCAGTGGAACTGGAGAAGAAGATTTTTGAAGAGGGGTACCCTCTGGGGCCTATTTGACACCGCCCTGGATCCACCCCTGAAGGGATCGAGCCGAAATGAACAAACTTGGTAGAGGACCTTTAATACTTCATGCATACCAAGTTTCATCAAAATCCCTTCAGCCGTTCTTGAGAAGAAGTTGAAAATGTTAAAAGTTTACGACGGACGGACGGACGACGGACGACGGACGCCGGACGCCGGACGCCGGACGCCACACTATGACAATAGCTCACTTGAGCCTTTGGCTCAGGTGAGCTAAAAAAAACATCGGCGACGTCGCTCTGAAATATACATAGAAAACCCCCCATCTAAAACTATCTTCTTTCACTGTGAGCGTAGTATTAATCGTAGGTACATATATCATACACTGTTATGAGAGTTCGAGATCTATCCCCCTACATAAATTTTAATCGCAAACTAGAATTTATCTCATTGATGAGACATAACTTGCTGATATGCGCATATGAAGCGATGAAAAGTTGTTATTGTGGAAAATATCCATGATATCTTTCTTTCAATATTGATCATTTCGACCACTAGGTTGGTTTCTCTGCTTGCGAAGTGTTAATCCCCGGGGATATCGCTCATCTAGTCTTACAGTGTAACGGAAGTTGACTTAAATATAATTGTAAGTTTTCCATTGCCAAACCAAATCTTCAATATTATTCTAAAACCAAGGCGTATCTACCTGACGGTATAACTCTGTCCTTTTTTGGGGGTTTTGTTTTAATAAAATTAAGATAGTTTTATTGTGTCGCCTGCGAAGCACAGCGACACCTAGGGATCATTCATTTAAAGTATTACTTCGACAATCTCATAAGGGAATTAGATATAAAATCAACACAGGGAAATCCACCCTATGCTCCCATTCATTGAAAAACACAATAATACTGAAGTGCTCCAACTCTATACCTTCCCGAAGAAAAATTCAAACCAATTCATTATGCACCAGACACGTGTTTTGAATGTTAAATCCTCATCAGTTATGCTTCCATCCAAAGTGATTTTTAGACACAGTAAAATTTAAGTTTAGTTGCGCCCTCTGGTTATATTTTTAGAAATTAAATTTGTGTAATTTGCAGAGAGTGCGCGGCTCCAAATTTTTCTCTAGTTCTCCCAGGTTTGGATAAGAATCAGAATCCTTCACTTGTATTGTGCTCCATCGCTATACAAACAACGTGTTAATACAGCTGGATACTAAATCTGTATAGATCATTTTCAGAAACCAAAAACTGGTCTTCAAAAGTACTATGAAAAATTTACTCTAGAAGCAGTATCAAACAAATGTGGGTGTTTAAAAATTCAAAAGAACCTTTTAAAACACTTGAAGCTAAGTCTGCAAGTTTTAAAAATGTATCTTCGATCAAATTATTTGTTGTTTGACTCTTTATAACCACGTACAAAATTAAAAAAAAAGAATATCTCAAAAATTGCCTTCACTAGCTAAAATGGCAATTGAAAATACAAGTAGATAGTTGAAGAGGTTACAATAAAACTGATTTTGTGAGGGTACTTTTGAATTAAAATGATAGATATACTGAAGAAGAATTAATCCAAATGTTAAAATATCTAATCGATAATGTATTAAGATTTGTGGTGTGTGGAGGCATGGTCTTTCATCAAATCATGGGAATTCCAGTGGGAACCAATTGTGTTCTTTTTGCAAAATATGGAATCGTGCGAGTGTGTTCCGTTGAGATCATCACTACATCGTCGTGTTGGGGATGACAGATGGACGTGAATATCTTAAGAAAACGTAGGAAATTTCAAAAAGAGCAGCAGTCTCATGGTAGGAAAGCAAAGACAGTGGCACAAAATAATCCCTTCGTGTCATTTTTGGTTAATTTTTAGGTCACATATACTCTTTGTAAAACTAAATAATTACTGTAAGTTGTTTAGACTACACTTCTGTCTTGAAAACAGCTTATAGTGATGGTTAATATTGAAATGTACTGTTTCGGGTTTTTTTTAATATATTAGCTATATTATTTTGTATACAAATTGGAAGAACCATTAACATGTCCTTTTATGGAATTCAGCACATCTTTATTCCTGTTGCTTCATTTTCTTTATAATAAGTTCTTCTTTCCAATGGATTCAGTTTACTTCTTCATGCGGATGTGTTATTCCAAAAGGACGTAAGTGATACGCCATGAGCTCTAGTCCATAAACACCAGGTGGCGTTATATAGCGGAAGGATACAGCAAAGTCACTCAGTGTTATCTGAAGAAGGAGGACGTATTGATTAGTCACATTGCATATAAATTAACAAAAATGCAATATGAATCTCAACGCAACAGATGTAGTATTTCAATTATTTTCCGCTGATTTGTATGTTAATGTAAGATTGACGTAAAATCATTTCAAAAATATTTCATTTCGTACATCAAAATATATTTTTCAACCATCGCTAGGTGTCGACGAGCAGTAACGATAACTCGTCACAATTTACATAGAAAGAAACATTTATTGTTTCGTAATAAGGATAGATCTATAGCATATTTATTCACGTTCTATCATTAATTTTCGAAATCGTATACTTTAAGGGATCAGATGTATAATAAGGTATATTTAGTTCACCCATCTATTAGGATTGGAATTCTAAACATATGGCGGCTATAAATTTAAAAAAAAAGATAATTTTTCACCGATTCGTTTTTTTTTTAAGGCTGGCTTCTATTAGAATTATGGGTCCTCAGATTTGAATTCTATCGGAAGACTAATTTAAGCCAATTTTTTTCTAAGAAAATGATGGGGGATCAAATATGAGTTGATAGAAAAAAAATCTAAAAAAAAATTACGTTTATCAAATTTCTCAAAAAACAAAAAAAAAAAAAAAAAAAAAAAAAAATCAAGTTCACTGTTTCGGCTTTTCGCAATTGTTTTCTAAAGAATTCTCTGTTCAAGAGGAGATAATTCCTTGAAATGACCCTAATCAAAATAACATTTTATCCGATATCTACCATTCTAGTATTAAAGTGTATGCAACATCATAAGAATACAAAAATATGAAATTATAACTTACACATAATTACAATATTTTGGACATAATTTCGTTCGTAGATTTGTAACACCTTAGTAACCTATGAGTATAGATGATTAGAATTGTTCATCAAACAGAACAACGCGTGCTGTAAATATTGTCGAGAATTCTGATGTTCAGCAGGAGAAAGATGTGAAAATAGTGTTAAATAATAAAATATTTACCGGTTCCTTTGATTGTAAATCCCTATAACGTATATGAACACCCCAAAGTTCCGGAATGAGTACATTAAATCTCTCCAATCCGTATTTGTCCGTCCCGTTCAAAGATTTTATACCGATATCTTCCATACACAAATCCCGATAGATGTCGCCATAGAAACCGTAAAGTTTTTGATTGCAAACTTGTAATTGGCTTGAATACGAAGTTACAATAGCGTTCAACGCTGCTTTTGAAAACACGGCAGTGTAACTAATCTTACGAGACGTCCTAAAATTTCTCATAACAATATACTCAGAGGGATCTATTCTTCCTACGAAGAGCGGTAAGGAGGCAGTCAAACTAGACAGGAAATGACGTAGATTCTCCATTATGACGTATGTATCATCTGTTGCCAGCATTATCCAATCAAAATCCTTCGCTCCACTGTCGTATATTTTCGTGAGTATTTCGTATAGTCTTTTCTTGTGAAATTCCTTAGTTTGAGTGTCGGGTGTTGATAGAATATGGTGTTTGAATTTGAGTATTTCTGATCTAGCTCGTGTTGAGAATAGAATAACGTCAGAGCACCGCGCTACCCATGTGTCGTTTAGGACCTTCAGTCTCCTGTAAGCTTGTCTGTAGTCCACTATAATGACACACAGGACCAGTATTCTGTCTCTCAGATGATTTGCAAGTGTAAAATTATCTGTTCGAAAGGGAAAAGAAAGGATACATTTTATAACTCGATTAGGAATTGTACATTATGTCATATAACATGAAGAGTTTTAGGGAAAGAATAGGGATCTTTTTTATCTTTGATCAAGGCAAAATTTGAACTTAAACAATTTTCGGAGACCTATTTATCTATCATTTGCAATGTGTTTTGTAATTTATCATTCGTTTTCTTCTTAAACATGTTATAGGTACCAACTTTTTATCAAAAACGAATTGGTAAAAATAACTATATAATAAGTAAAGAATTCCAAACTAAAGAAATTGGTGAACCAATCATCCCTTATTTTACATCTCATGCCTTGAATACACAATGAAAGTAGTTCAAAATCTGTATTATCAAATATAAGGTAATATGATCATGGTGTACTCCCCATAAGAAAAATTGGACGGTTACTGCGAAAAAAAGTGTATTAATTATTGACATTAAAATAATTCTTAAAAGCCATTTGATCAAGATTACAGTAAATTCGATGATAATGTCGGTAAAATGTAACAGAATATTGAAAAGACCTAAAAACGATATAAATATCATGCCGCTCAAATAAAATATCATAACTAATTAATTCGGTATACAGACTAAGTTTTACAACAATCAAATCAAAACACAAAATATATTCAAAATCGTTGGATATGACTAAATAAGCAGAAAATAAGTCAAAAAGTCAATCAGTCAATCAATCAATCAATCAATCAATTAATCAAATCAAATAAATGTACATGTATCATGCATAATTTATAATCGATTAACCATTTAATGAAATACGATAATTGCTTAATTGAAGCATTTTTTATCTTCAAGTCGTAATATTTTATGTTCTATAAAAAGGTTATCATAGGTATTAAACAAATAATTTCATGTTTTCTTCTTATTAATTATTAGACTTATTTCACCGTGACGAATTTCGAACTTCGAACTTCGCACTTTAATTTCATAAGTGGGTTGCCGAAAATAGCGTGCCAGTAGTACAGGAAGTCCAATATACCATTCCATTGAGTATACTAATCAAAATGTAGATGACTCCGCTTATGAGTTTATACGTGAATGGCAGCTACGCCACTTTTTCTTCAATGTTCGAAGTGCGATGTACGAAGTTCGAAGTGCGAAGTTCGTCACGATGAAAAATGTCTAGTTGATGTGGATCAAATATGAAAGGACCTCCGAAGTTTCTAGTTTTTTTTTTTATTTCTTTTCTTATTGCTTAACGTAAAGCGGAGAGTATCGCAATGCCCTCTGCGAAAGATATTGAAAAATTTACTATAATGATATTCATGATTTAAGAAGTAATATTCATATTATCAAAACTCAACTTAAAAAAAAGTTTCACAATTTTAAAAATATGAATAGATTTGATATCTTTAGTTACATTATAGCTTACAAAATAATCAGATTTAAAAAAAGTATTTGAATTAGATTGCATTAATATTTGATTTACATAAATCGAATGGTAATTTGCATAATAACAAATATCAAAATGACATTTAAAATTCTTTAATGAACTTGAAAGAGGACCTGATTTATAATGCACGTCTTGGTCAAAGTTGATTAAATTTTCTGCTCTCACTTCTTTCCGATCTTCAACGTTTATAGATTCCATTCTCTCTGCCAGACGTATGAAAACATCGCCAATAAAAGACACACTTTTCACTTCAGATTTTTTCCATTCACGATAGAGAATAAAATAAAGCATAACCCCGCATACAAATCCTAGAACGAATTTAATACTATCATTTAACATGGTACACTTTGTTCATAGATCTTCATATAGTTAACGCATTGTAAGGTTCATCAGAAAAAAATGTTATTGATCCGCCCATCGACCAAGTGCAACATGTTTTCTCTCTATTCACTAGGACAATTCATGATAAATAGAGAATACATTCGGATTTCTTTGTGTTTTTATGATGCCATTTGGTATGCGTGTAAATCAAATAGACCGCTTTGATTTATCGGTAGAGATTTCGATTTGAAAACAGAGCGCAAGATTTAAACCAGTAAAATGAAAGTACATGTACATCAATATGTACATCGAGAAAATCACCAAATTTGACAATTTTTCATGTCGCTGTTGCGACGGGTGTTACATGCAATCAGGAGACGCTGACTCTTCCTGGGCACCTGGTCTCCGGAATCATGTTCATTCCGAGGTTCGCAACTTGTTCTAATGGAAATTCTAATGATTTTGCCTTACCCTTGATTTTGAGACTGAATAACTGATGGGTACTTTTTTATTTTCATACGCCCGTCATTTGACGGGACGTATTATAGTTTAGCGAGGTCCGTCTGTCCGTCCGTCTGTTTGTTCGCCCGCTTATGCAACGCAATTCAACGGATTTTCATGATATTTATTCACTTTGATCGAACAGTGGAGAGGAAGCCGCCTTTCGATTTTCAGGTTAATCCGATTTGTCGATATAATAGAAAGAGCGGGAGTAAATTTTTATTGGGACTTAGATTTTGTTGGTATTATGAAAATATGCTTAAATAATTAAAAATTTATTAAAAATCTACTTTATTTAAGAATTATCAGATTATAAAATTTGCATTGTCCAAGAAGAAACTTTAAGAATGTTCTTTCATATATGTACAAGTAACGGATTTTTAAATTTTTTTTTGTCGCATAAAGAAATTATATGTAATGGGAGGGGGGTTTATATACATGTATGTGTACATACATGTACATGTACATTTTAACTAAGGGCAAAGTATACTTACTGAGAAAATTATTGAAGTTAAAAAATTGTAATGTTTCGTTTTGATTGGCGCCATGCATCGTTTACTCCTGCTCTTTTTATTGTAACCAATATGACGTCACACGCACTTTGGTTTTGATGGATAATTGGAACGGCAAACAAGCAACAACAACCTGTTTGTAGATGATATTTGATTTATTCAGAAAGAAGAACCATAATTTTATACCTTTACATTAGGATTAATGCGGAAGGGTTCCAACTCTATACCATCTTGAAGAAAATTTCAAAGCAATTTATTATGCGCCAGAAAATTGAATAGGAAGTGATTTGCAAGTGACAAGCATATTCGCAATACCCAAGTTGCCTGAACACTTTGATCAGACTGTGGAGAGGAAGCCGCCTTTCGATTTTCAGGTTCAACCGATTTGTCATTACGGTGTTCTGGGAGTATATATTTTGGTATAATGAAAATAAATCCCGACGGGCGTATCTTGCTGCGTTAGCTTAGGCTTTATTATGATTTTACACTGCTCAAAACAATTAAGGGAGCAAGGTTTCTACTCTCATATCAAACATGTTTGCAGCTGCTTATTCTATATGATGAACATAAATGTATTAGGACATATTTAATAGTCATTTCTTGATTACCAATGTCTGTATTGAACAGATTAACCATATACACATGATAAAACTTGATGATGTAGCCTTGTTTATCCCAAAAGATATTACATTCTATGTACAATTATATTACAATGGAAATATCACTCCTTTGATTTTTTTAGCAGTGTATATTTACATTTATTTTTTACCATTCGCTTCCTTTGTAAGAATTTTCGGGCATAGCTACGCATGGACACAATGGAAGTCGCTAATTTCAATTTTTTTTTTCTTTGGTCTTGACGTGGTGTAAAGCCGAGCCGGCACGGCGTTAAAAGATTTTAATATATATTGGGGGTCCTATTGTGTAATAAAGTGCTTTTATCTTTTGTTTTGGGATGTTTTTATGGTTAACTTATCGATTTTGTCAGCTATCTGTGTGAGCATTTATTAAGAAATGCGCTACGCGCGTGATGCAGTTTTCTTCCCAATTTTTCGGGTGATACCTGCATCATCTACTTATGGAAACAGACTGATTTCTTGGATCTAAAAACTATCAATCACCGCCCTATATTTCGTAAGTTCGGGGGATTGCGCAGTGATACAACTACCTCCAAAGACGAAAACAAGTTAAGGCAGCCGCCATGATTCAAACAGCGAACGATCGACTCTCTATATCTTTGGAATGAGGACAACTTTGAGCAAATCCTGCATGCACAGTTAATCTTTTAGTACGTAAAAAAGAAATGATACCCTTAAGATATGAAGCAAACATCAACATATTGCATTTTCAGCATCGAGCTTATACGTGTTTGAGGGAACCCCGGTTGTAAAAATAGCGCTTTACATAGACTTCCGTCAACTTTTTTCATTCGATGTATCAACAAATTTTTTATCCAATCAGAATCTTTTTTAACTCATTGAAAATAACAATGGAAATTAAATGATTATTTGATGAGCATCAAATAAGGAGTACGTCCTATATTTTGGAATCTATAGAACGACAAAGTATCAATATTATTTGTCAATGCTTATTACAATGTCAATATATTCATTGTTAAACTTTTATAGTGTCCATTAAACAATGAGACATCATATATATTTTTGCTATTTCGGAAACTAGCCATTTCACCGATAGATATCATCGAAATTAAAGGAGTTTAACATCTTCGCATCATCCCTCCAATGCTATTTTGAACATAGATTTTATTTGGATATGCTAATGAATCGACCTTATAGGAAAATTGGAGCCGTGCACTCTCTGTAATGTAAATGTACAAATCTAACTTCAAACAATTAAAGAGGGCGCTACTGAAATTATTTTTGGTGGCTCCGCTGGAAGCATCACTAATGAGAATTTAATATTCGAAACACGTGTCTGATGCATGGAAATTGGTTTGGAATTTTCTTCAAGAAGGTATAGAGTTGGAACCCTTCGACATTATTGATGCAGTGTGGAGCAATTAAAATCGATCCCCGTGACCTGATGTTTGTCAAGTGTATTAATTACTTCTTTCCAGCTCTGTTACATGAAAGAAGCTTTGTTTTGTCCTTTTATCAATGTGACATCATAAACATTTTTTGCTATTTCGGAAATTAGCCATTTCACCGATAAATATCTTTGAAATTAAGGAGTTCGCACCATCCCTCCAATGCTATTTTGAACATAGTTTTTATTTTGATATGCAACTGAATCGACCCTTTGGAGCCGTGCACTCTCTGACATGTAAATGTACACAATTAAAGAGGACGCCACTGAAATTATTCTTGTTGGCGGCTCCGCTGGAAGCATCACTGATGAGAATTTAATATTCGAAACACGTGTCTGGTGCATGGAGATTGGTTTACTATTTTCTTCAAGAAGGTATAGAGTTGGAACCCTTCGACATTATTTAGTATTATTTGCTATATGTGTATGGTCAAGAAGAGCGTATGCGTTAAATCTTGTAGTAGCAGATTAAGATATATAAGGTGAACTGTCTTTCTACAGGACTTGCTAACACTTAACAACCCAAGAAGTCTCTGTTGTGTTTATTTTATTTTCATTAAGGTTTGTAAGCCCCGGCTAGTCGTTCTTTCAAGTTGTTTTTGTTGTTGGAATTTACACGAATCATGGCTGTCCTACATTCCTTCGTTTTCAAGGAAAACCTAAATTTGCATTTCTCTTATGCATTATTTGCTCTGCAACACATTGGTTCGTATTAAATTGTCTAGCATGACGTGCAATACCAGGAAGTTTGTTAGAAAATTCAGAAAAAAGGTGCGAGAGTTTGACTGTTGCTCCTTATAATGTGGTGCAAAAATGCCCGTCAGAGGAAATTCGGCCGTAAACTGATGTAGCCAAACACGATGATTATCCTCTTTAAGGAGATTAAGGTAGAGGACATGTTACATCGTGTTTACCTTTACTACGTATACTCCCATCATTTCTGGTTATACAGTATGATTAACCTTAGGTAAATTGTCGAATTCAAAGGGAATTTGTCTTCATTTAACATTCTTGAATCGACTCTACCGGATGAAGGAACACTCGTTAGATGGGGTATGTTTGTTAAATGACTAGTGACACATTCAAATTGTCAAATAACAAATTTATCTCAAAAAGTAGAGTTTTAAAATCACGTACATTTCATATAAGAAAAGATAGAGACTGTGATATTTTTTTTTTCAGAGAAAAGCATCAATTGGTTTTGTGTCATTCTCATATACATATGTATAGATCTATAATATTTCCGTAATAAATAATATGCCAACATTTGAGAACAAAGATATAACATCTATTCAAGATAGTACAATACAGATATTCTCCTTTTTCATGAAATGTCTCCTTTTGAAAGACAAATGTCTTTATCATCATAAAGGGGTAGGTTCACTAACTACCAAAATCTGCCCTGAATTTTTGCGAAAAATAATTTTATGAAAATTATTTTTCAGCATCTCTTATATTTATCTCAAATACCTGCCGAAATAGAAAGTAAATATTTTTCAGTGTCAAAACTTCACGTGCGTTAGTTATGACGTCACAATGTGACGTCATTTGCGATGCATGACGGAGAATGAAGGAAAATCGCCATATTTTCTGCATAAATCTTTAAAATTAGTATAGGCGCCAACCCTCACCCAACATAAATTTTATGTAGATCGAAAGAAAAATTACAAATTGAACTTTTTATATGAAATTTATTTTGGGTGAGGGCTGGCGCCCTACTTATTTTCATAAATTTTAACCAGAATTATGCCAATTTCTTACGATTTTTCAGCATTTTACGACTTAAAGCCGATTTTGAAGCCATATATTTCGGTGTATTACACGTAAAATAAAATATTTATTTGGTATTTCAAACAACCATACATTTAACGTCCTTGATACGAAATACAATCGAAATCTAAAACATTCTGAAATTAGGGCCGATTTTCCATGTTACCGAACCTGCACCTTTATACCAATAAGATGGTTTGGGAATCGTGCCTGGTTAGTTTAGGTTTGGAACAAGAACCGGTCACATTTTTCGATTCCGTTTATCACGCCAGTAAAATTTTCGGAGATTCGTTTCATACGTCCGACGACGTTCTAAATGTAAATTGTACAGTATCATACATGTAGCACCAATAAAGCAAATAACAAACTGAGCTCATCGTATAAATTAGTACAAAGTGACTTATGACAGGACAGCAGCTACTCTGTGGAACATATCTTTGATTTTGTAGACTGTCATTCCAACTAGTTGTATAAAAGGTGAGATTCCGAGAAGACATATTATAACTATTCCATAAACAGTTTTGTCCTCGAATTTGCTGATTAAAAATTCGTAAAATCCGCATAGCAATGCCAACCATACTATGTTCGTTGCTAAGAAACCAAACAAAGCTCGATTGCGGAGCATGCGCAGTCCAGTATTTCTCTCCTCTTGTGAAATGCCAAGATTTGTGTCCTTTCCCACAGACGTTTGTACCAGATGTTTCCAGAATTCTGTCTCGCTTTGGTTTGTATCACTTAGGTCAAGTGCAGATGAACTTAAGCTGGCGTAGGATCCATACCGAACTGCAAATTAAATTACCAAAACTAAATTTCCGACAAAGTAAAGTTCTGCAGTATGTGAATAAAGCAAAATATTTTCCCTGTTCCGCAAAGAACGTGCACAAATACACACGCATTATTTAAGTTTAGTCAAAAATGTCTCAGAAACTAAAATACAACATTTGTGAAAGCTTTCCACCTAACAATAACAATTTTATGTAAGATTACATTGTTTATATCTATACACCCTAACACGTCAGAGTCTCAGATGTACCTGAACATACGAGGAACAAAATGTATATGAATTAACCACTACAATTCAAAGCAAAATCTGAATAATTTCCCCTGCAATTTTGAAAAATTAAATATACACGCGTAGTACTTAGCCTTGTACATGTTGTAAGGGATTCTATTTTTGTTCTTGAAGTTTACACACTTTCGTAGAAAAAATAGTAGTACTTGTGCAAGAAAATTGGTTTGAAATTTTCTTCAAGAAGGTATAAAGTTGGAACACTTCCGCATTATTTTAGTCAAAACGATTCAGTGTTGTCAACTTGATTTCAATCAGATGTTCACAAAGAGTGATAGAAAGGAGGGAATCTCTCCAACAGGACTCTATTGTAGCACCCAATGCAAAAATCCGAAATAACCAAAGGCGAAAACACAGAGTGGACAAGCACAAAATGAGACACCAAATTAAAGGGACAAGTAAGACACATTATCAAAGACAACATCAGCCAACAGGGGATGCTTACTCCTCCCGGGCACCTGGTCCCACCTCTAGCTTGCTAGGGGTCCGTCGATGCTCACTTTGGTGCCCTATTCTGAGTGCTGTTGAGATTATCGTCAGGATCTTCTTTAACTCATTAAACATAAAAGACTACATAATGAACCAAAGTAAATATCCTTTATAGTAGGTTTTAACTACAGTACTACTGTCTGCACAGCTAAATTCAGAAATCCAACAACTGAAGTTTTGTCAACATTGTCAGCAAATTTTCCGACTGGAATTCATATAGGGGAATATATCTCGAACTATCGTATCTAACGGAGAAATTTATATATTTGTGCAACCAATACTACGCTCACAATCAGACAGTCTGATTAAAACCAACCTGTTTCTCCTTCGTCGTCAGGGTCTGGAGTACAACCATTAAGGGTCGTATTCTGTTCACATTTCGTTAAGCCAATCAAATCGCGACTTACATGTATGAAATATCAAATCACGAAAACGATTGTATAACCGGGATCGGGACAAATCGAATAATGGCGGCGCCCATGACCAAAGAATGCACGCGAACAAGATTGTATTTTACAGACAATGTTTGTGTTTTATGTGGATTTTTTTTATATATATACAAAAGAACACTTCCGATGGTCAGGTTATAACCCTTTTTTTATTTGACACGGGAACGTGTATACAACATCCATGAAACGGACGTTCTGATTGGTTAATAAATTCTCATGAATATTCCGGTCAAAAGTTCATTATATACGACACTTTACGTTTGTACTCCAGACCCTGACGACGAAGGAGAAGGAGGAGGGGGGGGGGGCTGTTTGACAGTCAGAGATTATAATTTGAGATGGGGAGTTTAGCGTGTCTTCACCCATGTTAAACATTGAGTCTATGTAGTACGTCATCAACGTCAAGCTGAAATTAACATTAAAATTCCAATCTTAAAATATTATCTTTCATTGTGAGTGTAGTATTGGTCGTACGGACATACATACTGGCATATAACTTGCACCGTTAGTTACGAGGGTTCGATATCTATCCTCAAATATGAATTTTAATCGGAAATTATTCCAACAATTGAGGCAATACTTCAATTTTCTGTTTTTGAAGTGAACTGCTTGGACAGTAGCTTTACGTAAGAAGATAAGGAGGATATTACAGCCGTAATAACAGCGGAACACACAACACACATAAGAAGTCATGTAATACGAATTTACTACCTTTTATACTTGGCTTCTTCTTTCGCTTTCGTTTAAATTTTGGCATTCTAAGCATCGAAGGCACAGTGGCTACTTGCTGAAAGATACATAATTATTTTCCTGATATAAAACGAGAGAAACATTTGTCAACATGGATCGGGTGCTCGATAAAATGACACATTTACAAAAAAACTTTATATCAATAAAATGCATTTATAGCTGTCGGAGAAACTGAACAAATTTCTGGTATCAAGACTTTTTTTCTATAAATTGAACATAGTGTGAACCTAACATTTATTACAGAATTTGATGTTAAAGCACGAAAGAAAGATATGTCTGTAGCAGATAAAGGAAATAATGATGTTGAAAAAAAAACCCAGACATACTCTCCCCGCAGAATACAAATCAATCAGTCGGTCGGTCGGTAGGTCGGTCGGTCGGTCAGTCCGTCCGTCCGTCCGTCCGTCAGTCAGTCAGTCAAGATGTTCTTATTCTGCAACAAGCCCTATGGCATAAAACAATAACTTACATCATCACGAGTACCCCACGTCTGATCTATGATATTACATACAGCATACAGCGGGAGTAATATATTAAGTAAGGGGAGGTAATACAGGTAGATGATGCCGGTACTAAGAAGCCATATCTCTGTGGGATGGATCAAGGCTGAGTAAATATATGTCGCGGCCACGCCAACCAAGACGAAATTCTGAAGATGGGACAGCGTTCCAGAGCGAAAATCTGTAAAAAAAAAAATTAATTAGAATAATATGTTCAAAACGATATCATTTTTTTCTATTTAACGTAGTTTGTGTGTGTGTGTGTGTGGGTGGGGTTGCTAATTTCGTGTTCATTTTCAAACATTGTACTACATTACTGTAAACGTGGAAATTTTCGCGTGGGAATAATTTTCGCGTTTTTCGCGAACAGAGAGATTTCGCAAAATTTCCCCCACGCGAAAATATCCTCGTTGCATTATTTCAATGGGAAAGACATTTTTATCGCGAAAATTAGTGATGTTATAATCGCGAAATTTTTCCCCCGCGAAAATAACCACGTTAACAGTATTATGTAACTATAGTTTCATATCTTCACAGTGTAAAGCACAATCCAGCGCAAAACTAGTACTTAACATAGAAAAATATAATTAGAAAATACAAAACATAACAAAACAAACAAAAATGAAAAAGTAAATATATAAAAAATAAATTAATTTGAACCATAGAATGATTTCTTTATAAGTTAAAAACTATGTATAATCAGTACGATAAAAATAAAAACGATATACTACGAAAAAATATATGAAAAGGAAATAGGATATATACCTTCTTGCATATTCTCAGCTATGACAATAGCTGTTGCTACAAATATATATAGTGTAAGGGCACCGAGTCCGATCATCAGTAATTTACTGACTATCAGCTTCCTTGTTGGATTCCAGCTACTGATCAACACAAAACAATATACTGAAAAATGAATACAAAACAATAAACTAAAAAAATATATGAAATGATAAATTGAAAAAGGAATGATCATAACAAACGAACCACAAAACTATAAACAAAAAAAGGGATCATAGAACAATGGACTGGAAAGAGATCATAGAACAATGGACTGAAAAGGAATCATAGAACAATGGACTGAAAAGGGATCATAGAACAATTTACTGAAAAAGGGATCATAGAACAATGGACTGAAAAGGGATCATAGAACAATGGACTGAAAAGGGATCATAGAACAATGGACTGAAAAAGGGATAATAGAACAATGGACTGAAAAAGGGATCATAGAACAATGGACTGAAAAAGGGATCATAGAACAATGGACTGAAAAGGGATCATAGAACAATGGACTGAAAAGGGATCATAGAACAATGGACTGAAAAAGGGATCATAGACCAATGGACTGAAAAAGAAATCATAGAACAAGGTACTGAAAAAGGAATCATAGAACAAAGGGATCATAGAACAATGGACTGAAAAAGGGATCATAGAACAATGGACTGAAAAAGGAATCATAGAACAATAGACTGAAAAAGAAATCATAGAACAAGGTACTGAAAAAGGAATCATAGAACAAAGGGATCATAGAACAATGGACTGAAAAAGGGATCATAGAACAATGGACTGAAAAAGGGATCACAGAACAATGGACTGAAAAAGAAATCATAGAACAAGGTACTGAAAAAGGAATCATAGAACAAAGGGATCATAGAACAATGGACTGAAAAGGGATCATAGAACAATGGACTGAAAAGGGATCATAGAACAAAGGGACTGAAAAAGGGATCATAAAACAATGGACTGAAAATGGATAGTAGAACAATGGACTGAAAAAGGGATCATAGAACAATGGACTGAAAAGGGATCATAGAACAATGGACTGAAAGGGATCATAGAACAATGGACTGAAAATAGATCATAGAACAATGGACTGAAAAGGGATAATATAATAACGGACTGAAAAAGGATCATAGAACAATGGACTGAAAAGGGATCATAGAACAATGGACTGAAAAAGGAATAATAGAACAATGGACTGAAAAAGGGATCATAGAACAATGGACTGAAAAAGGAATCATGGAACAATTGACTGAAAAAGAAACCATAGAACAATGGGATCACAAAACAATAAATTAAAAAGGGAGATCATAAACCAATGGACTGAAAAAAAAATTCATAGAACAATAAGCTGAAAAAGGGATCATAAAGCAATGGACTAAAAAAGGAATCATAATACAATGGACTGAAAAAGGAACAATAGAACAATAAATTGAAAAAAAATCTTAAAATTTTGAGCTGGAACAGGTATCAAGCATCACGAACATACCCAACATTAAACATGAAATTCATTAAATGATAAGGAAAAAGGGAAAATATTATACAAATATGGACTTAGTCGAGGTCATTATGTCATTATAATGACCCGATGAAATTTGTAATATCGACCGAGGCCGAAGGCTATTACATAGCGACACGTAGAACTCTATATCATTAACGTAATGATTCAAAGCAAAAGGAATATTTTATTTTTGATAAAGAATTCAACAATCAAATGCGCTTTTTGTGAAAAGTGCATAAAAACTTATTACATTGAACAAAATAACAATCTTGATTTTCATCGTAAATACTGAAATCGAGAAAAATAGCACACCGAGTCATTATCTGCCGTCAGCGGTCATTATCGGAAAATGAAGACTCGCGCAACAGCCAATCAGAATCGTCGTTACATTCTAGTTATATTTTATTATAGAATAATTCTAAAAGACATAATCATAATGATCATGTAAAATTAACTCTTCATATAAGTGAGCATAAATATTTTATGAAATCAATTAACATACCATAACATTGTATACAGGGACATTATCCATATTTGTCATTAAATATAAATAAAAATATTACAATAATTTTTTTATTTAACCATCATATTTTAGTAATAAACATATTAAGTGAAAATACTACAACAATTTCTTACTCAAAATCAGAGCTGTAAGGAACCCTACGTTGGCCAGCAGAGGGCAGCTGGTTACAAGCTCGAATCCCAGCGCCAGCATCATGATGGTGGATCCTGGATATAGGATCATAACGATGAACAGTTGTAGGATGTATAACGTGTACAGCAGGGTAAAGCAAGTATTCCTCTTCATGAGAGGACCTGCAAAGTAGAGCGCGAAATATGAAAACGGTACAACAAACAAGAAGGGAAATATTGTTATAAGAACGTTAATTTGTCTCATTGTATCTTTTGGGTTTGCTTCGCTGGCATGATTTTGAAGTTTATAACATCGATTTGATATTCTACAACGTCATTTATTACGACACTTGCCATATGTATCATACAATGGATTTACGTATTTGTTGGCATGTAAAGCCGACTCTGAAGGACCTCCTAATTCCTGGTTCATGCAAATAATGTTTACCAATATTCTTTGTGACAACTAAAGCATTGGCGAAGTCCGAGAGAAGCCATCTGCGCCTCTGTTTCATAAACTCCTCCGTCTCCTCGGGACAGTACGTGCTGTTCCTCCCGTAACCATTATAACGTAAGCTCCACCCCTTTAGCATCATGAGGGTACACATCCATCTGTCCTCACCTTGAATCATAAAATGGTAATTTAAAATAAAATCGAAACGACTCAACGAATCATCAATGAAGATTATATTTCCTATAAGGATGTGTTTGACTGACAAAAGCGAACAAATATGTTTAAAAGAGTGTCACACGATGAAAATTGACCAAATACTGTGAAAGTTATGTCCAAAAATACTGAGAGGCTTAGCAGGATAGATGGGATAATGATGCTGCAGAACCCACTAAATCTGTCATCACCTTCAAGTATATAGTCATAGAATACGTTTATTAATATGACAGCATATATATCATTTGACTATTTCGGAAACTTCAATGCTATTTTGAACAGTCATACATTTTATTTTTATTACCGTCAGTCATGACTGACGGTATACTGTAATCATTCGTGACCTACTTGCACGGAAATAATACCTCTTGGCAATATGATTGGTTGACAATTGAAAAAAATGCAAATATTTGTCTAGGTTATTCAATCCCTGTAGATACGATTCTTTCATAAGGTTGGCTCAAGAGTCTAGGTGACCTAACAATAGGAAGTCATATCGTATCAATGCATTTTCTTCCGAGAGATGCATCGAAAAGTCCTTGTAGTGATACGTCCTAGAAGAATCGCACATCCTCGGAACTTTCCGTCGCTTGAATCGGAATAAGTTTAAAAACGGAAACGATGCATTATACGGATCCGATTTTTTCTTACTAGAATATAAAGTCAGCTAACTGACGGCAAGCTTTTTGTAAAAGCTAATACTTGTATGCTACTGAAATCCAACCTACAGGAAATGCGGAGCCGCGCACTCTCTGTTAAGCAAATGTAAAAATTTAAATTTAAAAAAAAAAATGAAAGAAGAGGGCGCTATTAAGTTTGAAATTTTCTTCAAGTAGGTATAGAGTTATAACACTTCCATATTATGTTTAAAAGGGAATGGATTAGAGGATTGGAACAGAGATTTATAAACAATAACTCCAGTCCTTCAAAATTATCAGGTTCGCGCCCATATGTCCTCGCCTTTGTGCAAAAGGTCATATAATAAGATATAAGTTTCAATGAAAATTGAAAAGAGGAATGAAATAGGAATAAACAATAGCTCAATCCCTTTCAGCTTCACGAATGTAAACTCAATTTGTCTTAAAAAGGGAATTGAATAAAGGAATGTAATAGGATTTATTAATAAGGAAAAATTGTTCCACCAAGATTATATTGTGGTTGCTAAGGAATCTAACAGTTTTGGCACCGACAATAGGAGACACAGGGATCCAACACCAAATTGACCACCATACAAAGAAGTCAAACAAAAATGATTAAAGCCTTTGAAGAAGACACATTTAAAGATAAGGATGAATTTTGTTTTTGACGATCATCTGCAAACGAAATTGATACTGATTGGAAAGGACCATATACCATGCGTGAGGAATATGTCCATCATTCACAAATCATTGAAAGTGAAAGTTTACAGACCCGAGAAAAGTAAAACCCAAACGGAAATGACAAGATCATCTTGATATGACCATGTGAAAGTCCGTTTTTCGATATAAAGGGAGGGAAGATTTGGCTACGTTGAAAGGCCATAATTTAGGTTCGTTCATATACCAAAATTTAAAAAATGTTGCCTGGTTTCTAGTTTATGGACTCTATTATAGATGACTCTATGCGTCGAAATAAAGTTAACGACAAAGAATGTTACGTTTAATGTTTTAGAAAATAAATCTAATCTTGATGAATCACTTTTGGGTCGAATTATCCATTTTTGTCATCTCCTATAACTTGATAAACAGTAATGATGGTGTTATCTCATACAACAATTAGAGTGATTAGCGGCCAAGCGACTCAGGTATTCAATAGAGTTGTGGCTGGAATAAGGACAGCAACCTAAACTTAAAGGTCACCATTATACCTCATCGACCAAGACGTTTAACGACAAACTGACCTACATCCTGGGTCAGCGATAAATATAGACCCCAACGATGTATTAAGATTGAATGACAAGTAGATGCATATAAAATATATATGAAAAAAACTGAAATCATTATGAACATGATGACACAAAAGAATCAATATATCTACATATTTTCGGCCCCCGAATAAATCAAAATAATTTCTGAATTAAATATCTAAACACATAGGCAGGCATATTGACAAATCTGTTTTTGATACCAATTCTTTATTGTTCATGTAAGAGCTCATATTTCAGATGCCGAAACCGAACCGCAGATCAAAAATGGTTGCAAATCTGTCTTAACCTTTGCTGCAGTTAATCTTTTCACTAATGTCTGTTATTTACGCAATCTTGTGTAGTTTGCTGCTTTCATTGTTGTCTAGTTGGATGTTTATCTTCACATTATTCAGCATGACATATCGACATTAAAGAACATCCTAACCAAATTCCACATATATATGATTTCCTTTTTTGATACATTCTACTAAACTTACAACTCTGAATATCAGAGAAACACGGATTTGTAACCCTCCTCAGTACCTGAATGTACTTCCTGACTTTATAATCGGTATTGTTGATTAATTCTACTGGACCTATTATTTCTTCATGCATGAATAAAGACCTCTTTAATTGAATACCCTATCTGTGATTATTCACATCAGGTTGTTTATCAATTGTTGTCTTTTCGTAAATTAATTGACCATAAGTGGAATCTCATAATTCTTTGCATTTAATATATCATAGGATGTTTTAGAAAATAAATGTTGTAAGCATATTACATTCTTTTGTTTGGTGATGTTTTTGTCTTTCGCGCAGTGTTTGTTCCTCCTTTGTTTTCCTTTTAAATTACTGTTTTGTTCTTTCAATCCCTTCGAATGCAACAAAGGATATACTACTACTAGTATAAACATATTGAAATACATGTTCTATTATAAAATTTTAGGTCACCATATGTGTATTTCAACAAGTTATGTCTCTAAAACATACTAAAAGTATTGATATAATAATTTGTGCTTGAATTTCAAATGAAGTAATGACTGTGGAAATGCAGAAAGTGGGGTCAATGATGAATATGAATAATGACCATATCCCAATACACAACACAGAATAGATAATTCTGAAAATCATAAACCGAAGGCATACAAAATCAGGATAAGACAGGAACAAAAACAAACAGAGAAAAACCTCCACCATATGAAAAGAAGCCAACTTCCAATATGGGAATGAGACCTGGTGCCCAGGAAGCGTCAGCATCTCCTGCTTGAATGCAACACCCGTCGCTTCAATTCGGTAGAAATATCTTATCCGGTTACTTCCATTTCGGAAGATACAAGTATAGTCTGTGATAGGCGATTTTTCTACTTGAAAATTGACATTCTTTCTTGATAAACTTACCGTTATCTTTTGTGAAGATATCCTCCATTGTTGTGGTTGGCTCGGAATAGGTATCAATGACGTCACGAATTGCGTCAAACCGGTAGAGACTAAAGCATCCCGGGCAACACATGACGGAACCTATAACGTTCTGAGCACTCTTTATCATCCAGAAATCTGCAAAACAACAATAGCTCTATCATTACAATATAACAAAATAATTACTGACTTTTTGCTTGTTCTTCTTAAATGGACACAAAATAAAAACTCGACTCTATAGATTGTTTATTAAATAAAGTTGTCCTTCGTGTTTTATGAAGCTGTCTTATTGTCTCCATCTGTTTGTCCTATTTGTTTTTCTTTTATGGTGAGAGACTTCTGTTTTATTTTTTTTTTTTTCAAGAATTTGTCGGCCTTTTGATTGTGAATTTTGGATTCTGATTTCGGGTTTTGTGTTTGTTTTTCATTCACTGATTGGTGCAATTTTACAGCATATCAGTTTTATAAAATTAAGTAACATTGAAACAACGTAAAAACTAATGTTTTTCTTTTCTTTCTTGAAAATCATTTTGACAGAAAATGATCTTATATACATTTTGTAAAGGTATACAATTTTACTCACCTTTTGCGTAATCAAACATTTGCAGCCATACGATTGGATGCCAGTGAACTCCTATTGGATAAGTACGTCCACAGACTCCGCCCACATTCGGGTTCCTCTGACAAGTGTTCACTAAGTTCAGCACACTCTCGGTGTTGAATGACATGTCAGCGTCCGTAGCTAAGACATAGTCATCATACTGTACGATACCTAAATCGGCAGGTTCACTTCCTGATATCATGAAAATGGAATGATCCTGATTAGCTGACGATGCCATCGATTTATTGTCAAATTTATACAAGTGTTCGGTAAATAATTCATCTTGCTGTTTTTCTTGGTCCTGTTCGTCCACATCGAGATTTGATGGTTCTTTTTCATGGCTAGCAGTGCTCTCAAGTTCGTGATCTTTGTCTTCCACATTGGTGAATGTTGTAAGACTGCTGTAAGATGATGTTTTAGATCCCATATCAAACTTCACCACTGGAATTCTGAGAGTGTTCGATTGGCTTTCCTCGCTGCTACCAGGAGACGAATCCATATAAACACCAACATCTAGAGATTCTAAAGAGTCAGAAAACGGAGATTTCACAAGACTAGCTCTCTCCAGATAATTTGATCTAAATCTTAAAATGTAATTCATATACATTACTTGACTCCATCTCTTTTTGGCTTTGACTTTGGCCGTGTCTTTAATATGGATGAAAACAGGCATTTTGTCTGGTATCTCCCAAGAGAGTTGTATTCCATAAGGTGTATACTTCATAGTGCCGTATTGCTCGTCTACTTGTAAATTATGCTCTATAACAGACAAAAGTTGAATCCCAAAGTCCTTCATTTCTTTTCCACTGGCTCCGTTATCGAGAAAAATGTGTGACTCCAGGTAAATGTCTCGTCGTGAAAACTCTTCACTCTCTGATAGAAGATAGATACTTTGTAGAAGTCTGCTCATTTCATGTTTCGCCTCCTGATACATTGTGGTGCACACAAAGATCCTAGTCTTTCGCTTTCCTTGTTTTTCAATTACTTTCTTTTCAAGCATCTTGAGCTGATCACTTACAATGTCACATGTTATAAAAAGCGAATTGTAGGAAGGAAAATAGCGTTCAATATCAGAATTCATTGCAGGAGAACTCCCAGAAAGGATGAAGCATACGAAGCACAGAAGAAATAATCCACTGGTAGCAAATAACACTATGTATTCCCAAGATGTTTGTAAGTTGTTTTTGCAATTTTCCATGATAAGAAATGAGAGGTCTTCTATCTGATATTCACAAATTAAAATATCAGCGACAATGACGGCGATCGCTGAACAGAGTAATGGTAGCATAAGAGTTAAATGTGATCTTCGTGTTCGAATGGAAACAAATCGGTAAATTTGCATAAAAATCCCACTCACTATTACTACTATAAATACATAGAATATCTCACTGATGTGGACTGATTTCACAACTGTTCTGACATTATCAGAGTCTAAATTGGTCACGTCAGATTGTCCTCGATTTGCAATGAAGAAGAATGTTAAGGTAATGGAAATCATTCTTAAGAAAGAATAGACAATTCTGATATTCTGTGTGCCAACTGAAGGTGACTTCATGAACAACATAACCATTGGCTTATAATGAGAGAATGCAATAACAAGTATGAAGAGCACGAATAATATGCTATGAAGGATTGATTGAGTATCGCTAAGTCCCAAGAAAACTCCTAGATAAGTATTCCCAGAAATGAATACGACGGCCATTGTTACCATAATGAAGCGTGAAAGTTTTCCCTGAAAAGGAGAAATGAATATACTTATCGTATATGACTGAAAAATGTGTCAGCAGTTATCATGTTGGAAAAATTATTCAATTTCTTGCAAAAGATATTATCTATTTCTATTTTAAGGTGTTTACTCATTCATTCATTCTTCCACACAAAACTTCATGCAATGAACTCATTCGTTTTATGTGGTTTCATTGCATGAAGTTTTGTATGGACATTTTGTCAGATCTATTGTCACAGCAGAGTCTCTTTAGAAGTTCTTATCTTTTTACCATGTTTAGTTCGTAAAATTTCACTATTATGTTTTTTCCTAAATCTACCTGCTCCCTCTAAAATAAAATTTGATTGCGCTTTACATAAATGAGGACATATACAGTACATTTTATGTGGTTTCATTGCATAAATATGTCGAGTTCAAGATTTATGAATTAGGATAACATCTAGAACATGACAAAAAGTGCAGTGATCTCAGCGGAACAAACATGCATGATACAAAACAAAATATAGAGACGAATAGCAAATTAAACCGCCTTGATAATTCATATCCTTAAAGGACACGCACAGTACATTTTGCGTAGGTATCCCCATGTATTGACGTTTTTCCGAGTTTAAGAATGAAAGGAATATTTGGACCATGAAAGAAGTGCAATATACTATTCCTTTGTTTGGAAAAGCTTGCAGGTATCAGCATCTGTTTTTTTTTTTTTTTTTTATACTTTTTGAGTTCAAGAATCAAGAAAATATTTGGAACATAAAAGAAGTACATAACAGATCCCTTTCTTTCTTTGGGAAACCTGACCTACCATGCATCAGCAGCTGTTTATATATTACTCAAATTATAAATATTACGTAAAGTGATAATTTGTGTCAACTTAAAAGGGATATATGTCAATTTTGTTCTGTCATTTCAAAACGTTATAAAGTGCTTGATATTTAGGTAGATA
Organism: Pinctada imbricata; assembly: GCA_033119305.1. Lineage (NCBI taxonomy): Eukaryota > Metazoa > Mollusca > Bivalvia > Pterioida > Pteriidae > Pinctada > Pinctada imbricata. The sequence goes on along the minus strand of VSWD01000005.1, from coordinate 34,796,160 downwards.
GCGATTTTTTAATCACTCATCCGTACATCTTTTTCGCCTAAAAATTAACGTTTATAAAATTGCTTCAGTGATTGCATTTGGGTGATATAATTCACGATTACGATGTTGAGTTTTGTTGAAATACTCTCTTAAAGTTAAATGTAAGTAAGTTAAAGAAGATCCTGACGATAATCTCAACACCACTCACAATAGAGCTTAAACTTCAGCATCGACACACCCCTAGCAAGCAAGAGGTGGGACCAGCTGCCCGGGAGGAGTAAGCATTCCCTGTTTGGCTAGCCACGCCCGCCTCCGATGTTCACGCAAGATAACAAAAAGAATAGTTAAAATACATGCACTGTCTGAGGTAATACCTATATAGAAAGTGCTATCGGCGACCATGTAAGGGAAAATATTCAAAACACTTACTGTCAACCCCCTGTGAATATGACTTATTGAAATGTTAGCGATGTTTTCAGGCGTACGAATATAGAATATACTTATTTACATTTTCTTAAAAGGATACAAGCATTGCTTTTTCACTTCAATATCATTAAAATGAAAACATTGTATCTAAAATGGCAATACAAAAAATTAATGCTAGAAATATCTCTAAAATGAGGACGAAGTTTCGGCGAGACACACACATGTGAAGAAATACGTGGGGAATGCATTCATGATTGCTCCAAGTTTATTTTCAAAGATGTCATGAATAAAGGAAAGTATTGATTGATCAGAATGTAATGTTTTAATTTAAATTTTTAACATGAAAGGAGGTTTTAAGTATGACTCGGTTGTAGAACCAGGAAATCACAGAAAAAAATAAATTCGAAAATACAGTAGACAAGTACAACAGGAATAAGGAAAACCAAACACCAACGACGACATAAAATACATAACACAAAAGACACATAAACCAACGACACCAATGCACAACCGGTGCTTACTTAGGGTGGCCATCTGCCACTAGAGTAGATAATGATCTAGTTATCCGGATTACATGCGCAAACTCTCCCAGACATCCGGTTACAAAGTATCCTAGATAAGCGCCATAGAATACTTTGAATTAAGATTATCTATCCTAACCGGGATTTTGACAAAAATTTTACCGGTCATGCATATGTTTCAATATAAACCTCAGGCACGTGCAACAGTACGCAGATTCGTCAACATTGTTTTGGAAAACATATGAGAAAGTGCACAAAGGGTCATTTTGATATAACAAAAGAGGGGATCTCCAACAACACCAGGTTGCAGCACCCACGGTAGAACCCAAAACAATTAATCTGTAAATGTGTATAATTCATTTGATTCCAGGGCTTCGCCCGTTGAATCCGATAAGGGCTTCTCCTTGGACCTATTAGAGGCATCAAAGTGATTCCCCAACCCCCTGACGGAAAGTGCTTCCACTTGAAAAGTACGCTAATTGCACGCCTGAAAGTCTTTATTACATGTAGATTGTTTGGTGTAGTAAGCTTTGTTTCATTTTCATATCACTTATGTGCATTGTTTTAACGTATATGATATAGAGAAACTGAATAGTGAACGTGACTGTTTTCACCCCTTTTGTGCTTTGTCTGTGATAGAGATAAACAAATAGACTCACCTCGAGTGATGAAAGGAGTTTCAGTGCATTTGGAAAAGACATACTAAGGAATATAGGTGGGATAACATAGGATGGAACCGAAGGTAAAAGTTCTGTGACAAAATACGAAGCTACAATTGATTCCACTAAGTTGATAATGACGCCCTGAAATGCAGACATAAGTTGTTAAATTATCAAACTTCAACATAGTGCGGTAGAATTATCCGAACACGCGTCTTGTGAATTGAAATTGGTTTGAATTGTTATTCAAGAAGGACAAGATTCGAACACTTCTGTATTATTCCTTTACACCTTTTCCAGTAGGTAACACTGCGGAGAAGCTTACTCTCCTCAGGTAATTTTTCATATTCATTTGGGATGCTCCTTTGCAGATTATTTAGAGCTGTTTTGATTAGCTTTTAAGGTATCCGTTGTACAAATAAATTTCAAGTGTATTATATAGTTAGAATTATTGAATATTTATACAAAAATATAACTTATACAACATAAAAATGGTGTCTATCATCAAAGTTCGACATGCCAACCTTCGCTCAATCCACGGAAACTATCGAGACACTGCCGAAGATTGCCGAGATGATTTTAACACTGTTTAAATGGACGAGACGTCCGCGAGATCTCCATTTGTAAAATGGATACGTTAATTTGTCCTTGTCCTGTGTCTCTATCGATTTGGGCATTTGAATTTAGTATAATTTTACTCGTATCAAAAAGAAGTGAAAGCATTACGTTCTGACGCATCTATAACATTAGTGGAAAGTTAATGGAATAAGTCCACGATGATCTGCATTACTACACAAAATGAAAACCAATTTTCAATGTTCGTAGAGGAGCCCTGCAAATGCGTACTCTTTTTATCCTAACCAAAGTCCTTCTCTAATTTTTATCCTAATCATATCAGTCGTAAAATGAAAAGTGTATGCAGAAACTGTCAAAGTACCTCCTTTCAAAATATAATGAAAATCTGAAATACGCAATATGCATCTGGTGTGTTAGACTTTGCAAATTGTTATAAACTATGGAAGCCAACTGGAGACATTAACCTTTCATACTTTTTATTTCAATCTATGAAAAATCACGAAGATCAATATCGAGTGACAAATTAAGCAAAGACCTATAAGTTAACGTTTTACCTAAGCTCAACTTACCGCAATTAGAAATTTCATTTCTGGCCACTGTTTATAGCGATTCTTGGCTAAACATGACGACTTCCATAAAGATGATACAGCGAATGTTATCTCAGGTATTATCATTATTAAATAAATGATGAGATACCTGTAATAGAAATAATTGTCTCAGGTATTATCATTATGAGATATAAAATGCTATACCTGTAAAAGAAATTATCATCTCAGGTATTATCCTTATTAGATATATGATGAGATACCTATAAAAGAAATAATTATCTCAAATGTGATCATTCTTGGGAATAAAATGAGATATTTGTATATATGGCTATCAAATTTTCAATATTGAAATACGTATGGCGCATGTCGAATGATTTGGAATTTTCTTCAAGAAGGTAGAGAGTTGGAACCCTTCGACATTATTCTATCTTAAAATTCCTCTGAAGCATATGCGCATTTTAACGAGTTAATTCTTATCAATGATGGTCGGGGCCTCTGGGTAATCGTAAAAGTGGGAGGGTTGTGCGCATGTTATCTGAAAAACCAAACCATCTGCTACTTGCATGGAAGATGGCCGTCCTAAATTGGCACCGGTTGCCAATTGTCTCGTTCGTTTATTTGTGGTGTTTTGTGTTTCATGTTTTCTATGATGTGAATTGATGTTCCTTGTCCCTTTGCGCCTCTTTCTGTGCGTGTCTGCTCTGTGTTTTTGCATTGAATGTTTTTGGATTTTGCTGTGGGTGCTGCAGCCGGGTGTTGTTTGAGATCCCCTCCTTCCTCTTGAAAAGGAAATCCAATATTAAGAATTATGAACAGTAAAAGTCCAAACTTGACCGAAAGTTTCTGCTAAAGAAACTGCTAAGTACAGAGCTATCATTCATATCTAGTATCATCATTATTAGGCAAAATTAAAAATGAACTTTCATGACAAGTTTTATGGTGAGATATCTGTGATCTACCAAATCATCTCATGTATCTTCACTGCAGTTTATAGAATGAATATCAAAGAAGTACCTAACCGTCATTCAGTCTCAAAGTCGAGAAGGCAAGGCCAAATCGTGAGAATTCTCATCGGAACGGTTGCGAACCCCGGAATGAACAACATTCTGAAGTAAAACCATGTGCCCGGGGAGAGTCAGCGTCTCCTGATTGCACGCAAAACCCGTCGCAACAGCTCCATGGAAACATGTCAAATTCGGTGATTGTCTCGATGTACATTTTGATGTGCAGATCATTTAAGTAATACTACGTCTTGTTTGGTGATGACTACAGCCATTAAATCACAATGTAGAATGTCACTGATCATTCTGGAAAGGGGGATCTGTAGTGACCGAAGAACTATAGATATCTAACGGACCATTATCAACAAAGTCAAGTATATGGTGAACATGTACTATGAAACACATGTTATTCACAATTGTAATACAATCATTATCATGACAATGAGATATCTGAGATCGATTTAACTATCTCTGGTATTATCATTGCTAAGTGTTGGATGAGATATTCATAAACAACAAAGGGATCTAAGCTATTATCATTATCGGTTATACTAATAAAATAAAAACATGAAAATTACATATTCGTTTCGTGAATAACGACAAATGAATGATGGGATAGACTATGTATAGGGTGAGATATCTTATCAACAAATTATATCAAGTACCGGTACTATCAATTGGGGAGGTTTTTAAAATATGGCTGGATATCTTTTGTCGAAATTAAGGATATGAATTATAACGTCGTCCTGAAATTTATTTCATGTGGAGAAAAGAACTTATTAGGAAAATTCTAAATTATTGATCGATTGGTTTTGCAAATTAATGACGAAAAATTCAAATTCGAAAATAATACAAAAATATTGAAAATTGAACATTTAAGGTAAATTGATGTCGTTAAGTTTTGATAAGCTATTGTGATATTCTAACTCATGTAGAAGAATATGATTATCATAAAAAGGAACCACGTTATGGTTAATGGAGGCGTAAAAAGAAATAATTTCAAACTGAATTTATTTGAAATATACTTAGAAAATGTTCGCACTTACCAATCCGTAGATTCCATCGTATCTTTTGTCTTGAGACACATAATGAATGAGTATTGAAAACATGCACATAGCAAACAGAAGACGAGCCCTATGATAGCAGCAAAGACATTCTGAAGAAAATGATTTTTTCATAAATTTGAAATTCAGAGAATGAAACAATTTAATCATATTAAATGAATTGCGTCCGAACAATTACAAAGAAGATGAGGAAAGAGTAAAGGAAAATATAATCCGTTATTTCTTACTTTTAAAATCTCCATTATGTTTTGATGAAAAGATCTTAAGGGAATCCGACAATTTTGTCAACTTCTTCTTAAATTGCTAAGCCTACTGATAACAAAGTTGGATTAAAACAAGTGATATAGAAGGGTATTGAGACAGAGGACGTTCGTTAACTCAACGGAAACACCCACGGTCCGTTATCGAAAGTTTACTCTACGGTGTATACTAGTTCGCTCCGCCCTCATTCAAATGACGTCATCAACAAATACCCATGCCATACTGTAGGGGGTTTTCTTCATTTTTTTTTTCATTTTCCACTATTCACACAGAAAGTTTTTATTTGAAATCGTGCTTATATAAGATTCTGATTTACGTCCTTAATTTCGATACATGAAATAAAGTAAAAACCTATATCAGGGACGTCATCACCTATATACTTGAACTTTAAAATTAAAGCTTAACAACATTTTGTAACATATACAATATACAAAGGATTGTTTGCACGAAAAGATACACAGAAATAAATATGGATATATTTACTGCTTCGAACGTATTCACTTGTCCTTAAACATGCTAACTTAGTTTTCTTATCCCCTGAATCGACTGGACCTCTCACCATTGCATTATTTGCTAGACCCGCATATATGCAAAGTTGCCACGATAACCTTAAAAAGTAAAACTAGATGCGCGCGCTCGCTCTCTCTCTCTCCATCCCCATATTTTTTCTCTCTATTTCTCTTTATCATTTTTAGCATTTTAGATTTCTCTCTATTTCTCATTATGACAAATATGGATAATGACCATATCCCTGTATATAGCACAAAACCGACAACCCAGAAGACCAGAAACCGAAGGCATACAAAACCAGGAGAAAACAGGAACCAAAGCAAACAAACAAAAACCTCCACCATATGAAAAGAAGCGAACTCCCGATATGGGAGTGAGACCAGGAAGAGGAAGCATCTCCCGCCTGCATGCAACACCCGCCGCCTCAATTCGGCAGAACCGTCATATCCGGCCAATTCCATCCCGGAAGACATAGAGTACAATCACTGGCTGGGATTTTTTGGGGTCCTTTTTGGGGGTTTTGATTTCTACGTTTTCATACAACCTCTAAGTCTTGTTGTGATTAATTGGGTAAAGTTAGAATTTCGACACAAATTTCACCTAAATGTTTATTTTAGAGTTTCAAAAGAATGCCTCGCTGTGTTTAAGGTAAATATACCCCAATCGTCTGGGCTTTTTGATGTTTTAAAGATAATTTATTTGTTGATAGGGTAGTCATTGGCTTTATCTTTCATCCGATGTAAACATACAAATTTTACTCACCGCGGCATGTCGGATGTTATTACGAGGGGAGAAAAACACCCATGACTTTGGCTTCTTTTTTCGTCTTTTCTTTTTTCTTTTCATTTACTTGTTGTTGCCATGGTGACATATCCTTCTATCGTTAATTCCCTCCCATTAAGGAATCTGGTTTAAAGCAGTTTGGGCTAAATAGGATTCAGAGAAAGTATTAGAGGATTTTTATATGAATAGTAAAATCGTAAAAGTCCAATAAGTTAAAAAAAAGAATTTATCAGTTCTTAAATGATGCTTTTGAATTTTTGTACCAGGCATGTAGCCAATGAGTTAAAGAAGATCCTGACGATAATCTCAACAGCACTCACAATAGAGCTCCAAATTGATCATCGATGCATTCGAGATTTTTGGTTACCAAAATTCTTCAAATTTCAAAACGTGGGACCTGTAGCATCATATCCCACCCATCCTGCTACGTCTTTCGATGCATTTTTGGACATAATAATTTTCACCCTCTTTGACCATATTACACAATCTCCTACGCATGCGTCCGATTTCAGTTCCGCTTTTCTTCACTTTGAAATCTGCCTCTGCCGTCTTCGCCTATTGTTTGTCTGAACGATTCTTGCAGACTGGAACTGGGGCTTCATATTTGTAAATAAAGTATTGATTTTGTATGCCTTCGGTTTCTGATTTTCTGAATTATCGATTTTGTGCTGTATACAGGGATATGGTCATTATCCATATTTGTCATTGCAAGTATATATATAATCAGGTTTGACTTTATTTATGAGGTATACAGTGTACATGCAAGGCTTTTTTCGATGCAATACGATGCAGCATCAGGGATTCTTTCTTCATTCGTACGTTGCCAACACGATCAGCTGAGCGAGAAGTCTCCAGTAAAAAACAAACCCAAGCTATAGATCAAAACCTACCGTCTTTCGACCAGGGATGGGGTAATTAAAAATTTAATTGTAATTAATTACAATTAATTACATTTTTTCAAGTAACTGAATGTATTGTGTAATTGAAGATTTTTTGTCCCCTACCGGCAACGCCGAAGGGGACTCTTAGTTTCCTCTCGGTCTGTCTGTCTGTCTGTCCGTCTGTCTGTCCGTCTGTCCGTCTGTCCCATTTTCAGTTTTCCGGACTTTTTTTCGCTGTTGTTGCATATATTGAACTTATTTTTGGTATGTGGATATATCTCAATGTGATACAGATCAAGTTTGAGTTTGCTTTCGATTGACCTAATTTTACAAGAGTTATGGTCCTTGGACTTAGCAAATTTTATGAAAATTTCAGTTTTCCGGACTTTTTTCCGGTGTTGTTGGATAAATTGAACTCATTTTTGGTATGTGGATATATCTCAATGGGATACAGATCATGTTTGAGTTTGCTTTAGATTCACCTATTTTTCCAAGAGTTATGGCCCTTGGACTTAGCAAATTTTATGAAAATTTCAGTTTTCCGGACTTTTCTTTGGTTCTATTGCAAATAATGCACTGATTTTTGGTAAATGAATGCATCTCAGTGTGATGCAGACCAAGGATGAGTTTGGTTTCCATTGGCCTATTTTCACAAGAGTTATGGCCCTTGGACTTAGCAAATTTCATGAATTTTTCAGTTTTTCAGACTTTTTCATGTCTGTTATTGCAGATAATGAGTTGATTTTTGTATGTGAATACATTATAGTGTGATGCAGATTTGAGTTTAATTTAGATTGACTAATTTTCACAAGAGTTATGGCCCTTGGACTTAGTAAATTTCGTGAATTCAGTTTCCCAGACTTTTCTTGGCTGTTGTTGCAGAAGATGAACTGATGAACAGAGATGCAAATCATAAATTTATGCCGCCGGTAGGGGACTTATATCGCACAGCGATCATTGCATTTTTTCAATTACTTGTAATTGTAATTTAATTAATTACAAGGCAAAAACTGCATGTAATTCCAATTACATTTCAATTACTGTTCAATTACATTTGCAACTAGAAAAATGAATACACAGATTAATCTGTGAAAAAAATAAATTGTTGTTGTGTAATTAATTATCATTGAGGTGAATAAACAGTTTTATCTGAACTACCACAAGGCCTAACGTGACTTATAGTTATCAAAACAAAGTCTGGTTATGTGTTTCTGTTCTAATTAACCTGTTTGTCACTTCTAAAAGGACCTCCATTATATAAATATCATATAAGTTTAAGAGATAAATTAAATGCATTTCTACCCGAGTGTCCACAATAGATGAATGCATGAATAAAATTGTCAAAGGTCACTGTTTACAAATGTGATTTGATCCTTAGATAAATATAACAAAATTCAGTTGGGAAGACTAACTAGAGACAAGAACAAAATGTCTATTATTTTTATGTGCCAAGAATTCTGGGGGAAATTTAAAGGCAAAATGCATGTATTTCACATTACTGGTTTCTCAGGGAACCTTAAAAGGCATTGGACCTATGAGCGATTATTGTCCTGAACTTTCTTTCATTTTGTCAGAGACTTGAAATTACCATACCAGCATTGTTAGAAAATGAGATGCTAAAAATAAATTCATTAAATATAATGCGTAATTTAATTAATTACATTTGCAATGAAATTGTTATTTAATTAATTACATAGCAAAACAAATTGCAAAGTAATGTGTAATTTAATTTATTACATTGCCAAAAATTACAATGTAATGTGCAATTTAATTAATTACATTTCAATGTTATTGACCCCATCCCTGCTTTCGACGTGAGTCTCGTAAATTTTCCTACATTAAGATAAGAATCGTTTTCTTCATTGACCATTTACTCGCCCCTAAACACTCAAATATGTTCCTCTGCCTTTAAATCTTTTGCACTGTTTACGTCAGAAGTCCGAATGACGTCACTGTGACGACATGCCGTACATGCCATAGGGTTTTATCATTGCGTGAAATGGCGTAGGGAAATGGCGATGACGGCAAGGTTACATTGCAAGCCTGTGCCGCCTAAGACCTTGTTGCAAGTTGCATATTTACATTGTTTAAAAAGAGAATCAATGACGAGGGTTGAGTACCCGAAACGTGCATGTCTGGTTCATGCTGCAAGTTGTTCTGTTTGTAAATGAAGCTATTGAATTTGAAGACGTTTAACATTTGTACTACTTGGTGAGTGTCACTGCTTGTGGACCAGGAGTCCCCGAGGGCACATGTAGCCGAGTTCGGTCAACTTCGGTTGATCGTCTGTCTCTTCAGCGCATACAAAATCTCTGTTACCAAAATTATTAAAATTTCTAAAACGTGGGTCCTGTAGCATCATATCCAACCCATACTGCTCAGTCTTTCGGTACACTTTTGGACATAATAATTTTCATCCTCTATGGCCATATTACATTGTTAAGATTGAGGATCACTGACGAGGGTTGAGTTCCCAAAACGTGCAGGTCTGGTCCATGCTGCAAATTGTTCTGGTTGTAAATGAAGCTATTGAATTTGAAGACGTTTAACATTTCACACTCTTTGGCCATCGTTTCATTGTTTAGATTGAGGATCACTGACGAGGGTTAAGTACCCGAAAGAAACAATACTCGGTTGCAGCACCAACAGCAAAACCTCAAAACATCCAATGAAAAAAAAAAAACTGCAGAGCAGACATCCACAGAAAGAGACGCAAAAGGGACTAGGGACACCAACACACACCATAGAAATATGAAACATAAAAGACCACATATAAACCAACGAGACCAATGGGCAACCGGTGTCGACTTAGGACGACCATCTGCCACGTAAGTAACAGACGGTGTGGTTATCCTAGATTAGGTGCGCACAACCCTACCGCTTTTTCGATTACCCAGAGGTATAGAAAAACATACAGTTATGGTGTAAAACAAAACGTGCACGTCTGATCCATGCTGCAAATTTATCTGTTCTTAAAAGAGGCTATTGAATATGAAGACGTTCAACAACAAAATTAAAATTAAAATGCATCAGACATCAGTTGTACTACTGAATCCACCCTAAAGGAAATTTGGAGCCGCGCACTCTCTGTAAAGTAAATGTATAAATCTAAACTCAAAAAATAAAAGAGGGCGCTACGGAAATCAATTTCGGTGTCTCCGCTGGAAGCATTACTGAAGAGAATTTAATGTTCGAAACACGCGTCTGGTGCAGGAAAACTTGGTCTGAAATATTCCTTATGAAGGTATAGAGTTGGAACACTTCCGTAATATTATATTAAATGCTGAAGTGGGTCTCAGACACAGCTTAATGAATATCAGTAGCGACCTCCAGTCTTATATTTATACATTTTCTTTGCAAAGAGTGTCCCCTGGTGTCGATTCTGTATCAAAGTTGAATAACATTAATTATCAAAGTGGGATTGTGCTAGGGTGTTTTCGAAGATAGTTTTGACTGTAATGACAAATTTCCGAAATAGTAAAATGATGATGTATGATGTCAAATTGATAAAAGGCCAAAAGAAAGCTTCTTACATGTGACAGAGTTGGAAAGAAGTAAATATTACACTTCAAACAATCGATCACGGGAAACGAGTTTAACCGCCCTACACTTCAAAGGAAAATAAGTGTTAATAATAATAAGATGGAATGTTCCAACTCTTTACCTTCTTGGTGAAAATTTCAAACCAATTTTAATTACAAAGACACGTTTACTATTCAGAAAATAACGTGCATTTCTGGTCCACATACTGCAAATTTATCTGTTCTTAAAGGAGACCGGAATTATGGCGTTTTTTCGATTTTTTCCAAAGAAAATGACAATTAACTGATCAAAGTATGATTAAGCGTCTTTTTCTTCACGTGTTTAACACTGTATTTTTCCATAATTTTCGAAAAATTTGCAATAAGCGCGAGTGATATGCCCCCAGTGAAATCAAAAGATTTCATTGGACTGATATGTGACGTATATGAATTTTTCGATAATTGGTTTTATGAATGAGTTACGTATTAAAATTGTGATTTACTCAAGGTAGACTTGCTTGGATAAGCGAAATGTGTAGTATACAATTACTCATGCATACAACTGTCATTTTTATATACGAACAGTACATCGGACATTTTTAGAAAATAACACGCTTTAACCTTCATATTTAGATAATTCTTAAATTGTAAATGGAAATATCTGCTTCATATGTATCGACTTATTTTTTGACTAACAAAAAAGTCTATCTGTAATCTTTAAGGAGTAATTAACCAACTGCATGCTTGTTTGTTTACATTTTTGCCTTCGGTTTATATAACGTCGATCACGGATAGTTGCGAAGATCACCGAGGTCGATGTGAAAAATCTGAGCCTTTTCCCATCTATTTTATGCTGAATCTGATCGATTTCTTTAAAGAGAAGAATAGTTTTTGATTCAAAATATTGAATGTATTTGAAAAAATGAAAACTGAAAAAGCATATTTCCCTTCCACTTTAAAGGCAAGGTTTTTCAGCCGAGTGGTAATTAATATGCACACCTGAGTGATCTTAGCTTGGTAGGCGTGATATAATTAAGCAGTGATATTCCGAGAGTCACAAGCGGTGTGCGACATCAAAGACATACCGCCAGGTAAACTTGATTATGCTACGGAGATACCCCAATATCATCCGTTTTAAGCTGTCAATCAAAAATTGAGAAGGAGCATTGGGGATTAATCGGGCCAATCAGATCACGATTAGAGATGTTAACTCTATAGCGGCCAGTGAGGAAATGACAGAAAATTTACCTGTCTTCTTTTATAGTCCCCACCTGGCCTTAAATGATGACTTTGAATTTGAAGACGTTTAACATCCTTATCAGTGATATTTATGATGAACGCCGAAGAGATTTTTTCAGTCACAGCGAAATGATTTTCACATGTTTCAGTAACGCCCTCTACTTTATTTGTTGATTTTTTTTAAATTAAAATGTGTACATTACTTTTCGCGAATAATAACCAAAGTAGCATTGCAGGGATGGTGCAAGGATGTTAATCTCCTTTATATTCGATATTATTTTTGAATAAAATGACAAGTTTCCAAAATAGCAAAATAATATATATAGTCCCGTGCTACATATATGTAGCTTGTCTTACTTATTTTGACAATGATGATGATTAAAATAGATATTAACAGAATTGCGATTACATATATTTAAACACACTATCCATAAAGTAACAGTTACATTCCTCCGTTTTAAAAATGTTATACCCTAAATTCTTTGTGGAATAATTCTAGATCAAACAGAAAGAAGGCGATCTCAAACAGGACTCGGTCGCATCCAGTGCCTACAGCAAAAAGATCCAAAGGCGAACACACACAGTACTACAAAGAAACAGAGCGACCAATTTAAAAAAATGAAGCTTAGTTTTCGAGTTAAATCAACATTTTGTAACCCAACACAGGCCTGAATGTGTTTTGAACGTTTAGTTGAATACCCTTGCTTTCAAGAACAGCTGTCGTAAAGAATATATCATGGTCAGATTTTGTTTTAATTTCGTAAACAAGAGCCCCAGGGGGCACAACGCTCACCTGATACCCATGCACGCTCTAATTGACATACTGACATTGAATACTGATAGTGCCAGTACCAGGATTTTAGCCCACAACCTTTCTAACAAGATTTTTGCCGGATGCAGACAAGTTTTTTTCAGACAACCTTTAAAAGTACAAACAAGAGGAAATAGTCACATTTCAAAACAACAACTTTTTTACTGATTTGAAAAGATGGATTATGCGATCCAAAGTCATATGCCCAGCTAGTATAGTTCGATTATGCAACATCAAAAATAAAATCATTTTGTAAAATTCCACATTAATGTGCAACAGAAACAGAATAAAACAATGAAATGATTTCATAAATTAAGTTTATTTAGAATTGAACACCAAACCTTTCATTATTAATAGCTAGTATGCCAGAAAATAATAAAGCCTGTGTTTGTGAAACACGAATGCCCCGCGGTGGCATCTTTGTTGGTATAAACACCATTTTCTGTTAAGTATGTGAGAGGTCAGGGTCAGAGTAATGTTGGTATCAATGGAAAGATCTTGTCACAAAGAATACACATGTACAATATGAAAGCCCTATCACTAACCATTCAAAAGTTATGTCCAATGTTAAAGTTTTTGAAAAGTAGGTCAAAGGTCAAGGTCAAGGTCACGAGGTCAAAAATTTTGGTATCAATGGAAAGGTATTGTCACAAGGAATACACATGTGAAATATGAAAGCTCTATCACCTTCCATTCAAAAGTTATGCCCAATATAAGTTTTTCGGACAAACAGACAGACGGACAGGCCAAAAACTATATGCCCCCGTATCTTTTATTCCGGAAGCATAAAAAACAAAGACTTTTCGGTTTTGCCTTTATTCATATTAAATTATACAGAAATCTATGAATGATCGAGAGCTTTTGGATAGTATTGATTTCATCTTAATACATGTAACGTACAGTCAAAATCGTGTTAATCCAATTAACACAGACAAGTTGTTAGCGGACAATATTAATTCAAGTGAGTTGTGCAGAAATTGAGCCAATTTATTTTCCAAACAGCAGTGTACGGTGTATCAAACCTCATGACCCAGTGAAGCCACTTGGACAAATTATTTTCGGTAAATATGCTGAAATGCGGCGCTTGGAAATGTATTTTTAGCATATTGAATCAATAGTCGTGATAAATTTAACTTCGAACTTGATCTTGTCTTTTATGCAATCTACAGATAGGTTTGAAAATATGCAAAATTCGGAACATTTTCGATGAGGACGCAGAGTTCCTGTAAAAAAAAGTGAAATTTGCGAAAAAAGGACATGCATGACCCCCCCCCCCCTTTTTTCTTTACATTTTTATGCGTTCCAAAGATTCGCAATCAAAAAAGACCGATTTTACAGACTTCCGGGCATTTCAAGTCAGTCAAAATTTTTAGTGTGCACCTTTTTATTTCCTGTAGTTAACCCTACTAAAGGGGCAAGGAGGTATTGAACCAATCAAATCTGTAACACAAGATATATGGCGACTATGTTTACCATAGATACAGAAATAAGACAGAGAAAATAATCATTAAATAGGGAAATTGTTCTGAAATATGCATGTATGAAAAAAAAGCAATCCAAGGAATGCTTGTGTCGCCTGCGTAGCGGATTTTTTTTTATTGAAATTAGGTCAAATATCAAGGGCAAGGTCACTAGGTTAAAAATTATGGAATGTTTAGAAAGGTCTTTTCATAAGGAATACAAATGTGAAATATCAAAGCCCTATCACTTACCACTCAAAAGATATAGCAAATCATAGATTTGTTGAAAAGTAGGACAAATATATAGGGCAAGTGCACGAGGTAAAACATAGGTAATCACAGATTACGAAGCTCACCTCGTGACAGCAAAATTCAATTCAAACATATTTCTTAGTACATGTATATTGGCTTTTAAAGGCAAAACCGATCAAGCAGAAAAAGTAGGTCAAGGTCATTTTATGAAAGTTTGATCAAAGATACATCCAATATGCAAGTTTGGTACATGTAGCAGTTATACTTTGCTCAATATTGGCTTTTAAAGGCAAAATCACTTAAGCGGAAAAAGTAGGTCAAGGTCATTTTATGAAAGTTTGATCAAAGATACATCTAATATGCAAGTTTGGAACATCTAGCACTTATACTTTGCTCAACATTGGCTTTTAAAGGCAAAATCACTCAAGCGGAAAAAGTAGGTCAAGGTCATTTTATGAAAGTTTGATCAAAGATACATCCAATATGCAAGTTTGGTACATGTAGCACTTATACTCTGCTCAATATTGGCTTTTAAAAGCGAAATCACTCAAGTGGAAAAAGTAGGTCAGATGCTGCATCCGATGCATGGGTCCATCTCGGCATCCAAAGATGAATCACTTGTGCAAGTTTGGTTACTGTAGCATTAGTACTTTGTCAGATACTGAGCTACCCCAAACATCTTATCCAAATCACTCAAGCGGAAAATGTAGGTCAGATGCTGCATCTGATGCATGGGTTCACCTCAGCATCCAAAGATGAATCACTTGTGCAAGTTTGGTTACTGTAGCATCAGTACTTTGTCAGATACTGAGCTACCCCAAACTTCTTAACCAAGTCACTCAAGCGGAAAATGTAGGTCAGATGCTGCATCCGATGCATGGGTTATAGCATAAGCTCACTCAACTTCGTCGAGGTGAGCTAAAAATGATGGTATGTGAAGAAAGGTCTTGTCACATGGAAAGCACATGTGAAATATCAAAGCCTATCACTCAGCAATCAAAAGAAATAGCCAATCTAAGATTTTTTGAAAAGTAGGTCAAATATCTAGGTCTTGGTCATGAGGTCAAAAGTTATGATATGTGTAGAAAGGCCTTGTCACAAGAAGGAATACACATATGAAATATCAAAGCTCTATCACTTACCAATCAAAAGATATAGCAAATCTTATTTTTTTTTTAAAGTAGGTCAAATATCTAGGTCAAGGTCATGAGGTCAAAATTATGGTATGTGTAGAAAGGTATTGTCAAAAGGAATACACAAGAGAAATATCAAAGCCCTATCACTTGCCAATCAATAGATATAGCCAATCTTGGTTTTCTTAAAAAGTAGGTCAAATATCTAGGTCAAGGTCATAAGGTTGAAAAATATAGTATGTGAAAAAAGGGCTTGTCACAAGAAATACAGATGTGAAATATCAAAGCCCTATCACTTACCAATCAAAAGATATAGCCAATCTTAGATTTTTTGAAAAGTAGGTCAAATATCTAGGTCAAGGTCACGAGGTCAAAAAATATGGTTTGCGTAGAAAGGTCTTGTCACAAAGATTACACATGTGAAATATCAAAGCCCTATCACTTGCCAATCAAGAGATATAGCCAATATTAGATTTTTAGAAAAGTAGGTCAAATATCTAGATCAAGGTCACAAGGTCAAACATTATATGTGTAGAAAGGTCTAATCACAAGGAATACACATGTGAAATATCAAAGCCCTATCACTAATCAATCAAGAGATATAGCCAATATTAGATTTTTAGAAAAGTAGGTCAAATATCTAGGTCAAGGTCACAAGGTCAAAAATTATGATATGTGTATAAAGGTCTTGTCACAAGGAATACACATGTGAAATATCAAAGCCCTATCACTAACCCATCAAAAGTTATGGGGTGTGACACCCAAGTGTGACAGACAGACAGACAGACAGACAGACAGACAGACGGAGGGACGGATGGACGGACAGACGAACAACGGACAAAGTGATCCCTAAGTGTCGCTGTGCTTCGCAGGCGACACAAAAAGTCAACATCTTAAAAAATAAATTCAGAGTATATTTAATAGCGTATGTGGCCAAGTTAATTCGAAGTATGAAAATAAGTACACAAAGCCAAACTAGCTATAGCTTGTCTTATTTAAAAAATCATTAAAAATCTAAAAGTTGATATTTTGACAAAATTCTTTCACAGTTTCATTTCTAGCGATAAGTATAAAAATAAAAAGAGAAAAAAAAAAACTGAAAAAGGGAAAAAAAATTGTTGGGGTCCCGCCGGGGTTTGAAGCTACTCCCCATGTGTCCATCTGGCATGGAAAACATACATTATACCTATGTACAATCTTAAAAAATATTCCTTAAAAAGCCAAAAGTGGATATCTTGACAAAATTCTTTCACTTGTAGGGTACCATGCATAAGTACCTCATACCTACAAATTGTCATGACAATCTGAAGAGTGGTTATAGAAAAGAAGCAGAAAATGTATGAAAATCAACCCCCCCTTTCCTTTTTACATAAGAAAAAAATTCATAAAAAATTAAAAAAAATAAATTTTAAGCATAAAATACATATCAAAGCATTAAGTAAGTTAAATATGATAAATATGTAGTAAATGAGTGTGTAAAATCATACACTTATTGAGTTATTTAAAGAAATAGTGCAAAAATGTGCATTTCTGACAAAGTCCGAAAAGACGTCAAAAACGCGTCAAAAATTTGACTTCAAAGTGGAACCAAAAATAACAACACTTCTTAAGACATCTCTCTAGATCATCCTGATGCTTTCGGTTTGTCGATACATGCTTCGGTTCTGAAGAAGAAGTTTGTCAAAGGAGGGTACCCCCACGTGACCTACTTTTGGCTGTGGTGGCGCCACCTGTTGACAGATCAGGACGAAAAACAACAACACTTGTAGGGGACCATGAGTACTTCATACCTACCAAGTTTCATCAAAATCCCTTCAGCCGTTCTGGAGAAGAAGTTTAAAATGTGAAAAGTTTACGACGACGACGGACGACGGACGACGGACGACGACGACGACGGACGACGGACGACGGACGCAACACTATGACAATAGCTCACTTGAGCCTATGGCTCAGGTGAGCTAAAAAGTGATAAAAACGTGAAAAATTAAAACGAAATATTTATCGTTTACATCCTCTATATTCCTATATTTTGTTCTTTTTTTGTATAAAAAGTAGATGCAATCCTTGCATTAGATATGCATTTCGTACGCCCTCTTTTTATATCCATTTACAAATATTCATCTGTGTTGCTTGGGCACCTGCGTCTTGCGGTCTTGTTTGTGTGGGGTCATCTAACAGTGAGGAGGTTGTTTTACACCACAATTGTACGTTCTTCAATACCTGTGGGTAAACGGAAAGTCGGAGTGCTGTGCGCACGTAATCCAGGATAGCCACACCATCTGCTTCTAACAAAGCAGATGACCGTCCAAACTCGGCACCGGTTGCCCATTGGTCTCGTTGGTTTATGTGTTGTCTTTCAAGTTTCTATGGCGTGAGTTGGTGTTCTGTGTCCCTTTTGTGTCTTATTTCTGTGGGTGTTTTGCATTTTGTGTTTTGCTGTGGCTGCTGCAACCGAGTGTTGGAGATCCCCTTCTTTCTTCTGTTCCTTTGCCTTAGTTCTGGTTTTATCCTGCTTTTGTATGCCATTGGTTAGATGATTTTTCGATTAACAATTTTGTACTTTTTTTTAAAGCGTGAATAAAATAAAATTAAAACAAAATTTGTACTTCTTAATAGGGATATAATTTTGTCCGTATTTGTTGCTTGACCTAAAAGTTTCTTGGTAATTTGTAAATTTCTACTGTAAAAATCCAAAGCACCAGTACGTACTTTAGCATACCAGATGAGCTGCGAAATGTAGATACCATATCTAGGAACAATGTTAACACCGTCAAGTCAGGGAAAATCCACTATGTTGTATCCAAAATCCTGTCTTTTGTCATTCACACTTGTATAAATCTCTCCAACATCCATTTCACTAATGAGGTGAATATCTCGCTTAATCCGAACCTTGAGAGATGAATTCCATTCTGTTTGTTTGTACCACCCACATGTCTCAAATCAAGAATAAAAAGTTCGGCAAAAAATGTACATGTACTTGACAAGAGTTTTATCCCAAATGATCTTCAACCTTGATGCAAGTTCATGGTACACCAGCTAATACTTGACAAGAGTTTTATCTCAAATGATCTACAACCTTGAACTTATGACCTTGATGCAAGTTCATGGTAAACCAGCTAATACTTGACAAGAGTTTTATCTCAAATGATCTACAACCTTGAACTTGTAACCTCAATTCAAGTTCATGGTACACCAGCTGATACTTGACAAATGTTTCATCTTAAATAATCTACCATCTTGAACTTATGACCTTGATTCAAGTTCAAGGTACACCAGCTAATACTTGACAAGAGTTTTATCTCAAATGATCTACAACCTTGAACTTATGACCTTGACTCAAGATCATGACATACCATCAAATACTAGAGTTCCATCTCAAATGGTCTACAATCTTGAAATTATGACCTTGACTGAAGTTCATGGTACACCATCAAATACTTGACAAGAGTTTCATCTCAAATGATCTACAATCTTGAACTTATGACCTTGACTCAAGTTCATGGTACACCAACTAATAATTGACAAGAGTTTTATCTCAAATGATCTACAACCTTGAACTTATGACCTCAATTCAAGTTCATGGTACACCATCAAATACTTGACAAGAGTTTTATCTCAAATGATCTACAACCTTGAACTTATGACCATGTTCATGGTACACCAGCTAATACTTGATAAATTTTAAGAGAATCCAATACGGTATGGTATCAAGAAACTACATCTCTGCAAAAGTGTTACAAATGGACAGACTTCTGGAGCAAGATATGTCTAGTCTGAAAGTAAACCAATATGGAAAACAAAATTCATACAATCATATACTTTATTTCATCTCAAATTCCCATTAGGAATAACATTCATTATGAAAGATGAATAAAAGATCAGTCAGTAACATATAATAAATTCATTTAAAATAAGTAATTACCTAAAATACTACATAGTCATATATTGTGCTGATGAAACAATACCTTTCCTTTATGACAACACTTTTAGACATAATGCAATGCAGTATTACCTAACATATATTATTAAAGAAAACTGTCAGTGACCAAAGGCATGGTTAAACCTTTACCTAATAGCACAAAAAAATGATATACAAAATGTCTTATATTTCTGTCATAAATTTGAAATGAACAATATATTGTCTTTATATTTCGGTCATATTTTTGAAATGAATGATATGTCGTCTTTAAATCAATACAAAGAAATGATAGACCAGTACAGTACCGCCTCTGTCGAAGAATAAAATGAGTATTGTAGCTAAATATAAAATCTCATTCATTAATTATGCTGTAGTCTTAAGGAAGAAATTTCTGTCAATTACATCTGCCATTTTAAACGTCAATAAATGCATTGCATAATTATCCCAAGTATTTACTTGCATAACTGACAATGTTTACAAATCATTGTAATATGACATTATATCATTGCCTCATGAAATTCACAGAATTAGGAAAAAACAAAAATCATACAACCCATAAATTTTATTGCCAAGAAAAACTTTTTAAAATCTCATAATATATGCAAAGTATACACCACAAGATGCTAAAAATATAAAACGTACATGAATATATTCTATATAAATTTCCTAGAAGCACTACTGCTAATGAAAATAAATGTATATGGAATGCTATGGTATATTGTACTAAACTTCAAATAAATATCACAAAAATATGAAGATTTAATAAAGTTGCATAGATCAAAATCTAAATCTTAAGTCTTTTGATTACTTCAGTAATTAACAAGACAGTACAATACCTGCATAGCGACTGATATTAATTGAGGAACAATCTTCATATCTAAAACAATTGTTCTTACATTTTTAAACATCTTTGCATGTCATAACAATAATTAGTGAAGAATGCATGTGTCGCCTGTGAAACATAGCGACACTCGGGAATCACTTTTATAGGGTGTGACATCCAAGTGTGACAGACAGACGGACAGACAGACAGACAGACGGACAAACCGATCCCTAAGTGTCGCTATGCTTCGCAGGCGACACAAAAATTACAAGTAACAGATAAAAACACCTCCTGTGGTGGGATTTTATTGAGATCAAAGCATAGTGACCTTATAAGATTCAGAAGGTGGGAATATATGAAGGAATGTCAAACATATCAAGTTTGTTTTCAAAAGAACACATACATCATTAATTCATAAGTAAGTTTATTTTCTAAAGGAACTATATTCCAGAAAACATTACATTGTCAAGATTTTTTTCGAAATTCATGAATGAAATATTCCATCTTCAAAGCAAAAATCTGACTTTCTCACTTTTTTTTCTATTTATCTTTTTTTCAATTGGAAAAATTTGTAACTTTGTATGCAATTCAAATTTTTGTAACTGAGAAGTTTGACAAGCTTTAAATCTTGAATCGGAAGAAAAGTCAAATTTATTAAATATTCTGACAAATGATACTGACTGCTATGTAAAATTTTTCAAAAGCTAATCTCTCATGCTGCCTTGTAACATACATAATCAACAAGCAAAATATTTGTTCAGAGGGGAAAATGTAGAATGATTTTATGATTAAAGCTATCATTACAATGTACTATCATGGCATTTTTTGTTCATAATATCAATAACAAAATCTATAGCACATTTTCTGAAATAAAATATGAGGCAAATTATCTTGAACTCCAAATTATAATAAAAGACACTTTAACCAAGTCAGTGTTCACATCTTGCCTTACATTATGAGACAGAGAAAACCAGTATTTTACCGTACCAGCATAAGTCTGAATCCGGTAACTCTGCCTAGAATGCCCTAATCGAAATGCACCATGAAGCTTAATCTGTAATGTACGTATTAAGTACATAATAAAATTTCATCCCAAAGAGTGAAAAGAGTCCGGAAAACTAAAATGTGAAAAGATAGACTCAAAATGTGAAACGAGTCTGGAAGACTAAAATGTGAAAAGTTAGACAGAGTGAAAATCATGAGCCCTCTCTGGTTTTTTTAGGTGAACACTAATAATTATGCTTGAAATTCAAACCATTTAAGGCACCATTTATCTACTTTGTGTATGTAAATTACGAAAATGTCAAGACTGCAGGTAAAAAGAATTCTTATCGCAATACACATGATAAATATGAAAGCCTTTTCACTTGAAATCAAAGGTAATTTGCAAGATTATAGTTTTTGAATGACATACACACAGGAAAAAAACACAAATTGCCCCCATCCTCCCAATATATTTTCAATACAGGGGCATAAATATCTTTGGTCATAACTATATATCTATGGCAGTGTTATATACAATGGAAAATAATGAAGGACATACATGTATAAACTTTAAGTAGAATACAAATCCTCAATGTATTTTTACTTCTATGGAGACAGATGTGCGATTATTACGACATGATGTCACATTTCTTATTTCATTTGCTCTACAAGCTAAACATGTCAATCAAGTTACATAAAGAAAATTTTGTTCGTGTCAGCTTGAAGTGACCTGAAACAGAGATTAAAGATTTTACAACAATATGTTTGACTGTAAGATAGAAAATCCCTACACATTCTTTTTTTTTACTTATATGTATAACTACAACATGTACAACTATAAGATCCAAATTGTCCAGTCTGAAATTTTATTCTGTTTCAATATCTGATACTTTTGGGTTTTTGTTTTGTTTTTTATCTATTAACCTTACAGCCAAGGGCTTAAAAGGCAAAACATTAACATAAACAATGTAAGAAATCTCAATCATACTAAAAGCTTGAAATCAAAGTTTTTTCTCCAAAGGTATTATTAAATCATTTTCCCGTACTACTATTCGCAAAATACATACATGTAGTTTTTAAATCTCTTTGAATATTAATGCGAGGTGTATCACAAAAATAAAGAATTATAAAACAGTCTCGTTTTTCATTAAAAAACATAATAATCATCTTCAGCAGTTTTAGAAGGCACATAATAAAAAATCTGAAAAATGGAAAAAATCTTAAACATTTTTGGGAGACTTCATAATATTTGAAATTTATAAAATGATATCTTTGATAAAATATTACATTTTTATTAAATACATTGTATATAGGTTTTCAAGATATCCCAACATTAACATGTCATATACATACAAACAACAAATAAAATCTCTATAAAAATCTTTTTGAGTAGTTCAACATTATTGCATTCAAAATAGTACCAATCTACACATGACAATAAATTGCAAAATAATGTTTCAAAATTGAAATATGATATGTACACAAACCCCATATTCGAAATGTACGCAACTTCAATCATTACATTTATAATAATTTCGTTTGCTGACTTTACCATGTTTACAACCCATATTCGCTATTTTCGAAAACCAGAGTTACTTCCCATTTGAGACGGTATCTGACGTAGACTGATTATGACGTCATCAAATTCTATGGAAACAGTCCTAATAGTCTGGGAAATGACGGTGTAAAATCGACGTTACCATACCATTTTCATAACAACACAATGGCTTTACGTCAGATACCGTCTGTAAGGGGAAATAACTCTGTATTCCACAAAGACTCAATATTTAAACAAATTGTGCACTAATGAGATAATACATGTGATACTATCTCATTGTGTTTTTCAATTCAGACGACCTGCAAACTTTTATAAAATCTCCTTAATCAAATACTGAATTTACCTTAAATATACACAGCCAATTGTGGCTCACATGAAATTCATATGACATGAGCATCATGTAAATTTCACATGAAAGTTTATGTGCAATTCATATAAATTTCACATAAGATTTATGTTAAATATTTTTCACATGAATTTCACATAAATTTACTTCACATGAATTTTACATGAATTTTTCTTTGTGACCACCATGCGAAATTGAATTCACCTAAAATGTTTGTCAAAAACTTCACATGAATTTCATGTAAAAAAATGTTTATGTAAATTTCATGTTCGTGCTCCTTTCACATAAATTTCATGTGAACTTTTATGTAAAGTTTATGTAAATTTAACATGAATTTCATATGAGGCACACTTGGTTGTGTATAATAATGTGATGTGTTATTCACAAGGAGGAATGACATGGAATAAAATCCAACACACAAAAAAAAAAAATCAATACTTTCTCCTAGTGTGTAGAGGCATGCATTTTCTGAAAATTTCATGGATTCTACGTAGGGCATCATAAGTTACTAGTAATTTCTCTAAACCATATCAAAAATGAAACTTTGTATGGATAGCCTCCCTTGCCATCAATAATTCTGATCTCTATACATGCTAAAAGCACTTAACCCAAATATAACGAAGATTTGCTGAAATTTACTTGAACTATACGATTTACCTCATACATACATGTATCAATCATATGATATGGTATCATACACATAACTTTAAATGACAGACAGACATATACGAACATGAACATGTACAATTTTTCTTACAACTGTATATTGCAAATTGCTAACAATAATATTCCTTGACATGGTTCACACTAGATACATAACATTTAAACATCAATTTAATCTATTGCCAGACAGCCAGCCATTAGACCTTAAACATACCATGTATACATCGATGAGTATCAGCCTTATAGTAAAACCCCTAAATAACGAGCTATACCTCAGAGGACTGATTTGTTTGTGTCACGTGGTCTTCCTCGGAGGAATTACTATCTGAGGAATCTAACGAAGTGGCCGGAATACGGCTGGAGATCTCTGTACATAAACTCGCCTCTCGAAGAATCTATAAATAGAAGTGTATACGTTGTTGATATACTTGTATATATTTTGTTTTCAAGGATTTCACACTTCAAATGAAATTTCCTACAAATAAAAATGAAATTTCTCACACGTAAAAATGAAATTTCTCATAAGTAAAAATGAATTTTGTCACAAATAAAAATAATATTTCTCTTTATTTTCATAATATCAATGGATCATTTGTATTGACCATATCTTAATCTTCTGCTAAATAATTCTAATAAAGAAAAGTTGATTAAGTACTTCAACCACAGCATGAGTTTTCCCTTTTTTGAACACATGAAATAAGATAAGATATTATTTAAAGTCATTTAGCATCATGACAAAAAAACAATTAAAGCTCTGTAGAGCAGATAAACATTTCTTAATTCTGTAAAGGACATAATATGCTTTTTCAAGTATTATATTACTCCAATATGACCTCACCAACTTGATTTTGCCCATCCTTCACCCTGTGACCTTGACCCTGCAGATATGACCTTGATTTATGACACATCACTAGGGCTTGGGCAGCTATTTTATGAAATATTCACATTCCTTCAGAAAGCTAAGATGAAAAATAAGCTCATCATCGTTGGCACCAAGAACTTGATATTATACATGTTATATGACCAAAGTTCCATGTCATGAAATACCCTTGAATTCAGGGCAACAATATTTTATGAAGTAATATTTAAATCCAAGAAGATATTAAAGAATTTACTGCATCGGGGCATCATAAATTTGACCTTTCAGATCTGATCTGCTTAACATTTAAGAGTAAGTTTACAGGATTAAAAGGAAGTATAGATCTAGGTCCCATAATTCTACCTAGAATGCAGCTACATGTAAGACTCTATCTGTAGCTTAATATATATTGCTGCACTAACAATATACCAAATTCCAACATCACAAAAAGTCAGGAAAACTAAAGCATGACGAACCTATATTGTATAAGTCAACTTCAGCTTTGCTGTTGAGAATTTATTTAAAGAAGTACTAGTTAAAACGCTGTATTCTCCTTGGACATGTTGGAGGCCTCAAGGAAAGTAAAGGTTCAAATCACAACATGCACAAGGCCAATCTCTAATAAACACATAAAAGTCCTACACAAGAAATTCACATAAATGTATGAAATATGGAAGTTCCATCACCGTGATCACTTATGCAAGACTTAAATTTTGGAGGGATAGACAGACAAACAGTGAGACAGACTGACAGACAGACACACAAGCATATTGTAACTTACTCTCAAATGTTCTTCGATATCGGCAAGTTTCTGATCTATCCAGTCCATGGCACCTGAGAGCTGGCAAGCATGCTTTGTTACTAAGACGAGGTGACTAACAGATAAAACTAACGCAGTACATCTGTAAGAAAAAAATCAATGGTTTGTAAGATCAAAATATGTTATCTTATCAAATGCTGTTTAATTCATATAAGTAGATCAAACATCAAAAACAAATCATCCTAAGACTCTTCTCCGTTTTAACTCAAGTTTATAACAAAGCACATTTCTTTCAAAAGAAGCAAGGATATGGATAATTTCCATAGACTCTATATTACATGTACTTAAATTCATAAAACTTTTCTTTATACAATGTAACTGCAGAGGGGACAGAGCCTTACGATAGAGATATGAGGGTGGGGGGAGGGGGGTAAACATAATAAATGTTTGACCACTAACCTAGCTTCCAACAATCTAGGATCTAGTGGAGGGTACATGGATTGTACTACTTCGTCTACTCTAGGATTTATTCTCCGAGCTACTGTGACTATTTCTGTAAGTAATTCCTGGGTGCGCAACATCTGGGAATTCCCCATCGTCATGCCGACCAGCTGCTCAGACAAATACTTGCAGGTTTTTAATATAGAAAGACAGTGTGGGACCAGACCTCTGTAAAAAAAAAAAAAATTAAAAAAAAATTAAGTATTCAGAAAAATCTTTATAAAGATGAAATAAGAAATAATGAGAGATGCATTCACTATCAGTAATTCATTGACACTTGTTAAACATAATGTAGTAGAAAAGGGCATAAAATTAAATTATTATTATGATCCTTAAAATTAATGATCAAAAAGAATTATTCAAAGAAATTTACATTTAACAAAACATAGATGAAATTTGCTTAATTTGCTTTTCTAAAAGAGAAAGAAATTTCTGAGAAGCATTAAAAAAGAACATTCCTATTAGAGAAAAAACATCTTCTCAAACCTAACACACTTCTTATTCAATTTGATGTTATGCTGATATTACTGAAGGCCATAAATTTTCAATATAAGAATGACAAATCAAGTTTTACTGTGACCATGATATCATGATGACCTATGATCATACGTCACGTCTCCTGTCTTCAATTACCAGAAATTTACGGGGTTTTTGGATAAGGAGAACTTGAACCCAAAAATTGAGGACTTACAAATGAACACGCTGGAAATTAGCAAAACTAATGTCAGTAGTTCTTTGACTAGTAAAAAATGTTAGACACAAAAAGCTTTTCAAGGGAAATAAAATATTTCCATGAAATTGAGTCAAGACTATGAGGACTGCACCTGAAAATCATAGGCTTTGTCAATAATGATAGAACAACATTTTTCAAAATTAAATCAGTCACTGTCACGTTTTTCCTAAAAACATTTGGAGCAAATCAGAGGATGAATAGACAGGATGTACGGAAGAATATTAGCGTTCATATTGTTTAACCTAAAAAACAAATGAGAAAGAATACTTATAATTCTTACGTAGCGTCATCAACCCATGCACCGTCTTTCAGCATTTGTTCTAGTTTAGGATTATTGATCTGTACAGCTTCTAGCTCTACGTCTGCTGTTGATGTGTGGATGCCATCCTCTTCTATCAACTGAACATCAGGTCTATATAAAATATAATACATAAAATAAAGTTATACAAAGTAAGTATAAGGTGGTGGTTTTCTCTGTTTAGGATTACTGATCTGTACAGCTTCTAACTTAACGTCTGTTGTTGAATCCTCCTCTATCAGCTGAACATTTGGTCTATATAAAATATAGAATTATGCAATAAAAGAAGATTCACAATTCTTAAATAAAATGTGTTTACGTTATCATCTGAGGACTCATCATCACAAATGAGTTAAAGAAGATCCTGACGATAATCTCAACAGCATTCACATTAGAGCCCAAAATTGAGCATAGATGGACCCCTAGCAAGCTGAAGAACTGTTCATTGGATGGACATATAGACTTCAGACTCAGAAAAATGGAATAAGGCTTTCATCTGATCAGCAAATTTAAAGTAATATTTACTAATTTTTTCTCAGTAATGACCTTGACCTTGCAGACATGACCTTGGTATAAGATCATAACATACTATAGCGTAATCTGTATCAACTATGTTAACATTATTGAAAAAAAGGGAAAGCCCAGACAAGATTTTTTCATTTCATTTCACCATTAAGATCATGACTTCATAGCAAAAATGATCGTTGTTCAATGTCAAGACACAGTCTTGTGACCGTGGCAACAAATTAAAGCTGTAATGCATCATTAATGATAAAAAAAAGAGCTGGAAGAATAAAAGTCCAGTCAAGACATAAAAAAATTGTGATCTCGGTATTGCAAAATTGACCTAGTTTTAATGTCATGACCCTACCATTGACTTGGGTCTTTTTGTGAATTACCATTTAACATGACAAAAAGAAAAGGTACAGTCAAAACTGGAGAAATACTTTTACTGTGAACTTGAAGGTATGTTCTTTGTTCAAGGTCATGGCATACTTTTCACACCAAGGCATCAACTTTGTGAAATGTTCCTCATTTAACAAACAGATCAAATGCTACTGCCGGACAGAACATGACTAATACAAACAGAGACAGACTGACACATACAGTACAAACAGGGTGATTACTTTATACACCCAAACTTTGTTTGCATTTTGGGAGGGGGTATAAAAACCTTTGGGGAAAATGCAAAAAATAAAAACCTGTGTTTGTGAAACACAATTGCCCCCGATGGCATCTTTATTAGTATAAACATCATTTTCTGTTAAGTAGTTGAAAGGTCAAGGTCAGGATCACAAGGTTAAAATTGTTGATATCAATGAAAAAATCATTGGGAATATGGAAGCCCTAACACTTGCCATTCAAAAATTATGGAAAAAGTTAAAGTTTTTAAAAACTAGGTCAAAGGTCAAAGTCAAGGTCACAAGATATTCAGTTTTGGTATTTATGGAAAGGTCTTGTCACAAGAAATACACATGTGAAATATGAAAGCCCTATCAATTACCATTTAAAAGTTATTCCCGATGTTAAAGTTTTTCAAATGTAGGTCAAAGTTCAAGGTCAAGGCCACAAGATACAACATTTTGGTATCAATGGAAAGGTCTTGTGACAAGGAATACACATGTGAAATATGGAAGCCCTATCACTTACCATTCAAAAGTCATGCCAAAAGTTAAAGTTTTTGCAATGCACAGACAGATAGACAGGCCAAAACTAAATGCCCCATAATCTTTGATTCTGGGGGCATAAAAGGGAAACCTTTTTTTTTAAATTCAAAATTAAATCAAATGTTTTTCAGAAAAAAACAGATGTCTCCCCCCTCCCTCTAAGTTACTTTGACCTTGGGCCAAGATGATGTGAAACCTTTGGGTCATGGGCAACATCATACTAAAACATGAAAGTGATTCATTGTATTGTTTGAGGTAAAGCCCAAACATGATTAGCATATACAATTTCATTATAAGCATATTTAGTGAAATTGACTTTGGTCACATGACCTTGGATACAGGTGATCTGAAAAATACATGGTATGGATCATGAGCAACAAAAAACTGAATTAGTGATTGGATACACAATTCAAAATATAAAGCCTAAACATGATAAGCATAACAATTTCAGCCTGGACATGATTAGCATATACAATTTCATTACCAAAGTAAGAAGTGACCTTAATCATGTGACCTTGGGACAATGTGATAAGAAATATTTAGTCTTGAGAAACAATGATTAAAATATGAAAACAACTGTAAGAAGGGTTCAGGAGATATAGCCCAGACAAGATTAGTACGTACAATTTCATTAAAAAGAACTAAATGATCTTGACCTTGGGCACATGACCTTGGGTCAAGATGATAAGAAACCTTCCAATCCTGAGCAACAGCATTCTAAAGTATCAGAGTGATCCAGTATACGATTCCACAGATATAGCCCAGACTCGATAGTATTTACAATTTCATTTAAAAATGTAATATTTGACCTTGACCTTAGTAATATGACCTTGGATCAAGGTGGTGTGAAACCTTTGGGTAATCAGCACCATCATAATAAAATATTAAATGATCCGATCACAGTTCAAAAGATTAAGACTGGACATAATACACATAACAAATACATTTTCATTTGAAATACATGTATACTAACTGACCTTGACCTTGGTCACATGATCTTGAGTCAACATGATGTGAAACCTTCGGGTCATAAGCAACAACACACTAAAATATGAAAGCGATTGTGCAAATGGTTCAAGAGATATAGCCCAAACAGGAATGCATGTTCAATTTCATTAAAATTGTACTACATGACCTTGAACTTGGTCACATGACCTTGGGCCAAGGTGATGCGAAACCTTTGGGTCATAAGCAACAACATACTAAAATATGAAAGTGATCCGGCAAACGGTTCAAGAGATCTAGCCCGGACAGGAATGTATGCATAATTTCATTAAAAATGCACTAAGTGACCTTGACCTTTGTCATATGACCTTGAGTCATGGTGATGTGAAATCTTCGGGTCATAAGCAACAATATACTAAAATATGAAAGTGATCCGGCAAAGGGTTCAAGAGATCTAGCCCGGACAGGAATGTATTCATAATTTCTTTAAAAATGCAATTAGTGACCTTGACCTTGGTCACATGACCTCGGGTCAATGTGATGTGAAATCTTTGGGTCATAAGCAACAACATACTCAAATATGAAAGTGATTCGGCAAACGGTTCAAGAGATACAGCCGGGATAGGAATGTATGCATAATTTCATTAAAAATGCACTAAGTGACCTTGACCTTGGTCACATGACCTTGGGTCAAGGTGATGTGAAACTTTCGGGTCATAAGCAACAACATACTAAATTAAACAAAATGTTTTTCATAAAAAAACAGATGTCTCCCCCCTCCCTCTAAGTTACTTTGACCTTAGGCCAAAATGCAAAATGATGTGAAACCTTTGAGTCATGGGCAACATCATACTAAAACATGAAAGTGATTCATTACATTGTTTGAGGTAAAGGCCAAACATGATTGGCATATACAATTTCATTATAAGCATATTTAAAGAAATTGACTTTGGTCACATGACCTTGGATATAGGTGATCTGAAACCTACACTCACTGACGAGGGTTAAGTACCCGAAACATGCATGTCTGGTCCATGCCGCAAACTTATCTGCTTTTAAAGATATAGCACAGACTCAATAGCATTTACAATTTCATTAAAAAATGTAATACTTGACCTTAGTCATATGACCTTTGATCAAGGATGTGTGAAACCTTTGGGTCATCAGCACCATCATACTAAAATATGACGTGATCCGATCACGGTTCAAAAGATTAAGCCTGGACATAATACATGTAACAAATACAATTTCATATAAAATATACTAATTGACCTTGACTTTTGTCACATGACCTTGAGTCAACGTGATGTGAAACCTTTACGTGATAAGCAAAAACATACTAAAATATGAAAGTGATCCGGCAAACGGTTCAAGAGATATAGCCCGGACAGGAATGTATGCATAATTTCATTAAAAATGCACTAAGTGACCTTGACCTTGGTCACATGACCTTGGGTCAAGGTGATGTGAAACCTTCGGGTCATAAGCAACAACATACTAAAATATGAAATTGATCCGACAAACAGTTCAAGAGATATAGCCCGGACAGGAATGTATGCATAATTTCATTAAAAATGCACTAAGTGACCTTGACCTTGGTCACATGACCTTGGGTCAAGGTGATGTGAAACCTTCGGGTCATAAGCAACAACATACTAAAATATGAAAGTGATCCGGCAAACGGTTCAAGAGATATAGCCCGGACAGGAATGTATGCATAATTTCATTAAAAATGCACTAAGTGACCTTGACCTTGGTCACATGACCTTGGGTCAAGGTGATGTGAAACCTTCGGGTCATAAGCAACAGCATACTAAAATATGAAAGTGATCCGGCAAACGGTTCAAGAGATATAGCCCGGACAGGAATGTATGCATAATTTCATTAAAAATGCACTAAGTGACCTTGACCTTGGTCATATGACCTTGGGTCAAGGTGATGTGAAACCTTCGGGTCATAAGCAACAACATACTAAAATATGAAAGTGATCCGGCAGACGGTTCAAGAGATCTAGCCCGGACAGGAATGTATGTATAATTTCATTAAAAATGCATTAAGTGACCTTGACCTTGGTCACATGACCTTGGGTCAAGGTGATGTGAAACCTTCGGGTCATAAGCAACAACATACTAAAATATGAAAGTGATTGGGCAAACGGTTCATGAGATATAGCCCGGACAGGATTTGTGACAGACGGACAGACAGACAGACGAACGACGAAGGCAAAACCAATATGTCTCCTCCCCGTTGGGGGGGGAGACATAATTCTTTAATCGGGGTGATCTAACCACGCTAACAAAACATCCCCAAACCCTGTTTGTTTGAAACAGAAGCATTATGTTGCCATGGTTACTGACCTGGTTTCCCTGTGTTGAGACGTGAGGTGGTCCTCTCGATGACGACACTTCTTTATAATTATAACAATCAATCCCGTCAAAGAGGCCACGAAAATACAGCATAAAACCACAATGGCCGCAAGTACCACGGTTTCCATGGTAACGTTATGGATACAAGGTCATCTTCATGTCATCAATGTCAAGGTCAACATAAATCCTTACATTTTCACGACACGAGGTAAATCTCCGCCGTATTGCTCCTTTTCACTGGACCTACCTGCAATAACAGACAACTACGACTGAATAAATGACATGCAAATTTAATACACTGCATTGTAAATTGTTTTTCCGTAAACTAAAATATTTATACTGGGTCAAATATTCATCATCCCTCTAATAATTTCTGACGCCAATATTAGAGTGTTAACCATCGATCTTTCACGTAAAGCACACTGACATATATCTACAACTCCATCTGTCTTTACTGTGATTGTATACACCCAATCCATTCTCATCTTATAAATGCACATAAATTACATCATTATATGCATTTTGTGTTTTTCCGCGTTTCGTTAACACCTAAATACGTTAATTTCTATCAAGGCCAGGTAATCTGTGTCCGTTGGATACGTCAATCTTCGTTCTTCATTTTGTATGTAATCAATCACATACATTTCATTCATCCAAGCCACTATTGTACCTAGTAAATGTCATATTTTCTGGGTTTTTTTTTTAAAATGGGAACACCCCCCCCCCCCTTTTTTTTCATAATTTGTAGAAATGAAACATAAATCCGATCTCTGATATAAAATAAAACAATATGTGTATGCAGTTTCTCTCTCTCATTTTCCCTGTAGATGAGTTTAAACGACAAGTAGTTTCCTACCGATCTTTGGTTTAAACATTATTTATTTGAATATTGACATATAATATAACTTCACAAAAAAGAAAGTAGGGGGATTGGACAACAAGAAGAACTTATACTAAGTCCTCTCCCCAAATTATACTAAGTCCTCTCCCCCACTTTATACCGATCTTTGCGGATCACCCCCCCCCCCCTTAAAAACAAACAAAATAAAACTTGCAGACCTATGCAAAAAAAATTCCTTGAAGGAAGCGGCGAGCCTTACCAGTCAAAAAGGGGGAGAAGTGGGTCCAGTCCTATGATTTGGAGGGAGGGGGCACCACGCAAATATCTGCAAAATATCAATATGAATTTTGACGATGACATGGGGGGGGGGGTGTTCCTGACTACCATTTTGAATCCATCCATGAAAAAAGGTCAAAACACAGTAAGCCCATTCATACTCCGCACATTCTTCTTTCTTTACTAAGTTAATTCTTAAAAGTACATGGTGCACTTTCTCTATTCATAATTCAATTTCTTTACGTCTATTAAGGTCCTGGGATCTAAATAAAAACTTTCAAAGTCATAAATTACTCATTAATAGTCATTTAACACGTAAAAATCACAATTTACCAGACCAAAAATTACATGACGATTTAATAATTGGAGATAGAGAAGCTGTCAGGATGTATGATAAATTTTACCTGAGATATGGGGTCAGAAGTCCTTATAAATTAGACAGGTACACATGTCAATAAAAGTCTGGAAACAATGGTAGACTCTCTATATACTTCAGGTGATTATAAAATGAATCAGAATTCAGATGCCAAATCCTGTGTCTGTCATCAGACTCGTCTTTCATCCATGTCTCTTTCATATATTATGTATCTTGGTGCTGTTAATTTATAATCACCTATTATTGTGATCATGACGATATTGCACATCCACGCGCGGGCTTAGAAAACAAAATTCAGAAAAACAAAGGAGGGCTTTGCAGGAAACGATAAAAATCATTCCAAGGAATATTACATGTGTCGCCTGCGAAACATAGCGAGACTCCGGAATCACTTTTATAGGTTGTGATATTCAAGTTTGACAGACAGACAGACGGACAACGGACAAAGTGATCCCTAAGTGTCGCTATGCTTCGCAGGCGACACAAAAAAATGGAGGGTCCTCTAAAACATTAGCGGAGGGGGTTCTATCCAAAATTTAAGCAGGGTATGACGTTGAACTTATTATTTTCATAGAATTAGTCTCCAAATGAAAAATAAACTTTCTCTTAAAACAATTTTGGGGAAGGGATACCGCAATCCCGTCCCCTTCCACTGTCTAGTTCCGCGCATGAATTGTTTAATGAAAAGAAATCAGATGCAGTAGTTGTAAATCTAAACCTGCATCTTAAGTTTACTAAACAAAGAAGCGGGGTATAATTAACATAATATTATATCATAGCACTTGATACCCTCGTCAACATGTCATAAAAAGTCGGCGACAAAAACTTGAATAAACAAGTGGCAGCTCCAATGGCATACAAATGGGTCATATACAAGTCCTTATCGGAACTTTATGTCATATTGATGAAATTTGGCTACATGTATATCATTATCATGATTATATGAGAATCATTCAAATATGCGCAAAGACGGTTGGAGAGAGAGAGAGAGTGTGAGAGAGATGAGCTAGGACACTCTTAGGAAATTGTTAAAAAAAATTGTTAATCTTTCATATTTTAGACATAATTTTCTTATAATCTTATGTCGGAACCCCCCCCCCCCCCCCTCTTTTCGATCCGACTGCCCCTCCCTGTTTTGGGACAAAATATAGAATTGAATTCATAATTATACTAATCTGTGAATTCTGAGAAAGTTTCTACTTCCACGCCCCCTTCCTTTTCCGCTGAAGATAGAAAATTGCTCCTGGATATGCAAATATCTTTCTTATTTTTCAAAATGCAAAATTACCCGCATTTGCCCGACTGAAAATGTTGGTATGACAAGGGGCAGTGAGGACACTCTAACTCTACCAAATCAATGCTGCACGGCAATTACGGGGTGGGACAACTACATTTAGTCATTTTGCCGCGTAGTTAACCCGAGAAATTATTCTATTTCCGTAAAGCATTCATACGGGGTAATTGTGCATGAACAATGTAACAATTCAGAGTTTTTTTATTTAATCGTAGACGATATTCTGACTTGCCTTCTAAATTATTTCATTTCATTTCAAACATTTTATTTAAGTCTGACGATCTACCTATCAATTTACCGATCTGGTCGCGAGATTGATCTAAATGCGATATTGTTGATACGATTGAAACCCCAATTTCCTGATAAAATCCATGTAGCTACCAAACATCGATTAAAAGTGCAAACAATCAGCAGTGAATATAATATTGCAAGCTCTCTTTTCCTCACCTTGTTGTTCATTAAGTACACGTAACAAGTCAACGCACGCAAGCCTAGCATCGCCTCCCTCCCCCCCCCCAAAAAAAAAACCTGAATACTTTTTTATTCAAATCGCCTTGTTATCGAAAAAATTGTTCTTGTATTACCCTGTAATGGCCTTGACCTTTGACCTTGAAAACCAATCCATATTTGTCCTCTTATCATAGGCGACTCACACACTAACTTTGATCAACAAGTTACGAATCTGTTACTGCAAGACCCCAAGACTTGATGAGCGTCCTCACAGTTTTTATATTATAAAAATTTATGAATTGCAAGCGATATAAGTCCCGTACCGGCATTAATCCATGTCCTTCAACTCTGCCTTGAACTTTACTTACATCAAAAGATGAATCCAACATCAAAATAAGTTCAATATGTGTATTAGAAATAGGTCTGGAAAACAGTAAAATTTCATGAAATTTTATAAGGCCATACCTTTTGCAAGAACAAATAAATCAAACCCAACTTCAACTTATTCTTTATCATACTAAAACGTATCTGCATACCGAAAATCTGCTCAATTTCTACAACAACAGACAAGAAAGACTGGAAACTGAGAAGTTCATGAAATTTGCTAAGTCCAGGGGCCATAACTCCTGTAGAAATGGGTCAATCAAATTGAAAAACATACTTGATTTGCATCACACTGAGATATATTCACATACCAAAAACGATTTCAATATCTGCAATACCATGGAAGAAAAGTTCGGAAAACTGAGAATTTCATGAAATTTGCTAAGTCCAAGGACCATAACTCTTGTGAAAATAGGTCAATCAAAACCAAAATCGAACTTGATCTGTATAACATTAAGATGTAATCACATACAAAAAATTATTCCAATATCTACAACAACAGCCGAGAAAAGTCCGGAAAACTGAATATTTCATGAAATTTGCTAAGTCCACGGGCCATAACTCTTGTAAAAATAGGTCAATCGGAATCAAACTCAATCTTGAGCTGTATAACACTAAATTGTATTCACATATAAAAGATTATTTCAATATCTGCAATACCTTGGTAGAAAAGTCCGGAAAACTGAGAATTTCATGAAATATGCTAAGTCCAAGGGCCATAACTCTTGTAAAAATGGGTGAATCGAAACCAAACTCGAACTTGATCTGTATCACATGGAGATAAAGTCACATGCCAAAAATGAGTTCAATATATGCTACGACAGCGAAAAAAAGTCTGGAAAACTAAAGTGTGACGGACAGACAGACAGACGGACAGACAGACAGACAGACGGACGGATGGACGCCGGACAAAGGGTGATCGCATAAGCTCGACTGGTCTGAGACCAGTAGAGCTAAAAATTGTTAACAGACAGACAGACAGACGGACGGACGGACGCCGGACAACATGGTATCGCATAAGCTCGACTGGTCTTTGACCAGTAGAGCCTAAATAAGATACTATTTTGCATTGGGAATGGGGCCAAATATCGGCCCCAAATCAGCCTTGGCGACGGCATTGCAAGCCAAGTGTCCGTTCGGTAACAGAAGGATCATATCCACTGTATAATAGGCTTTTAATTAATGATTCTAACACTATTTTGATGGTAATTCTGTCTACATTTGATCCTTCTTATTTTGTTGATTATGTCACCATAATTATGTCTGAGTTAACATACTGAAAAGATTATGGTTTTCTCTGTGCCAGTAGATTTTATATTCGTAATCACTACATAAACAATGTTAATCTACTGGTATCAGAAGTAACAATGACTTTTAGTTTACATTGCCTTGACACGAACTGACGAAGGGTAAGCTGTGTTTTTTTTTTTTTTTTTAATTTCTCTTTACATGACTCTTCCTGATCGACAAATGTTTGAATTGTTTGACAGTCGCGGTTCATAAGATCCAGACCTCTTTGAAGTCTTTCTTATATAGTGTCTGCTGTGATGAAAACAGAACCAAAAGCGTGCACAAACATTTTGCGGACTTGAAATGATTCCAAAATTAAAGACAACCTTTATTTAATTTTTAGTTTAAGGAGTATATTCAGGGCTGTCGCTAGGGCTGATTTGGGGCCGATATTCGGCCCCATTCCCAATGCAAAATAGTATCTTTTTTTCCCAATTTAGACTCTAAAAATTCCCAATTATGTATGGTATTTGTTTGCTATATTGTATAATCCCCGTCATAACGCCAGTCTTGCAAACCGCTATCCGTCACTAATGTAATTAGGTACAAACAAGCGTTAATCCCCCGATAATTACCACTAGATAAGGTACAAGGTATAATTAGGCGTTCTCTTATACAAATAAATAATATGTTTTTAATAAACACTGTCTCAGGTAAGATATTTATCCAAAGATTTTGATTGTCTTTGACCGCACGGTCGAAATTTACATTAAATGACGATGAAATGCGCCCTCTGCAGCAGGGTGTTGGGAAAAAACCAAACAAATCAACATTCTGTGAAGTCATTGATACAACGATTTTTTTGTTGACAAGCTTCCCGCCATCACTACCGTGCCTTGTGTAACATTAAAAGACAACGGCAAGTACAGACTAAAGAGACAAGCTATTTACCGCGTTACCGGTATTCATAATTTCAATATTTTAAGGAAAAAAAAAATCTGATTCATTATTCACAAATTTTATTGATGTAATGAGTAAACTTCGATATACCTATACCCCTGAATCCGTTATACCGTCAACTTCTAGAAAAATGAAAGTCGGCAGTATAACGAGGGAGAAGTGTATACTGTAAAACGAGAATATTTAGCGCACGATTTATTTTAGGGCCATTAGCGCAAAGGCATGGTTGCGCTAAATTAAGTAGTGCGCTAAAATTCTCAGATGCAAAATCTTTCAATAAGAAAGTATTCGACATTCTATTCAACGTGCATTACACCGTGTCCACGGCATGGTGTATCTGGCTACGCTTCTTGTTTTTATAGATAATTAGATAATTGGATGAACGCTCGCACTTGGGTAGATAATGATAGTACACGGGCCGTGATTAACATGTGCATTTGTACTGAGTAGATCATGATTGTCTACGTGTCGTAATAACCAATCATGAAATATAAATAAGAGTCGGACGAGATTATTCTTTTACCCCAAAAAAAAACTGAAGTTGTATTTAATCAGAACAAATTTTCATTCCAATCAATCAGATAAAAAATTGTAGTCATACCTAAATGCAGGAATAGACATTCATATGTATTATTTCTAACGAGAAGACTTCTCTCTCGCTTATATTTAGATGGCGTAACATTTGTGTGAAAACACAGTACTTTATAACAATACGGTAAAAAGGAGATCTAAAAAGAAAAGTTTACAAACATTTATACAAGCATACGAAAAGGCAATTCAATTGTCCAAGACACGTGCCGGCATGTAGTCAATGCCTCTATGTATATCGCTGTGAACATGTACATTAGATGCGCAGTCTTTAAAAGGATTTATTTACACAACGTGAATAAAATCGGGATGTTAGCGCCGTTGCCGTAAAATGATTTGTTACATCAAGTTGAAAAATTGGGATGATATATATTCATCCATGTTACAGAA
This sequence comes from Pinctada imbricata, assembly GCA_033119305.1. Taxonomy (NCBI): domain Eukaryota; kingdom Metazoa; phylum Mollusca; class Bivalvia; order Pterioida; family Pteriidae; genus Pinctada; species Pinctada imbricata. The sequence continues at coordinate 34,757,324 of VSWD01000005.1, read as the reverse complement.
CAGCGTTATTTTTCTTTCATCACTTTAAATACTGTAAAACGAGAATATTTAGCGCTCGATTTATTTTAGCGCCATTAGCGCAGATGCATGGTTGCGCTAAATTAAGTAGTGCGCTAAAATTTTCAGATGCAACATCAAATTTCAATAAGAAAGTATTCGACATTCTATTCAAAGTGCATTACACCGTGTTACAGTCCACGGCATGGTCTATCCGGCAACGCTTGTTGTTTTTATAGCTAATTAGATAATTGGATTAACGCTAGCGCTTGGGTAGATAATGATAGTACATGTACATGGGCCGTGATTTACATGTACATTTGTACTGGGTAGATCATGATTGTCTCCGTGTCGTAATAACCAATCATGAAATATAAATAAGAGTCGGACGAGATTATTCTTTAACAAAGAAAAAACAAAAAAACAAAACAAAACAAAAAAAAACAAAACAAAAAAAAAACCAAAAAAAACTGAAGTTGCATTTAATCGGAACAAATTTTCATACCAACCAATTACACAAAAAAAATTGTAGTCGTACCTAAATGCAGACATAGACGTTCATAATGTATTACTTCTAACGAGAAGACTTCTCTCTCGCTTATTTAGATGGCGTAACATTTGTGTGAAAACACAGTACTTTATGACACAAGGTACGGTAAAAAAAAGAGATCTATAAAGAAAAGGCCTTCGACAAGGTAAATCATGAAAAGTTGCTGTTTAAACTACATCAGTATGGAGTTCAGGGCAGAACACTTCAGTGGGTAAGTGGTTTCTTAAACAACCGGGTTCAGACCATTGCTGTAGATGGGGAAGAGTCATCAGAGGTTCCTGTTACCTCCGGGGTGCCCCAGGGGTCAGTCCTCGGACCGATACTCTTCCTCGTCTACATCAACGACCTACCCTTACATGTTAAATCAAAGGTACGACTCTTCACCGATGGCACAGCTCTTTATCTAACACTTGACAGACCAGAACAGACAACAGACTTACAAACAGACCTACACAACTTAGAACACTGGGAAAAACTTTGGGACATGGACTTCAACCCTTCTAAATGTCAAGTCATACAAATCACTAGAGCCAGAAAACCCCTGCAAACAACATATACACTACATGGACAGACACTGGAAATCACTACAGATGCAAAATACCTTGGCATAACACTCACAAACAAACTCAACTGGAAAACACACATTGATAACATTACAAACAAAGCAAACAGATCACTAGGCTTTATCAAATGTAACATTAAGACCAAACATGTAAAAACCAGACAAACTGCATACAAAACACTAGTCCGCCCCCAACTTGAATATTCCTCTTCTGCCTGGGACCCCTATACAAAGGACCAGATAGCTCAACTTGAGCAGGTCCAGAGACGTGCTGCTCGCTGGTGCCTTCATGACTATTCTCCCCTCAGCAGTGTGTCAGCCATGCTAGACCAGCTTGGCTGGCACACTCTACAACAGAGAAGACAGACATCCCGGGCTATCCTTCTATACAAAATTGTTTATGGAGAGGTTGCTATTCAGATGCCCCCCTCACTACTCCATCCCTGTTAGGCACTCCTCTCGAAACCATCCCCTTCATTTTTATCAGGTAAGCACCACTAAAGACTATTTTAAGTACTCATTTTTCCTCAGGACCATTGTTCTATGGAACAGCCTCCCTTACAGTCTTGTCACCTTGCCAGACCCTGAGAGCTTCAGATCCCAAGTTCAAAGGGTCCCCCTCCTCCACCCGTAACATCTGGAATGTACTCTGTTTTTAACTGTAAATAAACTCTTTTACTTGCACTTTCTACAGACTAATATTGCACTGACGCGCACGCTGTATAGAATACTCCGCTGGAGGGCCATACAGTATCAATAGATAGATAGATAGAAAAGTTTACAAACATTAATACAAGCATACGAATAGGCAATTCAATCGTCCAAGACACGTGCCGGCATGTAGTCAATACCTCTATGTATATCGCTGTGAACATGTACATTAGATACGCAGTCTTTAAAAGGATTTATTTACACAACGTGAATAAAATCGGGATGTTAACGCCGTTGCCATAAAATGATTCGTTACGCCAAGTTGAAAAATTGGGACGATATATATTCATCCATGTTACAGAACAGCACTATTTTCTTTCATCACTTTTAATAGAATTGATAATTATTTCATAATACCAACGATCATCCGAACATGAGACACGACGGATATTTTTTTTCTGACGTTACAAAAAAAAAAATACGATTTATCAACGGCAAATTGCTACCGACGATGTATGAGAAACAAATTCCTAAATCACTGTGCGCTAATTTTATTGACCAGATGGTGTCAATGCGCTAAATTAAGTTTGCGCCAAAAGGTTTTCATCCCTCATTGCGCTAAAATATGTTTGCGCTAAATATTCTCGTTTTACAGTAGAATTGATAATTATTTCGTATTAACAACGATTGTCCGAACATGAGACACGACGGATATTTTTTGTCTGACGTTACAAAAAATTACGATTCATCGACGGCAATTTGCTACCGGCGATGTTTGAAAAACAAAGTCCTAAAGTCACTTGCGCTAATTTTATTGACCAGATGGTGTCAATGCGCTAAATTAAGTTTGCGCCAAAAGGTTTTCATCCCTTATTGCGCTAAAATATGTTTGCGCTAAATATTCTCGTTTTACAGTATTCAACTGTCATCTAGCCTAAATAAAGGGTTGAAATAAAATTTTATTTCAGCCGTAAATTTCCCAATTTTGCTCAAAATGACGCTGTTCTTCCCAATTTGAAAGGCCCCGGCCCATTTCTCAAAATACCCTACGACAGCCCTGATATTGAAGCATCTTTATGAGTTAGAATAATAAATACAGTATTTTGAAAACTGATTTTTAAATGTTGGTAATTTTTTCCTCCTTTAATATTTCCCCATGATTAAATATGGCGTCCGCAGACTAAAATCTTACTGTCCGCGCGGCTCAGTTTGGAAACTGGATAAACGTGATTCTGACTACTTTATAATGCAAAAAATTAAATGAAATTGATACCATTCACTACAATGTAGATCTCGCTTAGTCGTAAATTTTGGTATAAGTTACATGTATATGATAGTCATGCAGTGCATGCAATCAAACTTTCTAGGCAAAACAAGTTTTAGATGGGCCATTTCCCATGCTAATCTTTATCGTGACATTGTGATGCTCTCCATAGGCTCAATGTTAAACTCGGCGACGTCACGCTGTTTAACATTGAAAACGCCCCATCTTAAATTTATTTTTTCTGTATAATCTGACTGCATAAACCCTCCACCATGTCCACCATGTAACATATACCAAAATTTACGACAAAGCGAGATCTATTCAATAATACAGATTTCATTTCAATTTTTGCATGACAAAGTTATCAAAATAGAGTTTATCCAGTTTCCGAAGTGAGCTGCGCAGAGAGTAGGATATAGCTAAGGAACATAACTCTGTATAGGACCTGATCGTAAAAGCGCTTGCGCATGTGCGCTTCATGCAGGCGTTGGCGTGCGTGTTATAGCCATTTCTGGAATAATCCCAGACCTGTTAAAGGACAGAGGAGCTAGAGCTATCCATGAAAAACCTTCAAAATTGTCTGGACACCGTTCCAACACCAGTAGTGGAATTCAGTCTCTTGTGATGGCAGCCAAGAGACTGGATTTTTCAGTCTAGTAAATTTGAACTGGTGTACTCCTGTATACGCAGCATTTTGGGAAACAAATCGGCCCATTCACCGATTCAGAATCTGTCAGAATTTATTTTTACCAAGTTCAGCATACCCCTACTTCAGTTTGTCAGTGTTTATGTGAAGAACAATAGCTCAGAAAATAAGTCACTGCGCACTAATTTTGTACTCTTACAAACCATTAAACTGTCAGTAATGAATTTCCTCAGCAACATCAAACAATCACCTGCTGTGTGATGTGAAAATGGCGAACGTATATTTGTTTTGAATGTCGCTATTTGCAATGGCGTAAGGTCCCCTATGCAAAAAAATAGATTTATCGGTTATAATACAATACTGAGGGGACCTTACGCCATTGACTTTCGTGTTGACCATAGTAAAGAGGGAACCTTACGACATTGAATTTAATAAAAAGGGATCCTTACGCTTTTGACTTTTCATAATTGGAGGAGGGGGCGACAGAAATGGGCGAATGATATCAGAAAGGGATGAGGGAGGGGAAGGAAAGGGGCGGAGAAAGGAGAAAAGGGTGGGAGGTGGTAGGAAGAGAGGAGGTGACCTTACGCCATTGACTTTCTACATCAACCATAATAATGAGGGGACCTTACGCCATTGACTTTCTATATGGACCATAATATAGCGGGGACCTTATGCCATTTACTTACTCTATGTATCATAATACAGAGGGGAACCTTACGTCATTGACTTTCTATATGGACCATAATAAAGAGGGGACCTTACGCCATAGACTTTCTTTATGGATTATAATAAAGAGGGGACCTTACGCCATTGACTTTCTATATGGATTATAATACAGAGGGGACCTTACACCATTGACTTTCTACATGGACCATAATAAAGAGGGGACCTTACGCCATTGACTTTAAATATGGATTATAATACAATGGGGACCTTATGCTATTGACTTTCTATATGGATTATAATACAGAGGGGGACCTTACGCCATTGACTTTCTCTATGTGGACCATAATACAGAGGGGACCTTACGCCATTGACGTTCTATATGGATTATAATACAGGGGGGGACCTTGCGCCATTGACTTTCTACATGGACCATAATAAAGAGGGGACCTTACGCCATTGACTTTCTATATGGACAATTATAAACAGAGGGGACCTTACGCCATTGACTTTCTATATGGACCATAATAAAGAGGGGACCTTACGCCATTGACTTTCTCTATGTATTATAATACAGAGGGGACCTTACGCCATTGACTTTCTATATGGACCATAATAAAGAGGGGACCTTATACCATTGACTTTCTATATGGATTATAATACAGAGGGGACCTTACGCCATTGACTTTCTATATGGATTATAATACAGAGGGGACATTACGCCATTGACTTTCTCTATGTGGACCATTATACAGAGGGGACCTTACGCCATTGACATTCTATATGGATTATAATACAGGGGGGTCTTGCGCCATTGACTTTCTACATGGACCATAATAAAGAGGGGACCTTACGCCATTGACTTTCTCTATGTATTATAATACAGAGGGGACCTTACGCCATTGACTTTCTATATGGACAATAATAAAGAGGGAACCTTACACCATTGACTTTCTATATGGATTATAATACAGAGGGGACCTTACGCCATTGACTTTCTATATGGACCATAATAAAGAGGGGACCTTACACCATTGACTTTCTATATGGATTATAATACAGAGGGGACCTTACGCCATTGACTTTCTTTATGGATTATAATACAGAGAGGACCTTACGCCATTGACTTTCTCTATGTGGACTATAATACAGAGGGGACCTTACGCCATTGACATTCTATATGGATTATAATACAGAGGGGACCTTACGCCATTGACTTTCTACATGGACCATAAGAAAGAGGGGACCTTACGCCATTGACTTTCTCTATGTATTATAATACAGAGGGGACCTTACGCCATTGACTTTCTATATGGACCATAATAAAGAGGGGACCTTACACCATTGACTTTCTATATGGATTATGATACAGAGGGGACCTTACGCCATTGACTTTCTATATGGATTATAATACAGGGGGACCTTACACCATTGACTTTCTACATGGACCATAATAAAGAGGGGACCTTACGCCATTGACTTTCTATATGGATTATAATACACAGGGGACCTCACGCTATTGACTTTATATATGGATTATAATACAGAGGGGACCTTACACCATTGACTTTCTCTATGTGGACCATAATACAGAGGGGACCTTACGCCATTGACATTCTATATGGATTATAATACATGGGGGACCTTGCGCCATTGACTTTCTACATGGACAATAATAAAGAGGGGACCTTACGCCACTGACTTTCTCTATGTATTTTAATACAGAGGGGACCTTACGCCATTGACTTTCTATATGGACCATAATAAAGAGGGGACCTTACGCCATTGACTTTATATATGGATTATAATACAGAGGGGACCTTATGCCATTGACTTTCTATATGGATTATAATACAGAGGGGACCTTACGCCATTGACTTTCTCTATGTATTATAATACAGAGGGGACCTTACGCCATTGACATTCTATATGTATTATAATACAGGGGGGACCTTGCGCCATTGACTTTCTACATGGACCATAATAAAGAGGGGACCTTACACCATTGACTTTCTCTATGTATTATAATACAGAGGGGACCTTACGCCATTGACTTTCTATATGGACCATAATAAAGAGGGGACCTTACGCCATTGACTTTCTCTATGTATTATAATACAGAGGGGACCTTACGCCATTGACTTTCTACATGGACCATAATAAAGAGGGGACCTTACGCCATTGACTTTATATATGGATTATAATACAGAGGGGACCTTATGCCATTGACTTTCTATATGGATTATAATACAGAGGGGACCTTACGCCATTGACTTTCTCTATGTATTATAATACAGAGGGGACCTTACGCCATTGACATTCTATATGTATTATAATACAGGGGGGACCTTGCGCCATTGACTTTCTACATGGACCATAATAAAGAGGGGACCTTACGCCATTGACTTTCTCTATGTATTATAATACAGAGGGGACCTTACGCCATTGACTTTCTATATGGACCATAATAAAGAGGGGACCTTACGCCATTGACTTTCTCTATGTATTATAATACAGAGGGGACCTTACGCCATTGACTTTCTACATGGACCATAATAAAGAGGGGACCTTACGCCATTGACTTTATATATGGATTATAATACAGAGGGGACCTTATGCCATTGACTTTCTATATGGATTATAATACAGAGGGGACCTTACGCCATTGACTTTCTCTATGTATTATAATACAGAGGGGACCTTACGCCATTGACATTCTATATGTATTATAATACAGGGGGGACCTTGCGCCATTGACTTTCTACATGGACCATAATAAAGAGGGGACCTTACGCCATTGACTTTCTCTATGTATTATAATACAGAGGGGACCTTACGCCATTGACTTTCTATATGGACCATAATAAAGAGGGGACCTTACACCATTGACTTTCTATATGGATTATAATACAGAGGGGACCTTACGCCATTGACTTTCTATATGTATTATAATACAGAGGGGACCTTACGCCATTGACTTTCTCTATGTATTATAATACAGAGGGGACCTTACGCCATTGACATTCTATATGTATTATAATACAAGGGGGACCTTGCGCCATTGACTTTCTACATGGACCATAATAAAGAGGGGACCTTACGCCATTGACTTTCTCTATGTATCATAATACAGAGGGGACCTTAAACCATTGACTTTCTATATGGATTATAATAAAGAGGGGACCTGACGCCATTGACTTTCTCTATGTATTATAATACAGAGGGGACCTTACGCCATTGACTTTCTATATTGATAATAATACAGAGGGGACCTTACACCATTGACTTTCTATATGGACCATAATAAAGAGGGGACCTTACGCCATTGACTTTCTTTATGGATTATAATACAGAGGGGACCTTACGCCATTGACTTTCTATATGGATTATAATACAGAGGGAACCTTACACCATTGACTAAAAGAAAAGGGGATCCTTATATGCTATTGAATGCATTGACTATAAGAGGAGGGGCGACAGAGGGGAATAATGGGTGCAAGATGGGAGGAGGGGATCACAGGATTATGACACATGTTTTATACAGAGGGGACCTTTCTAACAGAGGGGACCTTACGCCATTGACTTTCTATATGGACAATTATACACAGAGGGGAACTTACGCCATTGACTTTCTGTATGGACAATTATACAGAGGGGACCTTACGCCATTGACTTTCTATATGGACAATTATAAACAGAGGGGACTTTACGCCATTGTCTTTCTATATGGACAATTATATACAGAGGGGACCTTACGCCATTGACTTCCTATATGGACAATAATATACAGAGGGGACCTTACGCCATTGTCTTCCTATATGGACAATTATAACAGAGGGGACCTTACGCCATTGACTTTCTTTATGGATTATAATAAATAGGGGACCTTACGCCATTTACTTTCTATATGGATTATAATACAGAGGGGACCTTACGCCATTGTCTTCCTATATGGACAATTATAACAGAGGGGACCTTACACCATTGACTTCCTATATGAACAATTATATACAGAGGGAACCTTACGCCATTGTCTTTCTATATGGACAATTATAAAGAGGGGACCTTACGCCATTGACTTTCTATATGGACAATTATATACAGAGGGGACCTTACACCATTGACTTTCTTTATGAACAATAATATACAGAGGGGACCTTACACCATTGACTTTCTTTATGGACAATAATATACAGAGGGGACCTTACACCATTGACATTCTTTATGGATTATAATAAAGAGGGGACCTTACGCCATTTACTTTCTCTATGGATTATAATACAGAGGGGACCTTACGCCATTGTTTTCTTATATGGACAATTATAACAGAGGGGACCTTACACCATTGACTTCCTATATGGACAATTATATACAGAGGGAACCTTACGCTTTTGTCTTTCTATATGGACAATTATAAAGAGGGGACCTTACGCCATTGACTTTCTATATGGACAATTATATACAGAGGGGACCTTACACCATTGACTTTCTTTATGAACAATAATATACAGAGGGGACCTTACACCATTGACTTTCTTTATGGACAATAATATACAGAGGGGACCTTACACCATTGACATTCTTTATGGATTATAATAAAGAGGGGACCTTACGCCATTTACTTTCTCTATGGATTATAATACAGAGGGGACCTTACGCCATTGTTTTCTTATATGGACAATTATAACAGAGGGGACCTTACACCATTGACTTCCTATATGGACAATTATATACAGAGGGAACCTTACGCTTTTGTCTTTCTATATGGACAATTATAAACAGAGGGAACCTTACGCCATTGACTTTCTATATGGACAATTATATACAGAGGGGACCTTACACCATTGACTTTCTTTATGGACAATAATATACAGAGGGGACCTTACACCATTGACTTTCTTTATGGACAATAATATACAGAGGGGACCTTACACCATTGACTTTCTTTATGGACAATAATATACAGAGGGGACCTTACACCATTGACTTTCTTTATGGACAATGATATACAGAGGGGACCTTACACCATTGACTTTATCTATGGATTATAATACAGAGGGGAACTTACGTCATTGACTTTTTATACGGACAATTTTGCGAGAGGAACTTTACGCCATTGACCTCCTAAGGTCGAAAAGGGACGAGAAAGGGGAGAAGTGGTACCTCCTTGTCTCTCTCTCCCCACCCCCATAACAGAGGGACCTTCCGACCTTGTCTGGACAATAAGTTAAGTTGGTAAAGCGTTAAGTACGTCGTGGTCAGTGAAGCATGAGACTGACAGGTTCGAATCCGACGAGCGCCAGGTGAAGGGACGATTACCAACTTAGAGCCTCGCCAGGTGATGTGGGCCTACACCTTGTATAAAGACAAGTAACCCCAGCCTAGTCTTTCTGAAGGGACTATAAAACGGGGGTCCCCTGTCTCGGATAGGCGTAGGAACGTAAAAGAACCCTCACTGCTTCGGTGGGTCCGTTGCATAGGTCAAAATTCCAACATACAGCTTATTTCTGACGGTACGCCTATCAAACTGAACTGAGCAGAGGGGACCTAACGCCATTGACTTCTGTTTCGATATGCAGTAATACGGAGGGGACCTTACGCCATTGAAAAAATTTACAGAGGGACATATCTCATCGACTTCCAATAATCTTAAATAGATAGGGGACCTTACGCCATTGACTTCTTATATGGACACTTATATTGACTTTCTAGAAGGACAGTAATATAGAGGGGGGCTTATGACATTGACTTTTTATATGGACGATTATTGTTCAGAGGATACATTTTGACATTTCCTTTCCATAATGACTGTAATACTGAGGGTACCCTTATACTCCAAATTCTTTCTATATTGACTAAATACATTTGTTACTTCACGCAACAAAAGTAATGATTGGGTATTCAAGAAGACTCGGTATCAGCATCCATATGAAAGGAGGGAGGGGATCTCCAACATGACTCTGTTGCAGTACCAACAGGAAAACGCCAAACATCCCATGCAAAAACACAAAGACGAGCACCCGACACAGAAACATGACACACAAAATCTACACATAAACCAAAGAGACCAACAGGTAACCGGTGCCGACTTAGGACGGCCATTTAATACGCAAGTAGCAGAAATGGTGTGGTTATCAAGATTACGTGCGCACAACCCTCCCACGTTTGCAGTTACCAAAATATCTCGAAGAACGCAAAATTGTAGTGTAAAACGAGACCAATGGGTAACCGGTGCCGACTTAGGACGGTCATTTGTTACGCAAGTTGCAGAAATGGTGTGGTTATCCAGATTACGTGCGCACAACCCTCCCACGTTTGCATTTGCCAAAATATCTCGAAGAACTCAAAATTGTAGTGTAAAACAACCTCCTCACTGTTTGATGACCACACAAACAAGACAGTTATATGCAGAGGCCAAAGCAACGCAGATTAATACTAGTATATAAATGGATGGGGTTAGGGGCCCGTACGTAATACCGGTACAGTCCGTGCTCTGCCGGCTGCAGCTAGCTCATGCTTTTTTTACACGAGGAGTCCGACTGACATTCAGAGGAGCTATCGGGCCCAGTCTTCTCTAAAGAAGTTTGGAAAGGACCCGGCTTGGATTCCCATCGTCACATTTAATCAGAGCGCAATTCTTACAAATGTGCTGACACAAGGCTGTAGATTGGTCAAGTACCATGTCGAGTGTCCTTCCACTGACAGCGGGATCATATCCATGATACAAATGACAAATATGGACAATGACCATATCCCAAAATACAGTAATAAAAGGATGATTCAGAAAATCATAAACCGGGCCATACAAATCAGGATAAAACAGGAACCAAAGCAAACAAACAAAAAAAGCAATCCAAGAGATGCTTGTGTCTCCTGCGAAGCGGCCTATTTTTAAAAAGTTGATAAAATATGTAGGTCTAGGTCACTTGGTTCAATATTTGTACATTTATCAGTGGGAAAGTCTTGTCAAATGAAGTCGCATGTGAAATATAAAACCTCTTACTTATCAATTAAAAGCTATGGTCAATCTGTTACTCTCAGAAAAGGTCAATCATCTAGGTGAAGTCACTGGGTACAAATTTTTGGGAATAAAAGAAAGGACTCATCATAAGAAATACATGTTTGAAATATCAAAGCCGTGTCACTTATAAAATAAAACATATAGCCATTCTTAATTTTTTTTCAAATGTAAGTCAAATACCTAGGTCAAGGTCACTAGGTAAAAAAAATTGGTATCTGTAATAAGGTCTTATGAAAAGGAATACACATGTTAATTATAAAATTCATATCACTTACCAATCAAAAGTTATAGCCAATGTTAATTGTTTGGAAAAGTAGGTCAAATATCTAGTCAAGGTCACTAGGTCAAAATTTATGGTACATGTTGTAAGGTTATGTCACAGGAAATACACATGTGAATTATAAAATCCCTATCACTTACCAATCAAAAGATATAGCAAATGGTTTTTTTTTTTGGAAAAGTAGGTCAACTATCTAGGTCAAGGTCACTAGGTAAAGAGAATTTGGTATCTGTACAAAGGTCTTATGAAAAGGAATACACATGTGAATTATAAAATCCCTATCACTTACCAATCAAATGATATAGTCAATGTTAATTTTTTGAAAAGTAGGAAAAATATCTAGGTCAAGGTCACTAGGTCAAAAATTATGGTATGTGTAAAAAGGTCTCATCACAGGAAATACACATTTGAAATATCAAAGCCCTATCACTTACCGATGAAAAGTTATGGGGTGTGACACCCAAAGTGTGACAGACAGACGGACGGACGGACTGACTGACAGACGGACAACGGACAAAGTGATCCCTGCGCTTCCACTACATGGAAAGAAGCGAACTCCCATTACATGAGAGTGAGACCAGGTGCCCAGAAAGAGTCAGCATCTCCTGCTTGCATCTATCAAAATCTATATATTGTGTACTTTATCTGGCATATTAACACGCCATAAGCAGGCGCTGAAAGAATGTTGCTACTCAGAAAAGGAAAGTTTGTGATGCTGAAACTTAAGTCGTCACGTTTGTCACAGAGTGAGGTGTTCATGTGACCATCAGAGTCGTGGGACAGCATAGAGTGTAACTTTTAATGTCTCAGTAGAAAGTGATAGAATCTATTTCTTCTTCCATGAAACATAATGGTGTAAGGTCCCCTCTGTATTACAGTTCTTATATAAAGTCAATGGTGTAAGGTCCCCTCTGTACTATGATTCATATAGAAAGACAATGGAGTAAGGACCCCTTTGTATTATGATTCATATAGTAGTCAAGGGTGTAAGGTCCCCATTGTATTATTGTCCATATAGAAAGTCAATGGTGTAAGGTCCCTTCTGTATTATTGTCTATGTATAAAGTCAATGGTGTAAGGTCCCCTCTGTATTATGGTCCGTGAAGAAATTCAATGGTGTAAGTTACCATCTGTATTATGGTCCATATAGTAAGTCAATGGTGTAAGGTCCACTCTGTATTAAGGTCCATACAGATTTCGTTGATGGTGTTAGGTTCCCCTCTGCATTATTGTGAACATAGAAAATCAATGGCGTTGGGTCCCCTCTGTATTACGGTTCTTATAGAATATCAATGGAGTAAGGTCCCCTCTGTATTATAATCCATATAGAATGGCAATGGCGTAAGGTCCCCTCTGTATTATAATCCATATGAAAGTCAATGGCGTAAGGTCCCCTCTTTATTATGGTCCATATCGAAAGTCGATGGCGTAAGGTCCCCTCTGTATAATAATCCATACAGAAAGTCAATGGCGTAAGTTCCCCTCTGTATTATAATCCATATAGAATGTCAATGGCGTAAGGTCCCCTCTGTGTTATAATACATAGAGAAAGTCAATGGCGTAAGGTCCCCTCTTTATTATGATCCATATAGACAGTCAATGGTGTAAGGTCCCCATTGTATTATGGTCTATAGAGAAAGTCAATGGCATAAGGTACTCTCTGTATTATGTCGATGTAGAATGTCAATGGTGGAAGGTCCCCTTTATATTATGGTCTATATAGAAAGTCATATGGCGTAATAACACCTCTGTATTACGGTCCTTGTAGATAGTCAATATCGAAAGGTTCCCTCCGTATTATGGTCCATATATAAAGTAAATGGCGTAAGGTTCCCTCTGTACTATCGTCTATGTAGAATGTCAATGGAGTAAGGTCCCCTCTGCATTATGATCTATATAGAAAGTCAATGGCGTAAGGTCCCCTCTGTTTTATGGTCTATATAGAAAGTCAATGGAGTAAGGTCCCTTCTGTATTATGATCCATATAGAAAGTCAATAGCATAAGGTCCCTCTGTACTAAGGTCTATATTGAATGTCAATGGAGTATGGCCCCCTCTGTTTTATGATCCATATAGAAAGTCAATGTCGTAAGGTCCCCTCTGCACTATGGTCTATATAAAAAGTCAATGGCGTAAGGTCCCCTCAATACTATCGTCTATATAGAAAGTCAAAGTTGTAAGGTCCCCTCTGTATTAAGGTCCATACAGATTTCGTTGATGGTGTTAGGTTCCCTATTATTGTGAACATAGAAAATCAATGGCGTTGGGTCCCCTCTGTATTACGGTTCTTATAGAATGTCAATGGCGTAAGGTCCCCTCTGTATTATAATCCATATAGAATGTCAATGGCGTAAGGTCCCCTCTGTATTATAATCCATATGAAAGTCAATGGCGTAAGGTCCCCTCTTTATTATGGTCCATATCGAAAGTCGATGGCGTAAGGTCCCCTCTGTATAATAATCCATACAGAAAGTCAATGGCGTAAGTTCCCCTCTGTATTATAATCCATATAGAATGTCAATGGCGTAAGGTCCCCTCTGTATTATAATACATAGAGAAAGTCAATGGCGTAAGGTCCCCTCTTTATTATGGTCCATGCAGAATGTCAATGGCGTAAGGTCCCCTCTGTATTATAATACAGAGAGAAAGTCAATGGCGTAAGGTCCCCTCTTTATTATGGTCCATATAGAAAGTCAATGGCGTAAGGTCCCCTCTGTATTATAATACATAGAGAAAATCAATGGCGTAAGGTCCCCTCTTTATTATGGTCCATATAGAAAGTCGATGGCGTAAGGTCTCCTCTGTATTATAATCCATATGAAAGTCAATGGCGTAAGGTCCCCTCTTCATTATGGTCCATATAGAAAGTCTATGGCGTAAGGTCTCCTCTGTATTATAATACATAGAAAAAGTTAATGGCGTAAGGTCCCCTGTTTATTATGGTCCATGTAGAAAGTCAATGGCGTAAGGTCCCCTCTGTATAATAATCCATACAGAAAGTCAATGGCGTAAGGTCCCCTCTTCATTATGGTCCATATAGAAAGTCTATGGCGTAAGGTCTCCTCTGTATTATAATACATAGAAAAAGTTAATGGCGTAAGGTCCCCTGTTTATTATGGTCCATGTAGAATGTCAATGGCGTAAGGTCCCCTCTGTATTATAATACATAGAGAAAGTCAATGGCGTAAGGTCCCCTCTTTATTATGCTCCATATAGAAAGTCAATGGCGTAAGGTCCCCTCTGTATTATAATACATAGAGAAAGTCAATATCGTAAGGTCCCCTCTGTATTATAAGCCATATAGAATGTCAATGGCGCAAGGTCCCCTCTGTATTATAGTACATAGATTAATGTCAATGGCGTAAGGTCCCATCTTTATTATAGTCCATATAGAAAGTCAATGGCGTAAGGTCCCCTCTGTATTATAATACACAGAGAAAGTCAATGGTGTAAGGTCCCCTCTTTATTATGGTCCATGTAGAAAGTCAATGGCGTAAGGTCCCCTCTGTATTATAATACATAGAGAAAGTCAATGGCGTAAGGTCCCCTCTTTCTTATGGTCCATGTAGAAAGTCAATGGCGTAAGGTCCCCTCTGTATTATAATCCATATAGAATGTCAATGGCGTAAGGTCCCCTCTGTATTATAATACATAGAGAAAGTCAATGGCGTATGGTCCCCTCTTTATTATGGTCCATATAGAAAGTCAATGGTGTAAGGTCCCCTCTGTATTATAATACATAGAGAAAGTAAATGGCATAAGGTCCCCTCTTTATTATGGTCCATATAGAAATTCGATGGCGTAAGGTCTCCTCTGTATTATAATCCATATGAAAGTCAATGGCGTAAGGTCCCCTCTTTATTATGGTCCATATAGAAAGTCAATGACATAAGGTCCCCTCTGTATTATAATACATAGAGAAAGTAAATGGCGTAAAATCCCCTCTTTATTATGGTCCATATAGAAATTCGATGGCGTAAGGTCTCCTCTGTATTATAATCCATATGAAAGTCAATGGCGTAAGGTCCCCTCTTTATTATGGTCCATATAGAAAGTCGATGGCGTAAGGTCTCCTCTGTATTATAATACATAGAAAAAGTCAATGGCGTAAGGTCCCCTCTTTATTATGGTCCATGTAGAAAGTCAATGGCGTAAGGTCCCCTCTGTATAATAATCCATACAGAAAGTCAATGGCGTAAGTTCCCCTCTGTATTATAATCCATATAGAATGTCAATGGCGTAAGGTCCCCTCTGTATTATAATACATAGAGAAAGTCAATGGCGTAAGGTCCCCTCTTTATTATGGTCCATGTAGAATGTCAATGGCGTAAGGTCCCCTCTGTATTATAATACATAGAGAAAGTCAATGGCGTGAGGTCCCCTCTGTATTATGGTACATAGAGAAAGTCAATGGCGTAAGGTCCCCTCTGTATTATGGTACATAGAGAAAGTCAATGGCGTAAGGTCCCCTCTTTATTGTGGTCCATGTAGAAAGTCAATAGCGTAAGGTACCCTCTTTATTATGGTCCATGTAGAAAGTCAATGGTGTAAGGTCCCCTCTGTATTATAATACATAGAGAAAGTCAATGGCGTAAGGTCCCCTCTGTATTATAAGCCATATAGAATGTCAATGGCGCAAGGTCCCCTCTGTATTATAATACATAGATAAATGTCAATGGCGTAAGGTCCCCTCTTTATTATGGTCCATATAGAAAGTCAATGGCGTAAGGTCCCCTCTGTATTACAATACATAGAGAAAGTCAATGGTGTAAGGTCCCCTCTTTATTATGGTCCATATAGAAAGTCAATGGCGTAAGGTCCCCTCTGTATTATAATACATAGAGAAAGTCAATGGCGTAAGGTCCCCTCTTTATTATGGTCCATGTAGAAAGTCAATGGCGTAAGGTCCCCTCTGTATTATAATCCATATAGAATGTCAATGGAGTAAGGTCCCCTCTGTATTATAATACATAGAGAAAGTCAATGGCGTAAGGTCCCCTCTTTATTATGGTCCATATAGACAGTCAATGGCGTAAGGTCCCCTCTGTATTATAATACATAGAGAAAGTCAATGGCGTAAGGTCCCCTCTTTATTATGGTCCATATAGAAAGTCAATGGCGTAAGGTCCCCTCTGTATTATAATACATAGAGAAAGTCAATGGCGTAAGGTCCCCTCTTTATTATGGTCCATGTAGAAAGTCAATGGCGTAAGGTCACCTCTGTATTATAATCCATATAGAATGTCAATGGCGTAAGGTCCCCTCTGTATTATAATCCATACAGAAAGTCAATGGCGTAAGGTCCCCTCTTTATTATGGTCCATATAGAAAGTCAATGGCGTAAGGTCCCCTCTGTATTATAATACATAGAGAAAGTCAATGGTGTAAGGTCCCCTCTTTCTTATGGTCCATGTAGAAAGTCAATGGCGTAAGGTCCCCTCTGTATTATAATCCATACAGAAAGTCAATGGCGTAAGGTCCCCTCCTGTATTATAAGCCATATAGAATGTCAATGGCGTAAGGTCCCCTCTGTATTATAATACATAGAGAAAGTGAATGGCGTAAGGTCCCCTCTTTATTATGGTCCATATAGAAAGTCAATGGCGTAAGGTCCCCTCTGTATTATAATACATAGAGAAAGTCAATGGTGTAAGGTCCCCTCTTTATTATGGTCCATATAGAAAGTCAATGGCGTAAGGTCCCCTCTGTATTATAGTACATAGAGAAAGTCAATGGCGTAAGGTCCCCTCTTTATTATGGTCCATGTAGAAAGTCAATGGCGTAAGGTCCCCTCTGTATTATAATCAATATAGAATGTCAATGGCGTAAGGTCCCCTCTGTATTATAATACATGTACATAGAGAAAGTCAATGGCGTATGGTCCCCTCTTTATTATGGTCCATATAGAAAGTCAATGGCGTAAGGTCCCCTCTGTATTATAATACACATAGAGAAAGTCAATGGCGTAAGGTCCCCTCTTTATTATGGTCCATGTAGAAAGTCAATGGTTTAAGGTCCCCTCTTTATTATGGTCCATATAGAAAGTCAATGGCGTAAGGTCCCCTCTGTATTATAATACATAGAGAAAGTCAATGGCGTAAGGTCCCCTCTTTATTATGGTCCATAAAGAAAGTCAATGGCGTAAGGTCCCCTCTTTATTATGGTCCATATAGAAAGTCAATGACGTAGGGTTCCCCTCATTATTATGGTTCATGTAGAAAGTCAATGGCGTAAGGTCCCCTCCTCTCCTCCTACCACCTCCCACCCTTTTCTCCCTTTTCCGCCCCTTTCCTCCCCCCCCCCCCTCATCCCTTTCTGATATTCTTCGCCCATTTCTGTCGCCCCCTCCTCCAATTATGAAAAGTCAAAAGCGTAAGGATCCCTTTTTATTAAATTCAATGTCGTAAGGTTCCCTCTTTACTATGGTCAACACGAAAGTCAATGGCGTAAGGTCCCCTCAGTATTGTATTATAACCGATAAATCTATTTTTTTGCATAGGGGACCTTACGCCATTGTATTTAGCAAAATCGTATTTGTTTTTTCTTCTAGACGCTTAAAACATTTTGGAGACTAAGAGTATCGGAAAAAACCGAAGTTTACTAAAAACCGTAATCTAACGAAAAGGGACTAAACCCTAACCTTACCTGAAGCAAGATGTTGCATGCATATCTTAACATGAAATGGGTTGGTGTACTAGCAACTTTTAAAGAAGAAGAAGTATATTCGAATATTTGTTTCAGTTCTACCAAACAGTGACCCAGAGCTCAGTCCGCACACCCTCGAAACTAACCATTTAGCCAAATTTGATTTGGATAAGACGAAAGAGTTGTTATCCAGTTATCATGATCTGGAAATCATTATTTTCTAACAGTGACCTTGATCTTTGGTCTTTTGACCCAAAAATCAATTGATCGGCTTAGAACTTCTCCTAATGATAATTTAGCGTATATATATCTAAATTTAACGTGAATTGGTGATTGGGCTCTTGAGGTTTCATCTGGAAACCATTAATTATTTCAAGTGTATTTTTCCTCACTACGTGACCTTGACCTTTGAACTATTGATCGACTCCAACATTTAATAGGCGCCATCTCCTGCGAAGTTAAAGCATATCGGAATTTGAAGAGGAAATGTGGTTCAAGAGGTCTTGAGTTATCAATATATTTAAATGAATTTTCCAGAAAATCAAGACGCTTTTTCCTCACTTCATACGCAAGCAAAGTTTTGATTTGGAATGATGGCTTGGGTTAGATCTGATGTTATAACTAATCTGGAAACCATTATTTTAGTGTATTTCTCCGAACAGTGACCGTGACCTTTGACCTATTGACCGCAAAATCAATGAGCTTCTCTTCCTCTGGTTCTTCATTGATACGCATACATAGAGTAGATATTTTAAACGATTGGGCATACATGTATAAACTTACATGTGCGGGTTAATTCCCCTTTTGACAGTACCTTTCCATTGCTACAAAAAGTTTTGACCATCATAATTATTGGCATTACACGATCGACCTTGATTGAACGGATTGAATTCGCGTTTGTAGTCGAATATAAACAAATTATAATTCAATTGAATGTTTTGTGATAGATATTAAAAGATTGGACATGTATCTACATGAACTGCTTTATTTTCTGTTCAAGTGTCAAAAATACTGTTTGCATTAAGCGGACCCATTTTTATTCGCGTTTCGTGTCTTCGGTAGAAGGGTACAATACGACAGGGGGGATTCAGGAGAGTGGAAAGGGACGAATTTCTCTCGTAACAAAAGCCTGTGTTGGGACCTTGAAGTTTTCATTCATGAGCTATTTTTGTGACAAACATCCCAAAAAGTGAGTGACCACAATTCTCCGATTTACACATGTAGCTTATTTTTAAAGTGCATGCGCATTGATACTAAAAAGATTTTTTTATACCTTGGGGCCTTGAAGTTTTCGAATTCATTCATGAGCTATTTTTGTGACAAACGCCCAAAAGTGAGTGAGCACAATTCTCCGAATAACGTAAACGAATGACCCCCCCCCCCCCCCCCCCCGTAAATAGATTCAAGTGTTTTCAACAAAATGTTGATGCATGTGTCTGGAACTGCCATTGGTTGGTGTTCAGAGGGTGAAGCCCCAACGATTTATTCAGTCAACAATTTTGAAACCTAAACCCTAGCTATTTGTTAGTGCCAAATGCTGAATGTGGACTGCATTTTGAAGGAGCTGATAAGATAAGGGCCGTTTTTAGCCCTAAATCTCGTGTCGTGTTTCTTCCACGTGACGGTACATATGCAGACAAAAGATAATCATTATTAAAATATAAAGTATTTGAAGACTTTTTGTATGTTTTACTTTTCGATGAAATACTCCCAAGATTCTAAAATGAAGGGCCAAAGAGGTAGGAGGTACTCGGGTAATAAAACTGATAATATCGACCATATACGTAGAAATTTTAGAATATTTTGCCTAAAATGGATAAATATTAACTAAAAGATATCAAATACATCTACAATGTATATCAGACATACATTTCGAAAGTTCTATTTTCTCTAATCGGTAAATTAATAATGAAATCCGGAACTAAAAATAC
Organism: Pinctada imbricata; assembly: GCA_033119305.1. NCBI lineage: Eukaryota > Metazoa > Mollusca > Bivalvia > Pterioida > Pteriidae > Pinctada > Pinctada imbricata. Next base: position 34,737,112 of record VSWD01000005.1, on the reverse strand, counting down.
GGTCTTATTTTGTATGTAATGGCTATAATAGAAGCTTTTTAGCGCGAAATATACATTAGCGGAGAAATCCACATCGCTTCTGCTTATTTCGTTCCTAATTGTTGTACATTTCATTTGATCGTATTTAGAACACATTTTTTGATGGATTAAGGATGAAAAATAGTCTTTTCCATATTTAATTATCTTAAAGATTGATTCTTTAACAAGTGCACCCCCTTCCCTTTTTGGTTTTTCGTCTCTGGGGTAGTGTTCCCCCCGGAGATACAGAACCCCACTTTTCCAGAAAATTTGTATTATTGATATACACCTCCAGTATAAGTGGCGTCCTGTATCTCCGGGGGGGGGGGAACAATGTTAAAAAAAAACTTTTCCGTTTTCTATTGATTTCTATGGGAAAAAGACAAGTTTTGACCCAAATATTAGCAATATTATGCATAATAGATCTAAAATAACTTCAGAGTTTGATGGGATACTGTATTTATATTAATTTAACGAAAGATTTTTCTTAAAATCTCCATTTTCAAAATTCCACTTTTTAGGGCAGATTTTACGTCTTATCTTATCAGCTCCTTTCTAAGACTTGGCATACGAAAAAAAAATATGTTGTTGCCATTGACACGACTGAGTGTGTTCATTTTCTTTCAAAACATTCTGAAATGTACTATACATATGATGCGGTGGGTCCGACATCGATGGCTGTTTATAGTTGCATTGTGAGTTGCGCGGGCCGCTTTAAATTCCCATGCTTATCATGGCTAGATCATGGTCTCTAGATAAAATTAAGCGCACACTGCTAGAAATACAGGACGCAAGATAAATGTGTTGAAATTATCTTCTTGTCAATAGAATAATGTTTCATAAAATGAGGATCAGCAACTGGTATCCATAAAAGCAAACACTGATTTCGCATTTTGCGAATTCAGTTTCTTTCGGTTCTTTTGATTTGTTTCGGTGAATTTTTTAACCTTGTTAATATAATACTCTCTATCCAGAAGGCAATCAAACAATCCGGCAAGCGATACATTAGACATTTGCAATAAATTCTTATCTATTATAAATCAGTAAAGATTCATATCTAATCGATCAAGCCGTGTATCTAATATAATTACTTTTATTTGGTTTAGAGGCTACTGTGGAGCTGAAGAGGGAAATTCGTCTGCACAGGAGACAGGTGCTCGAGTTTTTCGTTTACAAAGGTTTTGAGATAGAGAATAAGAAATACTTTCTAGATCTATTTTATTCAATGATAATAAGAACTGCGCTGAATAGAATTTCACCATTCACACATGTTCTTTCCTGCTGTGTGTCAAGCTTGGGAGCAGTCACTGAGTCGGACACCCCCCTCCCTCATTTGATCAGGTCCGGGAGAACTTCAGAAATGGCTATTTAACTAAGTATGGCTGTAATAGCTAAATATGGCTGTATACTTACATTACTGGTCGAGTACATATTACAGACATCGTCAAAGTCACCGGTCAGTCGGCTATAGCCGGCAAAATTCGAATTTGTCCAGTGAAAAAAATCCACGTATCGGACAAATTGTCTGGTAAAAAATAAGACCAAAGAAAAAATACGTTTGTTTCCTGAATCCCGATCGACCGTTAAAAATCTTGCCGACTCTCATGGGGTTTTTTTTATCGCCATTTCCCCCATACTGCCGTTAACAGAATTGAAAATTTCCTTAAAAAAAAATTCTGAAAGTCCTGCATATCCCAGACTCGTCTTTGGACGTGTCCCGACTCCCATGACTTTTCAACTTCCTTATAGATGAGCCGTGATCAATATTACATTTATACATGCCGCCTCTTTTTGTAAAACTACAGTGAGTAGTTCTCACCTGACCACCAGGTAGATTTAATCTGTTTCACATGAGTGACCGCGTGTTGGAAGTTCTGAAAGATTGTTATTATCCTGTCACCTTACCTGTATAGTGTACATGTACCATAACTGGATCGTCAACATTTAACTTCTAAGAGATCAGAACAGAGGAGTAGACAATTTTTTTTCAGTTGAGTAAAGAAAGACTATTCTAGAGAGTATGAATAATTTGTTCATCAGAATTAAAGAAAGTAAACATATTTTCTACAACCCAGCCAAGTGTGGATATCTTCCGATTTACATAATTTAATTTTAAAACCACAGGCTGGACCCCCCCCCCAGAAAAAAAATCTAGATTTGCCTATGCTGGGCACCGCAGATTATAATTTTAAAATACCACAACCTGTCATCAATTTATTTCTTGTTATAGCTCACTGATGACTTGATTTTTGGAGTAACTAGTAAAGACTCAACTGCATGCAGTCAATGACGTGCGGTAAACAGGAAACTTTTCAACGCATGGGTTTTTTGGAAGGCATAGAGAGAGTCAGATAGAGAGAAAGAGAGAGGGGGGGGGGTATAGTACATATACACATAGCTCAAAGAGTAGTTCTTTCTCATTTATATGTGATATTTCCAAAATAAGAATTGTCTGGTAAAATAAAAATTTGACTGGTGATTTTTTTTCATTTCACCAGACAAATTGTCTGGTAAAAATTTTGACGATGTCTGATATTATCGCCGGGCACATATTATCGCCACTTCATTTATATCTCCGCATATTGTTGATTTAGAAGTTTAATTTTTTCATCATAATTACATCTTTGAAACATGAAATGGTATACAAAATTTCAAATAATTTCATAACCTGCAAATACTGAATTTTATGATAGAAAGTCGGTAAATCTGAATGTATCTTCCCCGCCCCTCCGGTGAAAGGGTAGGTCACTTCATCTTACTGTATCTCTTTGGTTTTTGAATTTTTTTGTATGAATCTTTCACAGTCGAAAAGAAGAAAGTTCAAAGATACAAATAATATAAATTTTGTTGAAAAAAAGCAATATTTTCAGTAAGAACAGATAGAGGTGGCGATAATATGTACCCTTCCTTCTTTCAAACTTTGCTATACCCTGACGTTCACAAATCACCGATAAACAAGAACAGATAATCAGATTTTCATGAAAATTAGATGAAATATGTATCAAGGGCTCTTCTTCCTTCTGTGCAAATTTTATCGAATTTCATGAAGAAATAAAGATTTTAGAGCAAAAAATGTTGAAAAAAAGTGGCGATAATATGTGCCCGACCAGTATATTTCCTGTTTACAAAAGAACGATTCGGGAAACTACCAAACATATACCTGTATACTATATTCATGCAGTAGGTACGATGCGAATAGTGATCAGTTGCGGATTCAGGGGATGCAGAGGGGGTGCCTGCCCCCCTGGCACTGATTCTAAATTTTCCAAAAATGGGTATATTTTGGCCCATTTTCAGTCAAAATCGGCAAAATTCTCCCCTTGATCCCCTGGCAAAGGGGGCGCTGGATCCACCACTGGTGATGCAGTTAAGGTAGAGCAAGTGACCATATTTCACCGCATTTTTCGTATATTTCAAAGAAATTTTCAATACTTGTAGGCCAATTCAATAATTGGTTTTGCTAAAATTTAGTTTTTATTTTCAATCGAAATACCACAAAAATAATTTATTTTATTGAGTTCACGGTTTCCTTGTAAAACGTCAAAATATTTCGTTTCCAGGTTTTTGAGGGTGACCATATTTCGCCATTTTTCTTGATAAGTATCCTATATTTTGCCCACAAAACGGACAAAATTATGATTTTGTTTTCTGGAAATCTTTCGTCACTTCTATACTTCTAGGAAATGATGTGGAATAAAATGTTTTCTTTCTTTGGTAATTGAAAATTTTCGGATGTTTGCGTCTAAAATTTGGTGTTTTCATTAATTTTTTCCTCATTTTTTGGTATATGTCGTCACAATTGAGTGCAGAATGTCGCAACATATCAAAACATTTCTGCTACGGTCATATTTGATAGGATATAGAAAAATAAACTTGACAAACAATCTCAATAACAAACAAGAAGCATTTAAGTATGAAACGGCGAAATATGGCAGGGTTTTTTTTTTATTTTGGGGAAGGTGCCTGTGCCTGTCCCATTTGGGAAAATTTGCGACATTTTGCTGAAATTGGGAAAATTTTATTTACAAATTCTCACCACAGTATAATTCTAAAGTATCATTTATTAACACTGCTAATCCATTGATTTGCTTGAATGGAACATTAGGAATGAATGAAAAACTTAAAGATGCACTTAGAAATACCCCGGTAGGACGTTTTGTGCTGACATCAAGGTTTTGAGTCTTATTTTCTCAGGTGATTTTTTCATAATTCCTCTTTGGGAATTTAAGAGTGATTTTTTGGGAAAAATAGAGAAAATTTGGCATTGGGAAGGGGCCGAAATTCGGCACCAAAACAAGGAAAAAAAAAAAACCCTGTATGGTCACCGGCGAGATAAGGTTCCTTGCTCTACAATGCAAATAGTAATGCAGTAGAGGCAATGTGAATAGTGATGCAGTTAAGGTACAATGCCAATAGTGATGCAGTAGGTACGATGGTCCATTCCAGCCTTACTGTAAGTCCTACATCATCCATACTTGCTTGGATGATGCATCTGAGGAATCGCTTACTGCAATGCATGGTACGGTGGCTACATCTGACCCACATTTTACGGTTGAGTGAGTAGGTTAGGTAAAATGGGACAGGTCCATTCCTGCCGTACTATAAGTCCTACACCAACCAAACTTGCATGGATGATGTATCAGAGGATGCTTACTGCAATGCATGGTATGGAGGCTGCATCTGACCTACATTTCATGCTTGATTGAGCAGGTTAGGTAAAATGGGACAGGTCCTTTTCTGCCTTACTTTAAGGAGGTCCAGGACAGCCAGATTAAATAAAGATCCTAGCTAGCTATCATTTAATTTTCCGAAAAATTGTACATGTTCATAATTGACACATTCTTTTTCTACATGCAAAGTTTCATCATTTTTTTACCGTTACGGCGTAAGTTTTGAAGCTATGAACGGACATATATACCCATTGAAAGCCCAAAAATGGGGATGTAAATTTGACGTTAAAATGAACACACTTTAGGTAATGATAAAAAGTAACAAATCTTCTGTAAAGGCAAAATATTAACAAGTTCTGTATTTTTAATTTAGATATTAAGATGTGGGCAATCTGATATGTATAGAATTATAAATGATCACTAAGACTCGAAAAAGAAATTGTCGAAAGGAGATAAATTTATGTCTAATTTCAGAACATCTATGAGTTGTAAATTTTTAACGTTTATCTGAAGCCCTAGCTATCATTTATTTTGCGTAAAAACTTGATATTATCCTCTATCATATTTCAAATGAAACAACGATTTCCTATTGAAATTTGACCGTCAGTTTTTAAGTTAAAGTGATTTTGTTACCCCTCCCCTTATTTTTACGTTACATGACATCATAATTGATCAAGAGCTTTCCAATGGGGTTCTTTCAAATACTGTTCTGGACCCCCTTAAGTCCTATACCACCTAAACTTAAATGGATGATGTATCTGAGGATGCTTACAACAATGCATGGTACGGAGGCTGCATCTGACCTACATTTCATGCTTGAGTGAGCAGGTTAGGTAAAATATACACGTCCATTCTCCCCTTACTATGAGTCCTTTATCAACCAAACTTGTATGGATGATGCATCTGAGGATGCTTACGACAATGCATGGTACGAAGGCTGCATCTGACCCACATTTCATGCTTGAGTGAGCAGGTTAGGTAAATGGGACAGGCTCATTCATTCCTTACTATAAGTCCTTTATCAACCAAACTTGTATGGTTGATGCATCTAAGGATGCTTACAACAATGCATGTAGAGGAGGCTGCATCTGACCTACATTTCATGTTTGAGTGACCATTGTGACCAGGTTTAGTAAAATGGAGAGGTCCATTCCTTCTTTACTACATGTACAAGTCCTACATCAACCAAAGTTGTGTGGATGATGCATCTAAGTATGCTTAATGCAATACATGGTACAGATGCTGCATCATATCCAGGCACATTCCATGCTTGAGCAATCAGGTCAAGTAAAATGGAACAGCTCCATTTACGGCCTATTTTAAGTCCTAGATCAATCTAAAAACTTGTGTGGGTGATATATCTGAGGATGCTTACTGCAATGCACTCTGCAGATGCTGCATCTGACCTATTTTTCATGCTTGATTGACCAGGTATGGTAAAATTAGAATCTTCATTTCCAGCCTTCTTTGAATTTTTTATCAACCAAACTTATGTGGATGCATCTGGAAATACTTTGTGCAATGTAGGTACAGATGCTGGTCATGGGACAACGTTCCCGTTGAGGTGAGCGCTGTCATCTCTGATGACCCTATGTTTTCACCTAGTGTGACCTTGACTTTTGAGTTTGACCTGCTTTTGGTTAGATTTAGGAGAATCCCTTCTATGCCATTAGGGGATACCTTAGGTGTGTTTCTTTCTGTGTACTCACATGAACATGGATTCAGTACGTATCTGCAAAATTCTCTACCACGCAAAAATTGTGATCAACCTTTACAATGTCATGCAATCTATATTCAACTTGTATGTTGAAAACTTTTTTTCATAAGTGTGATTACAATTTAACAAATATTTTTAAATTGTATTTTAGATTTTCTAGCTGACCATGGATAATACAGAGAACAGAGAAAAAACAGCAGAGATTATTGAGTTTGGATTGGGCAGTGAAGATTTGTTCTGTAGTCAAAAATCTAAAAATTCAACGTCAACTAATGCTAGTAAAAAGAGACAGGTATTACTAAACTTCTATGTGTGTTAACAGTTTTAATCGAGTTATTTCATTTTTCAAGACATAGGGAAGCAACAAATAAAAAAAACTCACAGAAATTCCCTGCTAAAACTGTCTGACATGATACTGTTACAATATATGTTATTTGTTCTTGTTTGATGTCTTCATGCATGTACTTCTAGATAGAGGACTATACCTGGGTGCAGTGCGACAATCTGGAATGTCAAAAGTGGCGGAAAATTCCCGTAGATGACGCAGAGGGACTGGACGACGTAGACTGGTTCTGTCATATGAACACTGATCCCGTACATAACACGTGTGAGAGCGTAGAGGAGGACTACCAGGCGTACGACAGACTCGCTAAGAGACTCGGCTATAAATATGTGATGTCACACCTGACTGAAGGAACGGTGGTTTGGGCTAAAATGACTGGATACTGCAGGTAAAATTTGTCCCTCGTACAAACATATGTTTATTATAGCAAAATATCCTGAAAGAGCTTTATTTTACCCAATCATCAGTTAAATTCCAGCAAGACTGTAATGATCAGCAGAATAATGATTAATTGACCCTTCAGATTGCAGGAAAAAAATGCAAAATTGTGTGACGTCACAATGCTTTTACCTCGGGCAAACAAACTTGGAACCTCGGTCAAACATCGAAATTGTATTGTGACGTCATGAAATTTCTCAAATTTTTCACAAGTTCGGAAGGGTCAATTCACTGCGATAATACAATTTTATTCATGGCACATTCCAACTTAGCGCATCATTGCATGATTTGAATTGGTGTGGCATTATTTCATTCTGTGTAGAGTAGCCTAGATAAAAAAGCATGATACTAAAACACAAAGTATTATTCAAGGAAGAGAGTCTATTTAATTATAATGCATAGTGGTTGACCAGTCTTCATGTAGCTGGCCATTATATCAGATATATCCATCACAATCATCACTTGTACTCACATTAAGTCTATTTATAGCTAAACTATATTTTTAGGTGGCCGGCCATTATCAGTAAGGATCCCTCTTGTGACCTGTACTACATGGTTGATAATGAGGGACATCCCTCACGATATCACGTAGAGTACCTGGGTAAACAACACAGCCATGCCTGGATTCCATCTAAACTTATAGATCTGTACGGACACAGAGCAGAGAAAGATAACTATACTCAGGTTCCTCTAATCAACTCCTTAAATTTTCAAATTTTCAGTCTAGATCTTGGATTCCATAATTCCAAAAAACATTAATAATTATTGATCCCAAATCAAATTTGATCCAAACCACGGAGGTGTTCCATTATATGGAACATTCTGGTTGTTCCGTCTGTTTCTGAAAATGGAACTTGTTATTCCATAGATATACGGATCAGATTGTCCATTCATATACATGCTTAAGATGTTATTGTGATTGGAATTTTTGGCAAAAGAAATGACCAACATATGATGTAATAAGTTTCAACATCAATTACTGTGAATTACAACATTATATTTAAATTTTGCAAATTTTAGAATTTGCCGATATCCATTGTTGCTGTGGTGAAGTCATTCTGGTACCATTTCCGTTCCCTATGAGTATGGAATCTTTCTGGAACATTCCACATAATATATAAATATTGAATTTCTTCTTTTCAGAAACAATACAATAAGAAAGATTCTAAGGGGAATTCCAAAAAGAAAGGAAAGAAGAAAAAGAGGATTTGCTTAAAGGCAGAGCTTGGATATAAGAAACTATCTGTGTACAAACGATCTCCTGTAGAAGCTGCTGTAGAGGAAGCGGAGAGTTTACTCCCCTTGTCTCCGAGGAAAAGGTTGATGAAATGTACATTTCAACCTAAATCTAATAATACCCCTATCAGTAGTATGTACACTGCATGGCTTTGTTAACAGTTGGATGGTTCTGTTTCTGTAGAATTTTCCAAGGTTTGCTTAAGTTTGTTTTTGTTTCTTATTGTTTCATTTTTCATGTATTTTATGTCTTATCTTCATGACAATACTCGCATGTGTGAAGTTTCATTTTTAGCTCGACTGCACTTTAGTGCAAAAGAGCTATTGCAATACCCCCGGCGTCCGCGTCCGCGACGGCGTCGTCCGAACTAGACGATAAGGTAAATGTTAAGATTACACATTTACCTTTCCTATATTCATATTCTGTTGGGTTTTTTTGTTGCAAATGTTTAATTATACATCATTTAATATATCCAGATGAGGATATAGCCCCTGGGGTTGGGATTTTTAAAATTATTTCAAATGATAAGGCAAATGTTGAGATGATAAGGTAAATGTTAAGATAGCAATAAAGTCTTAAAAAGCCAATATTGAGCAAAGTATAAGTGCTTCATGTACCAAACTTACATATTTTATGTATCTTTGATCAAGCTTTCAAAAAATGACCTTGACCTACTTTTTTCCGCTTGAATGATTTTGCCTTTAAAAGCCAATATTGAGCAAAGTATAAGTGCTACATGTACCAAACTTACATATTTGATGTATCTTTGATCAAACTTTCAAAAAATGACCTTGACCTACTTTTTTCCGCTTGAATGATTTTGCCTTTAAAAGCCATTATTGAGCAAAGTATAAGTGCTACATGTACCAAACTTGCATATTGGATGTATCTTTGATCAAACTTTCATAAAATGACCTTGACCTACTTTTTTCCACTTGAATGATTTTACCTTTAAAAGCCAATATTGAGCAAAGTATAAGTGCTACATGTACCAAACTTGCATATTGGATGTATCTTTGATCAAACTTTCATAAAATGACCTTGACCTACTTTTTCCGCGTGAATTATTTTACCTTTAAAAGCCAATATTGAGAAAAGTATAAGTGCTACATGCACCAGACTTGCATATTGGATGCATCTTGGGTTAGACTATTGAAATATGACCTTGACCTACTTTTTCCACTTCAGTGATTTTGCTTTAAATTGGCAATATTGAGCTAACTATAAGTGCTACATGCACCAGACTTGCATATTGGATGCATCTTGGGTTTGACTATTGAAATCTGACCTTGACCTACTTTTTCTGCTTCAGTGATTTTGCTTTAAATTGCCAATATTGAGCAAACTATAAGTGGTACATGCACCAGACTTGCATATTGGATGCATCTTGGGTTAGACTATTGAAATCTGACCTTGACCTACTTTTTCTGCTTCAATGATTTTGCTTTAAATTGGCAATATTGAGCAAAGCAGAGTTTAAATTTTTTATGTGACTTGATATATGTTGTTGCCTGAGAAAGGGAGTTTAAATAAATTGGCTGTCATGAGAGATATTATATGCTATGCAGCCGAGCATCAGGTGACTCTGGCAACTATTTTTATGATATATTTTGCATGCTTTCTTAACAATTCTGAATTCATAAATAAGACATTTTTAGCTCACCTGAGACATATCTTTTGATAACTCTGAGATTATCTGAAAATAAAATTTGGTATAATCATCAAATGAATACATTTATCAAAAGCTATAACCACTATGAATTGAAAATCTATATAGAATATGATATAAATAAATTATTAATAGTAAATTCATTCTTGCATTGTACATCATGTTGTCATTGATCTTTTATATCATATTTGTTAAAAAAAACTTCAAATTGCCAGTTTCATTTTTTTCTTTGGAATTTTACAAATTTGTAAGTCTCACTGACTTCTCCAAATTCTGTATGACTCTGTTTCTGAAGTCAAAGTAGTAAAAATGCTTCGATAGATACCTACATGTATTTTTATTGATATATACTACAATTTTCATGCATCGCTTTTTTATGTACAGAGAAAAATTGTCCTGCTCCAGAAAGAAATACAAAGAAGACTGACATAAACCGAGTGTCATTCACGCTAGAAAACGGAAAAACTAGACCAGGTATGTATCTACATGACAATGTTAAATAAAATGTATAATGGAAATTCTGATGTACATGTAAAAGAAAGGAAAGAAATCTCTTGTTGGAGTTCTATTGAAATATGATTTATTTATACATGAAGTTTATTAATTGCTCAGCGTTGGTCATTCAATCATACAGGAAAATTTAAATACATGAATGTGATGTTTAATTGAAAATTGAATAGAAAGTTTATTTTAGAGAAACTGCTAATTACATGTATTAACAATGATGACTGATGAGGCGTTATTGGGAAATTTTCTCTTCCTTTTTGTTTCACAGATTTAAGATGTATTAAATGAATATCCACGTAATGTATTTCAGAATCATCAAGCACTTCTGGAGGGGATATTGTTTATAGTTACATGAACCAGCAGTATGCAAGGAACACTGGTCAAAACTCTCAGGGTCAGAAGAAACTAGAAAATACTGTGCCTCTCAAACTTTGTAAGAAAGATCCTACAGTGTTTGAATTTAAGGACTGTAAACTGACCCCCAATAAGTTTGAGAACAAGACATGTAAATTAGGAAAAATTACAAACCTTGAAATTCAGAGAACTGTGGAGAAACCAGAAGTATGTGGCGAGTTAACAAAGTTTGAATGCTCCCATATGGAGATGAAGAACACATTAGTGAATAAGAGCAAGGAGGAGAGATTTAAGATAGATATTGAGGTAGTGATGAGAAAAACAAACCCCAACAAAATCTCTATCATATGTGTTTGATGTTAAGATTGTTTTATGAAGAATAAGTTGTTGAAAATTAAGTTGTAAGTAAATCATCCCATCATGAAAAAATTAAAATTCTCTTTATTTGATTTCAAAAACAAAAATAAAAAAACTATTATTATATTGTTCTGTTTATATCTGAATGTCAATATAATGTTTGTTACGCTAGGAATTTGACATTATGATGGCCTCGTCTTGAAATAAAATTATTTAAAAGTATTCTACATGACATATTGTTCTAATAGATAAATATTTCAAGCATTGACGTAAGCATAATAAGTTTAGTCATGAATTTGTGAACTTGTGATTGTGCCAGTTCTGTTTAATAAAATATGAATCTTACTTTTAAAAATACTAGTGAGTAAACTGTATGCATTTTTTCCCACAGATGTACAAAAGAAATGAGAAAGCCTTTGACCATGATTTGTTCAGATTTATGGAGAGAAATGGGATGAAGATCAAGAAAAGGCCAGTCTGGCACAACACGCCTATAGGTCTGTTCCAGCTATTCTTGGCAGTGTATGAAAGAGGTGGCTACCAACAGGTAATTAAATTCTTATCAATCTGATGGGGAAATGTTTATGTACATGTCTGGTACAATACACCTATAGGTCTGTTCCAGCTATTCTTGGCTGGTATGAAAGGGGTGGCTACCAACAGGTAATTAAATTCTTATCAACCTGATGGGGAAATGTTTATGTATATTATGTACATGTCTGGCACTATACACCTATAGGTCTGTTCCAGCTATTCTTGGCTGGTATGAAAGGGATGGCTACCAACAGGTAATAAAATTCTTATCAACCTGATGGGGAAATGTTTATGTATATTATGTACATGTATGAAGGGAGTAGTAGTAAGCAAAGTTATTGTGTAACAGAGTTCTTAAAATATTCCATGAAATGTCAGACATTTAGGGATATTTGTCTGCTCAAATAAAAGATATAAAAAGAGTTTTTATCAGACCAAACAATGTCTTATCTGCAAATCTGATATAACCGACACTTTTCAGGAACTCTTGTGTTGGATGAAAAGAAGTTCTTTTTTCATCCTTTTTGGTTTTTTCATTGAAATTGACAGTTAAAGGATCAACTTTAAATTTGGAACTTTTTCATAGGCAACAGATATTGCTAAAGTGAATGAATTTGCAATATTGATCAACTTTAATTTTGTACAGAATGATTAATTTTATAATTGACTGTTAGATTTTTTATAAATAAGCATTTATTTGAATTATACTGGTCCATCAAAATACTTGTTTCAATTAATTGCTTTGATATGATGTACATGATTGTAAGACTTAGGATTGCAGGTCAATGTTATTTACAAAAAAATCAAAGTTACAAAAGTAGCAAAATTGGAAGCAGATAAAATGGTCAAATCCTAACATGCCCGATGACAACTGACTTTAACTATCAGGGATTTTTTCAGCAAATTTACTAATTATTTGCCATATTGTTGTAAGTATAAGAAATTAAATCATATTCAAACAGAAGAAAATTATCTGATTAAGCATTAAATTCTGAACTTTTGATTGTATAAATTGTCATTTAACTTTTATATAAGTACTTCCCAAAATATTCCCTAACATTGTTAATTTTTGGCCGGATTGCAAATCAATTCCGGTCTATAGATTGACGATGTCCGTCCGTATGTCCGTCGGTCTGCCCTCAAAATTTTGGTTAAAGTTTCTGGTTGAGGCAAAAATCTAAGGAACTATATGCAGAAGAAACTTTATATATAACATGAAGCTTGCCCATTACAAGACCTTTCAATTTATGCCATAACATTTGACCTAGTGACCTTGACCTTGGACTTTGACCTAGTTAAAGATTTTGGTTAAAGTTCCTGGTTGAGGCAAAATCTAAGGAACTATATGCAGTAGAAACTTTATATTATGCATGAAGATTGCCCATCACAAGACCTTTCAATTTATGCTGTAACATTTGACAGTGTGACCTTGACCTTGGACTTTGACCTAGTTAAAGATTTTGGTTAAAGTTTCTGGTTTAAGCAAAATCTATGGAACTGTATGCAGTAGAAACCTTATCTTATACATTTAGGTTTCCCATGAACAGACCTTTCAATTTATGCAGTAACATTTGACCTAGTGACCTTGACCTTGGACTTTGACCTAGTTAAAGATTTTGGTTAAAGTTTCTGGTTAAAGCAAAATATATGGAACTGTATGCAGTAGAAAATTTATATTATACATGTAGGTTTCCCATAAGAAGACCTCTCGATGTATGCTGTAACATTTGACAGTGTGACCTTGACCTTGGACTTTGACCTAGTTAAAGATTTTGGTTAAAGTTTCTGGTTTGAGCAAAATCTAAGGAACTGAATGCAGTAGAAACTTTATATTAAACATGTAGGTTGCCTTTGACAAGACTTTTCAATGTATGCTGTAATATTTGACCTAGTGACCTTGACCCAGTTGGTGACAAAAATTACTTTGCAATCCGGCCATACCGTCTTTAGCGGTGTTTTATCCCATTTGCACGGGCCCTGACCCCATTCCCAAATTGCGGAAAAAAATCACTGACTATGTAGAAAGAAATTATAATAGAACACAGACAGATTATGTATACTTCATTAATTTGATATTATCATGATGAATCCAGGTAAGCACAGATTGGAAGTGGACTGCCGTGTACAGGGAACTAACCAACATGGGACATGGCAGTGCTGGACATACTGCCAAGAGTTTCTACGGAAGGTAATACACAGCCAATTGTGCCTCACATGAAATTCATATGAAATGAGCATCATATAAATTTCACATGAAAGTTCACGTAAAATTTATATAAAATTTACATAAAATTTAAATATGTGAAAAAAAATCACATGAATTTACTTCACATGAATTTTTCTTTGTGACCTTCATGCAAAATTGACTTTACATGCAATTCTTGTCAGAAACTTCATATGAATTTCATGTGAAATTTTTCATGTAAATTTCATATACTTGCTGGATTCACATAAATTTTATGTGAACTTTAAAGTAAAATTCATATATATTTCACATGAATTTCATATGAGGCACAATTGGCTGTGTAATATGAAAGATCGCAAATAATTCTTATGAAGGCTGTACTTCAATTTTCTCCCACTTTTCAATTGTTCTCTATTGTCTTGACGGCATAAATATTCTTGGAAAAGGTGCCCAAGTTTTGAACAATGGTTTAGGTAGGTGACTAAATGCAAGTTAGAATGAACAAGCTGTATGTATTTACGATCTTGCGTATTGAACTAAATGATGTTCACCATACTGTAATGTGCAATAACTCATATTGCCTAATAAGGATTAATGTCACCTTCAAGGTCAAATTCAAGATATTTAGGTGAAATATTAATTTTACAATAAAACTCAGAATAATATGGTAACTAAATGACGAGATGTAGTGTATGTTTATCAGGCATTTATACCCCTACGAGCTGTTTGTGAAAGGAGAAAATTATGATGGTGTGTTAGAGAAGATACAGAGTGGTAAGAAAGTGAGTGGATATGTAAAAAACGTTACAAAACAGAAAGAAGTAGAACAACAGACAGAGTCGGAAAAACAGGAGGAAGTGGAGCAATATGATGACCTAGATTACGTACTGAGTATGTACATAGAATATCTGTTAAATTCTACCATACTGAGTATGTACATAGAATATTCATTTAAAATTCTACTGTACTGAGACTATGTACATACTACTAGAATATTTGTTAAATTCTACCGTACTGAGTATGTACATAGAATATTTGTTAAATTCTACTGTACTGAGTATGTACATAGAATATTTGTTAAATTCTACCATACTCAGTATGTACATAGAATATTTGTTCAATTCTATCGTACTGAGTATGTACATAAAATATTCTTTTAAAATTCCACCGTACTGAGTATATATGTACATAGAAAATATGTGAAATTCTACCGTACTGAGTATGTACATAGAATATTTGTTAAATTCTTCCGTACTGACTATGTACATAGAATATTTGTTCAATTCTACCATCCTTTCTTATATTATCGATAATTCTTTCTTTTCGTTGACTTTGTTTATAAGGTTGTATCAAGGTGTACATAGAATATTCGTTAAAATCTACAGTACTAAGTATGTACATAGAATATTTGTTAAATTCTACCATACTGAGTATGTACATAGAATATTTTTTAAATTCTACCGTAGTATATATGTACATAGAATATTTCTTAAATTCTACCATACTGAGAATATATGTACATAGAATATTCATTTAAAATTCTACCATACTCAGTATGTACATAGAATATTTATTTAGAATTCTATCATACTCAGTATATACATAGAATATTTGTTAAATTCTACCGTACTCAGTATGTACATAGAATATTTGTTAAATTCTACCGTACTTAGTATGTACATAGAATATTTGTTAAATTCTACCGTACTCAGTACATAGAATATTTGTTAAATTCTACCATACTCAGTATTTACATAGAATATTTGTTCAATTCTACTGTATTGAGTATGTACATAGAATATTCATTTAAAATTCTACTGCACTGAGTATGTACATAGAATATTTGTTAAATTCTACCGTACTGAGTATATATGTA
Source organism: Pinctada imbricata (assembly GCA_033119305.1). NCBI lineage: Eukaryota > Metazoa > Mollusca > Bivalvia > Pterioida > Pteriidae > Pinctada > Pinctada imbricata. The sequence continues at coordinate 34,721,207 of VSWD01000005.1, read as the reverse complement.
CATAGAATATTTGTTAAATTCTACAATACTGAGTATATATGTACATAGAATATTCATTTAAAATTCTACCATACTGAGTATGTACATAGAATATTTGTTAAATTCTACTGTACTGAGTATGTACATAGAATATATGTTAAATTCAGCTGTACTGTGTATGTATGTACATAGAATATCCTTTTAAAATTCTACTGTACTGAGTATATACATAGAATATTTGATAAAATCTACCGTGCTGAGTATGTACATAGAATATTTGATAAAATATACAGTACTGAGTATGTACATAGAATATTTGATAAAATCTACCGTGCTGAGTATGTACATAGAATATTTGTTAAAATATACAGTACTGAGTATGTACATAGAATATTTGTTAAATTCTACTGTACTGTGTATATATGTACATAGAATATTTGTTAAATTCTACTGTACTGTGTATATATGTACATAGAATATTTGTTAAATTCTACTGTACTGTGTATATATGTACATAGAATATTTGTTAAATTCTACCATACTGAGTATATATGTACATAGAATATTTGTTAAATTCTACCATACTGAGTATGTACATAGAATATTTGTTAAATTCTACCGTACTGAGTATGTACATAGAATATTTGTTAAATTCTACTGTACTGAGTATGTACATAGAATATACGTTCAATTCAGCCGTACTGTGTATATATGTACATAGAATATTCTTTTAAAATTCTACTGTACTGAGTATGTACATAGAATATTTGATAAAATCTACCGTACTGAGTATGTACATAGAAATTTTGTTAAAATATACCGTACTAAGTATGTACATACTAGAATATTCGTTCAATTCAACTGTGCTGAGTATATACATAGAATATTTGTTCAATTCTACCATCCTTTCTCATATTATCGATAATTCATTCTTTTCATTAACTTTGTTTATAAAATTGTATCAAGGTTTAAGAAGTCAGGGTTATTTTGAAACTAATTACCATCATGAATGAAGAATGTTTCAACTAAATGGGAAGTGTTATATATATTATCATATGATATGGCAAAAAAAATGATACTGAAGATTGAGGCTTGAAGTGTCTGTTTGTCTGCAAAAACTGTAATCTGATCAAGCGTGTGTCCAGTTAATGGTAATTGATAGGGCTTTTACATACATATAATGCTCATATATCTCACAAGTGAACTCCTAATAAAGTGGCTCATTCTTCCTCAGAACCGAAAAAATTGCCTGTGACCTTGACCTTGTAGTTTTACCTCCTTTTGCATGGTTTGCAAAAAAAAAAATTACTTTAGCTATAACTGTTAAATAGCAAGTACATATATTCGAGGTTTCCTATTTTACATTGTGTTTCTTGGTCAAGGTCATTTAAGAGGATTCAAGTCCTTTTGGTCTTGACCTTTCTTCTAGTACTAAGGTTTGACCTTGTAACCTTGACCTTGCTTGGACTTATTAAAAAAAAAACTATTGACTTTTGATTTTACTTGTGAATCTTGTGAATCCAAGCAAGAAAGCTTTCATGTTTCACTTGCATATTTTACTGTCGCCTACAACGCATAAGTGACATGTATTATAAGGGTCCTGGAATCACTTTGTCTGGTATCCATTTGTCTGCTATTCACACTTTCACATACACGTATTTGGCTATAACTTACTTGATATATGTAAGACATTTTCCAAACTTGCATGGATCATATGGTAAAACATGATGAGACTCGACATCCAAGGTAGGTCAAGGTCACTATCAGGGTCAAGGACTTAGGGTAAAACATGTGACAGGCGACATTCCTGTACTTGAACAGTGCTATTTTTGTAACAAGAGCCTTCTACTGATACAAAGGTATGACCTTTTGTCCTTGATCTGCTTAGACTTTACCTACACATAATAGATAGCTGGCTAAGACAGTGTGGGGGGAGTATACATGTGTCAGAAACTCATCCTAATCTAATGATCTATTTCAGGTCCATCCCAGGAATCAGCCGAGCTGGAGATGATGTTACAGGAACTAGACAAGTCAAATAATATTTTCAAACTAGAGGAAGGTAATTTTTGAAAATTATTATAGAAGTACTCATTCTGCAGATTAAAGAAAAAAAAATGCCATGAGCTGATTTGACACAAGCCTTTATGTTCTTTGAAGAAAAGAACTTTTCTTGACATCATATTCTTTTTGCAAGTCTTATTTCATATTTAAAAAAAAGCACCTTTTAAAATTTATCAAATTTTGAATAATTGAACTATTATTCACACATAATTATATGTTAACGGATCAGATTGCACTAAGAATAGTTAATCTTCTTCATTAAAAATGATTTTGTTCGAATTTTATGAAGTAATTAAGTTCTAGTTTGTACTTGAAAATTCAGAGGTTGAGGCAGCTCAGAGAAGGTTGGGTATATCTATGAGGTACCATGAGGAGTCATCTAAGCATTATCTATCACCAGGGATAGCTACCAATGCCTCAGAACCAGGATTAGCTGATCTACCAGGTAATTATACCAATTATCTATAGTACGAACAAGGTTAGGTTAGAGGAGGTTGGGTATATCTATGAAGTACCATGAGGAGTCGTCTAAGAATAATCTATCACCAGGGATTGCTACCAATGCCTCAGAACCAGGATAACTGTCATGTTCACTAAATCCAGAGCACCCTGTTTTGACGATTTATTCTGTCGTCTGAAGAATTTTGCCATAAATGATTGTTTCCGAGAATTGACCTCCTTTAGTTGTAACTGGAAATCAACTTCAACTTACCGTATCAGCTGCCTTCAAACCGCAATACGAAAAATAAAAAGTCTACAGAAATTCCCATGCTAATTTCAAGCTGCCGCCTTATTGTTCTCCGTGTCAACAATAGTAAACAGTGACGTCAAAGCCTCCGACGTCACACATTTTCAGTGATTTTACTATAGAAAATCACCATAAACTTTTTATTTTCCGTCCTATTTCTAACTTAGCTGACGCACAGCAATAACAATGGTATTTTCTGTTATGACTAAAGGAGTACTATAAAATTGGAGTCCTTTTGGAAGATGACATTATCATATTTAAGAGAAAACCGGGAAAACAGTGCTCTGGAATTAGTGAACAGGACAGTAGCTGATCTACCAGTTAATTATACCAATTACATGTATCTATGGTAGTAACAGAGGTTAGGCTAGAGGAGGTTGGGAATATCTATGAGGTACCATGAGGAATCATCTAAGCATAATCTATAACCAGGGATAGCTACCAATGAATCAGAACCAGGATAAGCTGATCTACCAGGTAATTATACCAATTATCTATGTGGTACTAACAGAGGTTAGGTTAGAGGAGGTTAGGTTTATCTATGAGGTACCATGAGGAGTCATCTAAGTATAATCTATAACCAGGGATAGCTACCAATGCCTCAGAACCAGGATTAGCTGATCTACCAGGTAATTGTACCAGTTATCTATGGTACTAACAGAGGTTAGGTTAGAGGAGTTTGGGTATATCTATGAGGTACCATGAGGAGTCATCTAAGAATAATCTATCACCTGGGATAGCTACCAATGAATCAGATTTAGCTGATTTACCAGGTGTGTTGTATTCATACAATTGGTGTATGCTATATACAACAGACACAGAATGTATTTGAGCCTGAGTAAATCTGTACTTATCATACATGTATGGAGCTTATATGAGGTAGAATGGGATGACTTTAGTACAGTTAGATGATTAAGGATTTTTCAGATCCATAATTCAGTCTTTTTGATTTGTGCAGGTATCTGACATAAAAGCATTGCGACGTCATGAAATTTCTTTGAAAAAGTCATATTTAGGTCGAAACATATGTTATTATTTTCCCGCGTTTCGTAGTATAGCGGGAAAAATTTGTATTAATGTTCCGAACGGCTTTATAGTTGTGTATTGTGGTATCATTGGTAATAACCAATCAGATTAGAGTATTGTACTGGTCACTGTAGAGTGGTCAAGGGTAGTCATTCTCTAGCCGTACGTTCACCGCTTCACAGCAAAATGGACGCCGAGACGAAAAAATTTATAAGTATCGAAATACAAAATACAATTACAGATAATCAGAATACGATGATGACAGAAATGAGAAATCTGATTTCATCTGAGATGGGGAAGCTCCAGAAACATAACAAAATGCTGGCCGACAAACAAATTTCGAAAATTGAAGAATCGCTCACTGACTCTTATAAATTTAAAAAACGTGGCAACGAAGAGCAATTCAAACATAACAACAAAGTTTTTTCCAAGCTAAAGGAGGCCGACGATCATCTGGCTGTTGATATGGGCGAATTGTCTGAGCAAAACATTCTAGACTGCAGAGAAGTCTTATCGCAAGGTATGAGTATTTTGCAACAGAGACAAAAACTTATAAAATTGGCCGATTCTTCCGAGGCGGGATGGCTAGTTGTTCACGAATATGAGTCCAATCCTTTGGCCGAAAATTCAGACGACGAGAAACGAATTTTTAAGGCTCAGACACGCGCAGATAGAAAACTGAAAGAGGAGAAGAAAAAGAGGAAGGAATCCAGGCGTTTTACTCCATACACGGCATACAAACGTCCCTTTGCTGAAAAGCCTGCAGCAGCCGGATCTTCATCGACGAAACCAGGGCGATGCTTTGGGTGTGGCGAAAAAGGCCATTGGAAAAATGAATGTCCAAAGGAACAGACGAATAATAAGATAAGTGATATTTTCAATTTATCGCATTTGCATTTTGAAAAATCATTGAGTCAAAACAATGTTTTGGATATGAATCAATCAACCGTAAGGTATGTGAGCGATCAAGCTCGAGAACAGTCACCTGAACAGGTAAATTCACAGGGGTTTGAATCACCAGTCGGTAGTCTACGTGAATCTATCGATGAATGGGTAAAGATAGGTACTAGTGAATTTATTTTACGAGTTATTAAAGAGGGTTATATGTTACCTTTCAAAAATGAACCCCAAAAAGTAATTCTGAAAAATAACAAGTCAGCTTTGGACAATGAACTTTTTGTTTCTGAAGAAATTGATAAGTTAATCAAGAAAGGTTGCGTCGTTGAAGTTTATGATGAACCTCATGTTGTTAATCCACTTACGGTTGCCAAAAATAAAGCTGGAAAATTACGTTTGGTCTTGGATTGTAGGCACATTAATATTTATTTGTTTCAATTCAAATTCAAGTACGAGAATTTTGAAGTAGCAAAAGTTTTATTTGATAGAGGAGATTTTTTGATTTCTTTTGATTTAAAGTCAGCGTACCACCATATTACAATAGACAAAAGATTTCAAACTTATTTAGGTTTTCAGTGGAAAGGAAAATTTATGACTTTTACTGTTTTGCCATTTGGTCTTGCTACTGCAGGATTTATTTTCTCTAAGGTTACGAGAGAGTTAGTGAAATATTGGCGTTCTAAAGGTCACAAAATTATAATGTACTTAGATGATGGGATTGCAGGTGCACGTTCCCATGATGAGACTTTAGATTTGAGTCAGATCATTCAGAATGATCTGAAAAAGTTTGGTTTCATAATAGCTGAGGAAAAATCTCATCGGTTGCCAACACAAGAAATAACTTGGTTGGGATTATGTTGGAACATGCATGATGGTAGTTTACATTTGTCTGAGGAGAGAATGTCAAAATTATTGAGCTCAGTTGAGCTGATTTTATCTCATTTGAGTAATGGTGATAGAGCAGTTGCTGTAAGAACTTTAGCAGGTGTGGTAGGTCAGTTGATCTCTGCCCAGCCTGTGTTTGGACACTTAGCCAGGTTACACACTAGAAGATCATATGAATGTATACAGGATAGATTATCCTGGAAAGGACGTGTGTATATCACTAGTCAATGTGAGACCGAACTGAGATTTTGGTTAAAAAACTCATTTGAGTTAAATGTACGTGGGTCTAATTTCAGTCATTTGACTGTGAAAACAGTTACAGATTTGAAATTATTTTGTGATGCTTCTGGTACAGGTTACGGTGGGTATTTAATGACACCGGAAGGGGACTATGTCCCAGGCTCTACAGTTTATGGTAACTGGGAGATATCTGAAGTCGAAAAAAGTTCAACATGGCGGGAACTTGAAGCTGTGAGGAAAGTGCTGTTTTCAAATTTGAATATGGTTCAAGGTCAATCATTACAGGTTATTTCGGACAACAAAAATGTTAAGCATATTTTGGAGGTAGGAAGCAAAAAAGCAAAACTGAACGACATTTGTCTGGATATAGTAAACAAATGTGATAGTAATGATATTACTTTATCTTCGATGTGGATAGCAAGACACGAAAATATCGAAGCTGATCGTTTAAGTAGGCTTGGTGATTGTGATGATTGGGGAGTACAGTGGTGGGCATTCAATAAGTTAGATTTCATATGGGGTCCACATACCTACGATAGGTTCGCATCCTTTTATAATAGAAAATGCGACAAGTTTAGCGCTAAATTTTGGTGTGAAGGGTGCTCTGACATTGATGCTATGAGACAGAAATGGGAAGGAGAGAATAATTGGTTGGTTCCTCCCCCTGTTTTAATTTCTGACGTAGTAAAGAAATTATTGAAAGAAAACGTCAAAGCAACGTTAGTGATTCCGGTTTGGAAATCGGCCCCCTTTTGGCCTTTAATAGTATGTCAAGAAAACATATTCATTTCAAACATTAGTGACGTCATGTATTTTGAAGGCAATAATTTTACTCATAGAGGTTACGGGAAGAATGGAATTTTTGGAAAGAAAGTTCAAAGATTTAGCTTTGTTGCATTAAGATTCAATGCTAATTAATCTTGAATATTTTTTTCAGGACTAAATTTGGACAAGCGTATGCACAACGTTGCTGCTGATAGCGGGGTACTAGAGGGATCTTATCTGGACAATCTAACTCATAGCATGGGCTTACATTTAAAGGCATCGCGGAGTGATAACACTTGTAAAAATTATTCAAGCGGTTTCAAGAGATGGGAGCGTTTCATTTCCTCTCAAGGTCATTGTGCACTTCCGGGGAATCCAGTGCATGTTGCGTTATACATAACACACCTTCTGAATACCGGTGCTTCGTCGAATGTAGTGAATTCCGCTGTGTATTCTATTAAGTGGGTGCATAATATAAATGGTTTCAGCGATCCAACGGACAACGGTTTTGTGAAGAATCTTCAAGAATCCGCTAAAAGACACGCAAAGCCAGCGACACACAGAAAAGATCCTGTTACTTCTGACATGCTGATCAAACTGTGTAAACTGTATGAGCATAGTAACGATGTTTTGATTATTAGAGATCTTTGCATGATTTTAATGTCATTTGCAGGTTTTTTGAGATATGATGAGGTTAGTTCTATTCGCTGTAAAGATATTTGCATATTTGAAGATTATTTTTCTCTCAGATTGTTAAAAAGTAAGACCGATCAATATCGGCACGGTGACGAAATCTTAATTTCAAAAGGTGACACCATAGCTTGTCCATTGAAAATGCTGAAGCGTTACATTAGTTTGGCCAAGATAAACGTGAAATCAGACCAATTTCTGTTTAAACAAGTATACAGATCAAACAAGACTTGTGCGTTAATTCACAAAAACAAAAAGTTAAGTTACACTGCAGCTAAGGCTAGCATAATCCCAAAACTAAAGCTTGTTGGGGGTTCTTTTGATTTTGGACTTCACTCTATGAGATCGGGAGGGGCTACGCAAGTTGCTAATGCCTCAAGGTCAGTAAATGACAGATGTCTGAAGCGCCATGGTCGGTGGAAGACAGACAGCAGTAAAGATAGATATATAGCCGACTCAGTTGAGAAGAGGCTAGAAGTGACAAAGAGGCTTAGTATCTAGTTTTGTTGTAAAATCACTCAATTCTCATTCGGGTCCCCCAATATTTGTCAATTTCTAGTAGCAACGTCGGGCTGTTCGCAAATTGTATTTTGCGTTTTGTTATTTATTTATATGAATTGAAGAAAGGAGAATGAATACTATTATTTTCCCGCGTTTCGTAGTATAGCGGGAAAAATTTGTATTAATGTTCCGAACGGCTTTATAGTTGTGTATTGTGGTATCATTGGTAATAACCAATCAGATTAGAGTATTGTACTGGTCACTGTAGAGTGGTCAAGGGTAGTCATTCTCTAGCCGTACGTTCACCGCTTCACAGCAAAATTTCTATATTTTGAAAATTTGTATAATTTCGATAATTGGTGTAAAACTAAAAATGAGATGGAAAAGTATTCTTCAACTTATATATATATTTTTTATTGTAAAAATATATTACAAAATATTTGATGAAATAGATATATTAACGTGATTTATATCTTGCCCAGTTTCAGAGGTTTTTATCCCAAAAAAGGGTTTTTCTCTCTGTTTTCCCCTGGGTCTGATGTAAATCTGCTTCGTTTGAAACAAAAGTGACCTCTCATCAGAATTGTTATACAATGAATATTTACAGAAATTCTAAACAGTCAAAATATATGATACTATGTTTGTTTGTGAGTTTTGTAAAATGTTTGAATATAAGCGGCGTCCGGTAGCAACGTCGGGCTGTTCGCAAATTGTATTTTGCGTTTTGTTATTTATTTATATGAATTGAAGAAAGGAGAATGAATACTGGCATTTTTTAACGTTTTACTAGCAAAAAATAATTGAAAAGTAAGTTTTATCATCTCTATAATTTGAAATTTTGTTTTTTATAGAGGAGTCGGCCCAGATTGTCCCAGATGTGATGTTTTCCTCCAGTGACGGCAGTACCGAGAATGCTGACTTATTGTTAGAACTACAAGCGCTGGAGAACGAATTTGACTCAATTGACAATCAACTGGTATATCTTGCCCACTAGTGTTAGGAATACTGGCAGTACAGAGAATGCTGACTTATTGTTAGAACTACAGGCTCTGGAGAAAGATTTTGACTCCATCGACAATCAACTAGTACATGTTGCCCACGAGTGTTAGGAATACTCCAAAAGATTATCATTTCCCACTTTTTTGTTATACAAATTGTTAAAAATGAAACTTTGTAATCATTTAGAATATTAAGTAAACGTCATTTACAATGTATTTATAAAGTTGTTTAAAATACCATACTGTGTATTAGAGAAAAATCCTAATTCTTGTAACAATTTGCATCCAAAATGAATATGTAGTCATTGTTTTGTGTACTTTAAAGGTCTTGATGTTATAATCACAATATTTCCCCCCCTCAAAAATAACCACGTTTACAATATTCACTTTTTTAAAGGGGTAGGGCCACAAAGCCCATAAAACGGCCCTGCAACTTTCCTTAAGATTAAACTTAATGAGAAATACTTGATATATATTAAGTTCTTAAAGCAAATATCTCTTCAAGTAAAAGTGATAGGGCATTCATATTTCATACATACATGTACATTAACCATTGTAAGTACTATATTTTGATACCAAGACATTTGACCTAGTGACCTTGACTATGAACTTTGACGTTGTAGTAATATTTTGGTTAAGAAGTTCTTCAAGCGAATAAGTGATAGGGCTTTCATATTTTATACAGTCATTCACCATAACAAGCACTACATTTTGATACCAAGACATTTGACCTAGTGACTTTGACTTTGAGCTTTGACCTTATTGTAATATTTTGGTTATGATGTTTCTTAGAAGTGAATATCTCTTCAAGTATAAGTGATAAGGCTTTAATATTTCATACAGACATTCATCATATCAAGTTTTACTCCAAGACATTCGACCTTGTGATGTTGACCTTGACCTTTGACCCACTTTTTTATAAGGGATAGGGCTTTGATATTTCACATACACTGCCATCCATAAATAACTATACAAAGAAGGAAATCACTCTAAATTCTTTATTAGTTTATCCATATTTTTCCATTCTCAACATGAAAGATCCATAATAATTTTTCTTCACATAATCCACAATTATGAATTTTGATAATGAAAATGTAAATAGAAACTTATTTGGACCAGCACAATTTTTTCCAAAAAAGTAATAAAAATGCAAATACATTGTATTTTGCTTTAAGTTTTTTACAGTCAATTTCTGTAAGGTTCATCTTCAGAATTATGTAGCGATGGATTCAAAACTGTACATTTTCTAACTGCAACATGAACAGGAATGGTGTATACTAATTTATGGATGGCAGTGTATATTCCTCATGATGAGAGCTTTCCTTTGTCAATGTTATCACAACTTTTGACCTAGTGACCTCGATCTTGACCTACTTTTAAACTATAAGGGATAGGGGCTTGATATTTCACATATACCTCATGATGAAAATTTTCATTTGATACCATGACTTTTGACCTAGTGACTTTGACCTACTTTTGAATTATAAGGGATAGGACTTAGATATTTCACATATAGATTCCTCATGACAAGAGCTTTCATCAAATACTTTAAATTTTGAAATAGTGACCTTGACCTTTGACCCACTTTTAAACTATAAGGGGTAGGGCTTTGATATGTCACATATAGAATTCTTATGATCAGAGCTTTCTGTGTTATGTCATAAATGAATCCGTTTTACTGTTTAGAGAAAAACATCCGGGGGGTATAATTCGTCCACTTAAGGGCAGTTCTAGTTTAGTCCATTAGTTAGCTCAATTTCAAAGTTAAAGGGGTTGTTATGTTTTGTTTAACTATAATTTAGACTCAGCACAAGAGATGTGCATATGCCCTTTATTGTTATTTTGCCACATTTCTCTTTTTAGCCTTCTTGTTTAAATATGATTACACTGAGACAAGTACAAATGTACAAGTACAAAACTCAGACATAAACATTTTTCCTACAAAAGTGAAGTAAATGTTATTGTTAGTACACATTGTTCATTTGGTTGTAAGTTATTTTAATGGCCCTGTAATTGAAGATTCGGGGGTATATAGTTTTTGTCCTGTCCGTTTGTCTTTCTGCTTGTCTGCAAAAACCTTAACCTTGGCCATAACTTTTGAATGGTAAGGGATAGGGCTTTAATATTTCACATGTGTATTCCTTGTGACATGACCTTTCCATGGATACCAATTTTTTTTACCTTGTGACCTTGACCTTGGAGTTTGACCTACATTTGAAAAACTGTAACTTTGGCAATAACTTTTGAATGGTAAGGGATAGGGCTTTGATCTTTCACATGTGTATTCCTTGTGACAAGACCTTTCTGTGGATACCAAAAAAGGAGTAGGTGCGGTAACCTGCCATATCTACCCTATTTTCAAAGTTGATCATATATCCATAATATTCTAGTTTATAAAAGGTCAAATGAAAGCCTGTTTTGATTTCACAGTCCTATACAGAATAATGCGTTGCTCAAAATGTCTAAAAATGTTGAAATCATTGGAAATATCAACAAATGAGTGAAATTTTGGTACAAATTTATAAATTCAAGTATCTATCCAGGCCTTGCCCATGATAAATTTTGTACTATTCGATGAATTTCTGATCAGCTTTTTAATTTGCATTAAAAAATTTGTGGGGGAGGCCCGGATCGTAGATGAATTATGAAGTTTTGTGTATAAATTACGATGATTTTTCCTTGTTTTGCTTCATTCAGGGCAAATGACGTCGGAACATGACGTCATACATCATGCGCGTGACGTTATGAGGGCTCAAAATTATGACGCCGTATTTTCTCAAACATTAAACATTGCAAAAAGTGATAATTAATAGTTCGCTTATTCAATGCATTTTTCATCGAAATTATAGGGCCGATATGAGGGGTAAGCACACCTAGTCCTTTGACCTTGACCTTGGAGTTTGACCATTTTACAATCTTCACTGATAAAGATGCCAACAGGGGCATTCTTGTTTCACAAACACATGTTTTTTATTGTTCCTAAATTAAGCAAATATAATTGTTAAAGATATTTATCTTACTCTTATGATTGTGCTATTTTAATATATTTGCAAACATATTTTTTTAGTGAAAGACAATCGTCATTGTTGAGTTTAAACCAATTGACATTGTTAAGAGGAACTTGTTACAAAAGAAAATGAAAACAATGAACAGAAAATAAAAATTATTATTTGGGTTTTTATTTGTATCATTCCTTTCATCTGGAAGCATGAAATGAATCTGCTGATCAGATCATGTTTTGTTTTGTTTTCTCCCATTGCATGCCTTGAAAACAGCTCAGAACGACTGATTCACAGGTTTTCTGTTATGCCTAAGTAAAATTGAAGTATAGGATTGACGATCTCTCTTTTGTCTTATAATCACACATTAAAATGTTTGATAAACCATCAAGTAACATAACAATTAGGCATGAAAAGACACAAAATAATGATCAAGTTCACCTTATAGGTCAAGATCACATATTGATGGTCAAACATGCAATGGGTAACTTTTAGCTGTCTAGTGCAATGTCAGTCCATCGTGATGGTGTCTGTCTGTCCTTCAAAAAAAGTTAACAATTGCCATAACTCCTACACTTGAAGAGATAGGGCTCTCATATTTGGCCTGTGTATTTATTGTGCAAGACCTTTCTGTTCCATATGTGTACTGTTAAAGATATGACAATACGGGATATTTCAAAGTTTGCCAAATAAAAATGTAAAAGTATCTGTTGTTATTATAACTGTTTGTTGGACAGCTCAGTGTGAACGTTGTTGTTCTGTTTCTCATTTCTGTTTGTTGAAGTTGTCTTGTCCGATGTTTGTTCCATGTTTTGGGTGCGGAGTCGTTTTTATCTCGCCTACAATGCAGATGGAACGTATGGAAATTACTTTATTCAGCATCCGTCTGTATTGTCTGGTAGTCGCACTTTCACATATTTTACTATTACATGACATGCACCATACATTTTTATGCCCCCACCATGTAATGGTACAGGCATTACAAGTTTGCTTTGGCTGTCATTGATATTTTCATCAATTACTCATTCAGTTTCCAGATCGATGTTCACTCAAGAACCCTTTCACCTATTCAAACCAAATTTGGATATATCCTTACTAAGGAGGAAAAGAAGCCTATAAAGTTTTTGGTCAAGGTTCAATGTCAAAATAATGGTTTCTTGATTATTACTGGAGAATCTTTTCACTTATCCAAACATTTGCATATTCACATGTATACTTGCTTCTCAAAAGGGCAAAAGGGGCCAAGGTCACTGTAAGGGAAAAAACACTTGTGAAAATGGTTTTCAGATGGTAACTTGAAAACCCTTTCTTTCAATCCAAATTAGTTATATGCCTACAAAAAACCTATAAAAACATGCACGTGCTTGTGAACTTCCATTGATTTCATGGTTTTTATAATTTGAATATATATCACTGACGAGGGTTTAGTATCCGAAACGAGCATGTCTGGTCCATGATGAAAATTTAACTGTTCTTAAATGATGCTATTGAATTTGAAGACGTTTAAGATACGAAATGCGTGTATACTAGGACAGTCCGTTTGTTGTTGCTGTAAATAATCCCCTGTATCTAAAATAAGTATTGCCAACGTTGACTCTTGGAACATAAAGAAATAACTGTATGGTGCTTACTGGGCCTCTTCTAATCTTTGGACATAATAGAGCAAAATGCAACCGTATCTTGCTTTTGTCCTACAATGGATATACCCTGCTCGAAAAAAATTAAACGAGCGATTTTTCCATAATTGTAATATTATGGTACATAGATTGTATAATGTCTTTTTGGACAAGCAAGGCTACTTCATTAAGTTTTATCATTTGTTTACTTCTTTAACTCATTTGTGTCACACTTATGCCCTTTGCCGTGTGGAGCTCGTGAAAAAGTTCCTCGCGAGGGGTTTGACAGTAAGTGTTTTGAATATTTTCCCTGACATGGTCGCCATGGCACTTTCTATATAGATATAACCTCAGACAGTGCAATGCATATATTTTATATATTGTTTTTATTTTCGGGCATGAACATCGACGGCGGATGCGGCTAGCCAACAGGGGATGCTAACTCCTCCCGGGTACCTGGTCCCACCTCTAGCTTGCTAGGGGTCCGTCGATGTTCAATTTGGTGCTCTATTGTGTGTGCTGTTGAGATTATCGTCAGGATCTTCTTTAACTCATTTATGGTTAATCTGTTCAATACAGACATTGTTAATTAAGAAATGACTGTTAAATATGTCTTAATATATTTATGTTCATTATGTAGAATGAGCAGCCGCAAACATGTGTGATATGAAAGTAGAAACCTTGCTCCCTTAATTTTTTTAGTAGTGTACAAATGTAAACGTCTTCAAATTGAATAGCATCATTTAAGAACAGATAAATTGGCAACATGGACCAGACATGCACGTTTCGGGTACTTAACCCTCGTCAGTGATCCTCAAATCTAAACAATGTATTATGCCAAAAAAGTATGAAACTGACTATGTCGAAAAAGGATTCCGAAAGACGTAGCAGAATGGGTGGGATATGATGCTACAGGACCCACGTGAAATTTTGATAACAGAAATTTTAGATTTCGTTGAAGAAACGATCAACCGAAATTGATCGAACTTGGCTACATGTGCCCTCGGGGACTCCTGGTCCACCAGCAGTGACACTCACCAAGTGGTATAAATGTAAACGTCTTCAAATTGAATAGCATCATTTAAGAACAGATAAATTGGCAACATGGACCAGACATGCACGTTTCGGGTACTTAACCCTCGTCAGTGATCCTCAAATCTAAACAATGTATTATGCCAAAAAAGTATGAAACTTGGCACATGTAGCCAAGTTCGATCAACTTCGGCTGATCGTCTGTCTCTTCAACGCATTTGAAATTTTCTGTTTCAAAATTTCATCAAATTTCTAAAACGTGGGTCCTGTAGCATCATATCCCACCCATTCTGCTACGTCTTTTGGTACATTTTTGGACATAATTTTCATACTTTTTGGCCATATTACATTGTTTAGACTAAGGATCACTGACGAGGGTTTAATACCCGAAACGTGCATGTCTGGTCCATGCTGAAAATTTATCAGGTTTTAAATGATGCTATTGAATTTAAAGACGTTTAACATTTGAACTACTTGGTGAGTGTCACTGCTGGTGGACCAAGAGTCCCCGAGGGCACATGTAGCCAAGTTCGATCAACTTCGGTTCATCGTCTGTCTCTTCAACGCATTTGAAATTTTCTGTTTCAAAATTTCATCAAATTTCTAAAACGTGGGTCCTGTAGCATCATATCCCACCCATCCTGCTACGTCTTTTGGTACATTTTTGGACATAATTTTCATACTTTTTGGCCATATTACATTGTTTAGACTAAGGATCACTGACGAGGGTTTAGTACCCGAAACGTGCATGTCTGGTCCATGCTGAAAATTTATCAGGTTTTAAATGATGCTATTGAATTTAAAGACGTTTAACACTTACTATGTCGAAAAAGGATTCCGAAAGACGTAGCAGAATGGGTGGGATATGATGCTACAGGACCCACGTTTTAGAAATTTCAAGAAATTTTGATAACAGAAATTTTAGATTGCGTTGAAGAAACGATCAACCGAAATTGATCGAACTTGGCTACATGTGCTCTCGGGGACTCCTGGTCCACCAGCAGTGACACTCACCAAGTGGTATAAATGTAAACGTCTTCAAATTGAATAGCATCATTTAAGAACAGATAAATTGGCAACATGGACCAGACATGACGACATTAAGAACAGATAAATTGGCAACATGGACCAGACGAAAGTCTTGAAATAAACATCGAAGAATTCCCCATCAGTGTCGAGAAGGTAAACCAAATTCGTTGGAACGACTGCAAACACCGGAATAAATAACATTCCGAAGTAAGACCAGGTACCAAGGGAGAGTCAGCGTCTCCTATTATCATTCAACATTCGTCGCAACAGCTCCATGAAAACTTGTCAAATTATATTCTATCTTAAGATTTACTCTATTTAAAAAAAAAGAAAGTTAGAATTTGGAAAACGCCCCTGAAGTTAAAAAGAGTACGAAGGATATCAAAACTGAACCAAAGGATGTTACATGTAAGGATTAGATGATTGTGATAATATATCACCTGACAAACGACTTCATATTTCGTGGTAATTCACTAGATCACACGTCGAGTAACTGGGAAAAAAACTATCGCTGACTAGACAAGAGAAGGAGTACCAATCGTAGTTCAGGAGTAAAAGATTAATGGGAAAATGGCATAGTGTGTAAGTCTTTCTTTACAAAGCAATCGCAAAACGACTGAACATGGCTATCAAGCAGGACATACCTACTCTCCCCTGTAACCTGATCTTGTCTTCTTGAACCTTCGCAAAATGTTTAAGTTTTTTGTTTTGTTTTGTTTTTGTTTTTGTTTGGTGTAGTGATTTTGGAGGTTTGTTGTTTGATATTTATATCTCGATCTACGTAGTTATAATATGGGTACTTTCTTTCTCTTTGGAAACCATTGGTGCATATATAGTGTATATGAATCATAAATCTAAAAAAAAACTAAGAGTCCCCTTCGGCGTTGCCGGTAGGGGACTAATAATACGGAAATGTTCCAACTCTATACCTTCATGAAGAAAATTTCAAACCATTTTTGTCTGCACCACACACGTGTTTCGAATATTAAATTCTAATCAAAAAGACTGTAATCATGTATACGAGGAACCAAATTACCAACTTTCTGTGATTCTGTAATGTAGAAATCGTTTACGACTCAGTTGTTTTCCAAATTGTATAATAGTATTTGAATTATACCGATTGTTATTTCGTGAAACGAATTCTTCTGCTTCATAAATCTCTTTTTCAATTTCAGGCATAACTTCAGTTTTTCTGTTTTCTGAAAAATAAGATTTTTCTTTCAGGCTGAATTCCAGATATCTTATCCTGCTTCATTTGGCGTCTAACTCAGTAGTGTGTTGTTCCGTTACTTTCAAATGTTTCATCTCGAGCAAATCAACTTTCTGTTGCAATGCGTTGCAATTCTCCGTTATTTCAGTAGAAGATGCTGTATGAAGAAAATAAAGTGAAAGAAAACAAGGGAACGTCATTTTTCAAATCGATTTTCTAAATACCCATTGCAGTATGTCTGGAATAACGTGCAGGTCTGGTCCATGCTGTTAATTTATCTGTTCTTAAATGATGCTATTGAATTTGAAGACGTTTAACATTCTTATTATAGGAAGTGTAAGGGCACAGTTTAGAATTTGATAAACTTTTGACCTTGTGAAGTTATGATAATAGGTATTCTTCACCGAAAGTATTCTAAGTTCATCGGACATTTTTGACACATTCCCTTGAAAGTGCAATGTCCGAAGTGCAAAGTCCATAAAAAATTGATACACTTGCATGTTGTTATCTATGTTTTGGTATGTTAATTTTGCCTAGTTTGAATTTATTATGCATGGACACATGCAAGGTAGCTTCCTACTGAAAAACATTCGATGTGTTTGAAACTGAATCACGCTAGCATTTATTGCGGACTTATTTTTATATTCATCCATCCTGCTACATCTTTCGGTACATTTTTTGGACATAAAGATTTTCACCCTCTTTCGCCCCATAACCTTGTTAAGATTGAGAATCACTGACGAGGGTTGAGTACCCGAAACGTGCATGTCTGGTCCATGCTGCAAATTTATCCGTTTACAGATGATGCTATTGAATTTGAAGACGTTTAACATTTGAACTACTTCGTGAGAGTCACTGCTGGTGGACCAAGAGTCCCCGAGGGCAAATGCAGCCAAGTTCGATCAACTTCGGTTAATCGTCTGTCTCTTTAACGCATTCAAAATTTTCTGGTACCAAAATTCTTGAAATTTCTAAATCGTGGGTCATGTAGCATCATATCCCATCCATCCTGCTACATCTTTCGGTACATTTTTTGGACACAATAATTCACTGACGAGGGTTGAGTACCCGAAACGTGCATGTCTGGTCCATGCTGCAAATTTATCCGTTTATAAATGATGCTATTGAATTTGAAGACGTTTAACATTCATACGAAGCTGACTTCATCAAGACCTTGCTCTCAACTTGGCGAAAGCACCTCGCATCTCAGTTCAATTTTACCTTCAGATACGTAGATGACGTGTTGTCCATCAATCATCCGAAATTTAAGGACCATCTACATGAAATCTATCCTCACGAACTAGAGATCAAGGAAACAACAGAGAGCGACAGATCCGCTTCGTACTTGGATATACTAAGTCTTATATCTTTTATAAACGGCCATTTGAACACCTCACTGTATGACAAACGTGACGATTTTAGCTTCCACATACTTAACTTCCCTTTCATGAGTAGCAAAATTCCGTCTTCTTTTTCATGGTTTCATCATTAGAGCCAGATGGCTTTCAAGTAAGCTACTTGTTCAGGGTTATATCACACAACGGCTGAAATCATCATTGCGGAAGTTCTTCGGTCGCTACGGGGATATTATAAAGCATATCAGATCCCCCTTTCCAAAATGATCAGTGACATTCTACATTGTGATTGAATGGCTGTCGTCATCACCAAACAAGACATACTTACCTGATCTTTGCATCAAAATGTACATCTAGACAATCACCTAATTTGACAGGTTTCCATGGAGCTGTTGCGACGGCTTTGCATGCAATCAGGAGACGCTAACTCTCCCCGGGCACTTGGTCTCACTTCGGAATGTTGTTAATTTCGGGGTTCGCAACCGTTACGATGGGAATTCTCACGATTTGGCCTTGCCTTCTCGACTTTTAGACTGAATAACTGTTAGGTACTTCTTTGATTTTTATTTAAGAACCACTGATAAGTATTTCCTAACCAAAACACGTGTCTGGTGTATTAAAATTGGTCTGAAGTTTTCTTCAAGAAGGTAAAAAGTTAGAACACTTCCGTTTTATTACTGCTACAAAAACCCGACTTAATCAGTAGAACATTTATTAGCGACTGACTTTGTGAATGCAGAGAGATTTTTGACGATACAATGGTATGAATTAATCACATACAAACTACAATATTCAGCCCACATGAAACACTTTCAAATTGAACAATTGAAAGAACAAAATTGGAGAAGTTCACCAGTCTAAAGTAACATGTAGATGAATAATCAAATAGATATTTTGAAAAACAGTCCGTGCTTTACCGGCTGAATCGAGCGAGCTCAATCATTTAATCATCCGAGGAGTACGACCGACGTTCAGGGAGTACATATTATAGAGGCCCTGTCTTCTCTATCGATGTTTGGACAGGGCCTCCTCCTGAAGTCCTGTCGTCACAATATTTCAGAGTGTAATTCTTAAGAGTTCAAAGCTGAAAATTGATCAATTATACCACACATAGTGTCCTTCTGCTTATACAGGATTATACCTGCGGTTTAAAGGTGGTTCATGCTTCAGACGCCTTTTCAATTTCGCCTATTTTGCCTACCTCTGATCTTCTTTTTTTTCGGTAGAGAACTTGTGAAATTCGCAATGTTAGATACTCTATTGCTTGTATAGGTCCGAATTTCAAACGAAGTAAAATGCACCAGAAATGACAACATTAATCAATACAGAAGATCTGATATTGTTCACAAAAGCTGAATCTGTATATTAATTTTGAAACATAAATAAATAGAAACTCTGAATCATTGAAAATTACATGAGTGACACCTGTTACTTCAGTCTTACCCATAAAGAATTTCAAAGTAATCGCTACCAATTTTCTCTTTTCCTAGTTCATACAGTTTATATGTGTAATATAAACCTATTATTGAAGGGAAGTTATAGTTATTTATATGTATACGTATCAATTTTGTAATATTTGCCAATCATTACTTTAAGTCACCTTACAGTGGTATTACACAATAGAGTTGTATACTACAAGGTATTTTTGCTTATTATTCACTCATATAAATGAGTAATCAATTCATTTCACAAAGGGACCATGGATAATGAAACAAGAAATCTCGTCCGTAGGGTTGGTATACTATTTTACTGTTAAAATCTTGTGTTTATATTCTGTAGTTTTTTTAAAGAAGCTCGAAATATTTGCTCTG
This sequence comes from Pinctada imbricata, assembly GCA_033119305.1. Taxonomy (NCBI): domain Eukaryota; kingdom Metazoa; phylum Mollusca; class Bivalvia; order Pterioida; family Pteriidae; genus Pinctada; species Pinctada imbricata. The sequence continues at coordinate 34,701,362 of VSWD01000005.1, read as the reverse complement.
CTGTAATATTTTCGGTGCAATATCTACGTATTACAAACATATCTCGTTAGTAAGGTCCTGCGCCGTTAAATCCAATCCAGTGAGCACGACAAGATTAAAAAGATCTAAACTAGCACACTTTTAGCATGTTTAGCTACAGAGACAAAAGAAGGATTGCGATATGCATTGTATACAACGCGTGGGATCGAAACGTATGGTGTTGGGATTCCTTAGACAATTTTTTTTGGGGGGGGGGGGGGTTGTGTTCAATTTCTGAGGTAAACTTAACAAAACTGATGAGCCGTCGCGTAGGGGAATGCATAATAAAGCCTGTGTTTGTGAAACACGAATGGCCCCGGTGGCATCTTTGTTAGTATAGCACCATTTTCTGTTAAGTAGGTCAAAGGTCGAGGTAAAAAAATTGTAATATGGAAAGGTCTTGTCACAAGGAATATGAAAACTCTATCACCCTCTATTCAAAAGTTATGCCCAATGGTAAAGTTTTCGGAAAAACAGACAGACAGACAAACTGACGGACAAGCCAAAAACTATGTGTCCCCGAATCTGTAATTCCGAGGGCATAAAAAGCAAACCATATCGTCAAGGTATATGAAAACTTCATACTTTTTGCAAACACTTCAATAGTTTGAAACATTCTTGACCTAGCAGAAGTCTTGAAGTGTTTGCAAAAACTATAGACTTTTCAAAGAATGAAGTAAATAAAAGTCATCCGTGGGGAAATTTATATATGACAAATAAAAATAAACACGAAGTAGATATTGAGAGTTTATTGTTATTCATTATATAGACTTTTCAGATATGTAATTGTCAATATTGAAATATATGTTCTATAGTACATAAAGGATATGGACTTACTTATTAGGCATTGTCCTATTGCAACTTATCATCTATTTTGTGCAGTATCACTTTAATGATGAAAAACAACCAAAAACCTCCTTAAGGAATCACAACATCATAGGCTTCGATCCCACGTGGTGGTATAGTTAGCTTTAAACTTTTCCTTTAGAATCACAAAACTTGGTTACAGAGAATTATTATATATTATATAATACATTTCAAGTATGTGCCGAAATACTTATAACCAGGCGACCAATAAACCGTCCATATATCTTCTAAGAAGGCTGAGCCCTGAGTCATTTTTCTTTCTTGGTAGTTTCTGGTTATTGAACATTATCTAGCTTCAACCAGGAGATCCTAATCTGTTTCTCATGTAGTTTTATTCAGAGTAGAGTGATTTTGGCTCCGAATTCCTTCTTTGAACTCAGTCTTGTTTGCGTTGTCACCTGTCAGCAAGAAGGCCGACTGTTTCAATACGGTTGTGACATAAGATACATCTGTTTATCATGAACAATATTGTTTGCGCGTAATAATAACGCAATAAAGATAACGGAGATCAATGTGCACAAAGAACCGTTAAGAAATGCGTACGAAATAAAGTCTTGGTAAAAACAGTCTTTTTCATACTATTTTGAAAATAAGATTGAATGAAACTGTTAGATGTAATGTATGATTGTTTTAAAGATATTTAGATTTGATAATACCTTCTTGTTCATTTCAGCTGAGACCCTTAGCTAGGTTTACACGTCGACTTATCATCTTTAGTGTTATATCATGGTGCCTCCAAAGGTATTTTCAACATCAGGACTGTTCAGATCCATACTACAGTGAAACGGTAAGTGATATCACTCTAATAACTGAGGTTGCAATTAGTTAGTACTTCAATACCGACAAATGAAAAGAATCTCAACACAACCACTATGTAACACAAAAACACAGAGACCTAAAAAATACAAAAGACTCGAGAGCCGCAAACACACACATAGATCCAAACAAAAGATTGGAGTTGGCGAACGATTCCAATATGTTTCCTGAACATATGAAATGAGCAAAAGAAGTAAGGACACTTGCATTTTGCAGTTTACGCATGTATACATATGAAGATATGTGGATTGAAATTAGATAAAGAATATCCTGACGACAATCCCAACAGCACTCACAATAGAGCACCAAATTGAGCACCGACGGACCCCTAGCAAGCTAGAGGTGGAACCAGGTGCCCGGGAGGAGTAAGCACCCCCTGTTTGGCTAGCCACACCCGCCGTTGATGTTCACGCACGAAAATGAAAAATATATATCTACAAAACATGCACTGTTTGAGGTTATGTGTATATAGAAAGTGCTATGGCGATCATGTCTGGGAAAACATTACAAACATATACTGTCAAACCCCTCGCGGGGAATTTTTGTACGAGCTCCACACTTCAAAGGGCATAGTTTGACACTAATGAGATAAAGAAGATCCTAACGACAATCTCAACACACTCTTAATAGAGCACCAAATTGAGCATCGACGGACCCCCAGCAAGCTAGAAGTGGGACAAGGCGCCCGGTAGGAGTAAGCATCCCCTGTTTGGCTAGCCGCTCCCGCCGTCGACATTCACGTATGAATAATTATAAATATATATATATATCTACAAAACCTGCTCTGTCTGAGGTTGTGTCTGTATAAAGTGCAATGGTGTCCGTTATACAAAATGCAGTTTATATATTGTGATCCTTGTTCCATGTTTTCGGTATGCTTGCTTTGATTGTCTGCTCAAGGTAAGAGAAATTCTATCCCCCACAGGAAATTTAGAGCAGCATAATCTCTGCAAAGAAATTGCACAAATTTAGATTAAAAAAGGGTAAAACCAGAGGGCGCTTCTGAAATGAAAATTGGCTGTGTTTGAAAGACACTTTGGCTGGAATCATCACTGATGGATGAATTTACTATCCGAAACACGTGTCTGGTGCATAAAAATTGGTTTAAAATTATCTTCAAAAGGGTAAAGCGTTGGAACACTTCCATATTATTCATACCTCTATGGTATAGTCTTCTTCTGTCGTATCTTTTTTTTATCTTGTCTCATGTGTGTGTTTCAAACTATGATCGCCAAAATTTCGCTTTGATCGCCAATATGTCGCCATGGTTGGGATATCTTTATCCTCACCTTTTTGTTTTGAAAATATAGACGATAACTGTGCAAATGTTCGAATAGTTGTGATACTATAAGATACAGTATACACACTATTTATGCCAGTTTGGATGCTTCATTTCTAGCACAAATAAAAATATGAGAAATAATAATAGTCTTAGTCTTGGTTTGTATTGGTGTATAGATCAAACTGGTCTTTGCACCCACAAAAATTCAAAGTAAGACAGCAATTTCATGAATATCCCGAGGAACCTATGGATATAACCTAGTTTATTCTTTTTTATCAAATTGCGTGTAGTTTAGTGGGTGAAACTTTTATCTTCACATCATCCACCATATATGTCACCTAAAATTTAGACGGTCATAATATGATTTAGTCCCACCTCTAGCTCGTAGGGGTCCGTCGATGCTCAATTTGGTGCTCTATTGTGGATGCTGTTGAGATTATCGTCAGGATCTTCTTTAACTCATTAGGCATGCAGACTTAATTGTATAGGGTATTCAATTAAGAAATGACTGTCTTACTTTGGGTGTTCTTCAATCACTTAATTTTTCCCTTTGCAGGGTTCAATGGCATATCTATATGCAACAAAGAGAAGCCTTACTGTTGTTTCCGGCTATTTCAATATAGGGAAACTCCCGAGCAACTCAAGTAAAGAATCGAACCAATTAGATTATAGAGAGCTAGTTGTCAACTTTAAAAACATGCGGAACCCTCTTGTTTTTTACACCGACGACATAGAAGCAGCAGATCTGGTTTGGGATATAAGAAGGCATGTGAAAGGATTAACTAAAATACATCTTATTTCCAGAGATTCGTTATGGATTTGGGATGAAATAGAAAAATTTCGTGCGCATACCAAAGACAGAGGTATGGCAGAGTTTTATTGCTTAAGCCATGCAAAAGTTCTTCTCTTAGATCGAGCTGCTCTTACTAATGTTTTCCAAACAGACTATTATGTTTGGCTCGATATAGACGCTCATGATCACTTCCCTTGGAATTCTAACTATTTCTGGATGGAAATTCCGGAAAGGCTGACAGGTTCGGTAGGATTCTCTCGATTAGATACGCTTCAATCTACGCACAGCCTGTCATTGTCTGATATTTTTGAAGGGAAGAAGATTCAGCTTTCAACAGCAGCATTCTTTGGCCATAGAGACGATCTTCCAAAACTACATAGTAATCTTCAGTCAGCTCTTCTTTATCTGTTAGAAAAGGGCATTGTAGGGACAGCTGAAGAAACGTTATCAGCCATGTATACAGTAGAAGAAACTCATGAAGTGGAGAAATTAGATTTTAAGCTATATAAGGAAGAAAACGACGAGGAAGATTTGCATGAAGGAAATTTGCACATGGATTGGCAACATATGTTTCTAGCCTTAATAATGTATCGCGAGGAAGATACGTATCTTAGCGCGCTAGACTACAAAATAATCAGACAGGAACTATGACTGAACATAAACATTCTTTATTTCTCTATTTCACTTAATCATTCATGCATAAGGAACCCCTTTGTATGTCTTCTTGCTCATAGAAATATTTTCATAGAATAATACATAAACATTTTCTCATTATTAAGATACTTCATTTCAGGAAGTGTCTTCCGTTACCGTAAATGCTTCAAATGAGATATCGCCGCTTTGCAACCTACCTCAATAAATAGTGCTTTATCTAATTTTAGAATTTGCTGTCTGACACATGCAAAATGCAAGAGCAAGGATATTGTCCTTCTTGAAAAAAAAATCCAATATCATATAAAGTAAATGCATCACAAAAAATCTGCGATACATTTCTTGCTTTCACTGCACGTTAGTGGCGTAATAATATATTACTTCTGATAACAGTTGTCTTCCTTCTTATATTAAAACGAAACGATGAGAAACGAAAGTAGAGCCAAAGCACGATCTTGTTCAAAGAAATAGGAAATTCTGGGTATTGAAATTAGAATTTTTGGAAATTACCAGCAATAATAAACTTACAGTCCCGCTGGAACTACGTACGTGCAACCGCTCTTTTACCGGTATCAAATATACGGTAGAATGTCAGTAATTTAGACATGCATGCATGGTCTTTTTAGTTTCTATAGAACCAAATGGGTTAATTAATTAAAGACACTGCTCCAGTTAAAGTCATGAGAAATAAAATGTAATTTAAAGTATACCACTTCTAGTGAATATAAACAGTTTGCGTTGTTTATAGAACACATCGAACATATAGAAATGATTTATTTATTTTTATAATTAACAGATCAAGCTTCAAATCCTATAAAAACATCATCATTATTTTAAAAATACCTAAACAATAAAATGATTCAACATTCATCTGCTGACTATAAATTTTGAAAAGAAGTATCTCTCATGACCTTCAGTCCTTTGATTATTTTACCTACTACATGATAACCATTTAATTTAGTGATTTCATATATTCAATTCGAAATTCTTTGAATGCACTCTTGAACTGCATGAACCAAACTTTTGACAAAAATGAAACCCCATTTTGTTACAGATGTATTTTATTATAATGAACTTGACCGTCCCCTCCTTTCTGTGACTTACCTTCAACATATTAACATTTTCATAAAGTGAGTAGTCTCAATAAGTACTATAAACAACTACATGTAGCAATGTAAACGTCTTCAAATTGAATAGCATCATTTAGGAACAGATAAATTGGCAGCGTGGACCAGACATGCACGTTTTGGGTACTTAACCCTCGTCAGTGATCCTCAGATCTAAACAATGAAATATGCCAAAAAATGTGAAAGTGACTATGTCCAACAAACGTACCTAAAGATGTAGCAGGATGTGAGGAATATGATGCTACAGGACCCACGTTTTCGAAATTTCAAGAAATTTTGATATCAGAAATTTTAGAATGCGTTGAAGAAACGATCAACCGAAATTGATAGAACTTGGCTACATGTGCCCTCGGGGTCTCCTGGTCCACCAGCAGTGACACTCAACAAGTGCCAAGCATCTTTTCAATCAGTTAAATCTGCGAAAAATGTACATCGAGATTTGTAAAACTTCGACGTAAGGAAAGGTAGAATCCTAAACGTGCATTTTAACACCGAAAACTGGAAGTTCGATCAATGATAAGTGTAGAAATTTTCAAAGAAATTACCTGTTCTGTCATTACATGTAGAGCGTTGTTTACACGTCCATAACGTGTAGCCATACGTCACGTACTGACGTCATTTGATCAAAGATCGCAGGGAGCGATGACGTCATACGTACACGTCGCGATAAAACTTGTAACTAAACCTCTCTCATAACACAGCTTCACAGAAACATGAAGGACAACTTTATCTACTGACCTCCAGAGTGCAGTGTTAGTACGGAATGCATTGTAGGTGACGCTTAAAAAGCGCAACCGTGGTAGTTCCAATGCATCATGTAATCAGAAGATAGAATGTAGGTGCCGCTTACAATAGTTTTGGTAATTTTCTTGTTCTTGGTTCTAATGCCGCGGCCGGTGAGTGAAACTTTCCCCCTTGGTTTTAATTATACGAACTATTTGTGTAAGGTTTGGGCCATTTTGTTCCTGCTTGCTTGGAGGCTTTGACTTTCGTTATATACATTGTATCTACGTAGCTTGGTTCGCGTGGTGCTTGTATGTATTTGAACAATACTAATTTGCACGGCACCACGTTTAAAGCGCCACTTATAATGCATTCCGTACATGTAGTTGCCTCCTGAGATTATAAAGTTGTCCTTCGTTGTGAGCAAGTTGTCCTTCGTTGTGAGCAAGTTGTCCTTCGTTGTGCCGTCTCCGTCTCTTTGTCCTATTTTTGTTTTTTCGTGAGAATATCTTGTTCAGAATTTGTAAGCCCTTTGAATGTGATTTTGGCATCTGATTCCTTGTTTGAATTCCATTCACTGATCTCAAAGATATGTGGAGGACAACAAGGTTTGGAGATTGGAAGAATAGACGTTGAAGGGGTAAAGTAAGAAATAGAACGAAATGAAAATGTTTGATGGAGGAGTGGTTGTCTGTCCCTTCCTAGATGTCCTTCTCTAGACTCTAAAACGTGGGTCCTACAGCATCATATCACACCCATCCTGCTACGTCTTTCGGTACGCTTTTTCGACCGAGTAAATTTCATACTTTTTGGCATATTACAATGTTTAGATTTGATTATCGAAAATGCGTCAGAATCATCAAACGCCTTTTATACCGTGGATATGAGCCTAATTTCACCAGACGGACACTAGGCTTGTTACTTGACCAATCTGCAGTCTCGTACAAGCGCATTCCTAAAACTTGCACTATGACTGACTGTGACGATGGGACTCCATGACGGGCCCTGTCCAAACCTCTTTAGAGAAGACAGGGCCCCGACCACCTGTCCTCTCTGAATGTCAGTCGGACTCCTCGGGTGATAACATACATGAGCTCGTGTTTGATGTTTCTGTGTTGTGCGTTGACGTTCCTTGTCTCTTACTCGTCTCTTTCTGTGCTTGTCTGCTTTGTGTTTTTGCATTGGGTGTTTTGGGGTTTTTGCTGTGGGTGCTACAACTTGGTGTTGTTGGAGATCCCCTCCTTTGTTTTGTAACTAAACCTCTCTATTATCTCCGTCTGTTTGTCAAGTTAGAAAGTTCTATTTTATATTGATTTAAGATTTTGTAAGCCTTTTGATTGTGATTTCTAGAATCTGATTTCGGGTTTTGTTTATGACGTTCATTCACTGATTTAGGGAATAACTAGCTTCTGACGTTATGTTTGCGGACGGTAAATGCTGATTGTACGGTCGCAAACTGAGTTTGTCTGGCTACGCGTTAGCGTTCGCAAACATAACGTCAGTATCTAGTTATTCCAATTCTAGCGTAATCTATATTTTTTTAATATTAGGCGAAGTGTGACGTTTTCAACGTTAAAGCCTAGTATGTTCTCGTTTTACAGCCGTAACTAAAGAGCAAATAACCAATGAAATTCGACGTTATAGCGACAGTGCATTAGAATAATTGTTTCACTAGAGTTTCGTCGGAAAATACTAGTTTCAGAACGTACATTCTGCGTTTAAAAGCCGGAAAAACATCACGTTAGAAATTAGTTATTCCTTAAGTACTATTGAAGTATAGTGATATAGTTGATAGAAAAGAATTGCTCATAATAGAACAATAAGGTTTGCCATTTGGGTTACTTTATGTTATATGGTAGGAAAGTCCATAAGCTGCTTTACAAGGGAATGTATACTATTATTAGGTAGATTACGTCGAAAGCAAATCCTGATCAGGATGATGTAACTAATTCCGAAACTAATGTGACAAGTTATGGTGTCAGCAACTGACTAGATGCCTTAAATCACGACGAAACCTACAAGGGAAGTTAATCCCTGTATCTTACTAAGCAAGGTATCGTCGTATGCTGCTAGACCATTAAATAGTGTCATGCTAGGGTATGATTCACAGATATCATAAATGAAACATTTGTATGATTGCAGAAATTAAGGTAAGTATTTCAACATTATAATGATTTTTTGTGCATTCCGTTTTCCGGATATTAACACTTTGTATTTCGAGACTTCGTGCCTTTAATTTACAAATAGTATGGTTTTATTGAATGTAGTTTCATATTTGTATTTTACAGGTCATTGTATATTGAAGTCGTAATCGAAGGTGTTTTGCTTATCAATTCAATATTAATTGAGGTTTGTGTGTGTCTGTGTGTGTACATGTGTTTCGGGTGCGGCTAGCGGCTAGCCAACAAGGGATGCTTACTCCTCCCGGGCATCTGATCCCACCTCTAGCTTGCTAGGGGTCCGTCGATGCTCAACATAGTCCTCTATTGTGAGTGCTGTTGAGATTATCGTCAGGATCTTCTTTAACTCATTTGTTTCACACTTATGCCCTTTTGCCGTGTGGAGCTCGTAAAAAAGTTCCCCGCGAGGGGTTGACAGTAAGTGTTTTGAATATATTTCCCTGACCTGGTCGCCATAGCACTTTCTATATAGACATAATGTCAGACAGTGCGTGCATTTTATATACTGTGTTCTTCATCGTGCATTAACATCGACGGCGGGTGCGGCTAGCCAACAGGGGATGCTTACTCCTCCCGGGCACCTGATCCCACCTCTAGCTTGCTAGGGGTCCGTCGATGCTCAACATAGTCCTCTATTGTGAGTGCTGTTGAGATTATCGTCAGGATCTTCTTTAACTCATTTCAATTATTTTGGCCTCAAACGAAAGGATCTCCAACAACACCAGGTTGTAGTACAAAGAGCAAAACCTAAAAACACCCACTGCAAAAACACAAAGCAGACAAGCGCAGAACGAGACGCAAATGATACAAGGAATGTCAAATCACATACAAACATCAAACAAAAATGAGCACAGATAAAACAAAACCAATGGGCAAACGGTGCCGTCTTTGGACGGCTATCAGCCATGTCAGTAGCGGAAGGTGATGTTATCCGGATTTCGTGCGCACAACCCTCACACTTTTCCGATTACCAAGAGGTCTGGAAGAATGCACAATTGTGGGGTAAAATAACCTACTCAGTGTAAGATGACCATACATACAGACAGCATGATGCAGTGCCAATGATGCTAATATATCCGAAATATGCATGTCTTGTGCATTTTAGGTCAAGTTTAACTGAGGATCACTGACGAGGGTTTAGTACCCGAAACGTGCATGTCTGGTCAATGCTGTAAATTTATCAGTTTTTTCATGATGCTATTGAATTAAAAGACGTTTAACATTTGAACTACTTGGTGAGCGTCACTGCTGGTGGACCAAGAGACTCCGAGGGCACATGTAGCCAAGTTCGATCAACTTCGGTTGATCGTCTGTCTCTTCAACGCATTTGAAATTTTCTGTTACAAAATTTCTTGAAATTTCTAAAACGTTGGTCCTGTAGCATCATATCCCACCCATTCTGCTACGTCTTTTGGTGCATTTTTGGACAATCATAATAATTTTCATACTTTTTGGCCATATAACATAGTTTTGACTGAGGATCACTGACGAGGGTTTAGTACCCGAAACGTGCATGTCTGGTCCATGTTGAAAATTTATCAGGTTTTAAATGATGCTATTGAATTTAAAGACGTATAACATTATACATTTGCTCTTCGCTATCTCACATTATTTGGAATTGTTGAAATGTGCATATTGTGCAACTGAAATCTCATAATAGAACATATTTCTAGCAGAGCTTAACACTTTATTCTACTGTGTCAAGTGATACTGATACATGTACAAAACAAAGGAGGGGATCAAGTAATGGAGTAATAATTATTTATTTTCCTATGCCTCTATTTCACCTCTTTTGGATTTAAACGCCTTTTCATTAGTTGTGATAAAAATTCTTTTTTTTTATTTTTATTATCGCGAGCCGTCATATATATATTCTATAACACCCACAGATTAGCGGAGCTTTGATTTTGAATATTATAGATTGATGTCAGCCAACTGAAGAAAACACGTATAAATTAGCAACTTCAAATGCTCTCATAGCTCATCAAGACTAATTATTGTCTGAGATACATGTATCATAACGGTAAAACTGATAGACCAAACGGCAGAAAAAGGATTTGTAGAGTCCTCGTCATCTTCCCAAACACGATGTGACACTAATGAGTATTGGGGGATTACAGCTGAATCGGAGATATTTTCGCCTCAATTTCCTGTACATTACTTGGGAGAGCCTCTGATAATTGTCTTAGTTTATTTAAAGGGGTTTCTTGTTATGTTCCCTTGGAGTCATTTAGGAAGAGAACAAATTACGGGAAATCGTACAGAAGCCATGGACTCCTAGACTCTTCGCAAATTACAGACAAAATTAAATGTACACGAATATTTCTAGAATACTGTATGTTCTAATACGATAAACAAGTATGGTTTCAACCATAAATGTAGACTTGCTCAAGTCCCTTGAAGAAAGTGAAATCTCTTTACCAGCTAGGAAATATCTCTGCAACCAATTGCTCACTGCTTATAGTTTTAAAAGGGACATTTTCTAATTTACTAGACAAAATTGATAACCGCAATTCTCTCTTAATTTTATCTGATATAAGGACATGAGCAAGTCTACAATGAATAGTTCATATTTTTTCATTACATTTGGGAATACAGGAAAATATGAATTATAAAGAAAACTAGGGAATATAATTAAAAGATGTCCTAGATTAGCTTTAAATGTAATATTATAATATATTATCCAAATAGGTACACACGCACAATCTCATCGAATGAAAACCCATACGAATTTAACCTAATGGGATGCACATTACGAAGTGGAAATGAAATAACCGGTGCCCGGGGAGAGTTAGTGTCTCCTGTTTGCATGAAACACCCTTTGCAACAGCTCCATGAATACTTGTCAAATTCGGTTATCGTCTGGACGTCCGATGAAATCTTCTTATTTGGGACATGCCATGGCGTACCGTTGTAGCTGAGAAACAAACATGTCATAAGCAGAAGAAGACGGAATGTTGCTTCTCATGAAAGGGAAGTTAGTAATGTAAAAGCTGAAATTATCATGCTTGTCATACAGTGAGGTGTTGGCCGTTTGTGACGAAAGAGAGAAGATATATGACTGGGTTAGCGCAGTGGTAGCTTCTTACTCCTCCCGGGCACCTAATCTTACCCCTAGCTTGCTAGGGGTCCGTCGATGCTCAGTTTGGTGCTCTATTGGGAGTGCTGTTGAGATTATCGTCATAATCTTCATTAACTCTTTAAGGTCCCGGGTTCGAATCCCAGATTCGGCGGAGGGTCTTATGTGGAAGGGTAGGTGGTCTCCAACCCAGGCCTCGAAAAGGGATTATTCTCCGGGCACTCCGGATTCCGCCTGCTACACGGACCCCTTCACACCAACATGAGACATTGGTATAAGATGTTTATCATGTTTGTAAAATACATAGTGTTTAAATTGAAGATAGAAGTATATCAAAGTACGAATCGGATCTTTCGCTCTCGGTTGTTCAATGATCGTAGTTCATTATTTTCAGTAGATGATACTTAATGTTCGGATTATTGATGGACAGCACGTTATCTATGTACGAGGGCTGATTGATATGTTGTGAGCCTCGTCTCGATGGATTTGAATTTTATCAGAATTTTTTTTCTACATTATTCCATTCAGTTTCTCTATGTTTTTGCCGCCGGTGTTTAAGAGCCTCAATACCACTTTTAAATAACTCCTTATCTTGACTGGTCAAAATCCACTGCAAGATGGACGTCATCGGACTGAAAAAGAGTGCCAGAAATAACTGCTTTCAGTTTTGGCAATAGATAAAAGTCTGATGGAACAAGATGAATAAGGCGGATGCTCATCTAAATTAGAGCCACAATATGAATGAGAGCAATTGCAGTGACAAACTTGTTTTAAACATTTCTCCCCTACATGGTTGCCATAGCACTTTCTATATAGACATTACCTTAGACAATGCATGTTTTGTATAATTTGTTTTCATTTTCGTGCGTGAACATCGACGGTGGGTGCGGCTAGCCAAACAGGGGATGCTTACTCCTCCCAGGCACCTAGGTACCACCTCTTCTTTGTCGATGCAGAATATGGTGCTCTATTGTGAGTGTCGTTGAGATTGTCGTCAGGATCTTCTTCATTCAGGATATATCTCATTTGTGAACAGTCCTGAGTATCGTCTTGATGGAACAACACACCTTACTTAGTGAGCTTTCCGCGGCGCTTAATTTCCAGGTTCTGTGTCAGAAGTAAAGCATAGTATGTGCCAATGATTATTTGTCCTTCTTGAATATAATATATCAGCAAAATACATTCTGCATCCGAGAGAACCGAGGCTCACAACATGTCAATCATATCTGTAGGCAAAATTCAACTGAGATGCGAGGTGCTTTCTCCAAGTTGATAGCAAGGTCTGGGTAAAGTCAGCTCCTGCTACGTCTTTCGGTACATTTCTGGAGATAATAGCTTTCACACTCTTTGGCAACATTGCATTGTTTAGATTGAGAATCACTGACGAGGGTAAGAACCCGAAACGTGCATGTCTGGTCCATGCTGAAAATTTATCTGTTCTAAATGATGCTATTGAATTTGAAGACGTTTAACATTCGTATGAATATAAAAATAAGTCCGCAAGCAGTGGAGCGCAATTGGCACCCATGGTACCAAACTATTTGTTGGAATACGCTTCCTCCAAATGAGTTAAAGAAGATCCTGACGATAATATCAACAGCACTCACAATAGAGTACAAAATTAAGCATTGACGGACCCCTGGCAAGCTAGAGGTGGGACCAGGTGCCCGGGAGGAGTAAGCATCCCCTGTTGGGTAGCCGCACCCGCCGTCGATGTTTAAGCACGAAAATGAAAACAATATATAAATCCAAACACTACAAAATTTTGTCAATCAAAACCTCCAGCGTCCGTAAAATGATGGACCCGTACAAGGACCCCGGCTGGGTCAATGACAACTGTTAAAATTCTTTTGACGCTCTTAGGATCATATACTTATTGAAGTCTTATCTACCTTTGATCCGTATTATTTTGTTAATCGAACTACCGTAAAATGAAGACAATGGAATCTTAAATAAAGCATATCCTGAGACTGGAATTGATTTAAATTCGAGAGGAGTTCTTTTAGTTATTTTTGTAACATTAATTTTCTAGAAGATTTTCACAAGTTAGTGATACACTTTGTCTAATCCTTAGCAATTATTTTGCAAGTCTAGCGCTGAAGAGTTGAGAAATGTAAATGCCGTATAATGACAATATAGGACGGCAGCGTTCAGGACAAAACTTCTGAATAAGGAGATCCAGACAAGCATGTTTTGGATAGTGACTTTTCATCAGAGGGTGGTACTTTGAGTGTATCGCCTCCTATGTTTTGAGCAAATATGATTCCAAATAAAACTGATGAAGCGTTGTGCCCCACCTTTTTTTTTTTAGATTAAAGATCTTATTTTGTTAGGAGTGTGAGGGTCCACACTTGGTGTGCAGTCTATTCAGAATCGCAATAAAATGGAAAATGTCCCCAAAAGGAAAATCAGAATGTAGAAAGATAAACTTAATTCTGCCGATCACTTGGAATTTCACAGTTCAGAAAAGCAAAGCAATCGATGAATCACTAGATTAAAATGGAACTGACATTCAAATGAAAATTGGATAAAAAGCAAGATCTTCCCTAACCTGTCATTAATCTTTGTTTCACCTGAAACAATCCATTGCATATCAATACCAAGTAAAGAAAACATTGATACAAATAACACTTTAGCACCAGTAAAGCCACTGGCCGATGCGGCAGGATTGCAACTATTTTGATTTGACAATGAAATTCACATAGACAAATACCACCGGGGGCAATTACTATCCCAAACGGAACTCGTCAAATGTACATTGTTTGAAGATGCTGATTAATCATGGTCTTCACTGGGTTGAGTAATTGACAAGTGCTCATCCAAACTCATCCCATTCGCCACGATGTGATAGACTTCAGTTAGGGAAATGACATCTCCGGTAATTCCTTGGCGGGAAAACAATGCATGTTGACAGCAAGTGGGTTTTATCCAATATAAAGAGGCAAACAATGATGATTTACTAGGAAACGAGAGTGCCAAATCGATGCAAATCTTGTAAGATAGTACAAAAAATTCAACTGATGATAAATAGCTATGCAGTAATTATTCACATCAGCTACAAGCATGGTATGTTAATTATTGGGGTCGATAAAAAAAGTTGAAAACTTGGTCCAATAAGCCAACAATAGAAGCAAGAACAGAACCATGTCCCAAATCTGCTGCCAAAACTGGTTGCCGTCTGAATCATGGTGATAACAAGACGATGGATCAAAATTTTGAAAGGACGTGTTGAAAGCGTCACTGAAATACATATAAAAGAAGGGTATCTCCAACAACACTCGGTTGCAGCACACACGGCAAAACACCAAAAACATCCCATGCAAAAACACAAAGTTACCAAGCACAGGAATGAGTTAAAGAAGATCCTGACGATAATCTCAACAGCACTCACAATAGAGCACCAAATTGAGCATCGACGGACCCCCCAGCAAGCTAGAGATGGGACCAGGTGCCCGGGAGGAGTAAGCATCCCCTGTTGGTTAGCCACACCCGCCGTCGATGTTCACGCACGAAAATGAAAAGACTATATAAAATTCATGCACTGTCTGAGGCCACGTCTATATAGAAAGTACTATGGCGACAATGTCAGGGAAAAATAATCAAAACACTTACTGTCAAACCCCTCGCAGAGACGCAAACAGGACAAGGAACACCGAAAACAACACAGAAACATCAAATACAAAAGATAACAAATAAACCAACGGAACCAATTCATGCCGACTTCGGACAGCTGTCTGTCAAGCCAATAACAAATGGTGTTCATATCCGGATTAAGTGCTTATAACCCTCCCACTTTTTAGATAGGGGCCCGAAAAACACACAGATGGATATGTAAATGGATATGAAAATAGAGGATATAATAAATAGAGTCGATGCTCTGTCGGCTTTAGCGAGCTTGTGCATGTTATCAACCGGAGAGGCCGACAATTAAAAGTTGCAAGCGGCACTGTTATTAGTCCCCTACCGGCTCGCAGGACAATTATAATGTCGGGTTTATGGTCTTATTTATACGTTTCCATGGCAACAACACAGGTACCCTATCAAAATAGTGTTTTTGGCATTTTTTTCAAAATTCAATGATAAATTACTTACATTTTTTCCGTTGGTTATGCAAATACTACATAAGCAATCACAATAGAACAAAGTTTGTGTACGTTGCTATGGCAACAGGAACTCAAATCGCAAGAATGAAAGCAATTTTTGACAATATTTAAAGTCCTTTTTTCCCTAGATCATTGAATTTTAATTCAAAGTAATGATATTAAGTAATGAATGTATTCAAGTAGATCTTTCAAAACATGAAATAATATGTCTGGTCCATGCTGTAAATTTATCAGGTGTTAAATGATGCTATTGAATTTGAAGACATTTTACTTTTAAACATGCAGGAATTAGTCCGTTTCTATGGTAACTATTATGTAGAATTGTTCATATACCCAATTTGAGTCCATGGATACGGGTATCCAAAGTTAAGTAATTTGAAAATTTTTGAATCTAAAATAAAGTTTAGACTTTGCTTTATGATGTATGTAAAACAAATTGTATAAGCCTGTTTCGTTTTGGGGAAAAGGCTTAAAAACAGCAAAAAAAAAAAATGCTTATTTTAAGATTGTATGGACAAATCACCACAGCAACCATTAGTTATTTGAATTTTTTCTTGTATTTTGATAGAGGCTTAGTGAATTTACATGATCTTTATCAATATTGAATCGGATCTTTCTAGGATTAAAAATGACTGTTTTATAAAATAATGAATAATGTTTGCCATGGTAACATAAGTTCCCAATAACTTTTTCACGGTTTTTGAAAAGCTCTTTGTGCTTGATATATTCAAAAAATTCTTATCTGTTCATCATGATGCAAAAATTCTGAAAATAACTCTGAAGTTGAAAAATAAGTAATTTTATAGACCATAGTTACCGTTACCAAGGTAACTTAAGTACATAGCAACAAGTGGGTTTATCTTGAATTCGCTCATTCTATAAAATAAATTCCATTTTCTTATCATATACCCTTTAAGATAAAAGGAAAATTAGAAAATACAAACATCTTTTTGAAATCAATATATTAAAATTAGCTAATTATGTTGTAACGGTAAAAAGCCTTTAAACAATATCAAACACTACGATTGAGCTCATCTAAAATTTAAGGTCCTATTGTTTAGGATGCTTAAAAAATCTTCCATAGATGTCGTACATAAACAAAATTATAGAGCTTTCAAGTAGCTCAATTTTGCCAATTTCTCAACTACAAATGCCGTTACCATGGTAACCAGATGACCTAGACATAAAATTTTGGTCATATTTACCTTTTGTTACTGGTCCCTACTGTGTGAAATTTTATGAAAATCGGAGACCATGCGTGCCGAAATTGTTTAAATGGTTACAGAGAATTGCTATTAATATAGCATATATTAAACCCATTTTTGGTATGTTTTGGTATGACAGTACATCTCAATGTGACACAAGTCAAGTATGAGTAAGGGTTTAATTGACCTATTTTTACAACAGTTGTGACCCTTGGACTTAATTTCATGAGATTTTCAGTTTTCTGAACTCTACTTCCCTGTCACAGCAGATAATGAACTGATTTTTGTATGTTAATACATCATAAAGAGGTACAGATACAGGATCTGATCAAGATTTTACTATTAAACGTTACGGAGAATCGCTCGGGACCGTAAGAAAGAACCGATGTAGAAAAGATTCCGGAATACAGAAGATCCGGTTTTCACAAAATATACCATATTATACAAAACAAAATCCATTGTATTGGAAGCAAGATATATGCAAGCAAATTTTGAATTTACACCACACTAAATTATGCAATATAAATTACAATGAATAAAGGAGGGGGATCAATGAGCTCTCAATGGAAATTGACAGGAATCCAAAATATCATAGCTAATGTAATTATCCGGATAACGTGCGTCATGAGTCGTCAACGAGAAGTGTCAAATTCAGAAATTGAAATTGAAACAAAAAGTGAATAAGGTGGTCAGATTTTACAAATATAAATATAAAAAAGAAAGTTACGTAACGGAAGAAAGAACTGTAAACAAATTATAAGTTGAAAACGTATTAAACATTCAAGAACTATGTAGCAATATCATGGTAGATGTGTGTTTTTTCAATTTTGTTGGAGCCATTCATACACGTATCACTGGTTATTTGCGGTCCATTTTCAATGTTAGATTAACTTAATCTCTAAACAAGCTTTCCAAGGAGTCAGTGTCCATTATTTTTCAATGTGCTATATACATGTAATAGTTTTTTTTACTGGTTTTCTTCTAAATGTACTATATGGTCTTGAGTTTGTTAGGAAATGACCCTGGTGTTACCAGACGGACACTAGGCTTGGTACTTAACCAATATACAGCCTTGTAACAGCTCATTCTAGGGAATTGCGCCCTGACTTTGACGACAGGAATCCATGTTTAACGTCTTTAAATTCAATAGCATCATTTAAAATCTGATAAATTTACAGCATGGACCAGACATTCAGGTTTCGGGTACTAAATGGCCAAAAAGTATGAAAATTATTATGTCCAAAAATGTACCAAAAGACGTAGCAGAATGGGTGGGATATGATGCTACAAGACCTACGTTTTAGAAATCTCAAGAATTTTTGTAACAGAAAATTTCATATTCGTGGAAGAGACAGATGAACAACAAAAGTTGATCGAACTTGGCTACATGTGCCCTCGGGTACTCTTGGTCCACTCTTGGCCCACCATGACGGGCCCTATCCAAACCTCTTCAGAGAAGGCAAGGCCCTGATTACCTGTCCTCTCTGAATGTCAGTCGGACTCCTCGGATGATAACATACATGAACGAGATAAAGAAGATCCTGACGATAATCTAAAAAGCACGCACAATATAGCACGAAATGAACTCGATACAGCCAGCAAGACAGGGACTATAATTCGTAAGCCTTCTGCTTTTTACATCCTTTTAAATATCCATCTGTGTATCTTTGGGCCCCTGCGTATAGCCCCAAGCTTTCTGTTTGTATGGTCAACGTACAGTGAGTAGAATAGTTTACACCCCAATTGTGCGTTCTTTGAAACATCTAGGTAATCGGAAAAGTGGGAGGCTGTACGCACGTAATCATGATAACCACACTGTCAGCTTCTAGCGTGGCAGCTGACCGTCCTAGGTCGGCACCGATTACCCATTGGTCTCGTTGGTATATTTGTAGTCATTTGTGTTTGATGTTTCTATGATGTGATTGGTTTCCTTGTCCTTTCAACTTTTCATTCCGTGCGTGTTTGACTTGTTTTTGCATTGGTGTTTTGGGATTTTGCTGTAGGTGCTGCAACCGAGTGTTGTTGGATATCCCCTCAGATCTCCTGTTTCTCTTATTATTCCCGTCTAAATTATGATTGTATTCTTAATTTCTAATACGGTACCGATCCTACATTATGCATAAGAAGTCGAAGGTCATTTGATCCGATGAGTGGAAAAATCAAGTCGCACAAACATCTGAATATTACAGACTCTGAAAGGAAAACGACTTAAATTTGAACTGTTATTTAATACAAATGTCCCCAAGAACGAGGACGAAAATTACCTCGTATTAAAGATTTCTGAACTTTAAGACATTTAATTTCCCTTTGATATAGAAAATAGCATTAGAAGATCATTAACGGCAGAATTTTCAACTTTGACTGCAGGCAATGTCATTGATATTCTGTAATAGGTTTTCAAAGTAATGTGAAGGGAAGAAGGGGCTCGAACTATAGATTAAAGGAACGGAAATTACGTCCTAATCATAGTCATCAGAGTTTATTAGAAAGTTCTTAAATAATTGACTCACAATCAATACCTGTTTATCGGGGGGAATATATGACAAATCTATAAAAACAAAAGTAAAGAATAAAAAGTCTAGAGTCGCTGGCATTTTCACTCATTCATCTTTTTTTTCTATTTGATAAAAAGTCCTTTTGACAGAACTGTAATATGTTTAAACTCATTTCTATGGCATAGGATTGTAACAGCAAGTTTTTTCCGGTTTAAACGGTTATTTTATCTTTTAATTGTTCTTTCTAGGTTTGACATAGTCTTTATTGGTTTAGTTTTTCCATCAGAATTGTAACCATATTCTCTTAATTTCATAATAATGGACTTTTTTCACCGTGACGAACTTCGCACTTCGAACTTCGCACTTTAATTTCATAAGTGGGTTATTGAAAAAAGTGTGTCAGTTGTACAGGAAGTCCAATATACCATTCCATTGAGTATACTTATCAAAATGAAGATTACCCCGCTTATGAGTTTATACGCGAACGGCAGCTACGCCACTTTTTCTTCAATGTTCGAAGTGCGAAGTACGAAGCTCGAGGTGCGAAGTTCGTCACGATGAAAAATGTCTATAATAAGGTGCAGACCATATCATATTTATCAGTAGTTGAATTTAAGTCAAGAATAAACATTCAACATTTAAAATAGACGAATTATTCTTTGATTTTGAACAAACGATAATCTTTTCGCTGTCTATCTGCAATACTTTTGATACATGATCATCGTAGGAAAAATTATCGGAATTGTTACTGTGTTCTCTTAATTTCATGATAAGGTACAGACCATATAATATTTATCAGTAGTTGAATTTTAAGTAAAAAAAAATGAATATTCAATATTCAAAATAAACGAATTTTTCTTTGATTTTGAACAAGCGATGATTTTTCGCTGTTTATCTGAAACACTTTTGATGCACAGATACACGGTCTTAGGAAACATTATCATTTAATAAGAAAAAAAAACTACTTCAGGTAAATTTGATCAGAGCTATTGAATATCAGAGATTAACAATCCATCTGTCTGAAAGCCCAGAAAAATCACACATCAATCAGAAACATCCAACAAAGGTTTCTCTTTTATACAAACGAGACAAATTCAGTTCAAAAGAAATAAAGCCGACAATTGAAATAACAATTTCCTGTCGCGTTCTGATTACTGGTATAATTAAAAAAAATAGACCGTTCAAAAAAATAGAAAATTGGAATTTCCATGTCATTTGTCAAGGTAGTAAGTTAAATAAAATGTTATTAAGGATTAATTCCTCTGAAGCTATCACGAACAAAACACAGCATAACATATTGCTTTCTTACAATCAAAATCACCTACCATAAAAAGGGAAAATGCATAGAAAAGAACATAGAAAACATTGGGTGGATAATCAGACTATGTGAGCAAATACCGTAAACGTGAATGTATGTTACGTACATGAATGTCATTCTCTTGTGTTTTGATTATTATATGAATCATTTAAATCAAATAAATTTATGATGGACAATTATTTATCTCTTTATCATGCCGTTACTTCGAACATAACCAATCGGCACCCCACCTCCACAGAAATATAAAAAGAAAGGAAATGTTACATGACAATTTGTCTTCTTAGGTACTGTATTAATTTTCGTGCGTAATATTATCAGAGATTGTATTCAGTCCCCGAGGGCACATGTAGCCAAGTTCGATCAACTTTGGTTGATCGTTTCTTCAACACATTACAAAATTTCTGTTATCAAAATTTCATGAAATTTCTAAAACGTGGGTCCTATAGCATCATATCCCACCCATCCTGCTACGTCTCTCGGATTATTTTTGGACATAAGAACTTTCACACGCTTTTGCCATATTTAATTGTTTAGATTGAGGATCACAGACGAGGGTTATATACCCGAAACGTGCATGTCTGATCCATGCTGAAAATTAATCTGTCCTTAAATGATGCTATTTAATTTGAAGACATTAAACATTCAAACAGTACATGATATTCCATAAATTCTTTAAAAAATCGGATAATCGCTGACAGGATATAAAAGATAGAATAGCTACCATACATTCGTCAATAACTGCATTTTCTCACCTCCATTTGTTATTTTGTCTGTTATGATGTTATTTTATAGAGATTCTGTCGAATCATTGCAAGCCTATGTGTGGTCCACTGTGAGCACTTGAACGTTGAAGCGTTCTCGTTGGAAATATTTTATAGATTGTTACACTCTTTCATTTTTTCGAATCCAAACAATTTGGTGGTTGCTTTTCAATTAAAGAAAATATTTTTTACACAGTATTTGTAATTGAAGTATCTCTGTCTTAGCTGATGGTGCGATAAAAAAAGTTTAAATCAATATCGGAAAAGCAATTATACAGGAAACAAATTACGTGCTCATTATAGCAGAAAGCTGTCATTGTTGATTGAACAAGAAATTAAGATATCTATTCTAGATCGTACATTATAGATTAATGTTGTAGAGGCATTCCTGTTACATAATAATGCTTGTTCAGGAAAAGGAAAAGGAAAAAAAAATTACTCGTATTTGTGAATGTTTTGAATGATGAGGAAATAGTGTTCATTAACTATTTATCGTATTTTATGGAAATCCTGAACGGTAAAAAAGACACGTAGGTTTATGCATTAAGAGTGGATAATATGTCATGCTTGAAAAAAGGAACATGATGCTATTGTAGTGGGATTTATACTTGAAAAATTAAGGAAGACTTATTGAAGGTTTCGCTTAACATCTCATTGATGATACTGACGATGTCTTCATCAACAATATATAATTTCTAAATTCATTTTTAGCAATTATTAAAGCAACAAAACTAAATGCCTACAACCACAAATTCTTAAAATGCTGATTTCTATTTCTATCGACAATAAATTTTCAACCTCTCGCTTCCTTTGGCTTCGACACAAACCATTTATATTTCGATTTACCATACTTATACTGCATACCTAAAATGCATAAGAATCCGTACGAACAACGTTTCATAGCTAGTTCCCCAAAACGTTCTACCAAATTTGTATCGATTATACTCACCAAAGTTTTATCTGAAATCAAATCTGGACTTCAAAAATATTGTTCGACGGTATGTTCCCGTAGCGGTATCAACCAGATGTGGTTTTTCAAGAATTTCTATCAAAAAGAAGGGACGAGTGTTGCATGCAAGCAGGAGATGCTTATTCTTCCTGGGCACCTGGTCTCACACCCATATCGGGAGTTCGCTTCTTTTTCATTTGGTGGAGGTTTTTGTTTGTTTGCTTTCCTGGTTTAGTCTGATTTTGAGAGCCTTCGGTTTAATAAGATTTTTAAGATTTTCTGAATTATCGAGTTTGTGCTGTTTATATATAGGGATATGGTCATTATCCATATTTGTCAAATTCAAAACAAAAATCAATTTATGTAAGCTGCAATAGAGCAGTAAATCTAAAAATATCTTGTAAAATCTAAATTTATGGGGGGGGGGGGTTGGAATAAACGACTTTCTAAAAGAACACGAAGGGTTTATGCACTAGGCTTTACTTAAATTTTCATGTTATTTACAAAGGCCCAAACCGGGAAGAAAATGGGTGTAATTATTTTAAGTTCAAATAAGTGACATGAGTCTTGATTTCTCTAAAGCAATGCTGAGCCCTCATAAATCCATGCTTCCTTACAATTAAAAAGTACCACTATAAAGGATAAAATAATACAAAGTCATGGAACACAGCGTATTGATAAGTCTTAACTTGAAGTGAAGCGCCAATATATGTGTAGTTTGTTTGATCGAAGCTGTTATTTTCGCTTCAATTAAAATATTTAAAAAAACTACATTTCAGAATGTATAAATTATTGATTCATCTATGTTGACTTTGAATAACATACCATTTAGAAAAAAAACGAAATACACCACTTTTAAAGATGACAAAATACAAAAATTATGAAAACAAGAAAAGGTATCTTTACACCAAATTATTTGATTAAGAAAATTGTATCGTCAAATGAAATTTGTGCTTATTTTCTGGGAAAAATTATTATAATACTATAAAATAATGTTACCTAAGAACAGATCACAACAGAATAGGAGATCAATCGCTACATCAAAATGTACAAAAAGGAGCGGCAACAATTACAAGAAAATATCACCAATATCTTCAATGACTCTGTTTAGGCGTTAGTAACTTCATTCGGTGATATTTTCTGTGTTTTGCCAGCCATTTTGCTATTCGTTTCGGTATATTTAGGACATAACTTTCACAAATTTTGATCATATTACGTTGTTTAGACTGAGGATTACTGACGAGGGTTTATTACCTTTAGTCTTATGTATACATATATACTCCGTATTTTCTCATTTAATCAAATACAGTTAAAGGTTTACAATATTTTTATAAGAAAATATCTCGTTATCTGTGATTGAATTACCTCTGTCCTAGCCGATGATGCGATAAGAACACTTCAATTTATATCGGAAAACAATTTTACAAAGAACAACTAAAGTGTTCGTAAATTCAGTAATGAAGTAGAAACAAAGCTATCTTCAGATCTTAAGGCTGTACTGAAAAGGAAGCTTGTTACATCATATGACATCAACATCCTTGTTTAAGAGATAAAAATATGTGAGCGCTATTCCCCTATGCATGAGAAGGAAGTAGTGATCATTGCTTTTTTGTCGTATCTTATGTAATTTTGTCCTGATGACCACAAAAAGTTGTACATATTTTGTTAAAATGAGAAAGCGACTTGAAGCAAACTTCGAGATAGTGAGATAAACATCAAAGAAGTACCTAACCGTTATTCAGTCTCAAAGTCGAGAAGGCAAAGCAAAATCGGGAGAATCCCCATCGGAACAGTTGCGAACCCCGGATTGAACAACATTCTGAAGTGAGACCAGGTGCACGGGGAGACGACAGCCATACATTCACAATGTAGAATGTCACTGATCATTCTGGAAAGGAGTATCTGATATGACTTATACTTGAAGTGTTATGGACAGATATATTGTCATGAATAATCTACTTTGTATTGCCTTTATGATATAGTCGATGTCTCCATCTGTAATGTTAAACTTCTTCAAATTCATTAGCATCATTAAAGGACAGATAAATTTCCAGCATGGGCCAGAAATGCACGTTTCGGATACTCAATCCTCGTCAGTGATCCTCAAGCGAAACAATGTAATATGTCAAAGTCTGAAAATTATTACGGCCCAAAAATGTACCAAGAGACGAAGTAGGATGAATTGGATAAGATGCTGTAGCACCCATGATTTAGGAATTTCGAGAAATTTTGATATCAGAAATTTTCAAAATCGTTGAAGAAACGATCAGCCGAAGTTGCTTGAACTTGTCTACATGTGACCTCGGAGACTCCTGGTCCACCAGCAGTGACACTCACCAAGTGGTATAAGCTTATAACATGTATAATGAAGGTACGAAATTGTAATTTATTGCTGCGTTGAGACAGATGGCTTTTCACTTTTCATTTTAGAAAAATATTTCATATCATGTTCTTCAATTTTATGAGATTGCTATGCCTTCAATCGAAATAGTTCTTACCACGATTCTCTTAACATGCTTAACAAAACGAGAAGTTATTCAGCTAAGATGCAATGATGCTGAAAACTTTATTTTTTTTTACTGAAACATTAATCTGTAGTTTCAGAAGACGGACAGTACAAAAAGAACATGCTCTCAATTAATAAACCAATTTTAGCTGATTACCATGGACAATATATCCGTGTGAACTAGAGATGAGAGGAACTCTATAAAGCATTAACTCTTCATATTAGATCTCATATTATTTTAAGACGAAAATGGTCACCTGATTACTTCAATATATGACAAACGTGACGACTCCAATTTCAAAATTATACCCTTCCTTGTAACATTCCGACGTCTCCTGCCTATTGCGATAGAGCAATTAATACGTTATTCCGGAGCAAGCTCAAACCACAATGATTTCGTTCTGACAAAAATTACCAAACCAACGGTACTTTAGGTACGAAGCCGTTGAACGATACAATGAAAATATCAAACGTTATAACATTACGTTGTCCGCGGTGTTGGAAAAGAACCATTCAAAACACCGAATTAAACAATTTACAGGATATTAATCATTTTATCTGCACGGCCCAAGTGACGAGTGTTGCTAGCAGGAGTTACTAGCAGGAGATGCTACCTCTCCCCGGGCACATCGTCTCAACTCCATCGGGGATTCACTTTTGCTTCTTGCAGAATGTTTGAATGTTTAAGTTGATTGCATTATTTAAATCTCCATAGAAGTTTTTTTTGTGGAATCGATATATTGTGGGTTGTTCTGTGGAAATTAATTTGTTCTGTACCGCACACATGTGAATTCCTATAGATTTAACTCTTCTCTGGTTCGTCTGTTTCAGTTTAAAAATATTTAAACAAATAGAATGTTAAAGTTAAGATTTGTATTATTTTAGTGTTCTCTCTGTTTTTATATTGTTACAGCAGATTTCACAAGAAATTATCATGCTTGTCAGGCTTTAGGGTCAATGGAATTGCATTTATCAATTTTAGTGACTGAACATCTTTTTCTTTATCAAATATAATTCAGGGTGTCGATTGGCGCACTCTCAGCAAGGTAGATGCAAACATTTCACATCAAAAAGTAAAACCATAGGGCGCTACAGAAATACTTGTTTAGAAAGATTCTTCCTGACATTGTCGCCATAGCACTTTCTATATAGACATAACCTTAGACGTGTATGTTTTGTATATATTGTTTTCCAAGCATGAACATCGACGGCGGGTGCGGCTAGCCAAACAGGAGATGCTTGCTCCTCCCGGGCACCTGGTCACACCTCTACCTTGCTAGCTTGCTTGCTCAATTTTATGCTCTATTATGGGTGCTGTTGAGATTATTGTCAGGATCGTCTTTAACTCATTTGTTGCTCATTTGTTGCTGTGGCAGAAATCACTTTCGCATTTTAAAAATAAGTACCACTGAAACACGTGTTTTGTGCATTGAAATTTGTTTTAAATGTTCCTCAAGAAGGTAAAGAGTTAAAACTCTTCCGTATTATTGCAAGTATCTTTGGTCGCTCCGTTGCCGATGAGCCAAACTTTGGGTTACACTGAGACAAAAATCGCTTCCTTTCTGGTCCTGCCTTTTTGGATACAATACTGGCATTAGATATGTAACATGATTCATGTGATAAATAATTAGTGCAGTGGTTTTTTCAGCGCCACAAACAATGCTTTCCATAAAGCCTTCCGCACTTGCACATGGGATATGGTTATATCTTCCGAAATGGAAGTAACTGGATGTGACAATTCAACCGAATAGAAGCGACGGGTGCTGCATGCAAGTAGGAGATGCTGACTCTTCCTGGGCACCTGGTCTCACTCCGATATTTTGGGTTCGCTTCTTTTCATGTGGTTGAGATTTTTGTTTGCTTGCTTTGGTTCCAGTTTTATCCTGATTGTGTATGCCTTCCGTTTATGATTTTCTGCATTATCTATTTTGTAAAATGTATGGAGATATGGTCATTATCAATATTGTCATTAGTTAAATTGTCCTTTGTGTGTTTGTCCAGCTTGTGTCATTGTCTCCGTCTGTTTGACATATATTCTTTACGCGTGAGAAAGCTCTATTTTGTATTTTTTTTCTTCAAACAGAATTGTAGTTTATTTGGAATCTAGTTTCGGCTTCCGATGGAAACGTAGATAAATAAAATTTCATAACATTAATGAAGGACCGAGTAAACATGAAAGAAATGCCCATTATTTATTTTGTCTCAAAGTCAAGAAGATAGGGCAAAATCATTTGAATTTCATTGGCACAGCTGTGAGCTCCCGAATAAACAATATTCCGAAGTGAGACCAGGTGTCCAGGGACAGTCAGCGTCTCCTGTTATAGGAAAATATATTATGGTTGTATTTGAGGGTTTTTTTTTAATCTAGTTTGACCTTCATTCTCTAATTGCTTAATGCAAATATCTGTTCTTTTCTGATTGAAACTTCTATTTCTAAGCTGATGATACCATACGAACGTTTTGTTGATTTCGGAATAACAAGTACATGTATCAAGAAAACAAATTATTGATAAGTTCATTACATCAGATATATAGCTACAGTCGATTGAACCAGAAATGATTACATCTATTTCAGATTGTATATTACTAGGATTATTTAAAAGCATGCTTGCTGCATGTTTGACATTAATGCACTAATAGAAATATATTTTAATGAGTGTTATTCCTCAAACCATTGCAGGCTGATCAAATAGAGATCATTATCTTTTATCGCATGTTATGTAATTCGGTGAATTCGGATAATAAGGAAGATGCGACGATGTGTTCATTTAAAACGGATACTATGCAATTTACGTTTAAAGTATAAAGATCATAAAGCTACGTTAGTAAGATTTAGTGAAGGATCGGCTTTGCATTACCTTGGTGACACAGACGATGTTTCCATTTGCAAGCCAAGCATGTAGCTACGAAAATTGGAACTTTATTCAGCATCTACATAATAACATGTTCTTTATGAAATCTATAAATCCATTGGTCTCCATCTAGTGAGTGACGACAAAAAGTTAGAAAAACCTATTTAAACATATTGGAAGGTAAGTCAACAACAAAAAGAGTGTCACATGATTTAGAACTAGTTACAGCTCTACAAAAAGTCCCTTTAAATTATCTGTCACAGAGATAGAGAAAAGTCCAGAAATCCAAATTACAACGTTTTAATGGCAACATCAACAACATAGTTGAACCTGGTCTTTACTCGCCATTCTGAAGCACCACAAAAATGAGTTAAAAAGATCCTGACGACAATCTCAACAGCACTCACAACAATGCACAAAATTGGGCATCGACGGACCCCCTTCAAGTTCAATTTATTCAGATAATCCAACTTAATGGAATACAGAATACAATATATACATTATATACAAATTTTCAAATCGTTCATGGCAATATGAATAACAATATATATTATTACTAATTACATGTATTATGATAAATTTACAGTAGAAAAATCTTGCTAAGGAGGACAGACTTTTGAATTAATAATTTTGATAAATTTACACAATTTTCGTAATCTTGAAATATTATTTTCTGTAAATAGTTTCCTAAATTTGATAACATTAACCCCAGCAAGCCAAAGGTGGGACCAGGTGCCCGGGACGGGTAAACATCCCCTGTTGGCTAGCCGCACCCGCCGTTGATGTTCATGCACAAAGTTTCGTTAAAATATCAGCTTTCTGTCAGAGAAAAGACAGTGACTCAATTACATCAAAGAGGAATTACTCTAAAGAAGGTCAATAACAAACATATTTGATTTTGATCACGACCCTTATCAATTTAAATTTCCACACCAAGTTTCATTCAAATATCTGCAACGATGATGCAAAAAAGATTAGAAAACCTTCGCTTTATCGACGTACAGGCAGACCGAGTGGAAACCTAAATCAACTTTGGTTCTAAGGATAACTAAAACGCGGAACCGGAATATGTTTTATGGAAAGCTCTCTCTCTTTCGTTCTCTTTCTATCTCTTATGATATGCGTGTCTCTCTCCTATCATATGTGCGTCTCTCTCTTGTCATCTGTGCGTATCTTTCCTATCATCTGTTCGTCACTCTCTTATCATCTATGCGCCTCTCTCCTATCATCTGTGCGTCTCTCTTTATCATATGTGCGCCTCACTCTTATCTGTGCCTCTCTCTTATCTTATGTGCGTCTCTTTCTTATAACCTGTGCGTCTCTCTCTCTTTCTATATGCATCTCTCACTTGTCATTTGTTCGTCTCTCTCTTATAATCTGTGCGTCTCTCTCCTATCATCTGTGCGTCTCTCTCTTGTCATCTGTGCGTCTCTTTTTTTTTCTCTCTCTCTTATCATATCTGTACATTTCTCTCTCATCCTCTTTGCATCTTTCACTTGTGATTTGTTCATCTCTGTTTTATCATCGTCGGGATCTTCATTTTAGCGATTTGCCTTATGTATAAAAGACGTCGACTTTCAGATGGTTTTTCTCCAACGGTCAGATTTCATCCTGCTCTTAACGTATACTCCAGCATTTGTTCTAACATTAATTGAATAACTTCATTGTTCCATGAAAGAATCCTGTAAATACCGTACCTAAGTAGCAACGTTGAAAAACTAATTTTTCTGTAGTTTTTCTCGAGCAATGTTTAACAGGGAATAATTGATACATATTAAATGTACCGATTAAGACAACGTAACCTCACATCTGTTATTAAAGCTACCAGCTTAATCAGCAATACTACAGCTTAGTCACGTTAAACTAAATAGGGTTTCATAAAACTAGATAATATCCCTTCATGCCCCATCAGAGAGATGTATATAGAACAAGCCCTACTTTCAGATCATAAGCTGAGTTAATACAAAGCTCAAATCGAAATTCAAAATAGATCACACAAGAAAGACCATCTACGCCTTTTCAAGACTTACGTGAAATATTTCGTATAAGGTCATATCAAAGAAATTATTGTAGTGACAGCTATTTTTGAACAAATTGTGCGCTTGAAAAATTAGCAATCAACACTTGAATGTTCTGTTTTTCTGTCCGTTGTCTCCGTCTCTTTGTCCTTATTTCTTTCCGAATGGGAAAGTCTCGATTCTGTTTTTTTTCTCCAAAATTCGTAAGCCTTCCGATGTGGTTTTTGAATATGGTTTCGAATTTTAAGGTTGACTTTCATTAACTGATTGTAGTATATCGGTATAGGCGAAGGTAGATTTTGGGAATGAGGAGCACATTTTTTTCTTTCGTTGAATTGATTCAAAAGTAATGGACGTTATTAATTGATAATTCTCTGATACTGTGAATGATCTACAGAAGAGAAGTGTCGAAATGTAAATAACAGAGCTGAAGATCTTCTGACACATTAAGCAAGAGAGCAAAAAGGGTTCCCCATGGAGTTAAGATAATGTGCCCGAGGAGAATACGCATATTCTAAATGCTAGCAACGTCCTTCACGCTAGCCCTAGCGCCACCTGCCACCCTCTCCCTCCCAACAACAAAATCTCATATCGGATCAACGTATCAAATTCAGTATGTTTTGGTGATTATGACCTAAACCTTTCAATACTGCGTACAAGATCATTTATAATGTTCTCATCTTTAATTTCATAGTCTTAAGAATTGCAGTGAAAAATGCAGCGACTGATAAATATAACCCTTTTTATGTACAATGTTGTTTCATGGTAGAATATGAATGTAAGGCATTATTTTTAAATGAAATACATGTGAGTTGAATGTTAAACGTCTTCAAATGCAATAGCATCATCAAATAATATGGAAGTGTTCAAACTCTATACCTTCCGAAAACAAAATTCCAAACCAATTTATTATTCACCGGACAAGCGTTTCGAATATTAAATCCTCATCAGTGATGCTTCCATCCAAAGTGAGGTATAGAAACACCATTATTCATTTTAGTAGCGCCCTCTAGTTATGTTTCTTAAAATTAAATTTGTGCAATTTACAGAGAGTAAGCGGCTCCAAATTTCCTGTAGGGTCGATTCAGTAGCATATCCAAATAAAATCTATGATAAAAATTGCATAGGAGGGATGGTATTTGCAGCATGGACCAGACATGCCTGTACTCCAGAGAAGTACCAATCTTAGTTTAGGATTGGATTGTGTTATTCAGCGAATATCTCCTTTGGCTTCAGCTAGAACCATGTTTCAGACTTTGAAATATGTTTTAATGTTTCTGTAAAACTTAACAGATGGATGGTACAACCAAGTAGATTATGCATTCTTTCTCAATGCACCTGATTTCATGATAATCACTTTTATTCTTTTATAATTAGTTTAAGGCGTGTTTAATTGTTCAGTTTTCCTAGTTGATTTTTACGCCCATTGAAAATGAATTTTAAAATCTGATTTAAACGATTACTAAGTATGTGTCTGACTTTGAATCAATTATTGATTTAGTCACATTTCAAGGATTAGAGACGTAATATTCCAGACGCCTCCAAGTACATGTACATCTTGAATAATACTTTTCCTTTCGTAGTGTTGACAAATTAGACATAAAATTTCCTTCCGTAAATCATGTACGTGTTATTCTGTATTTGCTAATGAATAAGGGCAATAAAATACACATTTTTTATGAAAGTAAGGCGTATATCGACACCTTTATAATTAGGTTCTTCGTCAATTGATAAAGCTTCCCGTTTCCGAAACACTACATGAAAATTCCATTTTATCTATTTTGGAAGTTAATAAGCTTAGACAGAGTAACTAATTTGTCATGATGATGTTTGCGGAGATTAGTTTTCCTGATTTGGTTTCTAGTTTTATGCGCGATTTGGTTATTTGTTCTGTTGAATATATATGATACACGCTATGGTAGATTAGTCGTCTGGGCCGATCGAACGCTGTTTGATGGGGATGTAGGCTTTCCTAGAAATAGATGACATTTGCTTATCAATTATCAAATGAACTCCGCCATCCGATATCAAAGGGATCTTTTCTTATAGTTTGTTTCACAAACAGAAAACCGCGTAGGAATTGCCGTCATGGTTGCTAAACATTAGTTCCTTAACTGGGTATCTTCGTCAGATTACATAAAATTTGTACTTTTTTTCAGTTCTGAAAATAAAGCCAAATAATCGGCAACAAGTTCAGAATCCATTTATTGAAATATGCAACGTTGACTGGAGAGTACTTTACTGTCTTTCAACAGCACCACCTACAATGTATTCTGCAATGCCTTCTGCACTTGCACTGGAGATGGTTCATTTTGTAAGTTGTCCTTCTTGTATCTGTGGAGCTTTTGTTCATGCCTCCATCTGTTTGTCCTATTTTCTTTGGGAAATCTGTTATGTATTTTTCCAGAATTCGTAAGTCTTTCTATGGTGGTTTGTGGAATCTGGTTTCGATTTTATGTTTAGATTCCATTCACTGATTTATCAAATACCAATGTTTTAAGGTAGCCCACAAGGCTTATATATCAACATCAATAGTAATGCTAAGGTAGCCCAGTAGGCTTATATATCAAAATTAATACTTATGTTTTAAGGTTGCCCACAAGGCTTATATATCAACATCAATAGTAATGCTTAATGTAGCCCAGTAGGCTTATATATCAAAATCAAATACTAATGTTTTAAAGTAGCCCAGAAGTCTTATTTATGAAAATCAAATACTACTATGTTAAGGTAGCCCATTTGGCTTATATATCAAAATTCATATGATAAATGTTAAACGTCTTCAAATTCAATAACATCATTTAAGAACAGATAAATTTGCACGATGGACCAGACATGCGCATTTCGGATACTTAAAAAAATATGAAATCACCAACAAGACAAGGTTCTGCTATAACTGCACAACAAAAATAAAATTTTAGCATGGACCAGACTTGCACGTTTCGGGTACTTAACCCTCGTCAGTGATCCTCAATCTAAACAATGAAATATGGGCAAAGAGTGTGAAAAATATTATG
Organism: Pinctada imbricata; assembly: GCA_033119305.1. Taxonomy (NCBI): domain Eukaryota; kingdom Metazoa; phylum Mollusca; class Bivalvia; order Pterioida; family Pteriidae; genus Pinctada; species Pinctada imbricata. The sequence goes on along the minus strand of VSWD01000005.1, from coordinate 34,668,602 downwards.
TCCAAAAATGTACCGAAAACGTAGCAGGATGAGTGGGAAATGATGCTACAGGACCCACGTTTTAGAAATTTCAAGATGTTTTGATAACAGAAATTTTCGAATGCGTTGAAGAGATAACTACATGTAAACTCCTTAAAGATTGAAGAGATTGGACGTTTTTCGAGAGTATTCTTACCCTCATTACTATTTATGATCATTCAGTCTCAAAGTCGAGAAGGCAAAATCATTAGATTTTCCATAGGAACGGTTGCGACCCTCGCTTACGATAACTGATAGGTACTTCTCCTTTTTTCATTTTATTGTTCTTTAATGAGGTGCTATAAGGGTTAAAATCCTCTCGAATGTTATTCATTCCGAGGTTCGAAACCGTTCCAATGTAATTTTTGATAACTTTGTCTTGCCTTTACGACTTTGAGACTGAATAACTGATAGGTACTTCTTTGATGTGTATTATCACTGTCTTACTTTTGGTGTTCATGAGGATATAATTCTGGTTGGTCATATGAAAGTGTGCACATGTGCCAACCAGAATTATACACCAATGAACACCAAAGGGAAGACAGTCATTACGTATATTTACATTTTTGCTAAATATTAAATACACTAATTTTGCTCGAACATCGCTTATACAGCGAATTATAGCATCAAAGGTGTTCTAAAGCTGGTAAATTCTCCCTACGTTCAAAGTTAGGACGTGACATCAAAATAGGCAACCCGATTTACTAGAATGTAAATCTAGTTGCCTAATGAGACTTCAACATAGGAAATCTACTAAATTAATGTAATGTAAATATTAAACGATGAACTATTTTGGGGCTCATTTATTGAATGGTAATGACATTTCTAATGGATGAAAGGGGGGGGGGGGGGTGAGGCGGAGCCGTTATCCATCGGGGCATCAGTAAAGCCATACAGGATTCTTTTGTAGTCAGAAAATGCAATGGAATATTAGGAAAGGAATTGCCATAAGTTCTTCTTAGATCAGACATCAAGGTGAAAATCTCGAAATTTATGTGTAGTGTATCGTTACTGAATTGTAAAAGATCATACAAACTATGCATTTAAAAAACTAATTTTACCAATACATTTGTCATACATTGAAATTAATAATTTGTGGATACGATTGTTTGAAATCTTGTCAAGCTAATCTCACCATATCATCAATGAATAAAAGTCAAGCACAAGACCTACCACAAAAATTTCCTTTGAATTGCCCTAGCCGTGTTGAGCTCGTAAAAAGTTCCAGCGAGGGGTCTGACAGTAACTATTCTATATATCGACATAGCACTTTCTATATAGACAGTGCATATTGTGTAGATATTTTTTTCCATTTTCGTGCGTGAACATCGACGGCGGGTGTAGCTAGCCAAAAATGAATTGCTCACTCCTCCCAGATACCTGGTCCCACCTCTAGATTGCTAAGGTCCGTCGATGCTCAATCTGGTACTCTATATATATATTGCGAGTGCTGTTGAGATTGTCATCAGGATATTTTTTATCTCATTTGCAATCCTAACTGATGTCCATATTCATAAAGTCAATTCCTATAGGACGTTCATATTTCAAAAGCCATTATGACGCTGAAGCTTTGCTTCAACATATACTAAATGAGATTATCTTTAGAAAAAGCTTTCTGGAAAATAGAAAAAAAAACCGAATATAAATTGTTCCCAAGATGCGATTGTAAAAATGCAAAATACATATTGATATTGCAACAAAGAGAAAATGGATTGCAAAAGCTTTATTCAGGAACATAACGATAGAAATGGGATGGCCAGCAAACTGGAAAAATGGAAAAAGGGAAATCTCCTGAGACTTGAATATTTCTTACTCAGCGGATTGAATGATTGGATAGACAACTTAACTGTAGTAGAGACACGGGTATTGATCTAAACAATACTCACGCTGCCAATGGGGCGGATCATTCCGTTTATTTTATAATGGTCCTCATTATATCTATTGTTGTACGGGATGCCGACATGCTCTACTCTGAATAATATCCCTGACATATGATTGGTTGACTCCGACAGAATATCAAGTGATTGCTGATTCTTCTCTTAGATCAATATATTCAGAAAGAGGTGTCTAAGTTTGACGAGTGAAAAAGGATGTAGTTCAAATGATGAATTAAGCGGAAATTGAAAAAAGGAGTGGTAAGCATATTTGACTTAAACGTATTTTTATATTGTGTTTTCTATGTTGAAAATAAATAATGGTGATTTTTTCCGTCACTGGCTTTCTTTAAAACAAACTATTCGGTCTTTTTAATTCTCCACATTTCCAAATCCAAATTTTCAGGGGTTTTTTTTATTTTTGAAAAGTGTTAGTTTTAAGGCTAGGGTTACTTCTGTATAGTAAGGTTTTTGTTCTTTTCTTTTTCGGAAGAATATACAAATACAAGATTAACTGATCTTTTTATTCAAGATGTAATATTTATGTTCCCTAAAAGTGATAACTTTACATACCACGTCTGATAATTCTGACAGATAGTGGGATAACGGGAACATGTCTGATGAATTCTAATGGTCAATTAATGAAATATTATAGTTGACTTATATCTGAAGCGGAGAGCATTCCAATTAAATATTTCACTTTTGTATCACTTGCACCACTATCGTCTATTTAAAAGAAAGACTCATTTGCATATTATGCTACCTAATTTGTGTAACAATGCTAATTCAAAATTATGAAATCGAAAAACAATAGTCTCATTTTAAAATGAAAACGAGTATTCACATTTTGCAATGGTTCACAATTATTCTTTGCAGCATGTTAGAATTTTATATCTCAAGTAAACGCTCATTTAATGCACCAGGCACTTGTTCAGGGTAGTTAATCCTCATCAGTGATTTTCAGACACAACAAAAATTCATTCAGTAGCGCCCTCTGGTTTTATATTTCTGAATTTAAATTTGTACATTGACGGCTCCAACTTTCCTGTAGGGTCGATTCAGTAGCACAGTTAAATAAAATCTATCACCGAAAAATAGCATTGGAGGAATGTTGCCAAGTTGCTATATTATTAACCTTTTTTGATTTCAATGATATTTTTGGGTGAAATGACAAATTGAGAAGATTGTTTTCTTATTCCTGTAGGATCACTTCATTTATACCTTCCTGAATCATATGAATTTACTTGTATTAACTCGTACATGTATCTTGATTGAGAAAATATTCTTGTATCTACTGTAATTTATCTAATATCCCAAACAAATCTATATACAAATATGTATTGAATCTGAACATGCTGAATACAAAGTTGATTTTCATTCAAGTCATCTTATCTGTTTAATTCTGTCATGAACACTGATGAAGGTTTATTGGTTAACAACAACAGAAATAGACAACAGCAACAAACAAATATTTTCAAAAATAAAGAAAAGATTGAGATAAATTCAAATTCAAAATTATAACTCTGAAACAGGTCTGATGGATTCAATACCCAATCTGTGATTTAACTCACGCTATATGAAAATAATGGTTGTATCAATGCACGAGCTAAATGATCTTTTATTTATTTTATTGTGGTGGCAAAAAATGAGAAGACATCATTGAATTCAAAAGATACTTAAATTATATAAAGATAACGATATCTACATAGTGACGAATAGTTTTGGGCAGGTAAGTTTGGACAATGACGACATCGAAACAGATGAATGAGGAACTATCCACATACAGTGAAAAATACGCATATGAATATATCAATGAATATATGAACTGCGTATCCCTTATATGCTTGTATATATAGTATATAGCCCTTGCATTGCATTTTCCAGACATAGACGCTTTACGTTTTGACGTCCACATCAACATCACATTTCAATAGAATGCGCATAAATACACGTAACAAGTGATCCCCCTTTGTACATATTGCAATCAAGTGTTTACATCTCTTCTTGACGATGTATAGCACATATAAACATGCATGGAAATTACAATTTTGACTTGTTTAAATTTAAATGGAAGAAAAGTGCGCATAGAGTACTGGACATGATCTAAGTTAAGGCAAACGTTCTTCTTCGAGTTATCTTTCATTGTTTACATTGAATCAATACAATTGTGGTGGCGCCCGGTTTCAAAAATAATCAGTCCGAGAAAAAACAAAAACTTACGACTGTATGTAATGTGATAAACTGACAAACTTCAATAAACCGTTGATGAACAGTTTAGTAAACGAAACGGCGATAAATTTGGTAGCCGATAAGTCATTTAGAACTTTAGATCAAATGCAAATTTCAAGGCTGTTCGTCAAAAGAACAGCTTTTCCTGTGAAAGTCTCGAAGACTTGTAATTTATTTTTTTCGCAGACACTGAATACTTCTTATCACATTATTTTCTCCTTAAATGTAAAAATCATTCTGAATATATACATGTGTCGAATTTCCATATGTCCATATACTTATCGTCGGCGGTCAACATATGGAGCCGTATCACACAAAACGAAATATAATATTTCGCATACAATTATTCAATTCTTGAATAATTGATAACAAAAAGACGTTTCTTTTTTATTATCTTTAATTTTCTTTGAAAATGAGAGTTTATTGCATGTTTTATGTGCCATGATTTATAATACAATGACATCCAGTGGAATTTTACATCATAAAAATGGTATATATATGAATAGAAGCATTGTTATTCTTATTTTGTGATTTCATTGGTCTGTGCAAAACATTCAACAGTTCTTTATTATTCATAGAGAGCGCGGCTCGAAAGGCCGTGAAGCGAACTCATAGATAGAAATGTCTCAAATTGCCTATGTTCATATTACGTATTCATATATGTTACTCATATACCATGTATACTGCTCAAAATAGTTTAGAATCACTGTGGGTTTTCTCTATACCTTCTGGGCAATTCACACTAGTTTGAGTAGAATGAAATTATTCGATACTCTATTGATTAAGAATTCTTATAATCTTACCTGGTAGGTAAAAGATTTCTTTATATCCTTGTCGTTATCATTTTTTAAAAAATATACCATTCAGAAAACTACCGAGGATTTGCAAAAAAAAGTGATAATTTTGAGTTTTCCCGATTTTCCATTTCAATCATTTCTTGTTGACAACTGACGAAAATTGCACCGGAACACCATCATCACAAAGACGACACTTTATGTCTCGAAATTACAGGACAAAAAGACTTACGTTAACATTGAGGGCTTTATTCCGAACATTTCTAAAAAAAAATATTGATATTTTAAAAATGCAACATTTTTCAAAATTCAAACGGATTCCTGGAGGAACGATCACATTCAAATTGATCCCAAATTTGTGTTCAGTTATGTCTTGATTTTGTACTGTGAGTAGTAAAATGTTTATATTTTTCTTAAACTTTGCAAAATTTGTATGATAACAGAGTATCTGTTGACTAATTGTATACGAGAAATGGTAGCGTGATTCTATACTTTTTAGCAGTATGCTATAGCTACTGAACTTTGAAAATGAGTCTCGGTTAGAGTGGTATTATTTTTTTTCAAATATCTCCGGGTGTTTGGTTGGTTGATTTACGCTGGTGTAATCCTAAAAAAATTCTTTTCAAAACTATTTTTCTTCTTCTTTTCGTGTGATGTCCCTCGTGTTTCAGATTTATTTTGGTTTGTGTCTTTTTCTGTGTTTTTCTGTGTTTTTACTTGGGGTGTTTTTATGTTGTTTTTTTTTTTGCAGTCGATGCTGCAATCTGTTCTTGCTGGAGATCGCCTCCTTTGTTACAATCCAAAATGTGTGTGTTCTGCTACATCCACGACCAAGAACCCCTTTAAACAAGAATTGTTTTGTTAGTGTTCTTAGCGGTGTTGATTGTAGTGTCAGCCAGACCTGTATCATCGTAATCGCAATTGACCCTTCCGATTGCGGGAAAAAATTGCAAAATTTCGTGACGTCACAATGCTTTTACCATGTGTTTACCTCGGACAAACAAGCTTCGAACCTCGGTCAAACATCGAAATTGCATTGTGACGTCATGGAATTTCTCAAATTTTTCCCGCGCTCGGAAGGGTCAATTTTAGAATTCTACGAAGTCTCATTATAATACAAATACCAAATAAAGATGCCTTGGCCAGCTGCGTTTGCGTAAACAATGAAAGGAAAGAAATTTCATCCCTTGTATACGACAAACCCTCAAACAAGATATCATTTATCAACGTCTTTAAATAAAGTAGGTCTGATAACAGACAAAACAGAGAAGCCTTGTACAGGAAGATCAGCAAGACCTTAGGCATCTCGGAGTATTATATCACCATCGACTTATTTTAGTAAAAAGAAGAAACCTCTAGTTATGTCGAATGCCATGTCTGTTAGATACCAATTATTCTCATGAGCCGTTTTTATAAGCTAAATTAAGAATTCAAATTGATAAGAAGTACACTAGCTACTATTTTATCCTTCCCGTTTTGAAAAAAAAGTTTGATAAAGCAGGTTACATTTATATCTGCAGAATGTATAGCAGTATAAAAAATAAGTATTAATTTCTTATCTTTCATACATTAGCTCGCTACAGCCGGCAGAGCACAGGTTGTATTACGCATGCCTTCTTTTTATATCCATTTACATAATCATTTGTGTTGCTTGGGCCCCTGCGTTTTGCGGTCTTGTTTGTGTGAGGTCATCTGACAGTGAGGAGGTAGTTTTACACCACAATTGTACGTTCTTCGAGACCTCTGGGTAATCGGAATAGTGGGAAGGTTGTGCGCACGTAATCCAGGATAACCCCACCGTCTGCAACTGACGTGGCAGATGGCCGTCCTAAGTCGGCACCGTTTACCCATTGGTCTCGTTTGCTTATGTGTAGTCATTTGTGTTTTATGTTTTTCTGTGATTTGATGTTCCTTGAAATACTTTCTGTGCGTGTCTTTTTGTGTTTTACAGTGGGTGTTTTGGGAGGTTGCTGTTGGTGCTGCAACTAGGTGTTGTTGGAGATCCCCTCCTTTCTTTTATCTTTAAGCCTTTGAGAACATACGGGGTTTTTTTTATCTTGATAGAATATTAATTTGCTTTATTGTAACATCAATAGGATATTGAAGCCGAGGCTACAGATTTATTTAGTTTAAAAGGTATCCACCCTAGAAGGCTCATCATGACTTTTATCTGTCGGAATAAAATGGCCTAAAGCAGTGTAACAGACATGTGAGTATTAAATATCATTCTGGTCTTACTCCAATATCGGGAGTTTGCTTCTTGTCATATGGTTGAGGTTTTTGATTGTTTGCTTTGGTTCCTGTTTTATCCTGATTTTGTATGCCTTCGGTTTATGATTTTCTAAGTTATCGATTTTGTGCAGTATATAGGGATATTGTCATTATCCATATTTGTCATCTTAATGCTTTTTAGTATGACCTTAACAAGTGACACGCAGAGAAGCTGCACAATTTCAGTTTCACTCTTTCCTTTTGGAATTGCCGCGCATTTTATCGGATAAAGAGGTATGTCAGAATTTGTATATATCATTACTGAAACGCTGTACATTGGTCAACATACCTCTACTTCTTAACAATATCGAGGTAATTGTATTTTCTCTTCTTTTACAATTTGTCATATTTAGTCCACCTACTTATCGCGTAGTTATCTTGTTTGACGTCACATTTGAAGACAACATAAAAACAACGATAAAGATGTTAGAAGCATCATAAATTCTATACATCCACAGCCGATGAGATACATTTTGATTATACGCTTCTTGATAACCACACCATTTGCTACTTGCGTGACAAATGGCCGTCCAAAGTCGGCACCGGTTGCCCATTGGTCTCGTCGGTTTATGTGTAGTCTTTTGTGTTTGATGTTTACATGTCGTGTGTCTCTTTTCCGTCTCGTGCTGTACTCGTCTTTTGTGTTTTTGCATCGGGTGTTTGGTGTTTCGCTGTTGATGCTGCAACGGGGTCTTGTTGGAGATCTCCTCCCTTCTTGCATTTTCGTATGAAAATATCGTGACTTCACACGGCATTAGCTCTATTGAAACATGCCGCGGAAGCGAATCTTACCCATATGATGCCCTCGCTGACCTACACTTTCATATTGGGAGTTCACTTCTTTTAGTGCGGTGGAGGTTTGTGTTTGTTTGCTTACGTTCCTGTTTTATCCTGATTTTGTATGCCTTCGGTTTCTGATTTTCTGAATTATCGATTTTGCACTGTGTATTGAAATATTCTCATTATCAATATTTGTCGTTCCAACGGAAAGAGGAGATTTCAGAAAAAAAAAATTAAATCAACAAGGAGGTACATATATTACAGAATAAATGTCATAACTGTGTTTACTATCGATTATTAGACACAATTGGATGAATACTTTCGATTGATAATCGAGATAATCAAAGTATTTCAATTTTTCAAATCTTTAACCCTTCACCTTAAATCAAAAGGACAGTACTTTTATTTTCTTACGACTTTCGACATTCTAAAATTTACTTTAAGATATCTATAGATTCGCCTGGTTAGAGATATATCTTTAGTCATAAAGGTCTTGATCAAAGATCCTTTCTCATTATTATAATGTTTACAATGATTCTTGTCATTAGTAATAGAGTATACGTTACCCTTTCTACATGTATGTGCTAGTGTCCAGTAATGTGTTAAACGTCTTCAAATTCAATAGCATCAGTTCAAACCTGATAAATTTACAGCATGGACCAGACATGCACGTTTCGGCTACTAAACCCTCGTCATTGATCCTCAGTGTAAACAATGTAATGTGGCCAAAAAGTATGAAAATTATTATGTCCAAAAATGTACCAAAAGACGTAGCAGAATGAATGGGATATGATGCTACAGGAACCACGTTTTAGAAATTTCAAGAAATGTTGTAACAGAAAATTTCAAATGCGTTGAAGAGACAGACGATCAACCGAATTTGATCGAACTTGGCTACATGTGCCCTTGTCTCCCATTCTGATACATTTTTAATGTCATTTTGCGTTCAAGAGAGACCATTTTGCAAATAAAAGTTTTTAACTTCGATTAATCGATTCTCAAAAATAGAATTGATAGTCAGCGACTTGGATATTTTTGCGACGATAGCGCCGATATTGGTGACTATCGTTACAACACTAATACCGGTATGTAAGCTGAATGCACTTTCTATATAGACGTTGCCTCAGACAGTCAATGTATTTTAGATATTGTTTAGATTTTCGTGGATAACATCGACGGCGGGTACGGCTAGCCAAACAGAGGATGCTTACTCCTCCCGGGCACCTGATCCAGCTTCTAGCTTGCTAGGGGTCCGTCGATGCTCACTTGTGTGCTCTATTGTGAGTGTTGTTGAGATTATCGTCAGGATCTTCTAACTCATTGCTGTCGGTTTCATACCCGTAACAATTAATATCCTATTCTATGTGCAAGAGAATATGTCTCTCCATAATTTTAAGACACTACTCTTTACATACAATCAGAATTCCTCTGTCTCTCTGCTGAAATGTTTGTCTACATTTAGCGTAGCCAGATACATTCACCGCAATTTGAACTCGCCAATGCTAGCTATAAAGGAAATGTACTACAATGTCTTTAATGAAAATAGCGGAGAAATAAAATGACAGGAAATACTTATTTAGACCCTTTTTATCCGACACAACAAGAGAAGAGCTCTCTAGTCTATTTGTACTTTGTGTGGTTTCTCTCCAATTGAAGAGAAAGACATGTTCAAAATAAAGGGTATCTAATTGACCAGGGACAAAACAACGTGTAGTTTTGAAAGAAATCTTAATATGGTTATCTTAGGTCCAGATTAACATGATTAGATTCACATTCAATACTCAATGCGAACTATTATTATTTTGTGTGTGAGAGAGGTTTACGAATAATCATAAATATAAGACAGGTTAAGAATTAATGGCATCGCGTTACTCACTTTATCAAGAAAAAAAAAACCAGATGATTTTACCGCGATAAAGGGTGAAGAGATAGAGTCAATTTCATGTATAAACATACACTCCCTCTTTCCGTGCAATTCAATTCTACTTCTATATCATATTTTCTCCTTCTGGATATAAAACTATGTTTAAATGATTTGATAACACAAATCAGTTGATGGAAAACGTATTAAGTAGAAGACTTTTGAATACATGGCTCCTCTAATAATTTATGATTATATATGTTTTACATAACAAAAATGGTTACAGTATATGGTCCGTTAACACTAAACTTTGCTTCGATAATTTCCTTCTAACCAACTATGTACATAGGATTCAATGACTGAAGAAGCTCAATCTATGGGAATGCAATAGACAGATTGTTAATCTGTCTTTACCGAAATTTCGACGAAATCCTTGATGGAAGAAAAGGGGATGATCTCCATCATGACTACCCTGCACCCACCCAGCGAAACAAACCCACAAGAAGTACATTAGGCAGAAGGGTCTCGATCCCGTTATAAAGTCAATTCACGTTGTACTTATTTCCTTTAATGCATAGTATATGCTCAGCCAATGCTATTCCATGAGATGAAATAATATGGAAGTGTTCCAACTCTTTGAGCTTTCTTCCGCATGAAAACGGCCATGACATCATAATTCAAAAGCTCTTTAGAGATAGGTCACGACGGTTGCTCTGACCTGCAAACTGAACTCGCGGTGACCTCAATCTATATCGTATCTATCTCACACCAGTTTGAGGATAAATACACTGAGTGTACATGTATGCCAATAGCAAAACACAAATTAAGGCACTTAAGCGACACCTAAAAGCGAAAAAAAGATGTTCATGGAATTTTCTTAAAGTTACCCTTTTTAAGCCTTCGCCTTCATTTTCTATGTTCTATAATAGTCTTTCAGAACAATTCATATTGATCAGATATGATAAAAAAAATTCCGAAATGTCGACATGTATATATGATGTCGGAAAAATGATATGTCATTATCTATATCTTTCCAGAAGAGCACGAGAACTTTGTGACATCATAAAGCAAGTCACCGCCGACAGTAAAAAGTGGATTTTATTTACGATCATAGTGTGCATACAATGATAAATCTGTCATATAGTTTTATGTTTTATCTCAATTAATGTCAGAATTGAAATGGTCCGAATAAAACATTATTGTGTTTACATCAATCATTTTATCTCTCTGTGGAGAACCATCTCTACATTGCTAGATTTTATGACACTCCTCTCAGCATCGTTTCATTAGCACAGGAAAATAGTCTTCCAATATTGTTTATTGAAGTAAACACGAAGTCAAGTCGAATCTATGATATTCTATCTGAAACCAATTCCGTCTTACCACGTTCTTTAAAAGAAACCAGTTTGATGGATGGTCTGCTAGATATAAATTTGTCATATAATTAAAGTGGATAAGATTCGCAGTCGCCATGAAGCCAAAGTGGGCATCCATGCGGCTTTCATCGGACGTTTTCAATAGGGTTACTAATAGGCATGGGAGGGATTTTCATTGTTATGGATTCCTAACACGAAAATTTTCCAATTAGAATCGGAATCAATCTTCCTCTTTTATTGCATTCTTAGATTGAGGAAAGAGAAACGAATTCCGAAAGGAGATAATGATTTCTAATTGGATAACGAGATTGAAAAATAATCTATGGCAGTAGCCATCAATATGTATGGCACGGATACACAGTCCGGATTTAACTGACAACCGGTCCGTTTCTAAGATTTCTTATTGAAGGTCTAAGTCTATAATTGATATAGGTGTTTGACATTTCAATTATATCATCATTCTTTGAGTCTAGATGACAAGTTATTGTAAGGTTTATCAATCCATGTTTCATATCACTTAACAAGAGCCTTGAGTTGTAGGATAAACATTTCCAATCATTATCTTCACTCCACAGGAAAGACAATCATTCGTGGTCGCTTTGGTAATTATAAATGTAATTAATATCTATTGATAGCAAGACAAGATAGACAGATATAGAATGCTACATGTAGTAATTTATAGGAACAAATATTGCCTGATGGATTTTTTTTTAAAGTTAAACAAGCTGTGCTACTCTAAATATATATTATTTAAATCTAAATATTATTTCATTTCTGAAGGTTCGGAACTTTCGTCTACAAATACTTAATATCATAAAAGCAATGAAAGTGTCCCTAACATTTTGAGCAAATATAACAGTGAAATTTCTTCATTCAACATCCCTATTTCTAAATTTGATCTCTTACAATACTGTTAACCATCTTTTATTCGCGAGCGTTTTATTTTCGCGATATTTGCGAGGTCCTTCAATTCAGGAATAAAAACAACGCCGTGAATATGTCCTAACAAATGTGTAGTAAGTGACGTATATACGATGTCGCGAAAATAAAACGCCGCGAACTATTCATTTCATTTTTCGCTCGTGCTCGCGAAATTAAGACACCGCGAAGAAACGACGGTTTACAGTATACTGCATACCAAAACTACACAAGTCTTCTTACAAATTTCGACACAATTCTAGCAACTGCTCTACTATAATTTTGTCTAAAATCTGACGTCAGCACTCACGGCGATGAAGGAACACATGACAAAATATTGCGAATCTGTTCTAAACAGGAATGATGTAAACTTCTTTTCGTTTATTAAAAATTCAGGGGATGTGATTGACAAAATGAAATCTAGAAATTTTCAAGCCAATACGATTTCTTCATACGACTTTTCTACTATGTACATTACGCTTCCTCACGACAAAATTAATTATCGATTGTCCAAACTGATTAACTGATGTTTTGATCGAGAGGGAAACGTATATTTGTACATCTCAATCAAAGGGTTTCTTTTCCACTACAGGGTACAAATCATACAAATCATGAACATATAGTGGCCTGTGTATTGTCATTCCTCTTGGACATCATTTATATAAGATATGGTGATAATCTCTACAAGCAGGTTGTAGGGATCCCTATTGGTACTAATTGTAGGCCTCATGATGCAGATTTATTTTTATACATGTATAAAAAGAATGTATCGAAAATCTTTGAAAGCAACAAAAAAAAAAAAAGAACAAAAAACCCATGATAATCTAAAATGTTTTATTGGTACTTCTAGGTACCTTGATGATATTCTTATATGTACTATTGACAATCCTGTTTTTAAAATAATGTCGAAGGTTCCAATTTTATACCTTCTTGAAGAAAATTCCAAACCAATTTCCATGCACCAGACACATGTTTCAAATATTTAATTCTCATCAGTGATGCTTCCAGTGGAGCCACCAAAAATAATTTCAGTAGCGCCCTCTTTATTTTTTTTGTTAGATTTGTACATTTACATTACAGGGAGTGCGCGGCTCCACATTTCCTGTAGGGTCGATTCACTAACATATCCAAATAAAATCTATGTTTAAAATAGCATTGAAGGAATGGTGCTAAGATGATTGTGGGTTAGATTCGGTTTCGTGGCATGTTTCAATAGAGTTAATGCGGTGTGACGTCATGATACTTTCATACCATAATGCTACATATTCGATTCCAAGAGTTTCACCAAAAGGAATTTAATTGGTTTTGTATTAATAGAAGTATGATACAACTAACATCTTTATCATCGCTTTTATGTTGTCTTATTTTGTTATGTATGTCACAATAAAAATTAATGCAGGTTGTGAAATACCCAAAGTAATATACTCTGTTGCTTGTATGGGTCCGAATTTTAAAAGGAGTTTGTGGCGTCACACGGAATGAGCTCTATTGAAACATGCCGCGAAAGCGAATTTAACCCACATAAAGCCCTTGCTGACCTACAGTTTAATGTATATTTTCCCAAGGCAAGCGGGGAATTCAGAAAACAAAATGAAACTCACAGGGACGTACATATAAAACGGAAAAAATTTCATAAGTTGTGTGTTTCGTTACGGGTATGCAACAAACAGCAAGTGTGTTTATGGTATATAACATTAAATTTTGTCATGCATTATAATATAGGCGTCTTTCAGATAAGCTTCTCAGTCAGGGATATGTTTGTAACCGACTAACATCGTCACTGAGGAAGTTCTACGGTCGATATGGGGAACTCGTCATACACTATGATGTCCCACTTTCCAGAATGGTGAATGATATTCTGTCATAGACCATTTGAACCATCCAACCAAAGAGTGTACTCTATATCTTCCAAAATGGAAGTAACCGGATGTGACAGTTCTACCGAATTGAAGCGACGGGTGTTGCATGCAAGCAGGAGATGCTTACTCTTCCTGGGCACCTGGTCTCACTCTCATATCGGGAGTACACTTCTTTTCATATGGTGGAGGTTTTTGTTTGTTTGCTTTGGTTCCTGTTTTATCCTGATTTTGTATGCCTTCGGTTTCTGATTTTATGGGTTATCGATTTTGTGCTGTAAACAGGGATATGGTCATTATCCATATTTGTCATATTTAGTGTTACAGCACGTACGATAGATGGCGGATATACTTACTTTATGTTGCATACCTATAGTTATAGATGTCCTGTTCTATGAGTATTGCACGAAAAAAATGTCTGTCCATCATTTTAAGACACGAGATCAAATCTTTACATACAATGTGAATGTATCTGTCTCTTTGCCTAGAGGTAATGTTTATCAGATACGCCCACATTTGAACATGCTAATGTTGGCTATAAAGGAAACGTACTACAATGTCTTTAATATAAATAGAGGAGGAATAAAATGACTGGAAATGCTTATTTAGACCCTTTTTGTCCGACGTAATAAGAGGAGAGCTTTCTGGTTTATTTGTACTTTGTGCGGTTTCTCTCCAAATGAAGAGCAGGATATGGTCAGAATAAAGGACATATAAATATGAGCCAATTCAAACCAGGGACAAAACAACGTGTAGTTTTGAAAGAAATCTTAATATGATTATCTAAGCTTAAGATTTACATGATTAGATGAATATTCCTCTCTTTCGTCAATACTCAATACAAATTATTATTATTGTGTATATTGGAGGGGGTATGAATAATCAAAAATTATTTCTAGGAACATCAACGCACTACACAGAAACATCAAACACAAAGGAAGTACTAGTTACTAGTGTAAAATGAAGCAGCAAAACAAAATCTCTTCTCTGACATATTCTATGTGGTCAAATATACATAAATATAAAACATATCCAGATTTTATTTCAAAAGAAAAAAAAAACAGATTATATATAAGAATTCAATCTATCTGCTGACAATGACAATTATCCATAAGTTATTCATATATCCGCTTTATGCCTCATTTGTATTAACTTCCATGTCACTGACACACACATAATTTTAATGGAACGAGAAATAGGCAATACCGCCTAGAATATTATCGAATTCATCTTATTGATCCATGCAGTGTGAAATAATTAGATACAAAATTCTGATCCTTTATTAACATGAATGCGTAAGAAGCAATATATTCCATGTTCTTAGATCATTCAATTACAAATGATTCATTTCAGCACGGTCTGAGGATCACATGTTTAATGTTCTGACACCGAGACCTGTTTCTGTGCATTATTGGAATATAGATGCAATGAATCCCATATCTGTAGTTTATGACAGAACAAATTGCTAATTTCCATGCAGCAATGAAAGCATAAAAGAAATTATTGAGACGGCATGATATATCTTTTTTATCCTATTTCAGGAGTATATAGACTGGAACAACGGAATGAGCGAACTGATATGAACTTATGCGTCCAAGATGAAGACTGTAACCGTAGCGTCACTACATGGCGTCCAAGGCGTCCATCATCTGGTCACGGTGCAGGAGGCAGGTGGCGTCTTCAGCATTCTTGTGGAAATCCTAGTCGTACTTGTCAATATCCTGCCAGTTATTGTTGTAATGAAATGGAAGACTATTCGAACACGCTCATGTACCGACGATCTCATAGTGATCATCAGCGTGTTCGATATGATATGCATGACGATACCAACGCCGATGGTACATGCGAGCTATTTTAACAAGAAGTGGACAGGAGGGGTAATGGCTTGTGGTTTCTACCAAATTATGACGAACTGGCTTAGAATGTGTTCACTATTCGCGCTGACAACGCTCTCTGTTGATAAGTCATTTTCTACTCACTTATTTATAACAGAGAAGAGGCACACGCTTAGGACAGGTAGATTCAAGATAATACTATTCACATTTACAGTTGTTCTGCTATGTCTCATGTTGGCATCTTTACCAATCATAGGACTTGGGCCGGATTTACACAATGAAGTCTTATGTGTACTGTGGATAGTAGCCAAACCACGGAGCCATAAGGAGTATGTGTTCATCATATCGTTCATATCATTCGGCTTGTGTAACCTGATTTGTATTGGGATTTCTAACCTTTATATTGTATGTAAACGAAAAACGATAAAGGATTTGATGTATGGCAGAAATACACATCAGCACCAAATCAATGTTCGAATGCAGCTGGATGGGACGTCATATCTTCAAGGAGGAAAAATGGTGGCAGCCATGACAGTCATTGTTTACATCACGTGGTTTCCATCCATGGCAAGTATAATCTTTTCATATTTAGAACCTGCGAAATAAACATCAAAGTACCTAACATTTATCCAGTCTTGAAGTCGAGAAGGCAAGGCCAAATTGTGAAAATTCCCATCAGAACGGTTGCGATAAACATCAAGATATCCCACTCATCATGCAACGTCTTTTGGTACAAATTTAGACATACATTGTAATAATTTTCATACTTTTTGGTCATATTACATTGTTTAGACTGAGGATCACTGACGAGGGTTTAATACCCGAAACGTGCATGTCTGGTCCATGCTGTAAATTTATCAGGTTTTAAATGATGCTATTGAATTTAAAGACGTTTAACATTTGAACTACTTGGTGAGTGTCACTGCTGGTGGACCAAGAGTCCCCGAGGGCACATGTAGCCAAGTTCGATCAACTTCGGTTGATCGTCTGTGTCTTCAACGCATTTGAAATTTTCTGTTACAAAATTGCTTAAAATTTCTAAAACGTGGGTCCTATAGCATCATATCCCACTCATCATGCAACGTCTTTTGTTACAAATTTAGACATAATAATTTTCATACTTTTTGGTCATATTACATTGTTTAGACTGAGGATCACTGACGAGGGTTTAATACCCGAAACGTGCATGTCTGGTCCATGCTGTAAATTTATCAGGTTTTAAATGATGCTATTGAATTTAAAGACGTTTAACATCAAATAAGTACCTAATGTACCTAAAGTAAGTTGTATAGCAAATCTAAATTGTATTTACGTTGCTTGTGTTTTTCTGTAGTTGCTGTAACAGAGTCATCTTGGAGATCCCCTCCTTTCTTTGACAACTTTCTAAACAATATAACTTGTCGATATCAATGTATGAACATTGATTGTATTATTTTGGTGTATTTCTAATTTGAAAATGTGCATTTTGGTTTTCAGTTAATGAAAAAAATATTTCGTTTTGATTACATAATTGTGAAAAAGTTTTGAAGCAATTTTTTCTTGGTTGGATAAAAATCAATTTCATTAGTCAAAAAGTGAAGATAAAATAATTATGAAACGATACGCTACACCATCAATTTGTCAATATACATGTATATAGGATCTCAAATGAATTTTCATTTCATACGATGTATTATGAAACGGGGATATAAAACGCATAACGAGTTTAATAATACATCGTATGAAATGAAAATTCATTTGAGATTCTTTATATCACATGATATTGCCTAAAAATGTGTATTTCTAACGTGAAATCAACGTTTCTGAGAACTAGAGGCGAACGACATCGTGACATAGAAGTTGTCTGCTACGCCATGAGAAGTAGTTCCTCTATCGTGTAGATATTCTGTGCGTAAACGAAAAATATTTAATATTTGTTAAGTATTTTACTGCAATAATTAATTTAACAACAACAATTTTAATCATTAATATTGAATCCGCGTCTGAATTTAACAATTGACCGATCATTGCACTTGTCAAAGTTTACCAAACCTGACCAATCGCATTCAAGCAGAGTGATATGTAACGTGTTATCATATCATATATTTATGAAATGGCTTTATGAAACTGCATAACGGGTGTATCATGGGATAATGAAATATATGTTCTATAGTACCAATTTTATTGTACTAGACACATGTTTCGGATATTGAATCCTCGTCAGTAGTGCTCAATCCCAAACAATTTGAATAAAGCCGAAGAAAATTTTCCTACCGCCATCTACAATTATAAACTTTATATTTACTCTTGCAAAAATGAGCGGCTCAAAATTTTGTGTAGGGTCTATTCAGAAGCGTATTTAAGTGCAAAATATGATCAAAACATCGTTGGAGGGTAGGCGCATGGAACTTAATTCTAAATATGACCGAAAAATTATGCCGAAAAAAAAGCTAAGGACAGAGCTATGCAGTGAGGGGATACCCATTAGTTTTAGAAGTTTAGATCTAATTTGATGACAGAAAATTTAGAAAAAATTCAATGCAGTGCGTAAACACTAAAACTAGCCGAGCGATATCCTCGGAGACTTGCAGTCCACCAGCAGCGATACCAACCTAGTGGTTGAAATTGTCAATATTTGTTCTACAGTACCAATTCTATCAAATAAGTTTATGATTATGTTTATCTTGCAGATTCTAATAATTCTAAAGGTGATCGGCGTCAACGTGAGCGATATCTCCATACTATATGCCATGCTGAGTACGTCACTTCCTGGTTTACTTAATCCAATCATATACGGCCTCTGTGACACGTCGTACAGGCGAGGCTACAAGAAAATATTTCAGTTCATAAGAACATGCTGTCATTGCGATTACTCTGGCAGAGAATCTATTCCATGTACGTAATTTCGATTTTATTCACGTTTTCCATTTAAGAATTTTTGTATCGAAAGCATGCAGTATTCTGACCTTTAAACTAAATTTTCTTTGAAATTATCCATACTTCATGTTTTCATCGACAAATTCAAGATTTCATTTCTAATTAAATTTTAAATATATTTTTCCCTCAAGGGCGGATCCAGGATTTGTTTCCCAGGAGGGGTCCTAAAATTATTTTTTGAAATGCAAAAAAAAAAAAAAAATGAAGATTGAAATCTGGAATTTCCGTCACATTGTTCTCGATTAATAACTTCAACTTATATGTCAAATAGTCTGGCGAAAGGTTGCGTGCCAACAAAAAATTGTTATAGTTGGAATGAAAAGTTCAGACAATAATACCACTTGCATTCTCTATTACTGTACTTTTGTAATGTATAAGGGTTGCAAAGGTCATCGTCGGAAACCCACAGCCTATTGTCCTACGATTAAATATCTTACGTAGCAGAACGGAGAAGATGCCGTGGGTTTCCGACGATGTGCAAAGGTAAGCATCAATTGAATTTGATATGTATGCAATAAAAGCTAGAGAGCGTAAGCGAGCCCGGGAAAAATTTGAAATGTGGACCCCAAAAAATATTAAGAATTTTTAATATTTACATATATATATACACCCCCCCCCTTTGGATCCGCGCTTGTACCTTGAAAGGAATATATTGTCCTATGAACTACGTAATTATTTAGAATAATTTTGATTTAATCTGCAGTTGAAACTAGAAATATATGGAGGGTGACCTTAAATTCACTTTGAGTGAAATAATTATTTCTATTTTAAACATTAATTCATCATTTTCATCAATGTTAATGTCCCCTTAATAAGACATCCGGGTCGCGCTAGTCATAATTTTCTATATTTTGATAAGAATGAGTGTTCCTGTTATGTAGGTCTTGACAAAATCAAACTACTAAGATCAACGATTTTTTAATCTTGAGTTTACATATACATTGTGCAAACAGTAGCCTTTGCATTATTATTGATTTCAAGCATTATATATCTATTTCATAAATATATTCATAAGCTTTATTATTGAAAGGATTTTTCAAATATTTGCAGCCGTAGCACTTCAATCAACCGTTACACGTTCAGCTTCTGATACAGCGGAACTCTCACGAAGAGGAGATAGAAATGGTGCTATTCCACATTCTACTTCCGGTTTGTCGAATACATCCGGGGTCCATAATTCCGCCTTTAGTGAAAACTTGGATAGAAGTGAAACCCAGAGCAACGTAGAGACATCGAATTTAGTGAAAGAACTTCAAACTCCCGCAGGAGAAACAACTCGACTTTTATCAGAAACAAGTTACGATATTGAGAATAATTCTTATTTAGACACTAATTACGATGAGGAAGACGAATCCTCCTCATTATTATCTACTGGTGAATCTTATGAGGATTTAAAATCTGAGGCATCGAGTGATGATGAAAATGATGAGGATGTAAGGGAAAGTACCATGTAATTTAAATCAAAACACTTCATTTGTGAAACAATTTAACCTATTCTTCGTTATGATATTAAATGTCTTCTTATTCATAGCATCATGATTTTAGAACAGATAAATTTGCAGCACGGACCATACATGCACGTTTCGTGTACTTTACTTTCGTTAGTGATCCTCAATCTAAAGAATATAATATGACCAAAGAGTGTGAAAGTTACTATGTCCAAAAATGTACCAAAAGACGTAGCAGGAGAGATGGGATATGATGCTACAGGACCCACGTTAGAAGTTTTTTGCATATAGACGTTATCTTTTATTGAACAAATACTTGTACAATCTCTACGACCTTTCTATCAAAATTGGTGAAACATTTTCAGTCTATCCAAAA
This sequence comes from Pinctada imbricata, assembly GCA_033119305.1. Lineage (NCBI taxonomy): Eukaryota > Metazoa > Mollusca > Bivalvia > Pterioida > Pteriidae > Pinctada > Pinctada imbricata. The sequence continues at coordinate 34,648,050 of VSWD01000005.1, read as the reverse complement.
CCAGTCCTATTCTAAATGAGATAAAGAAGATCCTGACGACAATCTCCACAGCACTCACCAAAGTGAGCATCCACGGACGCCTAGCAAGCTAGAGGTGGGACCAGTTGTCCGGGAGGAGAAGCATCCCCTGTTTGGCTGGCCGCACCAGCTGTCGATGTTCACGCACGACAATAAATACAACATAAACAAAACATGCGCTGTCTGAGGTTATGTCTATATAGAAAACGCTTTACGCAGCCAATTGTGCCTCATGAAAAATTAATGTGTATTTTACATGAACTTTACATGAAAGTTCACATGAAATTTATTTGACAAGAGCACGAACATGAAATTCATGTGAAGATTTTAACATGGATCTTATGTGAATTCACTTTCCTGTGAAGGTCATCGACGGCGGGTGCGGCTAGCCAACAGGGGGTGCTTACTCCTCCCGGGCACCTGGTTCCACCTCTAGCTTGCTAGGGTTCCGTCGATGCTTAATTTGGTGCTCTATTGTGAGTGCTGTTGAAATTATCGTCAGGATCTTCTTTAACTCATTAGAAAAAAATCATGTGAAATTCATGTGAAGGAAATTTATGTGAAATTCATGTGAAATAGTTTTCACACAAATCTTATGTGAAATTAATATGAATTTTACATAAACTTTCACGTGAAATTTACATGATGCTCATTTCATATGAATTTCATGTGAGGCACAATTGGCTGTGTATGACGATCATGTCAGGAAAAATCATTACTGTAAAACCCCTCGCGGGGAACTTTTTTACGAGCTCCAAACGGCAAAGGGCATAAGTTTGACACAAATGACATAAAGAAGATCCTGAGGACAAGTAACATCTAAATACGAATGAAAATGAATAGCTCCAAAGTGATTTAAGGAAGGAAAGGAGGGGGATCTCCAACAACAATTGTTTGCGGCACCAACAGCAAAACACCAAAACAAAATGAGACACGCACCAAACACAACATAGAAACATCAAAAATAAAAAAAAGACAACACATAGACCAATGAGACCAATGAGACCAATGGGCAATCGGTCGCCGACGTCGGAGGGCAATCTGCCACGCCAGTTGCAGATAGTGTTGTTATCCGGTGTACGCGAACATAACTCTCCCACGTTTCCAGTTAGCTAGAAATCTCGAAAAACGCGCAATTGTAACAAGTACTAATTAACCTCCTCACTGTTAGATGACCACACAAACAAGACAGCAAAACGCAGGACTAAAGCAACAAAGAGATAAATATGTATATAGTAATAAACATTTTTCATCGTAAAGAACTTCGCACTTCGAATTTCGTACTTCGTACTTCGAACATTGAAGAAAAAGTGGCGTAGCTGCCGTTCGTGTATAAACTCATAAGCGGAGTCATTTACATTTTGATTAGTATACTCAATGGAATGGTATATTGGACTTCCTGTACAACTGGTTCGCTTTTTTCGGCAACCATCTTATGAAAGTGCGAAGTTCGAAGTGCGAAGTTCGTCACGGTGAAAAAAGTCTAATAAAAACAAAGAGCGTATGAAATACAGTCCGTCTTCTGTCGGCTTTAGCAACTTCATGCATGTTATCACCCGAGGAGTCCGACCGACAATCATATAGGATATGTGGTCGGGGTCCTGTCTTCTCTTAAGAGGAGGTAATCATATTCATTGGAATTTTTATTTCCAATATTTTCTGAGGACGAACCATTGGGCAATATCAAAAATATCGTGAAACCTAATAAAAAAGCATAGTGAAGAATACAAAGAATCCATTTACGATTAAAAATGGTTATCAAAGTTTAACATGAATCAAATAATTATTCACAAGCGCAACCAATCACAAGCTATTCACATTGGTAAAGCTTAGACTGTTGTCTAATTTGGTGTTGGTACATGTGTCTAGTTATCCCTTATTGTTTGCTGAAAATGTCTTGTCATGTATCTAATGCTTGATGTAGCTATGCGGATCGGCTTCGCCGTTGTGGTCTAACACAAGAGTCGTAATTGAGATATTTTCTATATCCTCATGTTTAGGTCCACGTAAGAATCAGGCAGCGGTGATACATCAAAATGTTTTGCAAAACATTTTTATTTATGTTTTGATACATATACAAATGTATGTGGTACAAATCAAGATATGAAATTCATTTCTCAAGGAAGCGATGGTGATCGAAGCAAGATATTCACCTCATAATTTGTAAAGGATCATGAAGGAAAAAATGGATGGGAAATTTCTCAATATAATGTAACCAAATTTAGTTCCCTTAAAACATTTTTACCAATCAAGTATGTAAAGCATTCCATCGGGACATATGTTTGGGGGTTGTTCGGAATACATTTCGAAAGAGAAAAAGTTTAGCAAAACTTTGAAAGTATTTCACCTGCTTGGATCTTACACGGTCCTATACTTTTAATGTTCACCGTTGTTTGTCATTATATTGCGTTTTTTTCCACTTTCCCTAATGCAACGTTGATTTTCAATCCCTTATGTATTGATATCTTAGTGTCTGAGATCTGAAAGTAGGATGGTGTCAAAAGTACATTTGATATTGTTTCACTGACTTTGAGAGATGGTAATGGAATTTTATTTTGAAGAAGTGAAGACAATTGGAGTTCCAAATTAGTTACAATAGTACAAAGTAATTTCTTATCAGCCAACGAAATTACTTTATAAAACGGGTGATCATGAGGAAACACTACGTGCAAAACAATTTCCTCTTCACAAATTAGCTTCTCTAGAGCAAGTAATATGAATGCGTGTTTGTCGTGGATATATTCTTTAAGATTTCCCAAAATAAGAAAAGGAGTAAGGGGATTCGAATTTTTTATTTCGTTAAATGAATAATGAACGAGTCGCTTTGAGCTATTACAATATAGAAAATGGTAATGAATCTGGAAAAAAAATTTATTTCGTAATGATAATAAAGTATATATAAAATATCAATCGTGGCAGTGTTTGTCTTGTAAGTTTGTGTGAATAACATTTATAAATAACGTGAATAAAAAATGGAGAAAAAACCACATGTAGGTGTCTATATATGCAACTAATTTAGTCTACAATAATTCCATCTCTGAATTATAGAATATCATAAATGTTTTGCTCTATTTACAAGATGATGATGAAAACAACAATAAACATCTAAGAAGTACCTAACAGTTATTAATGAGAATGTCTTCATTAGAATAATACTATACAGTTGTTTGGAAAGGTTCCAGATAACCCTCTGAGCCACTTGACCTCGTTGTGTTTGTATGTGTACTGGAGCGACTGTTGCTACAGAAACTATTGACCTCTCTGTAACTAGGTGGCGGGGTCATCACCATGGTTTCACTAGAGCTATCCCCGGATGAAGCTGTCATGACAATGGTTTCACTGTTACTGTCATCGTTAAGTAGAGTATCAGATTCGCTTGGATTATACCTTGCCAGAAGCAGATTTCTTCGTTGGACTAACCTCTTGAATAAATCTCTATCCTTTCGTGTGAAAAATCCACACTGCAAAGCAAAATACAAATTAACATTAAATTGACATATGGATAAGGGTGTAAGAGGGACCCTATTACTTCGAAGTATTGAGAAATTTATTCCGAATTCTTATATAATATATTCAATATTCAAGATTTGTAATCCCCATAAACTTGAATTATTTCCGTGGCAAAAGTGCTTTATTAAGAAAGTAAATAATAGGTTCCATGAAATGAAAAAGGTGAAATACATCCCATTACGAATCACACATTATTAGTTTGAAAATCATCTTCTTCTTGGTACTTTTTGGTTGCCTCTGAATAATTTGACGATATCTATATGTATCTCACTGGACAATGTGTAAATTATCTTTTCACTAAGACGCAGCTATTAAAGGAAAAAACTAGGAAGACAATTGCATCCTGAATAAACTCTTTTTGAGTTGCGCATTTCTGATATGGGGCTCTACACAATGGACAGTTTTAAACATTTACTCACTCTAAACTATTTTAAGATGCGCATCTCTGGTGTCAACTGATGCACAAACGGACGCCATGATACATTTACTTACTTTCCAAAGAAGAACTGAAAACATAAGGAGAACCATCAGGCCACAAAAACTGCTCATAACAACAATCCAGTACTTCATTGGTGCGTCTATGATACCCCATGATACAACTGTCATAATGGCTGTAACCTGATTCAATAGATTCTTTTACACGTTTTATTCTTTATCAGTGTAAATAGATATAGTATACATGTAGTTATTTTATAGAAAAATAAGAAAAACTAGTAATTCAACCTCATTGTAACTATTTCTTATTTGTGATATTTGGTATAGGAACAAACTAGTATAGTGTGGGGGAGTTGCATCAAACGAAGCTAGGAAAAACATAAAATACTTCATTGTTTGGATCTGAATCGCTTTGCCCAAAAATAGTAATGAGTTAAAGAAGATCCTGGCGATAATCTCAACAGCACTCACAATAGTGCAGAAATTCACCCACTCTCCAGAATGGTGGGTGATATTCTGTCATAGACCATTTGAACCATCCAACCCAAGATTGTACCCTATGTCGTCCGAAATGGAAGTTACCGGATGTGACAGTTCTACCGAATTGAAGCGGTGGGTGTTGCATGCAAGCAGGAGATGCTTACTCGTCCTGGGCACCTGGTCTCACTTCCATATCGGGAGTTCGCTTCTTTTCATATGGTGGAGGTTTTTGTTTGTTTGCTTTGGTTCCTGTTTTGTCCTGATTTTGTATGCCTTCGGTTTGTGATTTTCTGAATTATCGATTTTGTGCTGTATACAGGGATATGGTCATTATCCATATTTGTCATTCAAGCATCGACGGACCCCTAGCAAGCTAGAGGTGGGACCAGGTACCCGGGAGGAGTTAGCATCCCCTGTTTGACTAGCTGTTATCTTACAATATTGGTATGGAAATGGTATTTCAAATCTAAATATTATATCATGTTACGTACATTTGTTTCCATCTCCACCTTTGAATGTGCCTTTGCCCCTGAATTCACAACAAGGCGAGCTGTCGTAGTGAAATTCCATTTTTCCTATGTAATAATAAATGTCATATATGAAGAAAAAGAGGTAGGATTTTTAAATGCATTAAGAAGGTCATGTGTCTGAAGTATATATACAACGGGCATTCATTTTCTATTTTGTTTTCAGGGATGCTATAAATGATAAAATGAAGCTAATGGTAGATATCGAAATAAACTGATGAAGCATTTTAAGGGAAACTATGGTGACTTTAAATACTTTTTTTGCTTCCATATTGCAATGTTCATGATAGTACATTGATATTATGTGTAAGGAATACCCATTCAATAGTTCATTGCAACAGGTTTATAATAAGATAATAATTAGAACTTTCACTCACATTTACACACACACACATTCATGCTAGTTAAGTTTAAATAGAGGATGTTTGGATAGACTGTACTATAAAATATGCTATTATTCAAATCTTGTTATGAAATTATGATATTGCTCCATCTAGACTTAAATGCGTCTTGTTTAATGTTTTTATGATAAATTATTTTTTCTACATCTTTATAAAATTTCATAAATGTAATGAATTCATTAAATCTTGGTATTTTAATTTTTAATCGGCATTGATATATGAAATCCTTCATTAGTATTATTAGTAGATTTATAATGACTGTAAATTTATCATTTCCAAAAATGACATCCATCTTCCTGAGAATAACATTTTCTGCGTTTTTTTCATTGAACCAGCTGATGAAATCCCCCCAGACCACTGATACTATTGAACATTCCCAAAATAAATGTGTTATGGTTTCAATTTCTCCCCCACAAAATGTACAAGAGTTGCTATCTGTATAACCAATTTTGTACAGATAAGAATTTGTTGCTAAAATTCGGTTTACAATTCTAAATTGAATCCAATGTAATCTTGTTTCTTTTGTTACTCGAAAAGGTATAAAACAATGATTATGCCACCAGTTATTGTCTACATTCATAATCATAATACTTTCCCATTTATCATTATATTTAGGTTTATACATTGGAACAGAATTGAAACAGTGATATATGTTTTTACATCCTTTATCCACTGACAATATAATATTCATATATCGAGGGATAATAGGTCTTTCAACTTTTTCTATATTACCCTGATGTTTTTCTATAACCAATTTTATCTGTTTTGTAATAGCAAAATAAGTAGTAAAATGAATATTTATACCAAATTTATTTTCCATTTTTTCAAGGCTTAGAAGTTCACAGTCTTTATTTAGAAAGTCATCAATATAGGTTATGCCCCTATTTGTCTAGGTGCCATTCACGAAACCCAAAAATTTGTTACGCACAAAATGTTTTTGCATGAAAGTGTTGTCAATACCCTCTTATTTGATAATCCGGCTGATGCCACTCTGGCATCCTTGGGCATTTCGAAATTTTGGGGTAAAATGGAATTTTTCGAAGAAAAACCGTTGAAAATAGGAAAAATTCAATTACTTTTTTCCATGCTGCAGCTAGATCAACAAAATTGGTACCAAAAGAACGACAATTTTATTGTCTTTAAGTCTCAAGCTCAATTTACAAATTTGCTTGTCCATAAAATGGGGAAAACTATGGATTTTCGATGAAAAATCGTTGAAAATTGGGAAAACACCATATCTTTTTTTATTCTGTAGCTAAATAAAAAACTTTGGTACCAAACGCACAACAAATTTATTGCCTTTCATTTGAAATAATACAGAAGTCAGATTTGCAATTTGCTGGTATGAAAAATTGGGAAAAACGACTACTCTTGGATGAAAAATCGATGAAAATTTGCAAAATCTAATGACTTTTTCAAACTGTAGTATGAGGTTCTGCAATTATGGTACCAAAATAAAGGTTTTTGTTATTGTCTTTTATTCTGAATACATATAATTAAACAATTTGCTCATAAATAAAATGGGAGAATAACAATGAGGGAGAAAACTTTGATTTTTGAAGGTTTTTTCCATACAAAGTTGGGACTTTGAAAAATGCAAAACGTTTAGAGAAAATCTAGAACAAAGATATGTGTATTCACCAAATTGTCACAAATTTCTGAACCCTGGGTCCTGGTGCATCATATCCTAGTCATCTTGCTACGTCTTATATTTTGGACATAATTATCACACATTTTGGCCATATTTCATTGTTTGGATTGAGAATCAATGACGAGGGTTAAATATCCGAAACGTGCATGTCTAGTCCACGCTGTTAATTGATCTGCTTTTAAATGATGCTAATGAATTTGAAGATGTTTAACATAGATGATTTCTGCCAGGGTTGTGAAATTGTTTTCAATAATAAGAGTAGATCTTAAAGACCTGCTTAGTGGTGACATTGTTCAATGTTAAAAAGATTACTTCAGTTTTGCAACTTCGAAATTTGTTCTTAAAATAAGCTCCAGGTTTTTTATTCGACAAGAATGCCTAGGAGCTGATGATCGATTGATGTATGCAGGGCTCTGGTGTATCAACTGACCATTAAATGGCAGAATTAATACCTTTATTGTTTCTGGTTATATAATTCTAAAAATAACTAAACACTTCAGATGTTCAATGATAAGTGTTCTGGACCAGCTATCTACCTTCTTGAAGAAAGTTTAAAACCAATTTTAATGCACCAGACACGTGTTTCGGATAGAAAAATCCTCATCAGTGATGCTTTCAATTAAAGTGACTTCATGGCACAGCCAAAATCCTCTCCAGCAGCTCCCATGGTCCTATTTTCTGAACTTGAAATTGCTATTACTTTGCAGAGAGCAAATTTAAATGATATTCAATTGACTCCTACTTACGATCACAATGACATGAAAGATTCAGTCAAGAAAGCTACATCTCATGAAATGAAGTGCAACTGATTGATATTACATGTACTTGCAATCAGTTGATCGAGAAAGCAATCCGATTGATTAAGAACTCGCATTCTATACATTATTCTAAAGATGTAGGTATTGCGAACAGATCATGATGATGGATACCATCAACATATGATGGTATTGGAGAGACAAAGGTTGTTCTGTGGGAAGCTCTTGAAGTGGTGTTCCGTGCCAAATATGAGAGAAGTTAATTCAGATATTGAAAAGATGGTGACAGAGGACATGGTATTCATAAAAAATTATTATGGTTTAGAGAATCTAGACCGGCAGTATATCTGATGTCAGATCCAGTGTATGATTGAATGAAATGGGCTATAAGAGAAAGGAGGGGATCTCTAACAACACTAGGTTGCAGCACTCACAGCAAAATCCCAAAACACCCATGCAAAAAAAAAAACACAGAACAGACACCCACAGAAAGAGACGCAAAAGGGACAAGGAACACCAACTCACATCATAGAAACATGAAACATAAAAGACTAAACATAAACAAACGAGACCAATGGGCGACCGGTGCCGACTAAGGACGGCCATCTGCCACGTAAATAGCAGACGGTGTGGTTATCATGGATTACGTGCGCACAACCCTCCCACTATTCCGAGAGGTCTCGAAGAACGCACAATTATGGTGTAAAACAACCTCCTTACAGAGTTCAAAACTCTTGGATGACCATTACCACCAACTTTATTAATTGAATAATTTCGATAAAATGTCAAGAAAAACGAAATATTTTTAGCCATGCATAAGGAAACATTCTTAAGATGTATTTCAATCAAACCTGGATCTGCTGAAAGAACTAAATTTAAAATAAATGTTGAGACCTATTGTGATAATATTTTGCAAATTGAGTCTGATCCTCTATCTGTTATCCTGTTGATTTGTTGTAGTCGCAAATGAAATTTGAGCTGTGTAACAAACAGATGTGACAAATTCTGTGCTCAATTTTCTTTAATTCTGTAAATGTTTTGGAGTAGAAAATTGTCAGAGTACGATGCAAAGGAGGCATTTTGATCAACCATGTAAGAGGGGTTTTTTTGTTGTTAGAAGTAGTTGCACACAAGAATTACAATTGCATGTTGATGAAAAAACAAGGCAATAAGAAAGGAGGTGATATCCAACAAAACTGGGTTGCAGCACCAATATCAACACATCAAAACACCTCAAGTAAAAATACAGAGAAGACAAACACAGCAAGAGAAATCAAACGGACAGGGAACAGCAAACACGACATCAAACATCAAATAAGCAATGTATGAATTATGCAATTAAAATGGAACATTCTTTTCGTGAAATGTTGCGTGATATTGTAAGATGATGCTAGGACATCTGGCGAGGCAGATGGCCGTCCTAAGTCGGCACCGTTTGCCCATTGGTCTCGTTGGTTTATGTGTAGTCATTTGTGTTTTATGTTTTTCTGTGATCTGACGTTCATTGTACTACTGCGTCTCTTTCTGTGCGTGTCATTTTTGTGTTTTACAGTGGGTGTTTTGGGAGGTTGCTGTTGATGCTGCAACTAGGTGTTGTTGGAGATCCCCTCCTTTCTTTTATACTATTTGGAATGATATATCTAGAGTAGAATAAGGGGTAATAAGAGAGTGCAAATCTAAAACTATCAATATGCAATCATTTTGATACGAAAATGGTTGTTTTAGAATTTCTTTAAACCGATTTTGTTTTACAATTTAAAACCTGTTTTCAGCAAAAACAAAACCAAAACAAAACAAGAAGATTCAATTTGCTTGAGTGGAATTCTGAATTTAAAGCAATGAAATCATTTTTCTTGCTGTTGTTCTAAAACTACAGCATGGAAAAAACATTGCAATATCCCAATTTTCAGCGATTTTTCATTCAAAATTCATTCGTTTCCCCATTTTCGTACTTGCAAATTGCTAATCTGATATTTAAAATGAAAGGCAATACATTTATTGTGCGTTTGGTACCAAAATTGTTATTTTATCTACGGTATGAAAAAAGATATGACATATTCACAATTTTCAACGGTTTTTCATCGAAAATCCATAATTTTCCAAATTTAATGGGCAAGAAAATTGATAAAATGAGCTTGGGACTTAAAGGCAATGACATTGCTGTTCTTTTGATACCAAATTTGTTCTTCTAGCTACAACACGGACAAAGTTATTGCGTTTTACCAATTTTCAACGGTTTTCGTTGAAAAATGACCTTTTTTCCTAAAATTTTCGAAATGCCCAAGGATGTCAGAGTGGCATCCGCCGGATTATCAAAGTAGAGGGTATTAACATCACTTTCATGCAAAAACATTTTGTGCGTAACATTTTTTTGGGTTCACCCCAAAATAGCCATTTGGCAACTAGACTATATGGAACCATTCAGAAATGAAAATGATTTTCCTATCTATTTTTAAGAAAATCATTATACCAGATGGAAGTTGACATAATGTTGTCATCTATGATATTACAAAATTCTGACAGGGCAAAATATACATCTTTCCAAAAAGGATTTAGATGTGGTATAATCTTTTCGGAATATTTGTTAAATACTTTTTTTTATTCCGATGCAATGTTTTGATGAATTTCTGATAAATATATAAATTCAATTGAAAGAAATTTACATAAAACGGTTAACTAACCTTTGAGAAATCAAGGATGTTTCCTATCCGGATTGTTGTATTTATATGCACTACGGTATGGGGTGTTAAATTCTGTACAAGGCATATGGCAAGAAGAATATCCGATGGCGTGCTCTGAAAAAAAAGAATCTCAAATTGAGCGACTTAATTTATATTATAACTTTACGCACAATAAAAAATGAGTAGAGTAACATATAATTAAAAATTTAGAATGGATAACTTAATTTCAAATTTCAAATTTGAACACTTGAATATATCGTGATTTCGTCTCATTGGTCTCATTGGTTTATGTGTGGTAATTTGTGTTTCATGTTTCTATGTTGTGGGTTGGTCTCCCTTGTCCTCATTGCGTCTGTTTCTGTGCATGTCTGCTCTGTGTTTTTGGAGTTTTGCTGTTGGTGCTGGAACCAAGGGCTGTTGGAGATTCCTTCCTTTGTTCAAACAAATATGTGAAATATTTTTGAATGCAAATTACAATTGTTTTCAAGTTACCTTTATTTCTATGTAAGTTATCCTCAAATTGTCAAAACTTTTCGTATTCATTCCTTATTTGTTTTAAATGTCATACAAACGTTCCGATCTCATATACAAATCATCATTATTGAGGAATATGTACTATTTCAAAATTTCAGTGCACAGTATGCGCATTTAATGTTATGTCTGATAAGTAATGCTCGAAAAAGTTCTCATCTCTACTTACCATAATTAGTTTGGAGTTATTTTGAAAGGGTAGATCTTGGCGGATACAGTGAATCGAAGCATCTCCTCTTACACGAGTCTGTCCTCAAATGACAAAGGAAAAATATAACAGCGGTTGGCAAAATATAAAAACAGAAAAATATAACAGAGGTTGACAAAACATAAAAACAGAAAAAATATAACAGAGGTTGGCAAAACATAAAAACAGAAAAAATATAACAGAGGTTGGCTAAACATGAAAACAGAAATATATAACAGAGGTTAACAAAACATGAATACAAAAAATATAACAGAGGTTGGCAAAACACAAATACTGCTTTACTCCTTAGAGCAAAAATGTTTTTCCGTACGTCAGTATGTTACTTTTGCATTTTTCTTAAAACAGGTAAAGAGTTGGGACACTCACTCTGAATGTCATATCCTTAAGATGAGGCATGCCTCCTTTCTACATATTCCATATATCTTTTAATTTACTGGATGTATTGCGATAAACTCTTCACATAAAGATTATGGGTATCATAGCTACCATGTGATTAGACGAAACTAGCTTCCACAAGTTTTAATAAATTTTCAAGGGTGTAATTTGAAACAATCGTGCTCTGAGAGCTCGAACTTAATGTAAGTTAATAGTATTATGCACCTATCGAATTGGAAATATGTCCAATTGATAGAAAAGTGGTACATGTAACTTACTTAATTTTATTTCAATCAAATCTAAAGGTTTTGCACACATTTCCTTTTAATTTGCAGATGGTATGATCTTTGAACGTTTTGGACAACCCTCGTATATTTCATATTTTCTTAAATAAATTTGAGGAAAAGATGGTCACCTTTATGTCATTGACTTTAATCAGCGTTGAGCATGCGCGGTGATACAAGAAGACAGTTCCTACTTTCAACGACACTTGTCCCTTGTTATACAGAGAATAAATATGAGATACAGGTCTTCGTGTCTCCTTGTATTTTGAATTTGTATGCAAAACGTGCTCCTCTGGAACGGAAACACTGCAACGTACAAAACGTGAAGTAATTGTATCAACAGTAAATATATCGTTTCATATTATTCGTATACACATGTACATTTTGTCAAAAATTCTTCCCAGTTTATTGCGTTATGTCTATAAATTTTTATCATGGACATTTACAAAATCTTTTCATAACACTTGCCATCAATGCAATAATATCACATGTTTCACTTACCCGATAAAAACAATCGATGGGTTCCGTATTACAGGTACTACAACAGCGATAGACGTGTTCGAATGGCTCGCTATTTTACTACTTGAACTCAATGACGTTTTTATCTCGAACAAATCAGCTGACGAATTTTTAAAATAGAATAAAGTCGATATCCTCAAAATTCTTTTAAATCGTAAATTACCAAGGAAACATTGCAACTCATGAAAAGATATATTTTTAGGATATGTAATGTAATATGGAACACACGACACAGATCTGTTTGTTTCTAAATCGACAGCATCTTGAAAAACTAAATCACGTGACACATTTTGCGTCATCGTCAAAGATGAGGCAATATCTCCAATGTTTGTTATCGTTGTTTCTAGGCTAACATAATCCGTTGTTGAGTGTGACATATCAGTGTTGTTTATTGATGTTTTCACATTCCCGCTCACTGACAAGATACTTTCGCAAGCCTCTGTATGTGAACATTTTTCCTCGTAAGTTACCTGTATTGAATGTACATTATAATACCATGAGAGTTAGGAGAGTTTATCATAATAAAATTTCCCAAAATCTTCTTTATATATTATATAATAAATTTATATTAATTCAATACTAGTAATGACAACTTATTTAATACGTAGAATTCATTTTTTCAGATTGTATACCTTTTATTCGTTTTACTTTAAAAATAACCAAATGAGATATTAATCTAGCTACTTTTACATGTAGTTCAACACGTGATCATACCATTCCCTTGTATTTTTGCTCCTCCAACGGCGAGTCACTTCCGCCTTGAAAGGTGCTCAATAATGGACACAGCTGGCAATTTGTATTCTTCATTTCTATGGACGTCTCAAATTCTATCGGATCGAGCGACTGAACTGATGAGGACTGTACATATATAAAGTAATCGTTGAATAAATAGACTTTATGTTGCCTTCTCTTAATTTACATAATTGTAGAAGAAAAAATAATTAACCTTTGTGTAAAATTCTATGATGATTCAGGTGTCTATATTTCTAGATTATATACGATTTTGCTGTGCCGACTCGACCTCGAAGAGAGATCCATACTCTGTCAGACTCTGTGATACTGTGATATATAGGTATACCTTGAGAGATTATCGTATGAATAATAATACGGAAGTGTTCCAACTCTATACCTTCATGAACAAAATTCCAAACCTTTTTTTCCTGCACCAGACACGTGTTTCGAATATCAAATTCTCATCAGTGATGCTTCCATTGGAGCAACCAAAATTCATTTCAGTAGCGCCCTCTTTATTTGAAGAATAATTAGCACTGGCAATTATATATCCTTCGACCAAAAACAGTTTAAAACATTTCTAAGTATGTTTAATTTAGATAATACATGTTAGAGAAAATCCTTGTCAACCTTACCTTTAATGAGAGGGCTTTACTGAAATACATTTAATTGTGTCAGACAATCACTTCCGCAAAGGAGGAGATCTCCAACAACACTCGGTTGCACTACTCACAACAAAACCCCAAAACACTTAATGCAAAAACACATGTACCACTGATGAGGATTTATATCGTGGTTTGAAATTTTCTTTTAGAAGGTAAAGAATTTAAACACTTCAGTATGTTCTGCCCTTGATCAATTTTACATCATATATATTATTTTGCTTTTCGAAAACTTGTCATTTCATCCAAAAATATCATCGAAATTAAAGGAGTTTCATATCGTAGCAAAATCCCTCAAATGCTATTTTGTTCACGATTTCATTTAGCTATGATACTGAATCAACCCTACACAATACTTGGAACCGCGCATTCTCTGCAAAATACATGTAAAAAATAAAATCAGAGGGCGCTTCTGCAATATATTTTGTTGTGTCAGAAAATCGCTTCCGCATTTAATAAGTACCACCGATGAGGATTTATTGTCTGAAGCACGTGTCTGGTGCATTAAAATTGGTTTGAAATTTTCAAGAAGGTAAAGAGTTGGGACATTTCCGAACCATTATACCATTAAAGACAATGTTCTGGATTTGCCGAATTCGGGATTTGTGTTTCACTTTCATTCACTGACATCAACGATATGAGAATTCAATATGTAAACATTCCACGTACGCGAAGCTTACAACATCTCAGATGGTCTTATCCAACTCTTTGCCAAAGTGTTTTCAGCTTCTTACCTCTTTGACATAAACCATTTTAGGTAGAGAGCATGTGATTTCATCATTGATTAAGGTCAAGTTCCCATTAAATGACGTCGCATGTTGGATTCGATTATCACTGATGTCTATCATCACAGCTCTTTTGTACAAGTTCGTTCTATTTGAATCTGCCATAACCTTGAAAGTCAAATCTGGATGTGCAGAAACGAAAAAGGAATTTGAAATATGTTCAGCTCTATAATCGAATAAAAGCCTGACGAATCTGATCAATGAAGTAATATCGTTGAAAGAGGTATACATGTATCATTTTTCAGAAAAAAAATCATGTCATCTTTGTTATTCATTGAAAGACGAATTGCCTTAAAGTAATTCTACAACTTCATCAAAAATTGCATCTTTCTTTACAAATTTCCAAATTCATTTTCGATTATAATTTAAAATAAAAACAGAAAAAAAAGTTTTTTTTCAAATAACATACCAATCTTGTCATCAGAAACTGACGTCATCACGTTATACTTGAAATAGAAGCAGAGTTGGACTTGAAAACACACTACTGTCCGTCCTATTACTCTACACGTGGAATTCTTGGAAATTTGGTTTGGATAGAAATGGTAGGTGACTTTCATGTCTACCACCGGCCTTCCTCGAAATAATGTCACCTGGTCAGAAGAATAGGCTCCAACGGCTATGTCTGAAATAAATTTACACAATCAGCATGTTAAACGTCTTCAAATTCGATAAATTATCATAATTATAATAACAAAATGGAAATCGTCATGTATATATACATGGCCATTCTCTGTTAGGACCAAAATCGTTTGGCACGGCATGTCACGTATTTTTATGTTTTTCGGTATGACGGGTATATATTTAGTACTGACGATGAAATAAGACGTTTTGGTCAATGTGACCTCTGTTTGTCATGGTAATTCTACTTAATCAAAGCACTTTTGAGACCATGAAATAAGCCAGCTTCGGATACTTTGTTGCCATGGGTACCACTGTAACAGCATGTTCATGTTTTTCATAATCTATTTATCCTTACTTCCATTCTTTCTTAGTACACTTAGTTATGTGATATTTATTACAGGAAACTTATTGTATTAAGTCAAAATAAGTCAAAATGAAGCGAAAAATAGAGGTGAAAATAAGGGCCAATTTAGTGTGTTTTTGACCATTTTCAATCTTAAATATCACAAAATGCACCAACAGGAGACCATTGATTTTCATCAAAGAAAATATTTGTTGAATAACAAATAAAAAGAACAAAAAATTGGAGTGGGAAGTTTCAGAGTGCTACCTAAATTCTGACGTTAAAAACAGTTGCCATGGCAACATTAGACCCTTTTGCGTGTTCCATATGCTCTTTGAAATTGATTTTATTCCTCTTTAGGGTTACATAAAATTGACAAAATGTATGCATGGATAGATATGACTTAACTCTTTTACATAAACACAATTAAAATGAAACAAATAAAAAAAACATCAAAACTAACAACAAAGAAATCAAAACAAAAACAATATGATTTATAAAGCTACCATTGACGCCGTCGTCATTGATATCAAATGGTCTGGAGAAAGATATTCCAAATCCTCGGAGTCCGATATGGACCGCTTTCCCGTGGATCAGCTGTGTATATTTAGGATAAATTCCGTTTACAAAACCGTTATAGATAAAAACGGCGCCGTTGATATCTTGATAAGGAGCTCCCACTGCGATATCTGTAAATTGACATTTTACTGATATGTATGTAGATAAATCTAATACAATTATAACACGATACACGCAAAAATGCACGCTGAATATGATCTCGATAAAATGATAAAGTACAACGCTTGGGCTTGGAATAGCAAATTGACATGTTTGGGAATATTATATGAATTTAATTCATCAATTTTAAGGCAATAAACACCGCTTTTGAATTTTTCCATATACTTGTGTACATGTTGATATTGTTGGTTCTTGAACTAGATGCACAGGGGCGATGTCGAAACAAGTGATTAATACAGTAGAAATAAACGACAGATATTAAATAAAATGTACTATATGTGTAATTATTTTAGCGAGATTAATATTTTAGCGGAGGTAGCGCTATAAAGACTGTACTACTCCAAGACTACGCTAAATTATTGAACTTTTATAGCTTATAAAGGAAGGAAAGTCAGGTGAGCTAATAATTATTCATGATTACGCTGATACATGTATGTCAATTGGTCCATTTTCGTACTGTTTGCGCTAAAATTAAGTTGCGCTGAAATAAGTACACATACCATAACAATTACATGTAACAAGAAACTGTTAATTTCAGTCGGAATCATTTTTGTCAAAACAACTTCGTCTCAAACGAAACAACTAGACAATCAGGTTTCAACATAGTACAAAATTTATTAACACTAGTTTTATATATATTTATTTTTGCACTTTTAAAGATAAATTTTCTTTTTTTTTTCTTTTTTTTTTTCTTTCTGTTTGGGCACCTGGCAACCCTCTATTGGGTCAGTTGGCTGTATTGATGTTATATTGCGGGGAACTCATTCGCCAACTGCCCGTTACAGAGTATTCTAGCCAGGCCGTTCCCCTCTGGGGTGCCTCATAGCCCCTTCTATTATTTAAGGGGCGGAGTACTACCCCATTTTAATGCCCATTTCTATGGGATATTACTGAACTTTAATTGCTCTTATGGGTTTTTAATTCCCATAGGATATGTTCATTTCCAATAGGAATCTAATTTCTCCGGTACATGTATAAATATAGTTTCCATGGGAATCTGAACAGAAATATAAGCTCAATTTGAGATAACTATCAAATAAAAAAAAAATACAGTTCCCATGTAAAATTGATAGGTCTCATAGGAATTTATGTACTTTATGTCATAAATAAAACCATTGCTCTGTTTAAATTCCGTTTGCTAATTAATTAATTTCTAAGTTAGACAAAGTCATAAAGAGTTTTACACTTGTCTGAACAGGAGTTTAAATACATCACATTCATCATGAGACTGAAAAAATACTAACGTTTCATAATTTAAGATTTGGAAGTTTTGTTGTATCTTATACATGTACACTTTTTTTCTTCAAACGTAGGAATCCGAATTTCTTTTATGTCTTTTAGATTATCAATTGTGTAAGCCATGGCTTATCAAAAAGAGGTGGTTGGCTTCTAGATGAAACACAAACCTGTGAACCCATCCTGATTCACGTCGCCTAAAACTGCAATTGCTGTTCCGAATCTGGCGAAATTCTTAATCTCTCCTTCCAATTTCGTAGTGCTCTTCTGAAATCCAACCTACATCCAAGACAATTAAACCTTACTTAAAACTGAAATGAAAGTAATCATTTTCACTCTTGAGGGCTCCCTGTGTTAAGATACAATTATACCGCTAATGACAAATTTTAAGCCTGCCTAAAACTGAGAATTGAAGTCATTAGTTGAATTTTGGAACTGGGAAAATCTTCAGAGGCTTAGAAAGTCCTTTTTAGGAAACAAATTCCCCAGTTTGTTCTCCAATTACGAAGGAAAATGGATATTCAAATTCTAACCGCATGCTGATTTTGTCATTTCTAGATTACTGAACTATCCGAACTTAGACTACATTGTATAATGACCAATCTGAAGATTTCTATTATCAGTGAATAAAATATAAAAACAAATCCCAAAATCAGAATCCAAAAAATCACAATTAAAAGTCATACAAATTATAAACAAAATGTAAAACAGAACAAAGATAGGAAACGGTGGGAAAACAGTTGAACTAGAGGAGAAAATGAAACAAACAGACGGAGACAATATCACAACCCATTAGAAACACGAGGGATAACACTTTCTCATGCACAATCTATACAGATGTTAAACGTCTTCAAATTCAATGGTATCATTTAAGAACAGATAAATTTGCAGCATGGACCAGACAGAGTCCAGAGTTAGAACGGAATTTATTGTAGTTGGCGCTACTAAATATATGGGCTATATTAATTGAGAGGGTGTCGAACTATGGTTTGGGATGAGAAAACTGTCAGAATATGATTTCTTATTGAATCATTATAGATTGATTCAGATGATGTTTTCCGTTAGAAAAACATTTGTATTAAATACATTTCACTCGGCAATATTTTCTGTTTCAATCGAAGTATGTGGTGTCCAGAGTTTTGTATAACAATGTATAACCAGTTTGATAAGTATCTAAATAAATTTCATATATTTTTATACTTTCATGTATCATACACCTGAAAGCGTAATGTTACTTCCATAGTTTACTTCGCACAGTTTTTATAAAATAAAATTTGGATACACAGAGGTATCACGAGATGTCCATCATTTGTATAAATAAACAAAGAACTTCCCCTTTGTATACGTCTGGTGACAACATAAACATGAAATTAAATGCAGGGGCACGAAAAGTTCTTCTAAGCGACAAAGTTGTACGGTGGCATCAAATCCACATTAACTCAACGCGGAACCCTAGATTTCATGAATCCCCAGGAATATAAGAAGGTCTTTAAAAAAAACTTTGGGCACACGACAAACAGCCCTTGCTCTGCTGGCTGAAGATTCATTCAGATAGCATACGGGATCCAGTGTTATAGAAGTAGCATATCTGGTCCATGCTGCAAATTTATCTGTTCTTAAATGATGCTATTGAATTCGAAGACGTTTAACATCATATGACGTACATTGTTCATATATGTTCTTCAGTAATAATTTGGACCATATTCGCATTTCAAGAAACAATGTATCATCAGTGATACTCAAGGACGAAAGGTAGGGAAACCAGATAGTAAGTTCAATGTACAAGTATTGAGTCTTTGCGGAATACTGAGTTTTTCCCCTTACAGACGGTATCTGACGTAAAATCATTGTAACGTCATGAAAAATGGCATCATGGTAACGTCGGTTTTCTACCGTCATTTCCAAGACTTTTATGACTGGTTCCATAGAATTTGCTGACGTCATAATCATTCTACGTCAGACATCGTCTCAAATGGGAAGTAACTCTGGTTTTCGAAAATAGCGAATATGAAGGGCGTTATGTTAACACTGGAAATACAACATGTATAAACCATTTAGGAAAACACCAACAAGTTAAACTTAAATTATAAAGCTTAACTTAAAAGACTAAGAATTATTAAGTTAAACTTACAATGCCTTTTGAGATATAGATGAAAACCCTTCCTTGCTCGATGCCACCACCTTCGGCAAATAAAGGAGCTCCTACTATGATGTCATCCATACCGTCTCTGTTAACATCTATACTTACCATTGACGCTCCAAAATAACTACCAATCTGACAAAAGCAAATCAAATCAAAGTATTTACACATAAGTATACAAGGACGAGATTGGCCTCATGCAAACAAGTGGTTATTAGAATTTTAATTATAGTATAACTATTCATTATTCTTATTCTATGTGCGTCAAAACAAAAGCATCCCTTTGGGACAAAGGAATTTTATAAGATTTAAAGGAGATAATGTTTTGTTTCTAGAGGAAGCTTTATGAAAGAAAAAGCATTGTGTTTAATCTTTGACAATTTAGGAGGTGGCATTGTACCACACATTGCACTCTCCATTAAATTCAAGACTGAAATTCCAAGGCTGTACATAAATTATAGAACATTTGTTACTCACTTGGTTTCCCCTGATAACAGCAATAGGACGTCTTGTATTTAGAGGACTGTTGGTTACCGACAAAGAGTACACGAAAACCTGTAAATAGAGGAAAGCGAACGCGTACACATTAAACTGATTGAGAATCAAATGTACTTTAGGTGTTCTCTGGATGCAAATGAAAATATTATAATATGGTAGGTCGAAATTCTTGGGGGAAAAGGAATTGTTTTTGTCTTGTTATGAGTCTTGTCTGTTAGGTACTGAATACAACGACAAAAAAACAAAATGTAAAGATTTAGAAAATACATCATGCGATGAAGGTTTCCTACTAACAGACCTTTCCTACTCTCGGTGCACCTAGCGCCACGCATTTTGTATTCCTGTACACAAAAGTTCCTATTGCCATTGAATATCCTGAAAAAACAATCGTGTAAGTTAAAACATGTCTTAGCATAAAGAGTCTTAATAGTATGAAAGTTTTTTTTCAAATACGAAATAAAGGACTGATCTACAATTGTCCATATCTTATATGTACCTACCAATATAGCTATCTTGATGGAATTTCCGCTGCGGTTCAATGTAATTCAAAGCTGGCGTGGTTGGTGCCGTGACCTCTATTGCAAGTCCACCTGACAAAGATGAGTCATTGGATGTGCTTATTTCAAGAGAAGGGTATTAATTATAATATAAATTGTTTTTGACTGAATTTATAGCATCGCCTATTAAGAATTCAACAGGGTAAAAATAAAGCTTAATCAATTAAATATACCTACCAGACCAGTCGTTAAGTCCCGGAGCTGTCATTAATAATTGATCCTGAAATGTAAAAAAGTGAGTGGACAAAAATCTGTAGAAATAAGTTGAACGTTTGTCCTCTCTGTTCAAATTCCTAGATGTTGTTGATTTAAAAAGACGATTGCTTCTCTCAGAAGAACACGAACTGCAATGTGTACAACCGTCACGACTTGTTTTATCGCCTAAACTTACCTAACTGAAAATGTGAGGCATAAAAGCCATCGAATTATTAACTTCTTCATTTTGGATCAGAAACATTTAGTGTTCTATGTACAATTATTTCTTTATAATGAAAAAAGCTTAATTGAAGAATGTTTTAATTGAAGAGTGTTCTATTTCCAAAAGATCAAAGGAAGCCCACAGAGTTTTGTTCTATCTCTAACAAAATTGTATGGAATTCTTATAAGCGTTTTAGTAAGAAGTGTTCTAAATCCAATTTGGCCATCTCGCTTGAAGAAAATACAAAGCTGTGAGTACTATAAATGTATGTCTCGTTAGATTGCTTTCCTCAAATGTTCATGGTACTTAATATCATTTCCAAACACCTAAAACTTCAATGTCGATTTTCTCGAAGAGTGTTAAATGGTAGGTATAACACTATATGACTGAGTGTTCGAATTGTACATTCTCGGAACTTCTTTAACTCATTTGTGTCAAACTTATGCCCTTTGCCGTGTGGAGCTCGTAAAAAAGTTCCCCGCGAGGGGTTTGACAGTAAGTGTTTTGAATATATTTCCCTGACATTGTCGCCATAGCACTTTCTATATAGACATCACGTCAGACAGTGTATGGAGTCTATATGTTGTTTTCATTTTCGTGCTTAACCATCGACGTCGGGTGCGGCTAGCCAACAGGGGATGCTTACTCCTCTCGGACACCTGGTCCCACCTCTGGCTTGCTAGGGGCCCGTCGATGCTTAATTTTGAGCTCTATTGTGAGTTGTTGAGATTATCGTCAGGATCTTCTTTAACTCATGATATAATTGCAGATAGCCGCCCAAATTTGACGCCGTGTGCACGTGTCCATCCATATGGTACATGTACGGTTCAATGTTTCAATCTGTCTGGTTTTTTTCCTAATGTTGGGTTTCTCACGTGTTTTGTGTTTTAAAACGGTTGTTTGTTAAATTGTTGCAGGCGATTACTATCTACTGTATTTCAATATTGTAGGTGAATGTGATCTATTGCAATTAATGCAGTTGGTCGTGTTTTTCTAATATTAATTTTTTTCACTTTATTTACTCTGAACAGGCATACTCATTCTCGGAAATGTCGTTCCTGAATTCATTTACATTTATTCTGTTGATCTGCCACTGTATTGCCGTCTGGTTATCGTCAGGTTGACTCTTTCGGGGGATCATTTCTTTTGCTTTCTATCGTGGGATGAATAAAGCTAGCTCTTATTTCAATGACAAAACATTTATGTCAAGTAAGTATTCAATAAACTCATGTAAATTAGGTAAAAAAATAAATAAATAACGAGTATGAAACTCCATAAAGCACTGCAGATTTGGTGATCAAATACCGATAGACGTGTTGAATTAAGTTATAAATTCTACCAAGTAAAGGAAATTGTATACCGGTACCTTGTAACAACAGCAAACCACCAAACAAGAAAGATAGACAATTGTCCCGGAAGTGGTAAGCATCTCATGTATCCATGTAACGACATTAATTAGCTAAATTTGGTACATGTATATAAAATTTATGATTTTGACACCGGGGTTTTTTATTACCTCAGTTATTACTGATGCCATTCCCAGGGATCCCATTGAGAACTCTGCGTATCGTTGTCTACTGACAAGTCTCTCTGTCACCGTCAGGGCGGGCAGTGGCCGTCCCTCCTCGTCTAGATCCCCTCCCAGGATGTAACACATACCGTTCATATGAGTAATACCGCCCATTTTACGCTGAATGTAGCTGTCTGTCCAACGATGTGCACAAATCTATTTTTGTAATGGAATTATGTTTGGAAATGAATATATTCTATATATAGTATACATGCAGATAAAGACTTTGTTTTGAAAAAAAAATATGAACATGTTCATTAATTGAAGAACAGCAATTATCATGATGGAAAAAACGAGTTTCTCACAGTTCATGAACGGTCGTCTTTAATTTAGTGCTTCATCGTTTTTTGTTTTGTTTTGTTTTTTTTTTTTTTTCCCTACAGTTCATGAATGGTTATCTTTCGTACATCATCTTGAATATTTCAATTTTTTTATTTCATTTTTTTTTTTCGAAATAAATAATAAATGTAAAAGTGATTTTTGCCAAGTTGATCGTCGCTATTTGTCTTGTTAAAATATATTGTGACTTACTAGGACTGAAGAATGATTTTTTGGGTCCACATCTAACGACACACCCAGCCATTGGTCTTCTTTGTGGTGATGAAACGTGACATTGCGTCCATGATAGACCACGTGTTGCCGTGTCTCGCCCACACTGTCCACGTTGACTTGTGTACAGGAGTCCACGCTGTCCGTGGTGGGGTATGGACATTTGTATAAAGCACCGGGTCTTCGGACAAATGGCTGGTAACGGTCTACACTACGTGGTGCTCCAACTAGGATCCTAAAAATGTATGTGCAAATGATACTAAAATCTTATAGGATGGTCAAGGGACTAGAAATGGTCAAATACATGTATCACCAAGCCTAAATATCAAAGAATCCAAATCACCAGCGCAGGATAATCTACTCCTACTCAAATTTTGATTTATCAATTTCTAAGATTAAATTATTAATTCCCAATTAATTATGTACATCTACATGGTCTAGAAGGTAAAATCTGAAAAAAAAATTGTTTTAAACTGATGAAATCTGACCATATATTTTTACCATCTCTATCATTTATAAATTATTTTTTCCCGGAACTTCCATATAGAAGAAGAAGAAGAAGAAGACCCCTTCAAAAATCACCTAAAATCCGCATCTGTATGACTTTCGAACTGATTTTCTTTTCGAAAACTTAATTTTTATTGGGGAAAAAATGAAAAAAAAAAAAAAAAAAGCAAAAATTAATTTTTGAAACAATATCCCTATGAAAAACACCTAAGCACAGTCCTTTCGGTACGTAAAAAAAGAGCAAAACATCGACAAGTTTCACAACGTTTTTAAAAATTGTCAATATTTAAAAAAAAAAAAGAACATCATAGAGACCTACGCCTTGAAAACGTTGTTGACTGTGAAAACTCTTTTTTTTTTCGCGTACCGAAAGGGCAGTGACCTATCCTAGTTTCAAACAAATAAAAACTAACTGCGTGAAAGTAATCTTATTCAATCATCTTAAAATTAATTCAAAGTTGCATTCATCTGAACAGTTTGAGTGTAAAATAATTAATTAAAATTTTCAGTAGCTATGCCACTTAATTCCTCGAAAATCATCGGGATCGGACGCTAGGGAAAAAATCAATATGTCCGCGCCCATGGAAAACTACAGAAAAATTGAATCCTTACTTTGAAGCGTGCTGCACGGAGCAGAATGACAAACGTTGCTTCAGCTGGCAGCAGATCTTTCAGACAAGTTTTCACTCTACCAAAACAGCATAAAATCCAATGGTATCCGGGTAAGTTAGCGTTATGCTTCCCTATTTAGCTTGAATTAACTCTGACTGCATTCTTCTGTTCTTTATTGGAAATTTCGTTATTGCCTTTTATATATTGAGATAAATCAATCTTAAGGGTGTCATTTTATATTCAGAAATAAATTTGGATTATAATATGATGAATTAAAAATGTTTTAGTGCAATTTCAAGGCTGTTTTGCCAAATTGGATTGTCTAATATGAATCAAGGCAAAGCCTTTTTGTGCGAGCGGAGAGAAAATAAATATGATTTTAGACTATGACGGTTTATCCTATCTTACAAAACTTTCTGTTTGGTGATTGCCAAAAAAAAAAAAAAAAAAAAAAAAGGCAGTTATAAGGCGAGAGGAAACACAGAGGCATTTATAAAACTGGTCTAGACCAGCAGATGAACATTTTAAGGGAGGGGGGCTTAAAATATGTTTCTTTGTACGTTCCTGTTTTGGCCTTGACCGGCAAATATTAGATTAGGTTGAGGGGGGGGGATTCCAGTCAAATTTACAGAAAAATACGAGCAAACACAAAAGGTGTATGATTTTGAAACTTTATATCAACGATCTAGTTTAAAGAGCTCAGCTAGAACTGGTCAGACCAAGGATTTATAAACAGACCTGGTTATATTTCCTACATGTGATTTTTTTTTTATTTCAAGCCATTTTAATTTTGTTATAAAACGGTTAAATGAAAATAAATAACTCATTGCATATCGCCCAAAAGAAAAAAAATCCATCTCGCGGATGTCAGATACAATCGTTCAAAGCCTGTTTCATAACATTTCAATAAAGAAAACCACTTTAATATCGGACATCAAAATTATAATTTTGGAGAAATGTTCGGATGCCTCCAAATATTATCGTAAAATCCGAGAAGTGTTCTGGATTGAGAAACTTAATAACGTGAAGCCATCCGGATTAATCACAAAATCGCCCATGGGAATACTTTGGCCGGTTTATTGACCTTTTTAGAAGCGTTGACGTCAAGCAAAATACGTCCATTAAAGGAAAATCTTACAACGTCAAAATGACATTAGCGATTTGGCGCAATGACGTCAATGACGTCATAGAAGCACAGTAAACAAGATGTCGGCTTTCCTAAAAAGATTCCGCGGTTACGCCGAGTTGTCGATGCTATTTCGTAATCTTGCTTTACGAAAAATTATGTCAATAAATTTAACTTGTAAACAAAAATTGAGTATAACATATACGTATACTCGGAGTCGAAAAAAAAAATTAAATGGCAATATTCAGCATCTCCGCAGTAACTCTGTCTGCGAGGGGACGAAAGTTTTTGAAAGCATAGTAGTACATTCTCATTCTTTGATTTAGCATATTTTCTCACTAAGGTAAGTGTATACGCGTTACCATAAGGGCGAGCTTCGCTCGCAAAGGCCCTTCGGGTCTTTGCAGCGAGCTCTGCTCGCTATGAGCAGATAAGAACATTTACATTCCATTGATCAATTTATGCGTACATCACAACCATGTGAATGTACTGAAATGACCTTAAACCATGTACTGATTGGTTCTTTCCTCAAATCATAGATTGTTGGTTCTTCCATGGTCTAGAGACTCAAGCTTGTTCAGTTTGATTCGGATCGTACTTTATGGATTTCGGTTGGTTCTTTCTCTTTTTTTTTTTTTTTTTTTTTTTGTTATATCTGCTAAGCAGTAATTTATTGATTTTTTATGATACATGACTGTGATTTGCTACTTTGTCATATTTCACCGACTGAAATGGGCGTTTAAACCTTGACTGTAAACATGGTAAATTGTAATAGTGCACCTAGTGTTTGTTTGACAGATAGGTGACTAAGAACTTAGAAGTCTCCTAAGTGTTCTAGTTTGGCCATTTCGTGGAATGTTGATAACGTGTCACAGAAATATGCTTTCAAAGGAGAAAAATGAAAAAAAATGATTTGTTGATTTATTATTCTTACCATTATTTCACTATGTTCACTCTTTTATTGAATAAACAACACAAACTCAAACCGAACCAAAAAAAAACGAAAAAACCACAGTTCATTTTCCTGAACCGAACTGAACCAAATAAAGGCTGAACCGTGACGGCCCTAAAGTATACCATATACAAATGTAGGACTAAATTTTCAATTCATTTCTTTTCCATTTCATAGTAACTATGCTTTATCTAAGTACCTTGTATATATGCACAACCAATGTAATTCCCTGAGATGAAACTACTGAAAGGAATGTGCTTGTATTTGGCATGAAAACGCTCATGACGTCACAATGCATAAATTTAAAGAAACATGCCACGATGGCCGTTCCAATCTGCAAACTGTTCCCGCGGTGACGTGAATATTCATGTCACCTTGTTACCTAGAAAAACACAATTTCAGAAAATAAAAATGAAACAGACAACTGTGGTGCATATACATGTATATAGAATAAATGTCATAATTTGTGTCTTACAAATTAAGACGCTTATTCTCTATATGTTATGGGTTGAATCAATGAAATAAGGTTGACATCAATGTCTGGTTCAAGGCAGAAATCAAACATCTGTAACAAGTGTTATGTTTAAAAAAATTTTTAAAAATGTGTTTGCGAAACAAGAATGCCCCCATTGACATCTTCGTCAGTAAACAGCTTTACTGTGAAAAGGTGTTCAAACTCAAAGGTACATATAAATGTCACAAAGTCAAAAATTTTGGTATCGATAGAATTAAGGTCTTGTCACAAGGAATACACATTTGAAATCTGAAACTCCTATCACTTACCATTCAAAAGAAATGACCAAGGTAAAAGCTTTTTTAAGGTAGGTCAAACTCCAAGGTCAAGGTAATAAAAATTGGTAACCATGGAAAGGTCTTGTCACAAAGATATACACTTGTGAAATAATCAAAAGCCCTATCATTTAGCATGTTTAGCATTCAAAAGTTATGGCCAAGGTTAAAGTTTTTAAAAGAAGGTCAAGGTCTCAAGGTAAAAAGAATGGTATCCAAAGAAAAATCTTGTCACAATGAATGCACATGTAAAATATCACTTACCATTCAAAAGTTTTGGCTTAAAGGTTAAAGTTTTTGCGGATAAACAGAGCTTCATATTGATGGATGGAATTCCCGAATTCAACCAATCAAATTATAGATGATATTCTGTACTTTCGTTTGTACAATATACATTTTCATGTACATGTACAACATGTACAATGAATGGTTAATGAATAAATAGTACTTGTAACAATTATCATTTTATGCAATAAAATTTTCTTATTTGCTGATAGATACAAATTCTTCTCTATGCAGGTCACATGCAAAGAGGCTGGGCACAAATTGCCACCACACTCAGGAATATAGACTGTATAGTGGAGGTACATGACGCTCGTATCCCATTCAGCGGAAGGAATCCCAAGTTCCGAGACTTACTACAAGTAAAACCTCATATTCTTATTCTGAACAAGGCTGATCTAGCAGACCTAGGAACTAAACGTCACATAGAAGAAAAGCTGAAAGAGCAGGGGGTGGAGAAAACGTTATTCAGTAATTGTCATCAACAGCATTCTAAATTCATATCAAAGCAAGTGATACCATCAATTATGGAATTAATCGATTCCCGACCACGTTATAATAGGAGTGAAGTTAATCAGTATGAAATAATGGTGATCGGTGTTCCAAATGTCGGGAAATCCACATTCATAAATTTGATGAAAAGGACCCATACTACATCGAATAAAAAGCCGCTTTCCGTAGGCGCTGTTGCGGGTGTTACGCGCGGCGTTAGTGGTAAAGTAAGAGTAAGTTTTGAACCTGAAATTTTTCTTGTAGACACTCCTGGTATTCTGATGCCGAATGTGGATGATGTAGAAACTGGCATGAAATTAGCATTATGTAGGTGTCTACCAGATCATCTTGTTGGTGAAGAATTTATTGTGGACTATATGCTTTACTGGATGAATAAACACCAACGGTTTAAGTATGTCAAGTATTTTAGAATTGAAGAACCGACAGAAAATGTTTTTGGTTTCCTGTCTCAAATTGCAAAGAAGGAAAGATTCATCAAAAAGATAAGAATTCCAGGAAAAAATGAATATACATTGAAACCTGACTTTCTTAGAGCTGCTGCACTTGTATTGAATGCTTTTCGGACAGGAGAACTTGGACAGTTCATGTTAGATACTTGATATACATTTTGCATTACTTCTTCAATTGATTGTACTGTTAGAATTTTTATGTTGAGATTGTTGAAATGAATTTATTGAACATGTGCATAATGTGCTTTCTCATTCAGTAGCTTAATGCCCTAGATTAAGGTTTTAGGGGTATCACACTCTTCATACGATTGTTTTGTACACAGAAAAAATAATAATTTCAGGAAAGTGACCAATTCGGGGCCACACATAATTTTCATAGTAAACTGAATGAAAAAAAAAAAACCCACCAAAATATCCAAAAATATTTACATGCAGGATATACTGAACTACCTTTTTGACAATATTGTTACAAATACTATACCCCTAATGCCTACAGAAGGTTACCATGAAAGTTACAGGATAATTGTGATGTATTAGGATATTTCACAGAATTCAGAACTACATCTACATTGTAATAATGGTGTGTCATATGTCCTTGAATGAAGGTCATTCTACATGTACAAAGTCAAGCATGGATTTGAATATGTCATAGATATAGAATTATAATCTAAGACTTGAGGGTGTGTCATGACCTTGAACTAAAGCTATATACATTTTATATATCTTCAAGGTCATAATGTACATGTTATATCTCAAGGTCACAGCTCATAAAGAGGGTAATATCATGTGCTACATAGCCTGTGCAAAAGTTGGAATATATACACAGCCAATTGTGCCTCATATGAAATTCATGTGAAATTTACATGAACTTTTACATGAAAGTTCACATGAAATTTATGTGAAACGAGCATGAACATGAAATTTACATGAAATTTTTCACATGAAATTCATGTAAAGATTTTTACATGGATATTATGTAAATTCAGTTTCCTGTGAAGGTCACTTAGAAAATTCATTTGAAATTCATGTGAAGGAAATTTATGTGAAATTCATGTGAAATATTTTTCACATAAATCTTATATGAAATTTATATGAATTTTACATGAACTTTCATGTGAAATTTTCATGATGCTCATTTCATATGAATTTCATGTGAGACACAATTGGCTTTGTAGTTCATACATCATGTAAACTTTAAGAATGTGAAACCAATTCACTTAACCAAACTGACGTATTCAAGGTCAAGGTCACATTAAATTTGTTGACCAAAACTATTTCTTACCATTGCTACCTACAACATGGAATATTCAACTTGTAACTTGTCCATTTACTGTGTATGACCAAAGATAGCACTGTACTAGTATTCAAAAGAACATCATCAAACTTTATATACTTGCCCTGCTTATATAGTATTGTTCTAAAAGAAGAATTTTGTTGATCAAGGTGTGAATTAATCTCACATTATCCTCGTTTGCTTCAGATGTGCATTATCAAAAGAACGTCATCAAACGTTTCGTACTCGTGATGTGTGTTGATTTTCAAGATCATGTGCAAAACCATTTAGACGTTGTACTTGTCAAATTATGAATTAAAGCGCATTCTTTTCAATATTACATGTACACATGCTGTACTTTGAACAACAAATGTTATACACACTTTGCTTGAAGCCAATATTAATTTCCAAGTCAGGGGTCAGATTACATCAGCCTGGTTGTATGAATTTTAGTACATGTTTATGATTTACTTGACAATGTATATTCAACAGAAATCCATCGAATTCAAATCCTTGTTGTCATATTACAGAGTGTCATGAGTGTTTCGCAGGCACATTTTTTTTCCTTCTTTTTTGATTTCCCGAACTATGACTCACAACGAGATTATCTTTAAACAAAAGGCAGCTTGACTTCATTAATAATGATTGACTCCACACTATATAAAGTAAATACATTTATAAGTTAAGGAGTGAAACTCATAGAGGTAAATCATGATTAATGTGGGAGTGACGCACGTTACTCAAGACGAATTGTTTAGCCTAAGAATAAGCAAAAATACAGCTACAGAGCTACACAAGAGTAGGTCTCGACATACATGTATATTGTATATCTTTATTGTTATTAAACCCCCCTTCCTCATCGAGTGAATAAACAAACAACAGATAAAATGAGAATGAAATTAAAAGAAATAAAAAAAGAATATTAAATGGAATTCATAAATAATACTAATAGCAATTTGATTTTATGTAAATAAATTTAGCATATGAGAATAATAAAAGTCCTTGAAATTTTACAAAATGATTTTATCAAAACTCTATTTTGCCGCATTTGCTATGGTCTTACATTTACATTCAACTAGCAGAGCAAAATATGAAGAAAAACTTAATTGCGCGTAAAAACGGTACAATATGTATTGTTACCGTTACATGTATATTTTTAGACCTGTCCTTTGATTTCTCATACTGGTCAGCGAATTAAAGAGTCATTGACAATTAAAATTAAAGAAAAAAAGTTCATTGTTCAGTGTTTACATTAATTTACTTACCATGTGCCATCTTTGTTTCTAAGAATGGCCGTAGTATATCCGAAATAACTATCATCAGGTCCATTATATATCGTAGGATTGTCAACATCTAAATTAAAACAGTCAACAAAAATAAAAAAGTTCGTCACAAAAAATATAGATTTTACACACGTAAAAACAAACTGGCCAAAACCCATAGTTATTGAACGAATGATAATAGATCCAAGGGGATTCCCCAGAAACAAAACTTGAACAATGCCAGGTGTTATTTTTGTTTTCCAAAATTTTCTGGTCGGAGGAGGAGGGATGTAGAGTAAATAAAGGCATACATCACTCATCACCGTGAACATGCGGAAAATAATTGCTATTGACTAAAGCTATGTCTAAATTGACCATATTTCACGAGGTTTGACTTTGCTATTTTGCACTAGCTTGTTGAGGATAATTTTGGTCATTATTTAGTGAGTTATACCCCTGATTATCCTTTAATATAGGGGTGCATATGGTTTAATGAACATCTGATTGTATTTATGCACATAGGCTGATCTAGGAAAAAAAAGAGAGATCCCGATATGATCCCTCCCGATAATACGTCTGAAATTAAAAAAAAAATCATCTTATTTTGCGTAGTCACTAATTTTGTAATTACATGTATTTATAGACATTTATGACCAAAAAACATGGCAAAGTCCTTTATTATATTAACCCCCCCCCCCCCCCCCCATCTCAACCCATTGAATGTGGTCTTGTTTTCTAGATCCGCTTCTTGCATGCATGAAGAGAAAACATGCATGTCGACCACCGATCCTATATACATGTATAAAATGTATATATGAATTGGTTCCTGCTAGGGGCTCTACAGCCATTAATTTCATTCAGCTTTAGTAAAAACTGCACCATGGAATGATGAATGCCCCTTGATATACATGTAGACGATAAGCATAATGAAGTTTATACATGTAAGCATGCATATAACGATACACTAGATCACGACGTACGATACGTATCACGATACGCTTTTCTATCCAATCCACAACTCACATATTCCTTGAATCCAAAGAAAAACTTAACATACTTGCATCAATTAAAGAGGGTGCTCACAAGCTACATGGTGATGGTGATATACTATTGGCTTTATAAGTAAATGATTCAGAAAAAATGTGTCCCTATTTGTTACACTGTGCCTTTTTTTGTTTAAAAATATTGTATGATGTATCGTGATACGTATCGTCAAGCTATTGTATCGCGATACGAGTACAAACGATATCGTTACACCACTACCATAATGACTATACTTCAAATTCTGCAACCAAAAAAAAATAAATAAATAAATAATACAGTTTCCGGTTTAAGTACATTTAAAGGATATACTATTCATTTACTACAAAATGTAGTACTATTTCTTTCATAATTATAACTCAGATTAAATTTTCAAATGTACCTGTCAGCATGTGGGTCAAAGTTCATGTTCATGCAAGGTCACTATGTTAAAGGTCATGGTATTAAATGAAACGAAGCTCTTGTTACATGGAATCTTCACTTGATTATGCCGTAATGACTCAATAGATTTTCTCTTAGAATAGGTCAAAGTTCAATGTAACCATGTCAAAAGTCATGGTATCAAATGAAAGCTCTTGACACAAGGAATCATCAGTACTGTATTGACTCAATAAATATAACAAAAGTCGTTTTTCCCCTTAAAAATAGGTCAAAGTCCAAAGAAATTATGCATGACAAAGGTCGTGAAATTAAGTGTAAGCTCTTTTCACTAGAAATGTATATCAAATTGTCATTTCACTTCCGTCACGATCTGCTAGCAATTTAATTATTTATATAGCTTTCCAAACAAACTCGTTCGATGTCGCACTGTATGATGGCATTTAACGTTAAACATGTAAAACAAATAATTTTTTGTGTGTACAGTGTGTTACTAAGACATAGAAGGAGGGGCAGATTTGACCCCCGATAAAACATGTTTTTGAAAAATTAATGCATATTCACCTTCATCAATATGTAAGAGCTCGACTAACTCTTGCATTAAGGGAAAAATCTCTGTGAAATGTTAATGGAATCAGTACAAGCCAAGGGGTAGAAATTTATCACCCCGACAATATCTAACAATGGCCTTGACCTTGTAAATAGAACTTGGTTAAAGGTCATGACACACCAGTGTGACTTTGAGTAACAATATTGTTAAGCATGATTTAAATCGAGTGATTGAAAAGCTAAAGTATGCTCAGGACAAAAATTTACCATTTCATTTCACTTTGACCTTGTTTATTTGGCCTTGATTGAAGGTCAAGGACAACCCTTTGTCCTGAGCAGCATTTATTTGAAAATGATATTGTCATAATTGTCCAGACAAGATTTTACATTTGTTCATTTTGACCTTGATCTTGGAAATATGACCTTGGATAAAGGTTCCTTACAAAAGTTCCTGATAGGGAGACAAACAGATTGACATACAGGCAGACAGACAAAGTGATTAACATTAATGTCTGACAATTTTCTTAGCTAGTGATATGATATTAAAGACCAAAATTTATGTTATTTAACTATTTCGAATTCAAAAGATTGTAAAAAAATAATAAAATCAAAATTTCCAAAAATGTTTATTAACAATACAATGGTGATTTTTACAATAACAAGCAAAGTAAATAATCTACATTGTTATGACACATGCATAATTCTTAAATGCAAACAAATAGTAAAAATATAGATTCAATTTGTAAAATAATTAAATCAAAGCAGTCTTTCTATTTTCATACTGAAAATGATGGAAGAAAAGTAAGTGCAACAGTAATCAAGTACAGTCAAACCTGTGATAGGCGGTCAGCTTTGGGAAAAACCAAACATGGCTGCTTAAGACAGATGGCCTTTCATTCCAGGTTAGCGATATAGGGAACCATAACTGATCATACTATCTAAGGTGCAAGTACGGTGTATTTTCGATTTTTTATTGAACAAATAAAGCGATATGTTTATGATTATGCATTATCCATGTAATAAATGCATTAAAATTAATATTTCTACTAGTAAATATCCATTATCCAAACACAAATTTATTTTCCTGCTAAAAATGGCTGCTGAAAACAGTCTAGAGTAGGAAGCAATTTCGGTCAGAATTTTGTTGACCGCTGGCCACGTTACGAGAGTGGACGTTGATTTAGGTACTTTTATATAGCAGATGGTGTTGGGGGGAGTAAAAAGTGACCGTTTACAGGGAGCGACCATAAAACAAGTGACCGCAAAGGCAGGTTTGACTGTTCTAAACTAATCTTCTACTAACACTAACAACTCAACTTCAAAATGTGAAGCAAAAACAGTAAACGCTTAATATCACATTAAGTAATAATGACCCCAAAATACTTTCACCAGAATAAAGAAGTTTTAAAATCCTGATATTGAAATGTTCAAATTTAGTCATATCCTTCAAAGATTGTTCAAGAAAAAGTATGCTATGGGTGACATGTTAACCCTAAATTTGTGACCTTGACCTAAAAGGCCATCATGAATTAAATTCAGTGTTAAGTCTTAAAATTCTTAACCATTTCTGAAACTTCTAAATGAAGTATAATTCATACTGAAAGAATACTTCACTCTAGATAAAGAAATATCTATCTTCCGAGTAAAAATAATATATCAATATTTGTGTATATATTTAAAGCATTACAACATTCAGAGATATAAATATTATAAACTTTATTCACACAAGAAACTGTAATATACAAATTCAGGAGACTTTGATTGGTATAAAAGATACACAAAAACCATTCTTACACACTGTATCAAGCTTGAGCTGGTATGGATTTTAATGTAAAATTACGTATGGCACACATAATTTCCTTGGAAGTCTATTATATTGCACAAATTTTGCAATTTTCAAAGTCCTTAATTAGGAACCATGTATCATCATATGAATTTACATGTAAACACTTACTTTCACTCCAGACCTACAGATCTAAGAAAATAAAGTATACATATCCATTAATGAAAATACATCTCTGTAAATCTCAACAAACAGTATAATGATAATTGCCAAATGAAAATCTTTATAGATAATAAATGCCTGTCATGGTTCTACATCATCTAATAAGATAATTTTGAGGTATGAAACATTTTTTTCCTAATGGTAAAGAATTACAACGATTACAACCTACTGTACATGATGTTGCCATTAATTTTAATTTCCGTCAAAAGGTTTTTTTTTATTATTTGGTTTATAAATTTTTCTGACAAACACATATAAAATTTTTTTTAAAAAATGTTCTCTACGTGAAATTTAAAATTGCTGCTAATGATTTTATCATCAATATGCTAAACAAACTACATATACTTAGATAGAAACATTTAAACTAAACCGATCACAGTCTTATTTGTGAAGGATTGGTGAAGAACTTGTCTTCATGGTCACAATTAAACTAAACTGATCAAAGTCTTATTTGTGAAGAATCGGTGAAGAGCCAGTCTTCATGGTCACGGAGTCTGAAAGATGAAGATTGAGACCCTCCGCATGCTAAGTGAGTGTCCTAACCATTTAGCCACCGAGGTAGCTGCCATCTAAGCCGGTTAGAAGGTATTTTGAAGTTTCTTCATTGACGCTCTATCCCTTCTTATTCATGTAGAAACTTCTGAATACCTTCTAACCTATACATGAAAACTATCTATCAATAAACAAAAACTTCTCAGCCTCTTGGCTACACCTATACACTGAAGATTTACATAAAATAAAACTTTAAGTTTATCACAATTTTTTCTTTTTATCGAGTGATATTGTACTCAAGTGTAAATGATTAAAACTTGAGACACAAATCAACTTAAAATAAATTATGCTTAATATACATTTGTATCAGTAAATGCAAATAAATATGAAGTCAAGAATTACACCAATTGAAAATATCAAGTTGACGTGCACAGCTGTACATGTATATTCAACAAGCACTATTTCAAAGATTAGCACTGAGTCATGTTTTTTTTTCTTTAAGTATACGGTCAAGCAATTGAAAGCTAGCAACTTGTCAGTTAATCGAGAAAAATAAAAACAAAGACCTACATGTATTTTTATGTGTGAGAAAGACAAAAATGAATATTTAAAAGAACAGTTATTAATATACAAAATATCTTGGTTTTATAACCTAAGCACAAAATTATTCTGCCAAGTCAATTAAGGGCAGTATCCCAAATTTCCAGAATAATTTTCAGTCACTTCACTTTTAAGTAGGGAATGGTTATTGAAAAAAAGTGCCATGATGAATTTGGTTTTTTTTTCATAGATACAGAAAACCTAGCAGCCAACACTGACATATAACAAAGGTCTGCCTTTTCTGATCTTACATGTACATGTATACTAGACAATGCAACCATGCACAGTTGCTGAACATAACAATTATGATTATGTGATTATGTTATAAGTTAAGAATGTGATTATGTTATAACTTAAGAACCAAACCAATGTGAAAACCAGTATCCTTATAATATGTAAAAAAAAAAAGAACCATCATTATCTTTGAATTCAAATTCACCACAAATAGTAGAAGAGACCAAATTTCTTCAAATACCTATATTTAAAAAAAATATATCAACTTATCAAAATCTATGTTTTTTATTAATCAAATTTACGCATCTTTTTTAAATGATAATTCACTGAGCGTCTTATTAAAGAAAATCACTTTCATATCACCGGCTTTAAGTATTACAACCATATATATATTATATATACATGTATATTCAAAATGCAAAAATAAATCTTTATCTAACGGTAATATCAGACAAATCTTTTCATGTTTAACACAACCAGCAAAAACCAAAAATATTGATGAAACAAATGTACACTCAAGACATGTTTACAAGTAAAATTCATGAACATGTATACAATCATTGAAAGTTTCGGTAAAATTTCTTATAGTTTGAAATACAAAATGTGGAATTCCAAAGGGATGTACAATTATGTATCAATGAAAAATTCTTGTTTATGAATAATATGATACAATAATTTGTAAATCCCTAATAGTTCAAAAATACATACTGTAAAGCTGGAAATTTTTGCATGGGGGGTAATTTTTGCGTTTTTTGCGAATCAAGTAACTTCGCCAAAAATTTCCCCCACGCGAAAATATCTCTGCTGCATTCTTACAATGTTAAAGACATTTTTATCGCGAGTATTTCTCCCACACATAACATCTTGATGTTATAATCGTGAAATGTTCCCCCCGCGGAAATAACCACATTTACAGCATACCAGGTATAAAGGTTACATGTAGCTTTACAGACATAAAAACAAACAAGAGAAGGTGTACACAACACAAATTCCAGATCATTTGATCAATGGGAGAATATTTTGTAATACATGTACCAAGTAAAATCATGTGACAGAAAATATACAAATTACAAATACTAATGTTAAATGCATACCTCTGGAAGAATCATTCGACTTTTTACAAATGCTCTTCTAATGAAATTTTGTATGAAATATCAAGTATATGTTCCATAGAATACATTTTTATCTATATACAATGTACAGATCATAACAATCAAGTACGTCAGATCATATTCTTTCCAGCCATAGTACTATATTTTCCATCCTAATTTTTGTGCTTGTCGTTGTGACATTAAAATCTCCCTTTCTCACTACTCCAAAAGATTGGTCTTTTCTGATATTCAAATAGCATTTCCTGGGGGACCAGGATAAGCTGGTGGGGGCCCACTCTGATATTGATCATACCCGTATCCTGCCTGTGTGCGGGGATCGGGCGGGGCAGCCTGGGTCGGGGGAATGTTAGACTGCTGCACCATGGGATAGCCTGTATGTGTCGGGAACGGACCCCCGGGAGGAGGCATCACCTGACCTTGACCTTGAGGTGGAGGGTTATTTATCTGGGTCACGGTCACACGGTACGGCACGGCTGTCAGGAGCTGGATGGGTATGTCTATGAATCTATGGCTGAAATCTTCAACCGTGGTGTGCCTGTGGATCTGTAATATGAACAAAAAATTCCCTAGAAAGCAATTATTTTATTGGCAAAAAAATTTACTCCAATAAAGAAAAAGCATTCCAAGAAATGCATATATCGCCTGCAAAACATAGTGACACTTCAGAATCACTTTTAGATAGGGTGTGACATCCAAGTGTGACAGACAGACAGACAAAGCGATCCCTAAGTGTTCACAGTGAGAGTAGTATTTTAGGCATATTCTTTATCTAGAAAACCTTAAACAGACCAAAAAAAAAAACGTCAAGCACTGAAAGAGAAGCCATTGATCAAAGGAAATCCCAAGAAAACTTATCAAATGTTTCAATTTCAGTAAAATGCAGAATTTACTCATTAATATCAGACTCTTGTGATTTCTAAAGGTCAAATATGAATAAATCTATCAGTTGTGATTCAAAACCAAGAAATTTAAAAGTGGTGATAATCTATGCCTTCTAAAGATTTACACTACATGTTTACAAAGTAACTTGCTTTTCATGACTCATGTCAAGTTCTATAACTCTGGCTTCCATGCATTTTATGAAAATGATGAAACAAGCCCAAAACCTTATATAAACATACATAAATCATATTGATAGATCAGGGTCCAGCACCATAATTAAACCAAGAATTGACTTAAGTCTGAATTTCAATTTTCTTTTGTCACATTATGATACATGTATAAGTGTCTGTGATGACTTGAAATTATTAAGTTTAGAATAGAATGGATGAACTCAGTATTTCAAATTTTCACTGAATTTGCTATTATATATCGTATTTTGAGAACTTGACTTAAGTCAATTCTTAGTTCATGGTACTGGGCCCAGACTGTGTAATACTTACACAATAACATGGGCCTCCACACAACAGCCAGAATGGGAAACAGCAGAGGATACAGCAAGGGTTAACGCAGCATTCGTTAGGTGTGCTCTTATTGGTCACATAAATCATCATGTGACCTGAATCACTGTTAGAGCGGGAATCACAGCCATCTGATTGGGCATCCACAACGCCACTATACCAATTCCTGACGCTTGGTCCAAAACTCAGCTGTAAAACAAAGACTTTCTCTTCAGGTAACAAAATATTCATCAATCTGTCATTAAAGCTAACTATATATCTTTTAATTTAAGTAGGAACAAAACAATGAACTCATTGAGGCAGTATCAACTACATGAAGTGGTAGACTCATAAACCCCTCAATGTACAAATTTGTATATTTGTATTTGTAACAATGTACAAAGGAGATCGAAGAGTCATAAATAAGCTTTACAGCTTCACAAATGTATCTCTATCCCCATCACCATGTAACTTGGGAGAACCCTCATAATGCTGTTAAGACTAAATTTATGCAAGTGTGTTCAGTTTTTCATTGGATTCAAGGAATATGTGAGTGTTGGATTGAATAGAAAAGTGTATCTTGATACGTATCGTACTTATTGTATCATGAGCCTTGTATCGTGATACGTATTGTATTATGATCTAGTGTATTGTTACATCCCTTAATTCCTTATAATTCAATTTCCTACATGCACCATCAATCTTTAAACTATCTGTAATGCATCCATGAACCCTGCAATACTTCTTAACTTTACAAAAATATCCACAAAAATGTAACCGGTGAACATTTTGGGGTATATTGCATATACAGTATACCAGAAATATCAAACTATCAAACTAATCAGAATCATTTTGTTAAGCACATGCATGGTGAACCCTAAATCTTCAAAATCATTCCAAGGAACGCAAGTGTCTCCTGCAAAACATAGGGACTCCTAGGCAGTGATTGGGATAGGCAATCAGGTGAATATGACAATGGCCCCATGTCCTGGAACATCAATGTGCCATTTGCAAAATGAATGTGCCATTGTTGAAGATGAATGTGCCATTGTTGAAGATGAATGTGCCATTGTTGAAGATGAATGTGCCATTGTTGAAGATGAATTGTTGAAGATGAATGTGCCATTGTTGAAGATGAATGTGCACTTTGAAAAAAAAAAAAACCCAAAGAAACCAGAAAATGTAAAGATCTGCATCCATTTTTACAGGTTAACAATAATGCCATTCATATTACAAAGTTAGAAGTGAATATGGTGAAGTCATCACCACGTTGAGTAAAAGATTTCCACAATATGTTTAAGAATTAAATGTGCCACATTGGCGCACTCAGTAAAATCTTAATGTGTTATTTTGATATTGAATGTGACTATGGCACAGGGCGCATGCTTATCCCAATCACTGCTTAGGAATCACTTTTATATATGTTGTGACAGACATCCAGGTATGACAGACAGACAGACAACATACAAAGTGATCCTTAAGTGTTGCTATGCTACACAGGTGACACAAAAATCATCAAGTCCCCCATTAGAATTTTCTTACCTTTAAACAGAAGTTTTTACCCTCCTGCATATATGCCATGGCCCGTGACAATTCATGAGATAAAGGCTCTCTGATGGATGGGTGCCTTGTGTTTACTAACACTGCAAACTCATCTGTTAATACATCCAAAGTCATAAAATTATTTTGAAATTAATATGTCTGTATTTTTACCAAAATTCGAATCGAAAATTTATGATTTTGGGAAATCTCAAAGTACATGTATATTTAGGCATCTTTATAATTAAATCTTATGAATGTTTATTTCTTTTTTTTTAAGGAAATTTAATGATAAGTTCTTCATCACCAAATACAAGCAGCCTAAAAATAAAAAGCTATTTCAAATAATAATGATAACAGATATGTACTCGTTTTGAAAGATAAACACCATACACAGTGTTAATATTTGTGTACAGTACCAATATTGATTAGGAGAATCAGACTAAAACTTCATTTTTATAGGTTTTAAATTTATTTTGACAGTCTAGAAAGTGTGAGTCCAAGAAAATGTTTAACAAAAAATCATGCTGACAAAATTTTGTAGAACATATTTCATTGTCTGGAGTGACAAAATTACTGAAATGTCTGACAAGAGCAAAGTTCATGAAAACGTACATATAAATATCACTGAATTTCAGACATTTGAGATTTTCACTGGCAAATCTGATAAAAGCGATACTTTTCATTAACTTTGTAAGACAGAAAAAGATTTTGACATTTCTGACACACATACTTTTCCATTTTCTTCTGACTTTCATGACAACATAATGGTCAGTTCTTGTATGCTCCACTTTGGTCCGGAACAGAATTGGCATGGTCAAGAGGTCATTGGTCACTCTGTGTAAATCCTCCACAGTGGTCACCTTGATCTCACTAAAATGTCCAAACTTCAATCTATTATACTGGAATAATTGATCAAATGGAAATTATACATATATAACAGAAAAGTTCAACAAAACCAC
Organism: Pinctada imbricata; assembly: GCA_033119305.1. NCBI lineage: Eukaryota > Metazoa > Mollusca > Bivalvia > Pterioida > Pteriidae > Pinctada > Pinctada imbricata. The sequence goes on along the minus strand of VSWD01000005.1, from coordinate 34,606,770 downwards.
AATGTGTGAATGTTATGAACATTCATATAACAGAAAAATTCAATAAAACTACGGTGTGTACAGGCACTTTGGGAGTTCGGGTCGCCTGTTTTGGGAGTTCCAGTAATGCGAAATAAGAACCTTAAAGCCTTATGGTCCTTATATAATAATTAATGCCGGACATAATTAAGAATTGAATGTTTATTTTTGCCCTTTCTTTTTTTTCTTTTTTTTTTTAAAACACTACAGACATGTAAACATCACAAACAAGGACATTCTTTTTCAGTATTTGACACAAAACATACAAGAGTATATGTCGGCTGACCCGTAGTCCTAGTGAGGCTCGAACAAGCGACCTTATGGTCAACAGCCCAGCGCCCTTACCACTAGACCACGGCGCCGTCCTCATTGGAATATGAAATGTCATTTGTCGTATCACAAATTGTGTAAAACCACGGAGCGAAGCCGTTTTACGCAAAATTTGTGATATGACAACTGACATTTCATGTTCCAATAAAATGGCAAAAATAAACAAATCATTCAGTATTTATAATTACCAAACATATCAACTTATTCTGAACATGCTGAATGCTTACAAATTTTAAAGAAAATTAATGTTTCGGAGATGCTATTTTTAACAATTACAGAGAAGAACGATTCCTATTTATTGCTAAAAAGTTTGTTCACAAGAAAAGGAAAGAAGTTGTCAGTCAATAAAATGTCAAAGGATAAGGTCCACTTTTCCCTAAAATTGGTCCTGTATTTTTCGTGAAAAATGAATTTATGAAAATTATAATTTTCAATCTCTAATATTTCAATAGAAAATGTGCGAATATATTAGGTTCATATTTCAAGTAGTTGTGAAGTCACATGCGTAAGATATGACGTCACGTTATGACGTCATTTCATCTGAATAATGGAATTTGAAGGAAAACCACCATATGCTAGGCAAAGTTCTTTTAGATCAACATGGGCGCGAAGTCTCAACCAAAATAAATTTTACATAGAATATAGAAAGATAAATAGCATGTTTAATGTAGGAATTGTTTTGGTTGGTGTTTCACGCCAGTGGCAGTCAAGGGGGCGAATTAGGCAGATTTTTACTGAAAATGGGATAAAATATAGGTTTTTTAATATTTTGTTTTTGTTTTTTTAATATGTTATGGGGGGGGGGGGGGGGGGGGCAGACGAAATGAATCTGCAACAGCGTGCCCTACTTCTTTACATTAATTTATACCAAAATTTAACTTCTTTCTTGACATTTTTCATTATATTTCGTATTTTGGGTATTTTTGTAGCCTTACATTCTAGTGCAATGCTTTAAGATAGTAATGTTTGTGTGGTATTTCAAACAACCATACATTTGACTTTTTTTATATTGAATATGATCAAAATCTGAACCGTTTGAAAATAGGGCCAATTGTCCGTTAAGTTAGGCTGATCAATTTCAACTATTCACATGGAATTAAAACCTGAAAATTGGACCATCTCAGACAGAAAATTGGACCATCTCGGACAGAAAATTGGACCATCTCAGACAGAAAATATGCAGGAATTGGATGCAACAAAGACAGGAAATGTAAATAAACCAATTGGCTATTTTCGAAAACCAGAGTTACTTCCCATTTGAGACGGTATCTGACGTAGACTGATTATGACGTCATAAAATTCTATGGAAACAGTCCTAAAAGTCTGTGAAATGACGGTGTAAAATCGACGTTACCATACCTTTTTCGTGACGTCACAATGGTTTTACGTCAGATACCGTCTGTAAGGGTAAATAAGTCTGTATTCCGCAAAGACTCAATAAGAACATAGCGTCTTCGTTGCACTGTAACTTCAGAAATCGGAATATTGAAGTTTTTATCTACTTTATCGGCATATTATCTGATTAAAATGTATGTAGGGGGATAGATCTCGAATGCTCATAACTATTACGGTGCATGATTTATGTCTGTAAGATATAAGATAAGATATGCTTTATTACCTTAAGAAAGGCCCGTAAGGGTATGACATGAACATGACAAGATAACAAGGAAATTAGTAATAATACTACATGCAGTTGCAGATACATGTGAATGTGGGTTAACAATATCAAGATATATAGATAAATATGATAAAAGCAAAATAATCCTAGGTAGTACTTCTGAGTCAGTAATTTTAAATGGAGTGAACACATGGGATTACGTAGTGGCAGTGTGTGCAATTGACTTTTGAAGTCTTATAGACATTCGGTCCAAAGTGATTTCAGTTCCTATAGACCACAGTAGTTTAATGAAGACCAAATTAAAAACACTCAAAATTTTGTCATCTATTTTTTCTTTTTCTATGCTAGGTCAGGCATCTTCTATACACTTTTTTTTTCATCAGTCAAAAACTACAAACCGAGTGCTTCTCATTCAAAATGGTACTCTCAAAACTACGTTCACTGCGAAGTAACAGCAGAAAACTATGAAGTCTTTGACCTTGAACGTTTTTATTAAATACCCCTAATAATATTTGGAAATATTACTAATACAATTTAGTGGAATGTTCTATTTTATGAAGGGCACACAATTCAAATCAATATTAGTAGCACAGGTGTTTAAAGTGTACAAAGCTATAATATCATGCGACTTTCATGCTCAATTTCCTATAGACAAGTTTGTCTATGCAGGCTTTTTGGATTGCTATAGACCAATCCAATTTACTGTAGACATTGGCCATCCACCGTTAAATTCGCACACTGTAGTGGGAATGCAGGGGTCTCCACAAGACGATTGTCTATATGACCAATACTATAATCATAGTGAAAGAAAATATAGTTTTAGATGGCCATTGGGGAGATATCTTTGTTTATTTTGGCTTGATGTCTTCAACGTTCTCCATAGACTCAATGTTAAGCATCTGTGACGTCGCGCTAAAATCAAGATGTATAGAAAACTCCCTATCAAAAACTATTTCATTTTGCCATGGATAATTAGAGAGCGCAAACTGTTTCAAGTGCACGCTGTCAAAATTTCTGTAGACCGTCAGCAATTCGGCCTTGCCACATAAATGAATTTGCATGCAAAAGGAGTCATGAAGCGACAATTTTTAGCAACAAAAATAAGGAGGTTTTGGTCCTCACTGAGAGCATAGTATTAATTGTAGGTACATATATCATTAATTTCAATGGAAACTTAGGAGCTTCTTTAATTTTTGTCTAGCGCTAGACAAAAATTAAAGAAGCTCCTCAGTTTCCATTGAAATTAATACATCATATACTGTAAGATTTATGAGAGTTCAAGATCTATCTCCTGAAATAAATTTTAATCACAAAATTGACTGAAATAGTAGAGAAAACTTCAATTTTTCGATATCCAAAGTGAGCTGCGCCAATAGTATTTCAGCTGACCGACCCCAACATCTCTTCCGAACCTTCTGATGTGAAAGGTGCAGTTAATATTGAGTTGACAATTCCAGTACCTTAAATCAGTGTTAAACTTTGAAGCTGACATGTCCATTACGACTTCTGATGTATAAGTTCGGCCACCTGGCCGAATTGTCGGCTCAAATAGGTTGTACATGAGGCGCGGATGGGCCTCAAAATCAGCCCAATCTATAACTGTGTAGGCCGGGATGTTTTCCATGCCTTGTTGCTGGGATGTCATCTTCGGGAATCACTTGAGGAATCTGTGTTTTGTTGACGAAATATCTTCGGTTTTTCCGAAATAGTGAACAGGAAGTTTTGGTCTTCAAAGTCATCTTACGATCCCGTTTATTTCAAAGAAAAAAAACAACAACTCAATTTCGCCGATACCCTGCCAGATTTGTAAAACACACGCCTGGAGTGGTGACCTCTAATTCAAAAGATTTATTCTCGTCAATAAACCGGTACCATTTTCCGATCTTGATAGAACGAGTCAAAATCTTAATTTTGCCGTTGTTTACATTATGACTTTACTGTTTTTAAATAGAGGAATCCGATATAAAGGTATATAACACTTCATCTATATATAGCTTAATAGTCGGTGTCTTGAAAACGATTGGTTCGAATCCTATCGAAACCCTATGAAAGTCTTTTTTATTTTTATTATGTTTTTAAGTGAAAATATTTTTATCTTCTTTCTTTGTGAAAATATCCATGGAATGATATATTTTTCTTATTGTCAGTATGTTTTATACTATAATCATACAAATTTTCACAGAAGTTGACCCTTGCATCACCGTCTTACTTCAATTTTCATATGATTTGACATAGCTAGCCGGCCTTGCATTTTTGACTTGATATGATTAGATTGTGAAAAATAAATCAAGTGGATAGGTAATAATAACTTTATAGAAACGGGATAATTTTGTTATTACTGGTGACACTTTTCGATACCAAAAATATTCACCCTTTTTCCTGATCACCCAGCTACATGTGTGACAGACTTTAAAGACGCAATTCCATTGTGACACCTACAACAATGAAATTGCCTGCCTAGGACATTTTTCGTCATTTTGTCAGTCATTATAAATTTCGCCAAGTGGCCAATTATGTGTACCGTGCAATGGAAAATTTCGAACACTCTAAAACGTTCTACTTAAAGCCGCATTGAGAAAGCTAAGAGGGTTGCGTTCAATTTTTCCCCTATTTTCAGTGATTTTTTCGGTGTTCACAAGGGGACATCGCTTCTTCAAATCTTCGCCCTACTATATATACCACCAGTCGAAGAAGTAAAAAATTGAAGTAATGATGCGAAAAATTGAAGTAATGATACGAAGAATTGATGTAATGATGCGAAGATTTGAAGAAATGATGCCAAGAAACGATTATTCATTCAAATCTGCGCATCATTTCTTCAAATCTTCGCATTATTACTTCAATTCTTCGCATCATTTCTTGAAATCTTCAATTCTTCGCATCATTTCTTCAGTTCTTCAGATCGTCGCATCATTACTTCAAGTCTTCAAATCTTCAAATGATTATCTTTTAAAAATCTTCAAATCTTCGCATCATGACTTACATGTACAATGACAAACTATGGTCTACCCAGGAACTCTTTTGAGTAAATAATTATGGCACTTTTCATAGTAATAACATTTTTTTCCAGAAATCAGGATTTTTAAATTAGAATTTAGATTTTCCACCAAAAATAGCAAGATAATGAAAGAAATCTCTAACTCATTAAACTTGATCACTTTTATGTTATGTATATAAAAAGAAAATTAGAATATAAAATATATGTCATTGAAAGAGAAGACTTTAAAGATGTTTTTAAATCATCATTGAACGATCATATGCAATAATGGGGAGCTGAGAAGCAGGAATAAATTACAATTTCCTCAAATTTCCGTGAATTTTGGCAAAAATTCTACTTTTTTACCCCAACTCACACAGTAAAAAAAAAGGAATTGGAACTTGCAACTTATTTTATCTGAAAAAGCATCGAATATACTATACATTCACACTTTTCAATTTTTAAAAACATCAACCATTTAAAAGTTATAATTTTTTCCTATTTTCAGTGATTTTTGACTAAAAAAAAACCATGGTTTTCCCTAAAAATCACCCTTTTGCAATGGAAATTTCCATGAGACATTTTTTATCTGAAAGAGCACAAAAAAAAAAAATGCTACAAAGTTAGGCCGGCTTTGGAGGATCAAGGGAGGGGTGCACCCAACCCAGTGATACATCCCAGACTATATTATACATTTAGACGGCATTTATCTGGTCTAATCAAAGGGGATTCCCGTGTAACACAGTGGCGGATTTAGAGGGGGGGCCCAGGGGGCCCGGGCCCCCCCTTTTTCACCCAAAGTTATTGATTCAGAGTACTCTTTTATGCTAATTCTCTTTACTTTTGGGGAAATTTTCGGCTCGCTTCGCTCGCCGCACTAAATTTTTCATTAGTTGTTAATTTTTTCGTCTTCACTTTGTCTTCAACTTTCTTTGTCATCGTGTTTGAACGGATTCATTTGTCATTAACAAAATATACTGTAAACGGGTTTAATATCGCGGTGTTAAAAGTTCACGGTTTTCCGAATGTAGCCAATTGCGGTGATTTTAATTTCGCGGTATCTTAAGTTGCAGCAGAAAAATCTGATATAACTTTGATACATGTATATATATATAAATATATATAAAGATTTTGTAGCAAAAGCACACAATGTAATTTGATTGTTGTTTGTAATTTTAAGTGTTTATCGTCGTAATTAATGACAAACAAGTAGTAATTAGTGATAATTACACAAAAACGGTTAAATATCAATTAAAGAGTACGGATAAGTAGATTGAAATTAATTAACTGCGTCCGTTTTGACGCCATGCGTGTCATCTTCCATTTTATAAAAAAATACGGGTATGACAATAGATGCATCATAAGTATATTGAAATAAAAAACCATTGAAATCAAAACACAATTTTTGTGGCGCCATAGAAATTGCCCATGTTTGGGATAGACCAGCCCTGCGAGCCTTTAATTTTAATGTACAAACTATTAACCAAATTAAGGAAAAACATGGTTATAGAATTAAACATCTGAAGCATTTGAACATCGTTTCCACTATGATTTTGTTTGTCTTATATACAAAATCATTGCGGGGGTTTTATGTTCGCGGAAAATTCGAAAACCGCGAACATAGCGAAATTAAAACCACCGCAATCATTTCCCCGTTTACAGTATACAAAATTCAAAATCAAATTTACACTTGAATAATTACCAAATGCTTCATTTTCATGGGTCGATCTAACCAGGTTGTGGAGTTGTAATGCCCTAATCCTCCCAACCTTCCCAAATTGGTCAAACAAAAATGGAGCATGGAAAATGAGAGAGAGATTGTATTCTTATGACAAAATGTAACCATCTATTCAAAAATTTTACGGCTCGCTCCGCTCGCCAATATAGAATAAAGTTGTTTATATACATGTACGGATGACTTAATTTAAAAAGAAATGAGAACTTCATATCTTAAAAAATAATTTCTGGCTCGCTACGCTCGCCAGTTTACCGATAAACTAAAGTAAATGAATCAACTCCCCTCCCCACCCCATTTCTTAATTTGATCAGTAGTCTTGAGGTTCACGTTTTTCGTCTCGACCTTTTTTTTTTGTTTTTTGCTTGTCAGTTTTTCCGTGAACAATTTTCTTCGAGCTGAAACCTTGGCCCCCCCCCCCCTTTTATGAAATCCTGGATCCGCCACTGTAACATATAATTTGTTTATCACAAGACATGCGACAGTGATATTAGACATTTTCCTTTTTTTTAAATAAGAGGGACATGTATTTGTCCGTCTTTCAAACATATTTCTTTTTACTACATTGGCGCCCAACGTTGCAATCCAACGTTGATAAAGTAAATTTTTACCGTTGTAGACCCTTGTTAAAAGACCATTTTTTATAATTAAGAATACGTTGTAATAGTGCATTTTAAAGAACAATGTGTAATTTTGCACAAATTTCCCAACCTTTCCTTTATGCAGTATTCCACAAATTAATATGCATAAATAAAAAATGTACTAGCAAATTACTTAGTGAGAAATAAACTCACTGATAATCGTTTAAAGTGCAAATCTAGGATCAAGGTAAATTTGAGGGACAGGGGCATTAACTCTCATAGTTGTCATACTAGTATGTCGATCTAATTCAATATTACTGCATATTTGTCATTTGTCCAAAGTCGGTTCCGGGTTCACATTGGTCTCCTTCCTTTTATGTGTTGTCGTCAATTTTTAATGTTTCTGTACGTCTGTTACGATTGTTGTGTATGATGTTCTAGTGAATATTGTTGTGTCTTTTTGCGATTTGGAGTTTGTATGATGTCATTAATTTAACAAATGTGTCACTTTCTTGTGGGTTTTATTTCGCTGGGTGAATGCAGGGTGTTCATGTTGGAGATCATCCCCTTTTCTATTTCTATATATTTCAAACATTGATGTGACGTCATGCCTTTGTTCGAACAGTCCGAAATTTACCTTTGACTGTCCAATATCAAATCTAGGTCGCGTTTCGTAGAAAAAATATACGCGACCTAGATTAAATATTGGACAGCCACAGGTAAATGTACTTTGACATCTACAGGACAACCGTTACAATCCTTATTTAGAAATCATGTGACAAGAATTCCATGTATCGGAGTACTGACTATTCCCATTATTGCTATTTTTCCGGAGTTGACAAAATCCAGCACAATCTTATATATCTCAAGAATCGGCCGTTGTGTCGGAAATGATGTAAGAGGCACTTCAGTTCAGTCCGTTATTTCTTTTTCTTTTTTTTTTTCGGTCTTAATTTTTCCATCTTATTAATTTTACTTTTTTGCTCGACTTTTTCAAGTCCGAAAAACCTTACCTAAATCCATCCTTTGACGGTTATTTTGACCCAGCCCCCCCCCCCCCTCCCGGTGCAAATAACCGTCAAAGGCTATGTTTAGGTCAGGTTTTTCGAACTGGACTCCTTAAAAATATCTTCCTGAATTGTTTCTTTCATTTAACCTTGCACATAGTAAGTTGAACGTCCCCACTGATTTCTTTTCGGTATTTAAAGGCGCTATATTGTTTCTTGCTTGTCCGGAAAACGACAATTTTAAAGACATGCCCTTTTATTTTATATATATCCAAAGTAAAGAAGCTTAAACTAGATCTTCATCACGCAAAGTATTCTCGTTGATTTTTTTCCCAAAAGTTACATCCAATTTCGTCTCGGTTTACGGAATCTGCGTCATAATTTGTTACAACTTTTTTTTCTTAATTGAAAATCTCATCTCCGTTATCTTCTTTCATAAACGACTCCCTTCTGTTAGTAGCGAGAATGTTATCTAGAACCTGGAGTGATTACATTTCGTTACAGTAAAGGCAATTAACATAATAAGAACAAAGTCAAAGGTCATGCCACTTTGAATAGTGATCAATGTTTTAAGTACGATTGTGGTAGTGTGACATTTTATTATCTTAAATATTTTCAATCTATTTTTATAACTGTAAACGTCATTTAAAATTATATCCGGAAACCTCTCCATAGATATATTTATACACGTTTGTCTAGTAATACAAGTTAAACAAGTTTTTTATGTAACTATTTTTAAAGCATTCATTTCATTGGCTAAATAATATCACGAGTTAAATCGAACACGCACTGCGAGAATTTTTACCTCGCTCTTATTCATTCCGTACCATTAGATGCTAGTTGTCACACGTCTTTTTATATTATGGTGGACAAACGAATTTAGTTAAGAAGTAAGTCTCCCATCCTTTTATATTTGTCCTATTGTATTATTATTTACTAGTTTATCTATTTAAATATTGCATTTGAATAATTTTGTGAAATTCTAGATAAATTTTATTGGTTCATTTTCATGTTAAGATAGTGAATACGAACTTAATTATTTATTCATATTTATTGAAAAGAATTATTTCTAATTGGTTTGTTTTCTAAAATTATCATTTGAACACTTTACGATTAATTTAATGAATTTATCTTTTGTAAATTAAGTTTATCAGTTTAAGAATAAAATAGTAAAAGATACATTTTTACGTTTAATAGGTTCGATTCATAAAGGGTCAGTCCAGCATTATTTGACTGAGGAATTTTGTGAAATTCCCGATTCCATTGAAATCGGTATGTTATATGTATTATTGTATATATCATGAGTATTATTTGAGCGTTAAAATATAAAGCTCTAGTAACCTTACACTAATGAAAGTCAGTTCCGAGTTTCATGTAAATCAGTAATTTCATTTTATCATCTATTCGTAATTTTGTCTGTCTTATATTTTTACGTAACGTTTATAAATCCGTCGAAGATTTATGTATCTCCGTCAGTCAGTCATATCGTCATCATAATTATTTTGATATTCACTATTTCGTAAAATAAACATTATATCATTACATTGAATAATTGAATGAATTGTTGTGCAATGTGTTTATGATATTTACATGTGTATTTAGGGAAAAATAATCATGGAGTAATAAATTGTGAAAACGTCAGATGGATGTCTTGTAATTCTTGGAGACTGAGCTTGTCCGGTCACACGATATACGCCTCAAACAATTCATTCTTAAAGATATTGGACAGTTTTCGGCCCTGCGGGCCTCAAACTGTTCAATATCTTTAAGAATGAATTGTTTTCGGCGTATATCCAATACATATGTATCTAAACAATTCAATGCTTTGTACGGAAGCTCATTGCTGGTAAACAAAGCACAGCATTAAATTTTAACACTGGGCTTTGTTTACCAGCAATAATGATCTTTTGTATTCGTGCTTTTCCACTTGTTAAGACCGTAAGGTATGTTAGTTTTCTTAATTTCACATTTGAATAGGATATTTGTATGGTCGCTAACTATGATGAGGATGTAAGTAGAGGAATTAGCATAAGATGTTTAGAGGGACATGAAGTTTGTCCGTCTTCCAAATTTTTACTTATTTTACTTTATTGGCGTTTGCCAGTAAGAACTTTCAATCTGATATCAAGCAATAATGATGATTATTTCACTTCTATCGTAAAATATAATACGTTGTAATAGTGCATTTTAACAATAAATATGAAATTTTACTTTAAATTTTTATATTTTTCCCCTAATATGAACAAATATATGTTTTACTTATGTATGGAAAATGTACTGGGATAATGTAAGAAACGGGGAAAAAATCTATAATCGTGATTATTGAAAAAAATAATATCAAGTGATGTATTTGAGGAACAAGGGCATTAACTCTCGTAGTTATCAGATATTTTTCACATACATGAAGCAAAGGAGGGACATTAAAGGAACAAAAAATATCTCGCGTGCACGACTTCCTAACTCGGGCGCACGGGATAAAATTTGTTCCATCATGTCCCTCAATTCGATGCTTCCATACACATAGTATTTTTATCTTTAAAGCAAAATTATGACAAATTATTTGTTTCAAACTTATTCAAATTTTATACAAGCCAGTGAGTCGGATATAGAAGGAAATTCTAATATGACTTGATTCTTTTTCCCTATTAAGACAACAGACGCGAGCCGGGCTCTATTCTCCAATATAGGCCCTATAGCGATAAGCCACGCCTACCCAATTTCTGAAAGCAGATAAACCGGCAGGAACTGGTTTTTACCAAGACTCGATTTTGTCGTCTGTGTTTCATTTATCTAAGTTTGGTCATCATTAGAATAGAAATAAAAAATGACAAGCCGGGCTCTATTGTCTCATAATGCCCTCGCGTCCTCGCGGCTCGGTAATAAATGAGATTGGCTGAGGACGCTCGGGCATTATGAGACAATAGAGCCCGGCTTGTCATTTTTTATTTCTTAATTAAAACATACAGAATCTATTCAAAATATGTGTGCTTCTTTTGCACTCCTCTAAAAGTCTTTGAAAAAGTTATCTTTAACAGAATCAAATTTCATACAGAATAGAATCGCATTAGATTTGATGCGCTTTATTCTAATGCGAATATTAGATTCGCATTGCGTTCACACGACACATTCTAATGCGCATTAGATTTTGGTTCATTTGCACTGAGAGCCGTATACTTTAGATAGTAAAAGGATCGAATGCATGCCTGTATGTTGTTTTGCTCATAATAATATAACCTCTTCGTAAGTTGGGCTTATGCATGCACAATCTCCTACGCATGCGTCCAATTTCAGTTCCGCTTTTCTTCACTTTGAAATCTACCTGTGCCGCCTATGACCTTGTTTGCGAGTTGATGCATGCATTGCATGACGTCATTGTGAGATAAAATGACGTCATAATAAAATGTTTCTCTACGTAAGTTAAGAGACGCAGTACAGTAACTTATAGAGGGTTCATTGTGAATGAAATCAAGTATTTTTACCTCTTATTCTATGTTTCGAGGTCCAAGGGTGATTAAAAGTGCCCAGTTATGATGGAAATGTACTGTAGAATTCTAGTAAATCATATACGCATGCGCCAGATTTAATGCGAATTAGATTCGCTTTGCGTTCACACGGCAAAATCTAATGCGCATTAAATCTAATGTGAATTAAACTAATGCGCATTAGATTCCTCGTGTGAACGCAGTTAAAATCTAATGCGCATTAAATTCGATTTAATGCGCATTAAACCCGTCGTGTAAACAGGGCATAAACAGACACTTTTGAACAACATGGATTTTACCCATGCTGAGTTGTTTAACAAATTCTTTCAATCTACAGGAGACAATTCAATATCATATGGCAAAATAGCGCTCAATTTATTCATATATGCAAATGTATTCATATGACGATTATATTACGTCATATACCTATGTTTGAAACGCGCCAAATCTCAAACAAGAATGACCCGACATACCAGGAAAAGCAATACATTTTAAGTGCATCAGATAAAATAAATGCAAAGAGCAGAATGCGCCCGTGGCAAAATACAACTGTCTCTAATATATTTAAGCTTATTTATTACCAAAGAAATTACCCATTCTACGTATGAACACAAAATTTTCTTTATCCTGTCATAGCCGATAAATTGAACCCATCAATATGACAGACCTATTTCTCAAAATATCGATTTTTCAACCCAAAAAAGACAGAACTTAATTTCATTTTATGATTCTCAAATTGACAAAATCCGGAATTTGATATCGCGATCTATCCGAAACCATGTGGACAAATACACAGCTCCTAAGATTTCCTACTGATAAACAAAGTTAAAGTGCGGCTAGTGACAAGTTTTGGACTTTCTTAACATTGGGGGTATGGGCAGTATCGCCTCGAATTTTCACCTCAAAAGTGACAGAAGTAAAAATTCGTTAATCTATCAAATATGTGGATTTAAAAAATCAGGTTTTTTTTAAGAGTTTCTTCCTATATGTGGACAAATTTGATTGGTGTCATTTAATCGTGAGTATTCTCAATTTATTATTTGCTCCCCATAGACTCCTATAGTAAGAATATGAAGTCTACGGAATCCAATATGGCCGCTATGCAAATTAGGAAATTGAGCGCTATTTAAGAAATGACTGTAATAATTTTTCTGTCTATCGATGTATAGACAAAAACCGATGCACAAACTATATAATCCGCGAAGCGGATTATATTTTGTTTGTGCATCGGTTTTTGTCTATACATCGATAGAAAGAAAAATTATTACAGTCATTTCTTATAATTTAATTAAATCACTATTTTAAATCATCTAGTTTATTTTGCAATTGAAGTCACTTTAGCGTGGTTGATTTTCAAGTTCAAAACTTGCGACGTGATATTTGAACAGGCCTAACGCATTCGGACCCCCTCGCCCTTTATTTGTAACGGCATAAAAAGACTCGGATGCCAATGGTGGAAGGTTTTACATCAAATCGATGTAAAAGTAAAAAGGCACTTTTTCAACATTCAAAATTCTTCGACTTGAGTCTGTAATGTTGTGAGCAATATATTTGTCAGTTACGATCCATTGTTGGAACTTGTATTTCATAAAAGATTATAACAAAACTAATAGATCAACGGGGAACTATTTTTAAAATGGCGCCGTGTGACGTCCGAGTCTTTTTTCGAAGGAAAAGGTCGAGGCTGATCCGAATGGGCCTAACGTAGCGGCGCTCGCTGTTATTGACGTCATAATAGGTGACATTGTCTATACAGCTATAGATAAAATTTCGCGCCGTACGTTTGTATAGGCGTTATACAGACATTACGGGAACAGTTAAATTATTTTGCCATATGATAATATTCTAGAAAACTTAAAATTGATAAATGTAGTAAAAAAGCATTTGACACCGTATGGCGGGTAGGATTGATGTACATAAACTTCATAAAATAGGCCGGTATTACTGGAAAACTGTGGTACATTATTGATAACATGCACATAGAAACTTCCTGCTCTGTCATAGTGAATAACGTTACTTCCACGTCGTTCATGACGTCACAAGGTCTACGATAAGGGGGAGTACTCTCAAGCTTTTTGTAAATTGATTTTATGAACGATCTCTTAGAGAAATTGGAATATGTTACGCCAGATTTTGGAATATGTGTGACCAAAACGAGTAATCATACATATGCAGATGATTTATCTAGTTTGAATAATAGTCCAAATGGACTTCGAAGTTTTGAATATTCATGTAAGTGAAGATTTCCTTTAATGCTTGTGATTTTTGAAAGGTCAACTACAACTAGAAATAATGATATTTCAAACAGATATAGGTGATTTATATGAACCGAAATATTACCTATTCAAAATAAAGTTAAACATCTAGGTATTCAACTGGTTCATGTAAGCTGTCGAACGCATGTAGAGTACAAGAAGCATGTTTAAAAGCCAGAAGGTCATATTTTTCTATAAAATCAAGTATAACAGGTGCTCTGAACTCACTAACGGTTAAAAGTCTTTATTATACCAAAGTAACTTATTACCAGCTCTGCTCTAAGGCCGTGAGCTCTGGAATGATTTAAGTAAAATGATATCAAAAAGCTACATCAGTTTCATCACTTTATAGTCAAAGACATACAAGGATTTGAAACACGCACAAGATCAGACATGTGCGAAAGCATGTTAAGCCTGAAAGAATTAAGTCATTAGAGAAATTGATAAAAAAAAAATTGTTATTTTTTTGGAAAACTTTGCCATATGAAAATTGAAACTTACTCTAGGGAAATATTTAGATTAAGATTATTTGATTTTATTGAAAGAAACGAAGATGGATTTGTTTGTCGGGGCTTGCTGAAGATTTGTTTTCTTTGTTTAACGAATACCCTCTAAGAGAGCATCTTGATAATTTTACAACAAATCGTAATTTTCCTACAAAAAGTGAATGGAAATAATTGTTAGAAATGCGATAAACGCACATAGTAGTTGCGCATGTCATGATGTAACTTTTGTAAGGTTCCGCGAACTTCATGATGGTACAGTTACAGCTAAAGTATGGACTTTTGCCATTATATTGCAAAATTATGGATATTTCACAGAAAGAATGAACTTCATTTATGTTTGTATTTGTAACTCTTATTATGTAGATTTGTATGAACACATTATTTCAATCTGTTCGGCTACATCAGAATAAAGGGAAACAATCTGGATAGACATTGTGAACAGTTTCTCAGTTGAATTATGCGCTTTTTTTAATAAGTCTTAATGATTGTGATTTTTTCAATATTTTACTTGGGGAAAATGTCAACATATGTTGGACACAACCGGCAGACGAAAATGATTTTCTTTACTTATGTTTCTCGTATGTAAAATCTGTTGCTGCTGTTTACCAGTACAAACTACATTTGTATGCATAGATTCATCTTTATAAATAATTTCATTTATATGAACTAAGACTGCGTTGAATTTTGAAATTTGAATTTACTTTTCCTATGTTTATTTTGTAAATTCGTCCTTTTCTCCTTTTTCCTGTTCTTCTTTCACGTTTTATAATATTGATATTTGATATATATGTTCATACTCTCATGTCATTATGACGAAATAAAGAATCAATGAATGAACATTATTCTCTCTCTCTCTCTCTCTCTCTCTCTCTCTCTCTCTCTCTCTCTCTCTCTCTCTGAAGTTTTGAAAGAAATGAAATGGTGAGATTATAATAGTTCCCTACTACCGAAGTAGACTCTAAGTTTTCTCTCGGTTTGTCTGTCTGTCTGTCTGTCAGTCCGTCCTTGTTAGTTTTCCGGATTTTTTTTTTCTGAAAGTTTGCACGCAGCTTGGTCTTGAATAGTTACATGTACAGAGCACGTTCGAGATTGGTCATTATTGAAGTAGTTATGTCGCTTGGTGACTTACGAAATTCAGTTTTCCGGTCTTTTTTTCTGCAATTGAAAAATATACTGAGATGGACTTTGATACATAGATTGTCTTGGATAGTTACAGGCAAAGGTCGAGTTTTGTAATATAATAGATAACTACAGCGTATCATTGATAAGTGATGCCCCTTGATGACTTACAAAATTCAATTTTTGATTCTTAAAATAATTATTTATAGATCAAGTTTGAATTTTGTTTCTGTTGACCTATTTTACACAGGACTTTTACTTTGACTTATGACCCTTGAACTTTTGACCCTTAGACTAATGGCCCTTGGACTTATTACCCTTGGATAAATAGCCATTAGACTCAATACACTTGGGCTTACTTATGACCCTTGGAGTTTTGACTCTTTGACTTACGTGTAGCAGGACTTATGACCCTTGGACTTATGACCCTTGGACTTATTACCCTAGGACTCATTACTCTTGGACTTATGACCTTTGTACCTTATGGCCCTTTGACTTATGACCCTTGGATTTATGACCCTTGGATTTATATATAGCCATTGGACTCATGGCCCTTGGACTCATGACCCTTGGACTTACGACTCTTTGACATGTACATGTAGCAGGACTTATGACCCTTGGACTTATTATTCTAGGACTCATGACTCTTGGACTTATGACCCTTGGACTTAAACATGTAATCCTTGGACTCATGAACCTTGTACTTATGACCCTTGTACCTATGACCCTGGACGTACATGTAGCAAATTTCAAAATTACAGTTGTCCGGGCTTTTCTTCAGTTTGTAGATTGATTTTTGGTTTCGATTCACCTATTGTTATAATGTTTTGGTCATTGCATTTGAAATTCTTAGTACTCTGGACTTATTTTTTCTGTTAACACATACCTTCAAAATTCATCATTTGGTGTAACTACAGAATAATTGATTAAGTTTAACAGAGTTGCTGGGCACAGCTTTATGCCGGCTGGGGACTTTATATCGGTCGGCGATTTATAATATTATTTTTTATTTAAAAGATACATTTTTTTTTTGTACTAACCCCCATTATGAGCTGACTTCAATAATCTTATATTCCATACATGCAAACACAGAGCTTTATTTCAGTTTCATCTCGAAAATTAATTTAAAAAATGAACAAAATGGGGGAAAATATTGACCATCCCCAGCGGTCTAATACTAAGATAGTCCAGCTGCTTACACGTGGATGGGTGTTACTTCCTATATGACGTGCCACTGGAGTGGGATCATCCGCGTCGGTAAGCTTCCACTAGCATAATATTATAAATGTAACTTAGGAGGCCGCTTATACCATGTTTATTAATAGTCTAGGAATTCCACTCGTTGCGCACTTTATTAAGTCGTGTATCAATTAAAACCACCGATAGGCAACACGTGGAATAAATGGACAATAAACAACAACTACATACGCAGGAATTCCCATTTATGCCTTTTGCAATGCGATTTCAACTTGTTTTTAGAGACAGGCGAACATTTGTCTTCGAGTTATCTTTCTTTCTACGTTGAATCAATGCAAAGTTGATGGCGGGCAATTCCAAAAAAAAATTAAATAAAGAAATAAATAAATAAATAAAATAAATAATAATAATAAAGAAAAGAAAAAAAAAGAAAAAAAAAAGAAAAGAAAAAAATCAATAATGAAATTTAAATGTTCAAGCAAACGTCTAATGATATTTAGATAAAAATGTGCTCTATGGGATAACCGGCCGATAGACTTTTTTAATACTAGCAATCTAGGAAGAAGCATTATTCTACAAGGCAAGGTCATGGCGTCTGATTCAGCGTTTGTACCAGAGGTAGAGAGGGACGCACATTGAGTCCATCCTCCAAAGAAATCTTAACCACTCGGTCACTTCACTGGCTTTGAGGGTAAAAATCATCCATGTGGAGATGATTCATTTTTTAGATTTTTCTCAGTATTAGATCTTGTATCTCGCTCGTTGTGATAGGTCAACTGATATTAAAAATGTGCAATTTGCGTCGAAGTTTCCTAAACTTGCCTGAATTGGAATAAGTCGACGCTATTCTTTTAAGTGAAAATCATACTCACCAAGTTTTCAATGATTAAAATGTTATTAAAAGGTCAAAGTGGCAAAAGAGGACTCCTAAATGAAACGAAAAGGATGCCATTCGATACCAAAGGGCATCAACTCTGATCATTATCATAGAAAAGATGACAAGCAATAAAACTGAGGAAACTGAAAGAAATTTTGCCTACTTTTCAATTATGAAAGCACTATGTTGTGTATTCTAGTATTTCTTTACTCAGGAGCTTTCCAATTGTATGGACATTTTGATCGTACGGTTTGACTATTTCTATTTTATATCTACATGTAGTGTAAGAACGACTATTCGATCCGTCCATGGATATATTAAGATCCGGAATGAATGTATAATTAACCGGATCGGTCTGTCTGTCCTATGCTCCAACTTTGTGGGTAAATCTTTTAAAACAGTAAATCGTGCAGATTTAATTAAATCCCTCGTTGATATCATTCACTTGAAATTCATATTTCCCTCTTTTTAGGGAACTATAAAACCAAAAAGAGATTAAAATTTCTTTTAATCTTGTACCATACATGTTGCTTGAATAATTTGGTGATAATTTTGAGTACTTTAATGTGTGTCATGTATTTCATCCCTTGGATATGCTACTGTTAAACTTAGAATTGTATGCAAAAAGTAAATATTCAAAGGTACGAAGAAACGCCCAACTGTTGTGCATGTAAACAAAATTCTGTAAGATGAAATATAATATCACATGCAGACAGTAGAACACAGGGTTCTAGGTAACACAAAGACAATGCATGTGGATATCAAAAGCAGTTGGCTTACGAAAAACATCCTGTGCTCAGCTGAGTGAATTCATGAACATAGTTTCATCTCAGGATATAACATTTGTTGTTCATATACTGTAAAGTGTATACTAAGCGTATCCCCAACGTAGTCCGGATCAACCCAACGTAGTCCGGATCAACCCACCGCCTGCAACCTCAGTGCATGTATTTTAGAGATTGTTTTCATTTTCGTGCGTGAAAATCGACAGCGGGTGCGGCTAGCCAAACAAGGGATGCTTACTCCCCCGGTCCCACTTCTTGCTTGCTGCTAGGGGTCCGTCGATGCTCAATTTTGTGCTCTATTGTGATTGCTGTTAAGATTATCATCAGGATCTTCTTTAACTCATTTGCGTTACAGATGTCCGTCCTAAGTCGGCACCGATTGCCGATTGATCTCGTGGTTTATGTGTAGTCATTTGTGTTTTATGTTTCTATGTGATTTGATGTTCCTTCTATCTACGCGGTCTACACTGTGTTTTGCATTGGAAGTTATGTCTGTCAATCCGTCCGTCCTGTATGGGGTGTTCTGGGGTTTGTCTGTCAATCCGTCCGTCCTGTATGGGGTGTTATGGGGTTTGTCTGTCAATCCGTCCGTCCTGTATGGGGTGTTATGGGGGTTTGCTGCAATCGGGTGTTGTTGGAGATCCCCTCTTTTATTCAATCCGTGCCTGACTTCATTCTAACTTTCAAGAATCGTAAGAATATCTAGAGACGTCCTCACAAGGAATTGCGTGCTTGTTTCATTATCACCATAGAGACATGATAATATATCAATTTTGTCTTAAAGGATTACATAATAACATACCCGTGATTACAGCGGAATTCACACACACACACACACACACCCTCACACACACACACACACACCCTCACACACACACACACACACACACACACACACACACACACACACACACACACACCCTCACACACACACACACACACACACACACACACACACACACACACACACACACACACACACACACACACACACACACACACACACACACACACACACACACACACACACACACACACACACACACACACACACACACACACACACACACACACACACACACACACACACACACACACCACACACACACACACACACACACACACACACACACACACACACACACACACACACACCCACACACACACACACACACACACACACACACACACACACCCTCACACACACACACACACACACACACACACACACACACACACACACACACACATGTGAAGAAGAAATGGTACGTACAGACGGAGATAATACAGACAATCACATGAATCTAGAGCTCAATGACATATCAGCTTAGATACCTCACAGGTCCGTGTTAGGGTATGTAATATATATGTAGGGAAATGCTAGAAATTATGTACCTCCATATCTCACATAGTTTTTAGATATTTGATGTTTCAACTCGCCATGAAAATGTATGGTCCCGAATATTACCGAAGTCGTGCGTCTTCGGTCGACTTCGTGGTATTTCCGTTTTCAAAACAACCGGAAGTAGAGTATTATGCCCCTTATTCCTTTACAATTCAATATTCCAAAATGTTTTGGAATTTAAATTTTTTTATATTTTAACCAAAAACCGAGAATATCAAAGTTATTAGTTTTTAGAAATATAAATTTGTGACAAAAATCTAAAACGTTTTGAGCTTTTTGAAAGTTAGATTTTTGAGTAAAAACCTTAACTCTAAAAACCTTTTCAGATATTTCCATTTTTGTACACAGTTTAAGTTCTAAAGCGGTCTATTTTACAGTTAACAACTGAATTTATAAAAAAAAAAAAAATGATATTTTAACGAAAAACCTTAAGTATCAAAGGTTTAAAAGTTTTTGAAGTCAAACTTATTCGGTAAATTTCAAAACTATTTAAAGTTCTGAACTTTTAGAAATTTAGATTTTTTACTTAAAAACCCAAACTTCCAAGTAATATTTGTGATTTTGGATGTTTGGAAGTTTGGATTTAAGTAAAAAAAAGATCTAAGAGCAGACTGGACCAATGAGTATAAAAAGCTTATCTTCAATTTCCTGCTTGACTTCATTACAACGTGAAGAGAAGACATGTAGCGACTAACGTCCTAATGAGGGATTGTATCAATGTTTCATTTTCACAAATAAGTAAATCAATCCATAAGTACAGCTTCTATTTATTAAAAAAAATAATAAAATAAAAAAATCTTTCGACTTCAATAAGCATCATGACATCAATTTCGATCCCCTGGACTATCCATTTGTAAAATGAAACACCCATCGCCTCAATTCGGCAGAAATATCACATCCAGTTTCTTCAAATTCGGAAGATGGAAGTATATTCTGTAGTTGGATGGTTCAAATGGTTTAAGACAGAACGTTATCCAGCATTTTGGACAATGACACACCATATAATGAATGTCGACGAGTTCCCCGTATCGACTGTGGAACTTGCTTAGCGATGATGTTAGTCGATCACAAGCGTATCCATGACTGAAAATTTGTAAAAGTTCGACATTTTTTCCCCAAAACACAGTGAAAGAGAAAGATTTGAGATTTAAAACTTATAACATGTGAAAAAGCACCAAAAGTACTATATATATTCACAATTCCAATTTCTTAAAATCATCATCCATACAAATGCTATAAACTTTTTCCTATTTTCAGTGATTTTCGACTAAAAATAAAAATTTTCCCCGAAAAAACTATCTTAGCTACATATTATTCGTTGCTATCATACATTTTCAAACAATAGAGATGTCCATCTATTAATATTGGTCTCGTTTATTCACCCCGGATGGACCAATGGGGGGCCTGGCTTACGGACTACAAATGTAAATGCTCTTTGAAATCCATTAATGATCAAATGACAGTATCATTCCATATCAATTAATTACATACTACATATCTACCTCATTCTCATCATGTACATCAAAACTTATAATCATCATCAACAGATAAAATTAAAACAGAATCAATTTAGAGTAGAAGAATATAAGTCTCCTGGAAGGAGTTTCTTATTAGTTAGAAAAATGAAACAAAACATGTATCCACTGACCCCGACGTGATTCGAACACGCAACCTTCTGATCTGGAGTCAGACGCGCTACCATTGCGCCACGGAGCCGACATATTTAGCAGAAGGAAAAAAACAAAAAGCAAATCAATCGATACTTTATATAAATAAGCATAATCAAACCTTATGCATGCATTTATATTCTTTACAAACCTTCAAATGTGATTCTTTTGTTATTCATCGGTCATTTTATTTCATAAAGACCGCGGACGATTCTAAATATACAAGGTTTTATGAACGTTCAGTGAAGTGTGGAGGTCAATAAAAAACAATGAGGGGCGGAGAAAAGAAAATTATTTCAGTCGCGGGTGTGAATTGTTTTGATTATAATGAGTACTCGGCCATAGTATAGAAAATATTGTGTTACACGTCTACGAAAGACATCCTTTTATGAGAAATGTTAAAAGAAGAAGAATAGATTCTTCTATCCCGAAAGACTCAAAATGCCATTTCAAATAAATCTAGATTCCTATAGCGACTCTTAACGACCAGTAATTCTAAATGCTCTATAAATAAATGTATATCAAGTAACTAAATGGACAAAATAAAGAAATAGTATCCTCAATTGATTAGGAAATCTTTCCTTATCTCTATTTGCAATTATTATAATTAAATCACCAATTCAAAATATTTTATGGAAATAGAACTTATATTCTTCTCTGACCGAATACAGGGTACCTTTCAGGAAATCATCGGGATGTATAACAAACTATTTTACTACTATGGCCTAATAATCGTTACCGCTGCATATTTCCACCCGATAATTTGCATGGTCAATTTCATTTTGAAAAGCAGGGGTGTATTAAATACATTGATTTTTATTTTTATGAAAATTTAAGAAAATCTGCGGTTTGTAAGTCGGATAAAGACCTCGTTGAGGTCTGTATGAAGGTTAGATGCCCTCGGAGAGAACAGGGTGGTGTTTAAAGACCTCGGCTTTCGGCCTCGGTCTTTAAACACCACCCTGTTCTCTCCTTGGGCATCTAACCTTCATACAGACCTCAACTCGGTCTTTATCCTATACATACGAAATACAGCTGTTACTCTGCTGGCGGTACATTCAGATTAGTCTTCTTTTTTTTACGACTGCTTAGATTTAGATTAAGCATTCAGATAAGACAGGTGCCTAATGGTCTTTACTTCTGACAATAATGCGATAAAAAGCGTAAGGCGAAATGGAATTCAACAAGACAAGACTGGAAGCCAAAATGGACAACTGAATAATTTTGCAACTGACACCACACAGAATAGCTGCATTAGCAGAGAGAGAGAAGAGAACACAAAACGATGAGGAACAACTACAAATAAGCTAAGTAAAGATACAAAACACTAATGACGTACAAGGCATTAAAGGAAGGGTACAAATCTAACGACAAATATGAAGAATGACCATATCCCAATACGCAGTACAATATCTATAATTCAGAAAATCATAAAATGAAGGCATATAGCAGGCATATAAAATCAGGATAAAACAGGAACCAAAGCAAACAAGACAGACGCTTACCTCTCAGCACAAAGCCTGCATATTTGGTACTTGCTCTGGCATAACGTATGAGCACACCGTAAGCTGGCGATGAAGGGATGTTGCTACTCAGAAAAGAACAGTTTGTGATGCCGAAACTTATGTCGTCACGTTTGTCATAGAGGAAGGTGTTCATGTGACCATCAGTGTCATAGGACAGCATTATGTCCAAATTGGATGCTGAATCATTTGTCTCTGTAGTTTCTCTGACTTAAAGCTCCGACGGATCTTGTCCAAATCCGGTACAAGAAAGGAGGGGATCTCAAACAACACCCAGTAACATCAGGTCCAACTTGCAACATCAATTTGCTGAACATGTATAAGTGTTGTTGCATTAATTGGACAGAGAGCAGTGTTAAAGAAAATGACTGTATAGGAGTTTGTAGCGTGGTGAGGGCGGCAACACTTCTCTCTAATTGAATTTCTTTTTGATGTTAGTATATGCATGTGATTGACTATTATTTTGCTTTCCGAGGCATCATAAAATAAGATACTCATGCACAAAATGTATTACAATTTTGAAATATATGATCTATCGTAATAACTTAGTGCTCAACATGCGCATTTTAATACCTTAAGTTTCATCAATGATGCTTGGTGCCAAAGAGAGAAAATCAAAACCGTGAATAGGTAGATTATATAGTAAATGTATGTACGAACATGGAGAGGGGAATTCTCAACATGACCTTAAATGTATGCCAATGAACAAGCTAGTTATAGATAATCATAAATACTCTGATATTGGAATCTTCATATCCGAACCTTCATATCCGAAATGCATCGTATTGAAGGAAAGGGAAAGGATGTCCCACAGGAATCGGTTTCATCACGTTCAGTGAAAAACCAAAGCATCCACATGCGACTACATATTGTACAAGGCAAGTGCAACAAGTAATACAAAGAGGACAAGAATATTAAACACAAAAAAACCTGAACTTAAATTTAGAGGCTAAATTGGCAATAAATGACGACTAATGATGGCGTGGGACAGGTCTCCAGGTTCCCTTGGTTCACTGTATCAAATCAGGAAATGAAAGTCGACAGCCGAAGAAAAAAAAAAGAAGAAGGAGGGGATCTCCAATAACATCATCACCACTTAATTAACTTATACTACATATCGACATTATAGTATACACAGTACTCAGCTGGCTGGCTAACTAGTCACTGTGAAAGAGGTGACCTGATGGAATGTCTGTGGATTGCGAGGTATAGAGCCACATTGATCAAAATCAACCTTAATTTCTCTCCTTGTTCCCTAGAAGGGACCATCAGTTCATTCCTAATTTTAGAGATTCTGGTTACTTAAAGAAGGAAACGAAAGGTTACGCAACAGGCCATGTTTGACGCTGATAAAGATATTGACTATAAATAAGAATGCCATATTATTCACGCCGATCATTATTTTTCACAGATTATGGCCACATCACACTGCTTGAGGGTCACTGACAAGGGATAAATACCCGAAATGTGCATGTCTTGTCCATGCACTTAATCTTTGTGCTTTTAAATAATGCTTATGAATTTGAAGACGTTTAACATTTACGCGGTAAGCGAATATTGATTGATGCACTGTGTCAGGGTCTGTCTGTACTATCCGGGTCTGTAATAGCCCTATGGCTATCCGGATTACGTGCGATCAGTCCTCTTTATTATTTGGTCACGAAGCAGTATCGAAGAACAAATAATTGTTGTGTATAATAATCTCCTTCTGAGATGAAAACAAGCCGAATGGGCCAAAGCAATAAAGAGATGGATACATAAATTGTACATTTTGGTATGTTATTGAAAACTGTACTGACAGAATGTAAGTATAGTTGTGAGTATCATTGCTGGTGAACGAGGAGTCCCCGAGGGCACATTTTGCCAAGTTCGATCAACTTCGGTGGTCGTTTCTTCAACGCTTTCGGAAATATCTCTTATCAAAATATATGTTTCAATCGTTTGGATGAAAAGAATCAGAGTGAAATTACTTTATCCTGGCGGTATTTAATTGTAGAGGGGGTAGTATGTTTTCCCGCCAAGAGTATTCGAGAACATAAATTTTCTTGTCTGATCTGCACTTATGTCCACTAAAGGCTGAATCTGACGATATTTCTTTAAGATACATTTTAGATTAATGAAAACACAAGGCGATTCACTGCGTAATTTAGACTGCAAACTTTGAACCGAGTTCAGCTTGGTGCACGGGTCTTCTCAGCTAGGTCATCAAAAATTTGGAGACGGACACTGAACACAAATGGAAGTTTGAGCGTACAAAATACAGTATTTCTTTAATGATTCGGAACTGTTAGAAGACGTTACGCAGATTTCTTTGTCTGTTTCCGATTCAAAGATTGATTACGCAAAAGAGCTGGCAGATCCTGTCTCTGCAAACATCAAGAAACGTAATAAACCGATTAAAATCTCGTATACAAGCGAGGGCGGTTGGGAAAGCGTGAGACAATACGAAAGTAACCCTGTTGCCAGCGATCATCTGAAGATGAACACAAAATTCACAAGTCCAAAGTCAGGACAATTCGCACAAACAAGGAGCGGGCAAAAACAAGGTTAAAAGACCTCAGTCCGATTCACTGTTCTCAGCCTAGTTCAATTCCCATGCAGCCCTTCTTTGCCCCAATTACAATCCATGGATCATCGTACACCAGGTATTTCGTTTCGAACACTCTGACAGATCACAGCGGACGGCGGATCATGCTACGCTCGTGGATCATTGTCTCAATGGAGGAGCGAGTACAATACAATGAATTCAACAGCTTCAATTACCAAAACCAAGCTAGAGTACTTTTGAATGCAATTATAATGAACGACACAATCTTACTGAAGTCTTTTAGTAGTATCTAAAATGAGGTGGGGGGGGGGGGGGGTCACTGATATATAAGCCCCGGTATGGGATCCTAGAGGACACAAATGTAACAGATTTTAAGCAGCTCTATCCCGATTAAATTCGATGAAAAGTAGATGTACAGTATAATTGAAAAATTCAATTTCATATCCTGATTAAATTCGATGAAAATTAGATGTACAGTATAATTGAAAAATTCAATTCCATTTATCCCAAAGCATAATCTACATGGTTATTTCTTGTGAAATATTTTGTTATATAAACTTATATTTCAAGTTAATACAAAATCCCATACTAATTAGAAGGAAGTTAGATCTACATAGCACCCATCAAGATACGTAAAAGGGACGAGGAACACCAACTATCTACCGTATGTGACGTCATACCTTGTTCATTTTACGCTAGGCTTTGTTCACCAGCAATGATGGATATTACGTAGAATTCTTTTATTTTCGTGCTTTTCCACTTGATAAAGGCCGAGTGGCCGAAAAATGGTGGATATTGAGTGTTTATTGTTATTTATAACGTATTATTATCATAAACGGATAAAATAAAAAAGAATCAATTTAGAGTAGAAAAATTCACTCACCTGGAAGGAATTTCTTATTAGTTTGAAAATGAAACAAAACTGAAGTACATTGACCCCGACGTGATTCGAACACGCAACCTTCTGATCTGGAGTCAGACGCGCTACCGTTGCGCCACGGAGTCGATATATTTCATAGAAGGAAAAACAGAAACCAAATCAATTGATAATTTATATAAATAAGCATAATTATACCTTATGACATAAGGTATGATTATGCTTAAAGTTATGTACGCCTTTATAGACAAAACATTCTGTAGACGAAATACTGCTGTTAATTTGCTGGCAGTACATTCAGATTAGTTTTGTTTTTTTTTACGACCGCTTAGATTTAAATTAATCATTCAGATTATTCAGATTAATCATGGTCTTTACTTCAGACAATAATGCGGAAAAAAATAAAAATAAGGCGAAATGGAATTCAACAAGACAAGACTGGAGACCAAAATGGACATCTGATTGATTTTGCAAGGGATAACACACAGAATAGCTGCACTAACAGAGACAATAGAGAACACAAAACGATGAGGAACAACAACAAATAATCCGAGTAAAATACAAACACGAATGACGTACACGTCATTAAATGCAAATCTAACGATAAATATGAAGAATGACCATATCCCAATAGGCGGTACAAAATCTATAATTTAGAAAATCATAAAGCGAAGGCATATAAAATCAGGATAAAACACGAACCAAAGCAAACAAACAAAAACCTCCACCACATGAAAAGAAGCGAACTCCCGATATGGGAGTGAGACCAGGTGCCCAGGAAAAATCAGCATATCATGCTTGCATGCAACACCCGTCGCTTCAATTCAGCAGTAATAGCACATCCGGTTACCTCAATTTCGGGAGATACAAGTATACTCTGTGGTTGGATGGTTCACATGGTCTAAACAGTCTTACAATTTAAACATAGTCAATTATGTCGCAGGGTTCCAACTCTATACGTTCTTGAAGAAAATTCCAAACCAATTTCCATGCACCAGACACATGTTTCGTATATTAAATTCTCATCAGTGATGCTTCTTGCAGAGTCACCAAAAATCATTTCAGTAGCGCCCTCTTTAATTTTTTGAATTAAGATTTGTACATTTACATTACAGAGAGTGCGCGGCTCCAAATTTCCTGTAGGGTCGATTCAGTAGCATATTCAAAAAAAATCTATGTTTACAATAGCATTGGAGGGATGGTGCTAAGATGTTAAACTCCTTTAATTTCGATGATATTTATCGGTGAAATGGCTAGTTTCCGAAATGGCAAAAAATATAGACTGTAAATTGGTATTTTCGTCAGTGCCTCCCTTGACGAAATTACGTATCGACGAATATAAATACTCCTGACAAAATATAGTGTAGAAAGGAAAAATTGAATCTTAAGAGTTAACACGACAGGCAAATGATAAATCAATGAAAACTGAATACGCACACAAAGTCGCATATAATGTACTTCTAATTACCAAATGATATGTTTTCATAACAAGCTATGTGGTATACATGTCATTAATTGTTTGTTTACCAATAATTGTTAAACAAACAATGAAAACAAACGCATATAGCCTATACCTGAATGTTAAGTTGGCATTTGAACAGACAAATTGATATTTCAGGGACCCTTAAATGACGAATTTACGTACTGACGAAATGGTCATTTTAAACAAATTGACGAAAATTGGTACTGACGAAAATAAAGCAATTTACAGTATATGATGTCACATTGATAAAAGGCCAAAACAAAGCTTCTTTCAGATGACAAAGCTGGAAAGAAGTAATTAATACACTTGACAAACATCAGGTTACGGGGAACGATTAAAATGCTCCACACTGCAACGTGAAATAAGTGTTTATATTAATAATGTCGAAGGGTTAAATACCACATAAATCATGTTTCATGTATGATGCAAGTTTTTGTAACAAAGTAAGTAGGACCAAGAAGCAAACATAGACTTGTTAGATAAGTTGTCCTTCGTGTTTTAGTTGAGATTGTCTTATTGTCTGTGATATCTTCTTTTTGCGTAAGAAAGCTCTGACTTTTTGTATTTTTCCAAAATTCGTACTTAGCTTTTCGATATTGGGTTTAGTGGATATAGTTCGCTTCTTTTCATATGGTGGAGGTTTTTGTTTGTTTGCTTTGGTTCCTGTTTTATCCTGATTTTGTATGCCTTCGATTTCTGATTTTCTAAATGATCGATTTTGTGCTGTATACAGGGGTATGGTCATTGGAACCTGGTTTCGACTTTTGTGTTTGACTTTCATTCACTGATGCTTAACGTCTTCAAATTCCATTTTGGTTGGTAAGAATATTTCCATTTTTGTCTTTCAGTTTTATTATACTTTTCTTTATTTGTCTATCTTTTTCTAGGTTGAAGAAAAATTTAGTGCTCTTTTCTCCCTCCTCAACCCATTTTATTCTGGACCTAATCTGTGCTACATAGGTTTTTCTGCATAAAGACTCTCTAGCTCTTCTTCAATAATTTTTGTCCTCTGTGAATTAGAGTTGCTTACCATTAATTCTTTTTCTAATTGGTTAATTTTATCTTTCTTTTCTTGCCGTACTGTTTAGAAATTTCCTTAATTTGAAGTTAACATAATTCCCAATACATTTGTGCTTTTTCAGGGTTTTCATTTATCACATTTTTATATTTCTGTATGCATTTTGATCATTGTTTTGTATTTATTTCCTTGTAGAAACAAACTGTTCAATTTCAAATACCCCTGGTCTCTTTTTATAACTTCAATATTAATTTCGAAACTTAAACCTAAGGCATGTGAGCAGTAGAGTTTATAATGGCAGGCCGGATGTCAGATCTTATGATACATTGTAATTTCTCCTTACAAATAAAAAATAATCAATTCTGCTAGCTTCGTTTGAGTTATTTTTCCTTTTCCAAGTGAACTGATGGATTTGTCCCAGGGGTCTAATAATTTGTATGATTTTATTAATTTTTGTAAATTCTTTAGTTAATAGGTTTTCCTACACATATTTTTGAATTTCTATCTATTTTGTTTTGGATATCATTCCAGTCACCCCGGAACATGTTTCTCCCCTCACTGTTATTTTTGACAAATTTTGATAATTTTTTAAAGAAATTTATTTCTAATATTTTTATCATTAGGCCCATAAATATTTATTAGAAAAAATTTCATTTCATTTATTTTGACGGTTACTAAGATAATTCTTCCATCAGACTCTATTTTAGTAATGATTATCTCTCCATTCAGACTATTCTTAATTAAAATACTTTGCTTTTTGATGAACCATATGAATGAAAACATTGCCAAGTATTACTAAAATCATAATGTTATTCATCAGTAAAATGTGTCTTTTGAATAAACACAATATTTGCCTTTTGTTGATTAATGTATGTTGAGACTCATTCCTTTTTTGTTTGTCTCTAAGACCTTGGGTATCTAATGTTAGTAAATGTTATATGTTCATGATTCTAATATTTCTTTTTTAAACAAATATAGATATATATGATTATATTACCGATAAACAGTCAATAAGTCTCTCCACAAGTTTCAATATATTGAAAAAATAACAAACGCCGAATTAAAACTCATTCGGTTTCATTGGTATCATTAGGAGTTTTGCAAATATACAAACAAAATTTTATGACGTCATCAATACATATAGCACGAAAAGTTTCGCGCTATATTTATTTTATAACGTCATTATATATTGATTATATTACTATATTTGAGTTCTGTTATGATTACCATTTGTCAACCTGACACCTTATGAATTGTCCAAGGGTCAGTGTCTGAATATGACATGGAATTATATATACACATACATATCATTTATTATGGCAAAGGAAAACATATTCCATTATGAAAAATCCTGGGAATTTTCATTACAATATTAAACCTTCCATGAGGAAGAGATATTATGCGAAAGAAAAGTTCGTGCACAGGCCAACTGACACGCCAGTAGTAAATGGCATTAGTATGAGCTAGCAAGAGATATACAGTCTCACCAGGTCGCCGACCTTGATCGGCAATTTTATCTATTCCTTAAATTTAAAATACCATGTATAGTAATATACAAAATAACATCTTGATTTGCAATACATATTGTCTTTTATGCAATTAAAAGTTTGCTTATGTAGAAATATGCGAAGAGGTCCTTTTCAAACAAATATAAATCTAGTAAGCGACATTACAGGTACATCAGAGAAAACATGTCCAAAGTCTTCAACAGTTCTTCTTCTGTGAATCTAAAATGTAGAATAATAATGGTTGACCTTGATTTAATGAGGTGGAAATTTAAAGCTCAAATTTGCATCAACATGTAAAAGTATCTTTGAAACATGTATAAAACGCAGAGTCATGAGACTCTCTACCCTATAATAAACGTTAAAGAAGAACCTGACAGTTATTCAGTATCAAAGTCGAGAAGGCAAGGCAAAATCGTTAGAATTCCCATCGGAACGGTTGTAAACCCCGGAATGAACGACATTCCGGAGTGAGACCAGGTGCCCGGGGAGAGTCAGCGTCTCCTTATTGCATGCAACACCCGTCGCAACAGCTCCATGGAAACCTGTCAAATTCGGTGATTGTCTCGATGTATATTTTGATGTACAGACCAGGCAAGTATTTCTTGTCTGGTGATGACGACAGCCATTCAATCACAATGTAGAATGTCACTGATCATTCTGGAAAGGAGGATCTGATATGCTTTTATAATATCCCCCGACCGAAGAACTTCTGCAATGAAAATCAGTAGACCTACTCTATATCTTTGTGCTTGCACGAATTTATCTTTTGAGAAGCTTGTGTTGAGCATAATGAGCATAATCAGATGTATTTCTATATATAACCATCAATAATAAAAATAAGATTTGCCAAAATACGTCTTGTTTTTTTTTTTCTTTAATTTGAAATTCTTTATATTAAAGTTTTAGCATTGTTAAAGGAAAAGAAAACTATCAATAACCACAGCAGATTACTCATTCACTTACACTATTCAAATCATTTTGGGTTTTCTCCATTTACTTACACCATACAAATCGTTTTAGGTTATCTTCATTCACTTACACTGTACAAGTCGTTTTAGATTTTCTTCATTCACTTACACTATACATTTCATCATTCGTTTACACTATACACATTATTTTAGGTTTTCTTCATTCACTGACGCTATACAAATCATCTTAGGTTTTCTTTATTTATTTACACTAAACTAATCATTTTTTCTTCATTTACTTACACTATACAAATCATTTTTTTCTTCATTCATTAACACTATACAAATTATTTTTTCTTCATTCATTTACACTATACAAATCATTTTTTTTCTTCATTCACTTACACTATACAAACATTTTTTTCTTCATTCACTTACACTATACAAATCATTTTTTTCTTCATTCACTTACACTATACAAATCATTTTTTTCTTCATTCACTTACACTATACAAATAAATTTTTTCTATATTCACTTACACTATACTTATCATTTTAGATTTTCTTCATTCACTTACTCTATACAATTCGTGTTCGGTTTTCTTCATTCACTTACACTTTTGCAAGGTTCACCGAAAGATAACCAAAGAGTATGGTTTCTTTTTATAACAAATCATTTTCGGTTTTCCTCATTGTTCATCGAGACGATCAACGAATTTGACCACTTTGATTGGAACTGTTACTACGGAGACGCTGACTCTCCTCGGGTACCTGGTATCACCTCGCAATACTGTTTATTCAGGGGTCCGCAGCTCTTCCAATGGCAATTCTAATGATTTTTCCTTTCCTTCTCGACTTTGAGACTGAATGATTGATGGGTATTTCTTCGATGTTTATTCATTCACTTACAGAAAACAAATAATTTTGGGTTTTCTTCATTCACTAACACTATGTAAAACATTTTGTGTAAATTCTCTTCATTCACTAACACTATACATGTATGAATCATTATGAATAAATTCTCTCCATTCACTTACACAATAGCAAGGTCCGCCAAATAAGGACCAAAGAGGAAGCCAGCAGAGAGCGGTGAATGAACAATACAAGGCCAAGTAACCAGGGAACTCCCCGTACATACTCATAGGGTTCATGCAGCAATCATAGGGCCTTCCTGTATTGGTTATATAAATAATCATCTGTTGAATGTCGTGGTTACAGCTAGTATAAAGGCAAGACACTTCGGTCCAAAATCAAGCTAAAAGAGACAACAATTTTAATAGTCATGTTTTGATAGTTTGTTTTTGATGTATATTTAAATTTGATCATTTCGGGCCCTGTCCAAACCTCTTTAGAGAAGACAGGGCCCCGACCACCTGTCCTCTCTGAATGTCAGTCGGACTCCTCGGGTGATAACATACATTAGCTCGCTACAGCCGGCAGAGCACAGGTCGTATTACGCATGCCCTCTTTTTATATCAATTTACATATTCATCTGTGTTGTTTGGGCCCCTGCGTCTTGCGGTCTTGTTTGTGTGTGGTCATCTGACAGTGAGGAGGTTGTTTTACACCACAATTGTACGTTCTTCGAGACCTCTGGGTAATCGGAATAGTGGGAGGGTTGTGCGCACGTAATCCAGGATAACCACACCGTCTGCTACTGACGAGGCAGATGGCCGTCCTAAGTCGGCACCGTTTGCCCATTTGTCTCGTTGGTTTATGTGTAGTCATTTGTATTATATGTTTTTATGTGATTTGACGTTCATTGTACTACTGCGTCTCTTTCTGTGCGTGTCATTTTTGTGTTTTACAGTGGGTGTTTTGGGAGGTTGCTGTTGATGCTGCAGCTAGGTGTTGTTGGAGATCCCCTCCTTTCTTTTATTCATACGTAAATTTCTTTATGATTTTATTTTATCGGTAACATGAAACGGAACAAGAAGAATGTTTTAATCTTAAAATTAATAGTATACAATTACACTAAACTGCTCCAGCGGGGGTTACCTCATCAAATATTCAAATTTTTCTAATTGCCTTTAGTTAAATTTTGCTATCGAAAATCAATGAAGGGACATGGCTGAAGATAAACACGTATCAGGCATAAAGGTGGCTAAAATGACAAGTTTCTTGAAGACAAAGACTTCTGTACCTTTAAGCAAAAATGTCTTTCATTCTGCATGCATGCCATTGCTTTACAAATGTAATTAATTCACGTCTAAGTGATTCTCTGATGGCCCTGTGGCGAGTATTAACCAGTACAGCAAGATCCTCTGTAAAGACAATAAAAAAGGATCATGATCTGCATGTGCTTTAATAATTACGGTACGTTATTGAATTTTATATTCGACGTGCCGCTGGATGAGATCAAATTAAGTATTTCGACTTATACACGCTCTTAACTACCATCCCATACCAAAAGCTCAAAAACAGACTTGCCAATATTATTCGCAACAGAAGATACAAATACCTCGTCATGGGGCGGGAAGAAACTTATTTCGTGAAGGAACACTCTTATTCAAACAAAACGTATACCGAAGACGATATAATCCAGATGCTTGGTCTCGTCGGTTTATGTGTAGTCTTTTGTGTTTGATGTTTACATGTCGTGTGTCTCTTTTCCGTCTCTTACTGTACTCGTCTTTTGTGTTTTTGCATCGGGTGTTTTGGTGTTTTGCTGTTGATGCTGCAACGGGGTCTTGTTGGAGATCTCCTCCCTTCTTTTGTTTTGATTGACAACATTTTTATGGTGTTTTGAGGAAATTCCAGCATATTCCTGCAAATAGTTGACATCCTCATGGGTACCAATTGCGCCCCACTGCTTGCGGACTTATGTTTATATTCATACGAAGCTGACTTAATCAGACCTTGCTTTCGACTGGGATTTTAAAACACAGCCATATGTTTTTCAGTAGCACCCTCTAGTTTTATGTTCTTGATTTCAATTAATGTATGTACTTTGCGCAGCTCTAAATTTCCTGAAGTATCGATTCAGTAATACATTTTATATGCGTCTGCTTTGATTGTTTATTGGAACGTTATGTTTACTTTTGTTGGTAGTCTCGTTGTCCCAAATTGTTTAAAGTTGTTTAGCCTGATGTCTTTTGCTAATTCCGATTGATTGTCCTGATGGAAATTGCTTTCTCACTTTTTATACACGTGTTTGAGAGATACCTTTCCATGTGAACATCCTGTTTCCATTACTATTTTCAACCGAATGTTTGACCTCTGCGTGAAACAGAATTGGCTTGGTCAACAGCTCACCGATCAGTCTTTGTAGATCATCTTCTGTAGAAACTTTTATTGATCTAATGAATAAAGACAATTAATTGTAAAATTATGGAGGTGATCTCCAACAAGACTCGGTTGCAACTCACAACAAAACGACTCCTATATAAAACACAGAGTTGACAAGAGACACAGAGATATTAGGAACAGCAAATAAAATATAATCGATCAAACCACATATTACACATATTAAACGTACATGTAGGAGATCAGCGGGCAGACAGTGCCCCTTTATGACAATATAGTAACAGCAGATGTAGTTTTGCAGATTACGTGCACGCAATCATAAAGTTTCCATAGTTACGC
Source organism: Pinctada imbricata (assembly GCA_033119305.1). Classification (NCBI taxonomy): domain Eukaryota; kingdom Metazoa; phylum Mollusca; class Bivalvia; order Pterioida; family Pteriidae; genus Pinctada; species Pinctada imbricata. Next base: position 34,571,761 of record VSWD01000005.1, on the reverse strand, counting down.
TTCCTCGAAAAATGCAAAATTGGTGCGAATTATAATCTCCTTACAGTAATACGACCATACAAACAAGAAAGGAGGAGATCTCCAACAAATTCAGAATTCAGCATCGTTCTTCTAACCCAATCATCTACTTTAGTTATGTAAAGCAGTTAAGATGGAAAAGAATTTTATCATTTACTTCTACGTTATACAACATACATATGTACAGCTAAATCAATGAACTATTTTCTGCGAGTTATTAAGACGAAAATAACACAAACTTAAGTGATGTTGAACGTCTTAAAATTCAATAGCATCATTTAAATCAAGATAAATTTGCAGCATGGTCCAGACATGCCCGTCTCGGGTACTTAACCCTCGTCAGTGATCCTCAGTCTAAACAATGTAATATGGCCAAAAAATGAAAATTATTATGTCGAAAAATTTACCGAAAGACGTCGCAGAATGGATGGGATATGATGTTACTGGACCCACGTTTCAGAAATTTCAAGAAATTTTGTAACAGAAAATTTCAAATGCGTTGAAGAGACAGGCGATCAACCGAAGTTGATCGAACATGGCTACATGTGCCCTCGGGGACTCCTGGTCCACCAAGTACCGTATATCGGGTTATTTTTGCGTCGGGTAAATTTCGCGAAAAAATGACCATAAAAAGACGTGTCTTATTTTCGCTGAGCCGAATTTTCGCTAATCTACAAATTTCAAAAGTTCAAAATTGGTACAAAGATTTATTTCATGTGGAATGAAATACGATCACGTATAATTACATACAACTGCGAACTTTTTTTGCTGGGTTTACGTATTAAAACAAGCACAATTATAATACAAATGTAAATTATACGGTTTACTCGTTTAAGACATCAATGATGCCGGCTTCTTTAAAAACTCCCTTAGGTATAATTTCTGGTTTCCAACGCAAGTAGTCATATACATGTAGTTTTTATAATCCAAAAAAGGCCTGTAATCCCCAAATCATTGTTTATATTTAGTTTCTTGCTAGAAAAACAAGGACAATCAAAATGCTTCTTGTCATAATTACAGTATGACCACAGGTTTTTTAAAATAAAAAAGGATAGGAATCCAACAAAACTCGGTTGCAGCACCAACAGCAACACACCAAAACCCCAAGTGAAAAAACAGAGAAGACACATACAGCAAGAGACAAGGAACAGCAAACGAGACATCAATCATCGAACATAAAAGACAACACATAAACCAACGAGACACATGGGTAATCGGTGCCGACTTAGGACGGCCATCAGCCACGTTAGTAACAGATGGCGTGGTTATCACGGATTACGTACACACAACCCTTCCACTTTTCCGGTTATCCAGAGGTCTCGAAGAACGCACAATTGTTGTGTAAAATAACTCCTAACTGTAAGATGACCATACAAACAAGGCAGCACAACACAGGGGCCCAAGGATCACAGATGAATATGTAAATATGTATAGAATTAGGGTAAGGGCGTACGAAATGCAGTCCGTGCTCTGGCGGCTGTAGCGAGCTCATGCATGTTGTCACCCGAGGAGTCCGACCGACATTCAGAGAAGACAAGTGGTCGGGGCCCTGTCTTCTCTAAAGAGGTTTGGGCAGGGCCTGTCATGGAGTCCCGTCGTCACATCGGTCAGAGTGCAAATCTTAAGGATGCGCTGGTTCAAGACTGTAGATTGGTCCAATACCATGCCGAGTGTCCGTCTATTGACATTAGGATCATATCCACGGTATAAAAGGCGTTTGATGATTCTGACGCATTTTCGATATTATATTGGTAAGGCCATTTCTTGTTTTTATTCTGTTTTGCGTCCTTTTGAAATTGAAAAACCTACCAGCCAGCAAGGAAGAAAAACAAACAAGCATATAAAACAAAGTTGCAATTTCATAATAAGTGAAGTACTATACGTACCATGTGAAATCTTATAGAAACTTGTTTCATTTGAATGTTAACAGATTTTAGACAACAAAAGAATAGATGTCTTGAATAATTGAAGTACTTTTACATTTTTTCATGTAATATACAGAACTAACGATTTCTCTATATTTATTGTACAAAGTACATTAAATTTGCAAAGATTTCATCATTTTAATTTTGTTTTGTTTTATGACTATGGGCTCAAAACCTACCAGCATGAGGACACAAAACAGAAAATAACAAAGAAATGGCCTAATCGTTTGTTTTCCGCTGTATAATTAGATTAATTAATATGTTACATGTAAACATATAATTATATTAATCAGACGAGTACCCACTAATATCCCGGGACAATTACATATAACCGTACTTCTTTCTATGGGTATCTGTTCTGTGTTTTTTGCATGGGTGTTTTGAGATTTTGCTGTGGGTGCTGCAACCTAGTGTTGTTGGAGATCCCCTCTTTTCTTTCAAAGGACATTAACAAAATCAAGGGTTAAGATCTGTGTCTTTTTTTCGTTATGTTCATATTTCGCGATTTGATTATCCTCGCGAACTTAGCAAAACTAGACCCACGTGAAAAATTCCCGATATACGGTAGTTCAAATGTTAAACGTCTTCCAATTCAATAGCGTGATTTACGACCAGATAAATTTGCATCATGGGCTAGATATGCTTCTGGTACATAACCCTCGTCAGTGATCCTAAGTCTAAACAGTGTAATTCGACCAAAAAGTGAAAATTATTATGACCAAAAATATACCTAAATACTTGGCAGAATGGGTGGGATATGATGCTACAGGAAATTTTGTAACAGAAAAATTCAAATGCGTTGAAGACACAGACGATCAACCGAAGTTGATCCAACTTTGCTACGTTTGCACTAGGGGACTCATAGAGATTCAAAGAGACTCACAGAGATTCTAATAATTGCAAAAAGCGAATAAGTGACTTATTCGAATGGTAAGGAAAAAAAACCAACTATGTAACAAGCACAGTTATTCAGCTAAATAAACTTATATATCCTTGCAAAATTCTATGGATATTTTGCCAGGATCTACGAATTGATTATTTTCTATTTTTGAAGGAGTGTGAAAGTGTGTGCGAGATATATGAAAGGAAAATAATTCTATTTTTCATGTGATTTGTACGTCGAATTGGTTCAGAATTATCTTACTTGTCTTATTTTTTAAGTTAAAAATGTCGGATAACTTTAGTATTTTAAGCCTAATTTTCAAGGGAATCTCAGAGGTTAAAAAACGCAAATAAGTAATTATAAAAAAAACCTTATATATCCTTCCCCTTTCATAGGGCTCATATCCAGCACTGCTTCTGAAAAATGTCTTCTATCATGACTCAAGTCCAATCCCAGAAGGTCTATCATAGGTCTTGGGTTTCTATCAAAGTCTCTCCATTTCATCACCGTGTACGCTGGTAAGGCCAAATACTCGTCTCGCACTATTACGTCCTTACTTACAATGAGAAACATAGTTAAACTGTCGAGGCAAAATAATCCAGACGTTTTAAACACGTTGAAAATACATTTTATTTCTTTAAGATATTCTGTAACTTATCATGTCACTATTTTTACATTCATGGCATCATAGATAAACAAGATCATACCAAACATTACATACATATCGATGTGAGTATGCGTGGCCAGTTCTGAAATAAATGATACATTATCTCGTTACGCTTGAGTTATTTTAGATTTGAATATGTTATTGAAGGTATCTGCTATTTGCATAAAAGTAAAACTATCAATGTCTTACTGTCATGCTCAACATATTAAACTCAAATAAACAAATTTAAATAAGGTCATTGTTCTTCTCTCCGATAATATCAATCATCAAGCATGTTGAATTTCACCTCATTTTCTGTCTTAAACACAGAAAAACAAAACGAATTTCAGAATAGGACTTGACAGATTTGATCGGTCATTATTCATCGGGCAATCATCAATTATCATAGTGTGTTTTTTTCCCTTAAGATACTTTCATATTCGTCATCAAAAGAAGGGAATTTCCGAACGGGATCTACCATTTTCTTGTGCCCTTTTGTTATTTTTGCAGATTAATTTCTATAACATATTATTTATTAAAAATAATCAAAAGCAAAAAATGTTGATGATTTGATATGTTTCAGTGGGACTTTAAGCTATCTGGATATTGTTCTGACTATTGACTATCCTGTTCGTAGCGAGTTGCATGTACATATAACTTCTACATCTATCCGCGCAGCTCACTTCTGAAATCCGAAAATTTGAATTATGTTTCAATTTTCTGATTAACACTGATATCAAGAGATCGATTTGGACTTTCATAATAAACGATTCAAGGCAACAGAGGATGCTTACTCCTCCCGGGTACCTGGTCCCATCTCTAGCTTGCTAGGGGTCCGTCGATGCTCAATTTGGTGGTCTATTGTGAGTGCTGATGATAATATCGTCAGGATTCCCTTAAACTCGTATATACGTACGACCAATACTACGCTCACAGTGAAAGACAATAATTCAAGATGGGGATGTCTATTTGTTAATTTCAGCGTGACGTTGTTGACATTCTTCATAGACTCACATATTTTCAAATATTTTATTTGGAAAAGCAAACTCAAACACACATTATGTAATGAATTACAAAACTAAATGAAAAACGCCAACTATAGATCTGTGCATCTTTATGTATGACAAATTTAAATTGGACACAAATAGGTCAAAGTGAATGATATATGGATGTTTAAATGTTGTATTAGTAAGATGCTTTGACATTTGTGTATGGGTTCATGCACATGTAACCTTAGTGAACTAAACGGAAATTCCCTTTCTGCTTCACCGAGTTTTACCTTAATAACGTCAAGTTGAAAGACGATTTACACTTTAACGTATAACGAGACGCGTGTATAATAATATGTAAGGCGATTATATACATAGACCGACGTCGTAAAGAGGTGCTACATTTTGTATCTCCTTTTGCCTTGATACATTACAAGAACTTCGCTTTTGTCGCTTCTTTTAAAGGATATTCGTCCGTAGAGATGGCAACGTTCACCGGAATTATATATAATAAATACATTACATTCTACAATGCCTTCTTCGCTTGCCATGGACTTGGTCTATTACATAAGCTGTCCTTCGTGCTTATGTGTAGTACATGTCATTGTCTCCTTCTGTTTGTCCTATTTTTTTTTCGCACCAGGACGTTCTTTTTTGTTTCTTTTTCAAATTTCCTACGCATTCTGATTAGTTTTTGAAATCTGGTTCCGGCTTAAATTATCGCTGATGCAACTATTTTTGAATATCCTAAATAAAAGTAACCAGATTCCAAAAAAAAAACCACAATACAAATGCTTTGGAAATATGATATTAAGGCATTTCGAGTAACTACAACAAAAACTGCTTTTAAAACAACAAAACACACCCCTGAATCGATTTCTGGTCCACAAGGTTTTCATATTTTAATGCATCACTTTTTGTATGTCAATGTCTTTGTGTGTATCATATGTATTTTGTGTTTTTATATGTGTATTGTGTGTATCATATTGATAGCATTTTGTTTATCAGATGCTATGGGGGGGGGGGGGGGGGGGGGGGAGGTGAGTTCTCGTCCGTTTGTAGATGTTTTTTTGTGTGTATCATATTGATAGCATTTTGTTTATCAGATTCTATTGGGAGGGGGGGGTGACTTCTCGTCCGTTTGTAGATGTTTTTTGTGTGTGTATCATGTTGATAGCATTTTGTTTATCAGATTCTAGGGGGGGGGGGGGGGAGGTGAGTTCTCGTCCGTTTGTAGATGTTTTTTGTGTGTATCATATTGATAGCATTTTGTTTATCAGATTCTATGGGGGGGGGGGGTTGAGTTCTAGTCCGTTTGTAGATGGTTTTTTTTGTGTGTGTGTATCATATTGATAGCATTTTGTTTATCAGATTCTATGGGGAGGGGGAGGGGGGGTGAGTTCTCGTCCGTTTGTAGATGTTTTTTGTGTGTATCATATTGATAGCATTGTTTATCAGATTCTAGGGGGGGGCGGGGGTGAGTTCTCGTCCGTTTGTAGATGTTTTTTTTTGTGTGTATCATATTGTTGTAAAACTGGTATATGTTTTACAAGGTGTCAGTAGTAAGGTATCTACATACCTTGGAGTCGGGCCGACTCCGCCCCAGGTACGGGGGGTTACGGGAGGCTCCCAGGTGAAAGACGTCTGTCCTGCTCAAGCGATAACCTACTACTGCGGTGTATATACGCGAGTCAGTACTGTGGCGGGAATTAGGATAGGAACGGTAACTCTAGCTACTCGTGATTTCGTACATTCCTCCCCGTTTTATTTGGATTCTTTCCCTGGATCTGCTCCCGTGACTATGTAAAAAGGGTATTTACAGTATATACATGGACCGAGTATGCCGAGACAGCATCTCCTTCAAACAGACTGATCTCTTTACAGCTGGAAAGCATGTTGGAATGATCCGATGCATGTTCAACGGTTGTCGTGAACTTCAACTATCACAAAATTTATGATAGATATAATCAATCTGCTTGAATAAAATCATATACAACAGTCTACACTTTTAGTTCTCTAACGCCGTATCCGGCATCTTCCTTGTGTGCAGACTTGTGCCGTTTACTGTCTGTGTCCCTTAAAACCTGCTTTTTGTGTATTCAAGAGTCTCCAGTTTTCCACGATCGAAGACCTTATACTGGCAGACAGCAACGAAGAGATCATCCTTCAAAGCAGACAGTCTATGAAGACATTCTGGTTCCATAAGACATTCTGGTTCCATCTGCTTTCTCTCCCCTCTCCATCCTTTTGAAGAGAATTGTGTTGCCAGAATGATGTAGATGACAATACTGGACTTATTCTGGTAAGCATAACGATGCAAGCACATGTAGTCTTCGTAGTCTTCGCTGAAAGGCAGCAGGTTACTTCTCTAGAGACGTTGAGATGTGACCAGATGTGAATCTGTTGGTAGCGATTCTAGCGAACCAGAGAAGCCATGACTGACTTCCTCTTTGACTGCTTCATCTGGTTGGCAAGTTTCTTTGATGTATGGGCCCAAGGAGCCATTACTGACTCCAGTGTCAAATTGACTGTCTTCATCTGAATCCTCGTTGATACCCAAGGAGCCATTACTGACTCCGGTGTCAAATTGATTGCATTCATCAACTGAACTTGTAACAGGTTGCTGCTTATTTGGTTGACGGTTACTACAGGTTGCAACATCATGTTGTTCTTCTGAGATGTGACCATTGCGATGATCTTTTTCTTCACACAGGTCGCCATTGATATTTTGGTATTCAGACTGTGTTATATCAACATGTCCTTGATGGTTAGAGACATTTGTTAGACTGTCCGTCTGGCCTACAGTAATACCTTGTTTTGGTTGGCAACCTACAGTGTCTGCCATCGACTGCAATTGTCAGATGATGTCATATTTTGATTGACTGGTGGCGTAGGACATGTTCCAGGAATGCTCTGATTTATATAAGGCATTGGCATTGGTGGCATTTGACATGGCATGCCAAAATATGGCAACATTGGATTGTAAAATCCTACAAATGGCATAGGTGACCATGGCATCATGGGTGGCATAGTTGGCCATGACATATGTGGCATACAGTAAGGCACGTAAGGCATGGGTGGTGGTTGGCACATGCCTATCGGCCACAGGTTGCTTGTCTGATTTGCTGCTGGGTAGCCTTGAAATTGGTTCACTTGGTTACCGCATCGATAACCAGAATCACTGCACACTTGACTTTGATTTATGCCATTAACACCTGGGTTACCACTTTGATAACTTTGATTACCTGAAACCTGACAAAATTGTCCGTTGTTACCTAGGTTACCATTTTGATAACCGAATTGTTGACTCTGAAATGCCAATGGTGGCTGGTATTCATTTACTTGACATGGCTGGCTGGTTGGATTACCTTGGTTACCACTTTGATAACCGAAGTGCTGGTCCTGAAATGCCAATGGTGGCTGGCATTCATTTATTTTGCATGGCTCGTTGGATGAGTTAGAACTGTGTGTCATGCCTATTTGATCTTGAATTTCAGCTCTAGATTGTTGATTGAAGTCACACATTTTATGGTGTAATTATTGCTGACCTATGTAGCCGTATTCGACTACGAATTCTAAGGAATCAACAATGACACAGTTCAATAATAAAGAAATGGAATGAATTATTTGCAAAGGAGAGATATTGAGTCTTAGTAACCGTTGAACTATTTCGGCGAGTTATGATTTTCTATACCCGCCCGCTAAGTTCCTAAATATCGATTACTCCTTTCCCCCTCACTAAATTCAAAGAGAATAAGTAAACAATAATACAAATCTCACCGTAAATAACAATGAGCGATGATACGCTTTGATGCGCACCTGATTACCTGAGCAGGCAAATATTCGAACACTTATAATGAAATAAGATATCGGAATGTGCCCAAGTAAACAAAATTAAACAAAGGAATTTGCAAAGAGAATATTTTCGTAGAAGAGACCTCTGTGCATATAAATAAATAATCATCCAACGTGCTTACTCAAACAATGACTTTTTCAAAGTTGAAATCAACACAATGAATATCTCGAATTGTCGGTATTCCTCCTTCGTAAGTCCGTTTTTCAGCGACGCCAAATGTTGTAAAACTGGTATATGTTTTACAAGGTGTCAGTAGTACGGTATCTACATACCTTGGAGTCGGGCCGACTCCGCCCCAGGTACCTGGGGTTACGGGAGGCTCCCAGGTGAAAGACGTCTGTCCTGCTCAAGCGATAATCTACTACTGTGTATATACGCGAGTCAGTACTGTGGCGGGAATTAGGCTAGGAACGGTAACTCTAGCTTCTCGTGATTTCCTACAATATTGATAGTATTTTGTTTATCAGATTCTATGGGGGGGGGGGGAGTAGGGGGGAGGTGAGTTCTCGTCCGTTTGTAGATGTTTGTTTGAGTGTTTTTTATTGCGGTTGATTAAATCTTCATTTTTTGAATTGTTGTTTTGGAATCTGGCGTTGTATTTTGTGTCTGACTTAGTCATAATGTCGAAGAACCGGTTGCCCATTGCTCTCGATGGTTTATGTGTGGTCTTTTGTGTTTCATGTTTCTGAGTTGTGAGTTGGTGTTCCGTGTCCGTGTTCCGTGTCCCATTTGCGTCTATATCTGGGAGTGTCTGATCTGTGTTTTTGCATTTGGTATTTCAGGGTTTAGCTATGGGTGCTGCAACCTGTAGTTGTTGAGTAGTGCTGCAACCTCTATTGTGAGTGCTATTGAGATTATAGTCAGGATCTTGTTTATCTCATTGTTGTAGATCCCCTTCTTTGTTTCCTAATTAACATTAAACAATACTTTAATTGCAAAAAATAGTTTTGATATGGACACATATGAAAAAGATGTTCTTTTTCATACAAATATGAATCAGTAAGCGACACTACAGGTACGTCAGAGTAAACATGCCCACAGTCCTTCACGGTCATCATCCATATTTGTCACTTTGTGCTGTTGGGGTTATCTCAGGATCTTCTATAAATCATTTGATATGTACACATGGGAAAAGTATAATTTTTCAAGCAAATATAAATCTTGTAAGCGACATTACAGGTACATCAGAGTAAACATGTCCACAGTCCTTAACGGTCATTATCCATATTTGTCACTTTGTGCTGTTAAGGTTATCTCAGGATCTTCTATAACTCATTTGATATGTACATGTACACATGGGAAAAATGCACTTTTTCAAGCAAATATTAATCATAAAAGTGATACTACAGGTACATCAGAGTAAACATGTCCAAAGTCCTTAACGGTTCTTCTTCTTTGAACCTAAAATTGAAAGAAATGTAAGGGCTTACTGTTAAAGTGGTATAACTATGGTTAAGGTACATGTCCTTCTTTAATGTATATTATCATCATCACGGTCATTTTGATAGCATGTCGTATAATCTAGTTGAAAGTGGTACAGAAATGAGTGCATATGAAGTGGTACACATATGAATGAATATTAAGTGGCATATATATATGAATGCATGAGCTCGCTACAGCCGGCAGAGCATATGCTGTATTTCGTATGCCTTCTGTTTCTTTATCCATTTACAAATCCGTCTGTGTGTTCCTTTGGCCCCTGTGTCAAGCTGTCTGTGTGTTCATCTTACAATAAGGAGGTTATTATACACCACAATTGTGCTTTCCTCGCGACCACTAGGTAATCGGAAAAGTGGTATACTTGTGCGCACGTAATCCGGATAACCAAACCACCTGTTACTTGCGTGGCTGATGGCCGTCTAAAGTCGCCCAAAGTCGCACCGGTTGACCATTGGTTCCTTGATTAATGTGTGGTCCTTTTTGTTTGATGTTTCTATGTTGTGCGTTGGTGTCCCTTGTCCCCTTTGTTTCCCTTTCTCTGCATGTCTGCTCTGTGGTTTAACATTGGGTGTTTTGGAGTTTTCCTGTAGGTGTTTCAGTCTAGTGTTGCTGGAGATCCCTTCCTTTGTTGTCTATTGAGAACAGTAATAATCTAAAATGTGTCGTTAGTGCATGTACTAAATTTCTGTAGATTAGAATATTCACATTTCTGAACAAAAGTAAGGTCATAACAAAAAAAAAATATAACAGGGAGCCTTTGCAATTATTACGATGAATATCATGATATCAAACGTGCTTAATCAATCTGTTAAATTTCAGATTCGTAGTTTCTGTTGGAGGTTCATGATAAACATGATTTCTCTTTATGACAAAAATAATAATTTTGGGTTTTCTTCATTCGTTTTCAAAATAGCAAGGTTCACCTAATCATAACCGAAGAGTATTATTTTTAATTATAACAAATCATTTTTGGTGTTATTTAATCACTAAAACGATAGCAAAGTCCACCGAAACATAAAGCGGTGGTCACAACCCGCCGTACGTGCACATACGTGCTGTCTGCGTGCAAAAACGTAGGCAAACATTGGGTATCCGTACGGTGTCCGTGCGTTATCAGTACGTGTCTCGTGCGGATTTGGGAACACGCAGACAGGACGTAGCAGTTTTAGTGCATACAGAACTTTCGCTGCGTCCTGTCTGCGTCCTGTCTAAAAATTCAACAAAGGTACGACACGCACGTTGGAAGTACGTTGCACGTACTTGCAACGCACCTTCGAAGCAAGGAAGTGAGGACTCCGTGCGTTAGCAGTACGTGTCAATTCGACATCATCACGTAGAAGACGTACGGAGAAAGTACGTTGTAAACAAGCTGCACGCAAGTTGCACTTACTTTTTTGCGCTACATATGATGCATATAACCATCCATATAACCGTGCGTGCGACGTGCGTGACGCACTCCAACCGTACTCTTGCCACTTCCTTCCATGCGTCTTCAGAAAAAAGGTAGCGCACGTAGCCTCTACAAACACGCACGTCCTAAAAGCACGACGGCGGGTTGTGACCACGGCTTAACCAAAGAGTGTTATTACTTATAACGAAATTTTGGTGTTTCCCCATTCACACATGCAATAGCAAGTTGCCCCCGAAATATAACCAAAGAATATTATTATAATTTCTCATTCTAACAAATCATCTTTCATTCTCTTCGTTCACTTACACAATAGCAAGGCCCTCCAAATAACAACCAAAGAGGAAGCCAGATGAGAGCGGTGACTGAGCAATAACAGGCCAAGTAACCAGGACACTTCTTGTACATATTTAGGGGGTTCATACAACACTCATTTGGCCTTTCTGTATTAGTTATATAAATAATCATCTCCTGGATGTCGCTGTTACATTTAGTATAGCAGCAAGACAAGTTGTTCCCTCTGTTTATACTATCTTTGAACCACTTCCTAACACTGGGACCAAAGTCCAGCTATAACGAAACAAAATTGTAGATAAATAGTCATCTTTTGATATCTTTTTTCCACAAATTATGCATTTTTAATTTTCATTTTGATCATTGCTTATTTAAGTTGTTTTAAAAGATTTTCTAATGCTTAGTTCTTCGGATACATGTAACAGAATAAAAAAAAATAATTTATTGAAATCCATGTTATAACATTATAGATTTTTATTGCCTCTTTATGTGATTGGCTCTTCAAATATTCACATGCCAGGTTTACTGCAATTTCGAAAATCAATAAAGGGACATGGCTTGTCAAAAACAGTTATAGCGCATAAATGCATAAAGTCAAAAGGTTTCATACCGTGTGGAGTTCCTGAAAAGTTAAATGCAAGGGGATTGACGGTAAGTTTTTTTTTATTTTTTCCCCAGATATGGTCACAATAGCACTTTCTATATAGACATAACCTCAAACAGTGCATGTTTTGTAGAATATGTTTTCATTGTCGTGCGAGAACATCGACGGCGGGTGCGGCTATCCAAACAGCAGATGTTTACTCATCCAAGGCATCTGGTCCCACCTCTAACTTGCTAGGGGTCCGTCGATGCTCAACATGGTTCTATATTGTGAGTGCTTTTGAGATATTCTTTATCTTATTAAGAAAAAAGCAAATCTTTAAAAGACCTAGGTACCTTCAAGCAAAAATGACTCTCATTCTGCATGCATGTCATTGCTTTTGATAACTCATGTAGAAGTGTGTCTCTGATGGCCATGTGGTGTGTATTTACCAGTATAGCAAGATCTGCTGTAAAAATATAGAAAAAGAGCATTACTTACTGAATAATAAAGATAAGTTAATTGAATTTTGAATGTGAATGGAATCAAAATGAAGGAGACGATCTCCAACTAGACGGCATAGCAGTGTCATTATTCAACAAAACTCAAGAGACTGACAAAAAGGTAAGCACTAAGGTAAGCATTACTTCATCAACAATTATAACAAAGGTAAGCACTACTTCATCAACACTATTACAAAGGTTAGCACTACTTCATCAACACTATTACAAAGGTTAGCACTACTTCATCAACACTATTACAAAGGTCAGCACTACTTCATCAACACTATTACAAAGGTTAGCACTACTTCATCAACACTATTACAAATGTAAGCACTACTTATCAACACTATCACAAAGGTTAGCACTACTTCATCAACACCATTACAAAGGTCAGCACTACTTCATCAACACCATTACAAAGGTCAGCACTACTTCATCAACACCATTACAAAGGTCAGCACTACTTCATCAACACCATTACAAAGGTCAGCACTACTTCATCAATACTATAACAAAGGTCAGCACTACTTCATCAACACCATTACAAAGGTCAGCACTACTTCATCAACACCATTACAAAGGTCAGCACTACTTCATCAACACTATTACAAAGGTCAGCACTACTTCATCAATACTATTACAAAGGTCAGCACTACTTCATCAACACCATTACAAAGGTTAGCACTACTTCATCAACACCATTACTTCATCAATACTATTACAAAGGTCAGCACTACTTCATCAACACCATTACAAAGGTCAGCACTACTTCATCAACACTTTTACAAAGGTCAGCACTACTTCATCAACACCATTACAAAGGTCAGCACTACTTCATCAATACTATTACAAAGATCAGCACTACTTCATCAACACCATTACAAAGGTCAGCACTACTTCATCAACACTATTACAAAGGTCAGCACTACTTCATCAACACCATTACAAAGGTCAGCACTACTTCATCAACACCATTACAAAGGTCAGCACTACTTCATCAACAATTATTACAAAGGTCAGCACTACTTCATTAATACTATTACAAAGGTCAGCACTACTTCATCAACACTTTTACAAAGGTCAGCACTACTTCATCAATACTATCACAAAGGTCAGCACTACTTCATCAACAAGTATTACAAAGGTCAGCACTACTTCATCAATACTATTACAAAGGTCAGCACTACTTCATCAACACTATAACAAAGGTAAGCACTACTTCATCAATACTATCACAAAGGTCAGCACTACTTCATCAACACTATTACAAAGGTCAGCACTACTTCATCAACACCATTACAAAGGTCAGCACTACTTCATCAACACTATCATAAAGGTCAGCACTACTTCATCAACACCATTACAAAGGTCAGCACTACTTCATCAATACTATTACAAAGGTCAGCACTACTTCATCAACACCATTACAAAGGTCAGCACTACTTCATCAATACTATAACAAAGGTCAGCACTACTTCATCAATACTATAACAAATGTAAGCACTACTTCATCAACACTATTACAAATGTTAGCACTACTTTATCAACACTATCACAAAAGTTAGCACTACTTCATCAACACCATTACAAAGGTCAGCACTACTTCATCAACACTATTACAAAGGTTAGCACTACTTTATCAACGCTATCACAAAGGTTAGCACTACTTCATCAACACTATCACAAAGGTCAGCACTATTTCATCAACACTATTACAAAGGTCAGCACTACTTCATCAACACTATTACAAAGGTCAGCACTACTTCATCAACACCATTACAAAGGTCAGCACTACTTCATCAACACTATTACAAAGATCAGAACTACTTCATCAACACCATTACAAAGGTCAGCACTACTTCATCAACACTATTACAAAGGTCAGTACTACTTCATCAACACCATTACAAAGGTCAGCACTACTTCATCAACACCATTACAAAGGTCAGCACTACTTCAACAATACTATAACAAAGGTCAGCACTACTTCATCAACACCATTACAAAGGTCAGCACTACTTCATCAACACTATTACAAAGGTCAGCACTACTTCATCAACACCATTACAAAGATCAGCACTACTTCATCAACACTATTACAAAGATCAGCACTACTTCATCAACACCATTACAAAGGTCAGCACTACTTCATCAACACCATTACAAAGGTCAGCACTACTTCATCAACACTATTACAAAGGTCAGCACTACTTCATCAACACCATTACAAAGGTCAGCACTACTTCATCAACACTATTACAAAGGTCAGCACTACTTCATCAACACCATTACAAAGGTCAGCACTATTTCATCAACACTATTACAAAGGTCAGCACTACTTCATCAACACCATTACAAAGGTCAGCACTACTTCATCAATACTATAACAAAGGTCAGCACTACTTCATCAACACCATTACAAAGGTCAGCACTACTTCATCAACACTATAACAAAGGTAAGCACTACTTCATCAACAATTATTACAAAGGTCAGCACTACTTCATTAATACTATTACAAAGGTCAGCACTACTTCATCAACAATTATTACAAAGGTCAGCACTACTTCATTAATACTATAACAAAGGTCAGCACTACTTCATCAACAATTATTACAAAGGTCAGCACTACTTCATTAATACTATTACAAAGGTCAGCACTACTTCATCAACGCTATTACAAAGGTCAGCACTACTTCATCAATACTATCACAAAGGTCAGCACTACTTCATCAACAATTATTACAAAGGTCAGCACTACTTCATTAATACTATTACAAAGGTCAGCACTACTTCATCAACAATTATTACAAAGGTCAGCACTACTTCATTAATACTATTACAAAGGTCAGCACTACTTCATCAACAATTATTAAAAAGGTCAGCACTACTTCATCAATACTACTACAAAGGTCAGCACTACTTCATCAACACTATAACAAAGGTAAGCACTACTTCATCAATACTATCACAAAGGTCAGCACTACTTCATCAACACTATTACAAAGGTCAGCACTACTTCATCAACACCATTACAAAGGTCAGCACTACTTCATCAACACTATCACAAAGGTCAGCACTACTTCATCAACACCATTACAAAGGTCAGCACTACTTCATCAATACTATTACAAAGGTCAGCACTACTTCATCAACACCATTACAAAGGTCAGCACTACTTCATCAATACTATAACAAAAGTCAGCACTACTTCATCAATACTATAACAAATGTAAGCACTACTTCATCAACACTATTACAAATGTTAGCACTACTTTATCAACACTATCACAAAGGTTAGCACTACTTCATCAACACCATTACAAAGGTCAGCACTACTTCATCAACACTATTACAAAGGTTAGCACTACTTTATCAACACTATCACAAAGGTAAGCACTACTTCATCAACACTATCACAAAGGTCAGCAGTACTTCATCAACACTATAACAAAGGTCAGCACTACTTCATCAACGCCATTACAAAGATCAGCACTACTTCATCAATACTATTACAAAGGTCAGCACTACTTCATCAACACCATTACAAAGGTCAGCACTACTTCATCAACACCATTACAAAGGTCAGAACTACTTCATCAATACAATAACAAAGGTCAGCACTACTTCATCAACACCATTACAAAGGTCAGCACTACTTCATCAACACTATTACAAAGGTCAGCACTACTTCATCAACACCATTACAAAGGTCAGCACTACTTCATCAACACTATTACAAATATCAGCACTACTTCATCAACACCATTACAAAGGTCAGCACTACTTCATCAATACTATTACAAAGGTCAGCACTACTTCATCAACACCATTACAAAGGTCAGCACTACTTCATCAACACCATTACAAAGGTCAGCACTACTTCATCAATACTATAACAAAGGTCAGCACTACTTCATCAACACCATTACAAAGGTCAGCACTACTTCATCAACACCATTACAAAGGTCAGCACTACTTCATCAACACCATTACAAAGGTCAGCACTACTTCATCAACACTATTACAAAGATCAGCACTACTTCATCAATACTATAACAAAGGTCAGCACTACTTCATCAACACCATTACAAAGGTCAGCACTACTTCATCAACACTATTACAAATGTTAGCACTACTTTATCAGCACTATTACAAAGGTTAGCACTACTTCATCAACACCATTACAAAGGTCAGCACTACTTCATCAACACTATTACAAAGGTTAGCACTATTTTATCAACACTATCACAAAGGTTAGCACTACTTCATCAACACTATCACAAAGGTCAGCACTACTTCATCAACACTATAACAAAGGTCAGCACTACTTCATCAACACCATTACAAAGGTCAGCACTACTTCATCAATACTATTACAAAGGTCAGCACTACTTCATCAACACCATTACAAAGGTCAGCACTACTTCATCAACACCATTACAAAGGTCAGCACTACTTCATCAACACTATTACAAAGGTCAGCACTACTTCATCAACACCATTACAAAGGTCAGCACTACTTCATCAACACTATTACAAAGGTCAGCACTACTTCATCAACACCATTACAAAGGTCAGCACTACTTCATCAACACTATTACAAAGGTCAGCACTACTTCATCAACACCATTACAAAGGTCAGCACTACTTCATCAACACTATTACAAAGGTCAGCACTACTTCATCAACACCATTACAAAGGTCAGCACTATTTCATCAACACTATTACAAAGGTCAGCACTACTTCATGAACACCATTACAAAGGTCAGCACTACTTCATCAATACTATAACAAAGGTCAGCACTACTTCATCAACACCATTACAAAGGTCAGCACTACTTCATCAATACTATTACAAAGGTCAGCACTACTTCATCAACACTATCACAATGGTTAGCACTACTTCATCAACACCATTACAAAGGTCAGCACTACTTCATCAACACTATTACAAAGGTCAGC
The DNA here is from genome assembly GCA_033119305.1 of Pinctada imbricata. NCBI lineage: Eukaryota > Metazoa > Mollusca > Bivalvia > Pterioida > Pteriidae > Pinctada > Pinctada imbricata. Next base: position 34,554,252 of record VSWD01000005.1, on the reverse strand, counting down.
ACTACTTCATCAACACTATTACAAATGTTAGCACTACTTATCAACACTATCACAAAGGTTAGCACTACTTCATCAACACCATTACAAAGGTCAGCACTACTTCATCAACACTATTACAAAGGTCAGCACTACTTCATCAACACTATTACAAAGGTAAGCACTACTTCATCAACAATTATTACAAAGGTCATTACTACTTCATCAACACTATTACAAAGGTCAGCACTACTTCATCAAAACTATTACAAAGGTCAGCACTACTTCATCAAAACTATTACAGAGGTAAGCACTACTTCATCAACACTATTACAAATGTTAGCACTACTTCATCAACACTATTACAAAGGTAAGCACTACTTCATCAACAATTATTACAAAGGTCAGCACTACTTCATCAACACTATTACAAAGGTCAGCACTACTTCATCAAAACTATTACAAAGGTAAGCACTTCTTCATGAACACTAATATAAAGGTAAGCACTACTTCAAGAACACTATTACAAAGGTTAGCACTACTTTATCAACACTATTACAAAGGTAAGCACTACTTCATCAACACTATTACAAAGGTAAGCACTACTTCATCTATACAATTACAAAGGAGTTTTTTTACACCAAATCATCCTAAAAGTAAAGCAAAACTCATAGAAATACTTTTGAGTTCAATGCAAGAATGGGTAAATAAGACGAATACCAATGTGTACCCGGAGTTTTTTGTTTGTGTGCTTGTCTCGTTGTGCGACTAAATATGTCCTCTTTTGATATAAACAGTGTTTATTTAATGTCCATTGGTTGTTGCAGTCGTGCGGGCGGGCCCCGCTGTGGTTCAAAGTGGTAATGTATAAGATCTTTTCAATGTACTTTGGAAATCTATGGAAACCCAAGTTTTAATTCGTAGAATATCTTCCTCGTACATAGGACTTTATATGGTCTTTAAAGTAAAGCTGCCCCCTTTCAAGGCGAAATCTTAAATTTTCATAATGTCATGAATCTGCACCAATAGTAATTCTACAATGTAGGCTATTTATGAAATGATACATAACATTTATTAACTGTCTCAATTTCTTAGAATTGCACTTCAAAAATGGTAGATTTTGCCTGGAAAAACGTCATTTTGGGCTCATTTTCGACAAACTTAAATAGGATATTTTATTTGTTAATTGTAAAACCTGTTAAACATCATCCTTTTGTTATTCATGTTTTAATGTGTTGATGCGTCTGCTTTGATTGCTTATTTGAACAGTCTGTCCGGGGTTTTCTTCTGCTTCTCATTGTCCCATGTTGCTCGGTGAATTTGTTTAATCTGATGTCCGCTGCACAATGAGTGTGTGTTCCGCTGTGGTCAGAACATAGTTGTCTTGATGGAGATCCCTACCCCAACCAATTATGTCTATTTGATAGATACCTTTCCATGTGAACATCCAGTTTCCAAAATCATTTTGAGCCGAATGTTGAACCTCTGCATGAAACAGAATTGGCTTGGTCAATAACTCACCGGTCAGTCTTTGTAGATCATCTTCTGTAGAAACTTTTATTGACCTAATGAATAAAGAAAATTAATTTCAAAAAGTATTGAGGGGATCTCTTAAAACGACTCTGTTGCAGCACCAACGACAAAACACCGAAAAACCCTTATGTAAAACGCAGAGTAAACTAGAGAAACAATGATACAAGGAACAAGAAATATAACATCATCAAGCAAACACAAAATATTACACATAAATAAAGGAGACGAATTGGCAGTCAATGCCGACCTGTAACATTAGTCGCAACAGATGTAGTTATGCAGATTACGTGTGCCCAATCCTACCATTTTCCCGGTTTCTAGAAATACGCACAATTATTGCTTATCATAACCTCCTTATTGTAGTATGACAATCAAAACAAGTCCACAAAACGCAGGCACGAGAAGTGCTATTATCAATATAAGGATATCAAAAACATAGAGCGTACGAAATGACAAATATGGATAATGACCATATCCCTATATATACAGCACAAAATCGATAATTCAGAAAATCAGAAACCGAAGGCATACAAAATCAGGATAAAACAGGAACCAAAGCACACAAACAAAAACCTCCACCATATGAAAAGAAGCGAACTCCCAATATGGGAGTAAGAAAGCAGTCTGCGCTCTGACGACCTGATCGAGGTCATGCATGAAATCAACCGATCTATTTAAACAAGTTTTGGACAGGGCTTGTATTTACGACGTATATTAATGTAGATATGATCATATTATCTTTAAAATTATCTTGAAATACACAAACAACTTCAAATATACTTAGAATATTAAACAGAACTGGTAATGCCCCAATCTGTTTTTCAATAAGCAGCCTTTTTAAAGAACTTTTAATCACAATGCACTATACAAATATCATCACCACTATATAAAAGGTCAGACAAAACATGAAACATTGAAAAGGTATTCATAAAGGAAATCGAGAAATATTTAAATGTATCTATTATTGGGGAAAAATCATTGCTGACTAAAATTCATTGCTGACTATATGGCCATTTTACAGCAAGAGATGTCTGGTCCATGCTGTTAATTTATCTGCTCTAAAATGATGCTAATGAATTTAAAGACGTTAGACATGGATAATAGGGGCCATGCCCAAAAGGATATAGAGGACAAGTAAGACAAGTAAGATTATAACACAAATTCTATGTAAGCATCAGGGATTTAGTAAAGTGTCCTGGCACGCTCTATCACAAATTCTACGGTATTTATGCAAAATAAAGGTCATATTTGAAATATTTCAAATTGATGAATCTCCCCCTTTTTATGCTCGGTGCAATGAAAACGTGTTGTAAACACTTAAAAGTGCAGTTCGAATCTATTTAAAGCCAAACAGGATATAATAAACACATGTTTTTTAGATATGTCATTGAATCAATATGCATGCGCCTTATTATTTAGATAACGGTAATGGTTAAATGTAGGGAGTTACCATGGCAAAAATTCTACCATTATCTGACGATTGCAATTTGTCAGTTTTTAATGTGAGAAATAAACAGATGACAAATATTGTATTGTAATTTTTCTCTGTTGCCAAGGATATATTGGCGGTATCTAATGAATAATAATCTTTTTACTTCAGATTGTAGACCTTATTTCTGACAAAATCATAAAATTTGATTAAATGTATTTTGCTAAATATTTAGAGAAATAAGCTGTTGTTAGGGAAGCAATAAGAAGACTTAGGCTCTAAATTTAAAACAGGCTTGTTTGTTTCCTTTTTCCTTTCTATATACATGTAGACAAAACCTCAGACAGTGCATGTATTTTAGATTTCATTTTCATGCGTGAACATCGACGGCGGATGCGGCTAGCCAAACAGGGGATGCTTACTCCTCCCGGACACTTGGCCCCACCTCTAGTCTGCTAGGGGTCCGTCAATTTCGTGCTCTATTGTGAGTGCTGTTGAGATTATCGTCAGGATCTTCTTTAACTCATTTGGATACGACCATTTTGAATAAATACTATGGATTAAACTTGTTCCTATAAGAGTGTTAAATCAACATACATTCATGTCACATATATTTTGTTCTTTGTTACCTTATGAAAATTTATTTCAGAAGCTTAAAAACGTACCAAACAATATTCATTTTTCTGTTAATCGGTCCTGTTTCCATAGTAATCATTAAGGAGTGTGTCTTGTTTTTATCAACATCAATTCTCTTGCAAATATCATTGTTTATGTTAATATACTATATAAACAATTATCGGTTTTAAATGATGCTATTGAATTGAAAGACGTTTAATATTTGAACTACTTGGTGAGTGTCACTAATGGTGGACCAAGATTCCCCGAGGGCACATGTAGCCAAGTTCGATCAACTTCGGTTGATCGTCTGTCTCTTCAACGCATTTGAAATTTTCTGTTTCAAAATTTCTTGAAATTTCTAAAACGTGGATTCTGTAGCATCATATCCCATCCATTCTGCTACGTCTTTTGGTACATTTCTGGACATAATAATTTTCATACTTCTTGGCCATATTACATTGTTTAGACTGAGGATTACTGACGAGGGTTTAGTACCCGAAACGTGCATGTCTGGTCCATGCTGTGAATTTATCAGGTTTTAAATGATGCTTTTGCATTTAAAGACGTTTAACATTGATATGATGCTACAGGGATATGGTGGGTGGGATATGATGTTACATGGCCGTATTACATTGTTTAGAATAAGGATCACTGACGAGGGTTTAGTACCCGAAACGTGCATGTCTGGTCCATGCTGTAAATTTATCAGGTTTTAAATGATGCTATTGAATTTTAAGACGTTTAACATGGATATGATGCTACAGGGATATGATGCTACAGGCATATGATGTTACAGGGATATGATAGGTGGGATATGCTGTTACAGGTGGAATATGATGCTACAGGGATAAGATGCCACAGTTGGGATTTGATGCTACAGCGATATGATGCTACAAACCTATGCGACATGTTCGTATAAGTAAATAATATATCACAAGCACTATTACACAGCTTTATAACCTTAGAACTGTTTCCCCTTTCATAGGGCTCATATCCAGCACTGCTTCTGAAAAATGTCTTCTTTCATGGCTCCTGTCCAATCCCAGAAGGTCTATCATAGGTCTTGGGTTGTTCTCAAAGTCTCTCCATTTCATAACCGTGTACGCTGGTAAGGTTGAATACTCATCTCTTATAATCAGGTCCTTATTGATAATAAGAAACATAGTTTAAACTGTCAATTCGGTCAAAATAATAATTTATCCGAATTCTTTAACCCCAGCGAAAATGCTATTATTTCCTTAAGATGTTATATAACTTATTATGTCACTATTTTTACACTAATGGCAGCAAAGCTGAGTCAACAACAACATGTCATACATAACATACATATCGATTTGGGTATGCACAGCCAGTTCTGAAGCAAATGATATCTCGTTACGCTTGAGTGATTTTAGATGTGATTTTAGATTTGAAGTTGTTAGGAAATGTATCCTCCATTCGTATAAAGTAAAACTGTCGATGTCTTATTTTATACCGTTGCTGTTACAGGCAAAGATATCAAAGTCCAATAAACAAAGTGAAATAAGGCCATTGATGTAGTATCACTGATAGCAATCATTAAACATGTAGAATGTCATCTTAATATCTTTCGTAAACACTGAAAAACACAACGTTTTCAAAATAGGACTTAAAAAATTTGATCAAGTATTGCATGACTGGAAATATGCCCAAATATGTCTGATTGGCTAAAAACATGTCTAAAGTTTCTTATATATCGCTTTAACCACTTCCAGAGGGCTAAATTCAGAGCAACTCTCACATTTTCTCTTTTATCTTTCTAAAATTAGTATTGTATTTGTGACGTTATAATAGTAGCGGCATATGCGAATATTTCGCGCCATCATAGAATACCTATGCCTTACAGCCATGGATGTTATCAATGCTTAACGTCTTCAAATTCATTATCATCATTTTATAGCAGATAAATTGACAACATGGTCCAGACATGCACGCCTCAGGCATTCAGTCCTCGTCAGTGATCCTCAATCTAAACAATGAAATATGGCCAAAATCTGTGAAAATTATGTCTTAAATATACCGAAAAATGCAGCAAGATGGCTGGGATATGATGCTACAGGACCCAGGTTTCAGAAATTTGAGACAATTTGTAAGCAGAAATTCTCAAATGCATTAGAGGAAATGACCTACCGAAATTGATCGAAGGTGGCTACATGTCCGCTCGGGGACTCCTGGTCCACCAGCAGAGACACTCACCAAGTGTTACAAATGTTAAACGTCTTTAAATCAAATAGCATAATTTAAGAAGAGATGAAATCAGCTGAACCACCATTTTTGGACTTGTGTAGGGCAATCGGAAACTAAATCATAATCGATAATCGGAAATAATCGGAAGGGCATAATGAATTATTAATCGATTATAATCGAAAAATTCGAAATATTCCTATCTTTTAAATTTTCAATCCATAATTAATTGAAATTAGGACAAAATAATTAAATTTGAGTGTTCCACTTAGTGTATATCATCTTAAAGAGTTTATTTTACACCTTTACATTGCCTCTACAAGGTTATGAACATCACTGATGAGACAAATTAATTTTCATATGACAATTTGCCATGATTAACCCCCCCCCCCCCGATGACATTTCATTTATTATGTATTATATATTTATAAATATTTGATATAAATGTTTCAGTAAATTCGATTGATAGAATTTGAAAAATTACTTGATGCAATAAAGTAAGAATGTAGACCACGAAACGCCTGGGTTAAATAGGGTTCGGGACAGAGGAAATTAGAAAATGTGGTGTTGGAACCACAATATCAATTCAATTATCTAAGTAATCCAGGGAGGAATATAAGTTTTTGAAGGTGTTATTGTTATTTTTTTTTGTCCTCGGGAGGGTCATGTAACCTGCACTTGCATCCGTCAATGACTTTCGCATTGCGCGATTTCGTAAACCAAAATACCGAAATGGACATAAAAATACGGAACATTCGGAAATCGGCGAATTCGGCGACAATCGAGTTTAATTTTCAACATCGATCAGTAACATCGCTGGCCATTCAGCGACCGACAATCGATTGTCGGCGATAATCGTTACATCAATATTTTGGACCGAAACATAAAATCGATAGAAAGATTCATACAAATGCGTATGACATTAGATATCATTTTAGACTCAACAAAGAATATTTCCTCTGGTTTGACGGTGATGTCCCTAGACTACCGTCATACGGCGTTTACACACCACAGCTCATCCGGTACGCTAGAGCATGTACAAATGTATTGTATTAACAAAATAGAAAATCTACAAATTACCAAGAAAGGTTTCCGCTTTAATAAACAACTTATGTAAATTAGAAATTTTACAAATTTTCTGTCAGCTACTTTTAAGATTCGGACCTATGCAAGCAATAAAGTATGTTACTTTTTATGGTGAAATAACAAAGAAAATTAAAAAGATCAAAGGCAGGCAGAATTACTTTGGAATTTACCTCAGAATTATCAAACGCCTTTTATACCGTGAATATGATACTTATGTCACCAGACGGACACTTGCCTCTGTAATGGACCAATCTACAGCCTTGTATCAGCGCATTCTTGAGAATTGCACTCTGATTGACCGTAACGACATGACTCCAAACTGTCCAAACCTCTTCAGAGAAGAAAGGGCCCCGACAACCTGTCCTCTCTTTATCTTAGTCGGATTCCTCTGGTGATAACTCGCATGAGCGCGCTACAGCAGACAGGACATGGACTGTATTTCGTACACCATTGTTTGTTTTAATATCACTCTACATATCCATTTGTGTGTTTCTTGGGCCCCAGTGTCATGCTGTCTGTTTGTATAGTAATCTACTATTGAGGAGGTTATTTTACATCACTTTTGTACGTTCTTTGAGATCTCTTGTTAATCGGAAGAGTGAGAGGGTTATGCGCACGTTACCCGGATAAGCAAACCGTCTGCTACTGGCGTGGCAGATGGCCGTCCTATGTTGACATCGATTGCCAATTGGTCTCGTTGGTTTGTGTAGTTATTTGTGTTTGATGTTTCTATTTGTTTTGGCGTTCCTTGTACCTTTTGCGTCTCTTTGTGTGAGTGTCTGCTTTATGTTTTGCTTTGGGTGTTTTGGGATTTTGCTATAGACGCTGCAACCGGGTGCTGTCGAAGATCCCATCCTTTCTTTTCTATGTACGACGGCATCATTTTCTGCAACCTTTGTTTGATGTTTCTGTACGTCTGCTACGATTGTTTTGTATGATGTTCTAGTGAATATTGTTGTGTCATTTTGCGATTTGCAGTTTTGTATGATGTCATTTTGTGTCACTTTCTTGTGGGTTTGTTTCGCTGGGTGAGTGCAGGCTGATCATGCTGGAGATAATTTCCTTTCCTTAGATCAAATGAAGTCATTACGAGACGTTTATCTACAAATAATGATTATGTAAACGACGCTCTACATGCAACAACGGAACAAGTAACTCCTTTGAAAATTTCCACACTTATTTTCACTATTGTAAAGAATGTTTAATAAGTTTATTTAGAGTCGGCATTGTGCACCAGGCAACAATCACATAGGCTCTGTAGAGCTTATACAACCGACTATTGTAGTAATAAAAGCAAATAAAAACACACAAATTTAATACAAAACAAGCATTTGAATACAAATTACAACACAAAAGCTAAAACAAAACCACAACGTATAAAATATACAGGCGGCAAAGCAACTACTAGTATGCATGTGCATAAAAAGATATTGATACATTGTCAATATTGAAATATATGTTCTATAATAGTACCAATTTTGTTGTACTAGACACGTGTTTTGGATATTCTAATCCTCGTCAGTAGTACTTCATGTCAAAAATTTTAGATATAACCAAAGTGAATTTCCCTAATTACACATGCACAATGGTACGTTGATGAGTTTAAGATTCTAAATTTCCTTACATTGAGGTTTTATGACTTTTTTTAATATAATACATTTCTCGCGGATTAAAGAGATGAAATTGTAGCAAGTTACATGTACATCTAACTTCTGTCCGCGCAACTCACTTCGGAAATCGGAAAATTAAAATTTTCCGATTAAAATTGATATTAGGAGATACATTTTGAACTCTCGTTATTAACGATTCAAGACCTATGTCCGTACGACCAATACTACACTCACAGTGAAAGAAAATAATTCAAGATGGGAATGTTTCTATGTTACTTTTAGCGTGACTTCGTTAACATTTTTCATAGACTCACAGAGATTCAAATAATTTATTTGGAATAGCAAAAACTTTAATATAAAAACTCCAACTACAGATTTGTCCTCTCTCATGTATGGCAATATATCAATTCATCAATAATTAATGTTGTGGTAGTCACATGCTATTGCATTTGTGTATGAGTGCATGTAACCTTAGGGAACTAACGGGGATTCCCTTTTTGCTTCACCGACTTTTACCTTACAACGCAGTAACATCAAGTTGAAAGACGAAATGCACTTTAACGTATATAGAGGCGTTTGCATCTGAATATGTAATGCGATCATATACACGGACAGGCATTGAAAATTTTTAACCTAGATTCATTTTATGAATTTTGCTTTTGCCGCCTGAATTGTATCTATTTTACTTAGTCCACAGAGATGAAAACGTTCACCGGGATCATGTGCTTGAAATGAATTACATTCTACAATGCCTCTCGTAATTACACTGGAGATGGAAAATTAGAAAGGCTGTTTTCGTGTTATTTTTCTCCGTCTGTTTGTCATTCTTTTTTCGCGTGAAGTAGTTCTATTTTGTATTTTTTTCAAATTTCCTAAACATTCGATTGTGGTTTTTAGAATCTGGTTTTGTCTGACTTTAATTTACTGATAAAACTGATTTTTAATATCCTTAGTGTCTATCTGATTCCAGTAAAAGTTGAAACGATTTTTGGTTGCTCCGATAGAAGCATCACTGATGAGAATTTGATATTCGAAACACGTGTTTGGTGCATAGAAATTGGTTTGGATTTTCTTCAAGAAGGTATAGAGTTGGAACCCTTCGACATTATTGTTATTAGAGCTTTACCAACAACAAACGGTTGGTCCGCGACGAAGTACGTCTATGTGAAAACCAACGGAACTCGCTCATACTTGGAATCGTATCAATCATAAAAAATATAAAGAAATTGAAATTTTGGAATGGATTTTTCAGTTTTTAATTTCAGTTTTTATGAGGATGACAAACCTGATATTCTATAGATCCAGTTTATAGAACCAGACGATAATTCACTTTAATACGGTCCCTTACATTGACTTTACGTCGGGTTTCGTATGTACGAAGTTTGTAAGGTGCAACCGTTACGTTATATTACTGGTAATTCTCTAACTAACACTTACATGTACTAGTCTTACGAAAGGCATAATGAGAACGATGTGACGAATGTAACATCAGTGAATGTAAGTCAAATAATTAGCCGAGACCATATTCCAAAAACCGAATCGGGGGGGGGGATACTAGACAGAACTTCCCCAAGCGAAAAGGAGATGGCACAAACAGACGGAAACAACGACACAAGTCACACAGAAACACGAATGGCCACTTATCTAACGAACTATCTCCAGTGCAAGTGCCAAAGGCTTTGTAGGTGGCGCTGAAAAAACACATCGAGTTGATTATTACATGTACCATAAATTGCATGAGTGAATCACGTAACATATTTAGGTCATATATAGTATCCAAGCAAGAGGGACCTAAAAGGAAGCTCAAAGCTCATCCCAATTTCTGTATTAGTGTTACCAACAATATCGCTGCTTGGCCATGGATTGACTTAAGAAATCAGTACGTAGCACCTCTCTAAATAAAGTCGATGATACGAAGGTGACACTTTTAGCAATAAATGCAATTTCATTGATCTTTACTTCCGGCACACATTATAATTTCTCGTGGAATTTGCTATAACGAAATAGAAACCCAGCGGACACTAAAATAATACACCAATCACCTTTGTTTGAATAATTTTAAAGTAAGACACAGTTTCAGACTAACCAGAGATCATTAAATCTATAACACTGAACATGTGTGAGGCGTAGTACAAATTGATCTCTACAAAGCCACCTACAAGAATTATCGATTCCACAAATTCCGTCGATGCTCAATTTGGGTGTTCTATTGTGAGTGATGTTGAGATTATCGTCAGGATCTTCTTCAACTCATTTGTATGGTGACATATATAATACATTCATCTGATCAATCTTCAAAGAAACAAAAGTGAATGCCAAATGTAGATGAGATCAGGTGCCCGGGGAGATTAAGCATTTCCTAGCAAAAACCGTCACTTAGGCCGTGCAGAAAAAGGTCTTATCAAGCGAATTGTAAGATTCGGTGTTCTAGATGGTTCTAACCTAGTAAAATATCGTCAAAACATTTTTTTCAGTGACAAATCAAAGTCAGTCCCTCGTTAATGTACCCTTGGTACAATAGTATTATGTTCGTCTCATTGCCCTCAGAACGAAGTCGTTGCAGTTTCATCTTGTTTTGGACTAGCGTATAACGAACACCATAATCAAATAAGGAAAAATTAAGAATTTCATACAAAGGCAAATTCTTTTCAAATTCAACTTCAAGAACCTACTTTTCTGACAATGCAAAATATGTTTTTACATGCAATTTCCACATTACAAGTTTTTAATTTTTCGACTATATGTCCAGGTAAAATGGGAAGAAAGGAGAGGATATCTGACAACAGCGGTTGCAGCATCAACAGCAAGACCCCAAAACTCTCACCACAAAAACACAAAGGAGGAACAATGAAGCCTTATCACATTGAAACATAAAATATAAATGACCACACATAAACCAACAAGACAAATGGGCAATCGATGCCGACTTAGGACGGCCATCTGCCACATCAGTAGCAGACGGTGTGGTTATTCTGGATTACGTGCGCACAATTCTCCCACTTTTTCGATTACTCAGAGGCCTCGAAGAAGGTGCAATTGTGGTGTAAACCAACCTCCTCACTGTTCGATGACCACACACAAACAAGACTGCAAAACCCATTGGCCCAAGCAACACAGATGAATATGTAAATGGATATAAATACGAAATTAAATACAGTCCGTACTCTGCCGGCTGAGGAGAGGACAGGTGGTCGGGGCTCTGTCTTATCTAAAGAGATTTGGACAGTGTCCGTCATGGAGTCCCATCTTCAGTCAGTCAGAATGCAAATTTTAAGAATGCGCTGGTACAAGACTGTAGATTGGTCAGGTACCACGCCTAGTGTCCGTCTGGTGACATGAGGATATTATCCACGGTATAAAAGGCGTTTGATGATTCTGACGCATTTTCGATGGTTATGCTGTCTACCTTAAAGTTTGATCCTTCTTGTTTTGTTCATTATGTCACCATAAAATGCAGGTTCTGAAATCATGTATTCTGTTGCTTTTATTGGTCCGAATTTCAATAGTATTAGACAATATTTTTTGTAAAATTTACTGAAATCATTTACTAGTTTGTGAAAACAAACACCTTGACCTAAAATTTTCTTCCGAATTTGTAAATTTCTACTATGAAATCTAAAACATCAGTACATGCTCTAGCATACCGGATGACCTGTGAAATATACATGCTATATGACGGTAGTCTAGGAACATTTTCGTCAAGCCAGGGAAACTTTACTATGTTGAATCCAAAATCATCTCTTTTGTCATACACACTTGTATGAATCTCTCCATCAACAATTTTGATATTTTGATATTTCTGTCCATAATTTGTGTTTCCGTGTTTGTAACGTTTGCCTTCTTTAAAGTCAATTCTTGTCGATAAATAATATTTTCATACTTTTCAAAAAGAGGATTGTACCAATGAAACATTTCACATCATTATTTTTCTTTGCTTTTGAAAATTTTGGATAAATTCTTTTTCATACGTGTATAAAAATGAATATACAACAAGAGCCACACAATCGGTACCCATAGGGATCCCTACAACCTGATCGTAGAGATTCTCACCAAATCGTAATTAAATGTTGTCCAAGAGGAATGGCAAGGCAATACACAGGTAACTGCATGTCAATGATTTGTATGATGTGTATTCTGTAGCGGAAAAGAAACCCTTTTATCCAGATGTACAAATTTAAGTTTTCCCCTCTCGATAAAAGTACCATTTAATGAGTCTGGACAATTGATCATTAATTTTGTCGTGAGGAAGTTGGTGTACGTATGAAGAAATCGTATTGGCTTGAACATTTCTAGATTTAATTTTGTCAATTACTTCTCCTGGAGTTTTAATAGACCATAATAAATTTACATCATTCCTGTTTAGAAAAATGTCACAATATTTTGCTACGTGCTCCTTTATCGCCGTGAGTGATGACGTCAGAGTTTTAGACAAAATTGTAGTTGAGCATTCGCTAGAATTAGCAATGTATCGAAATTTGTAAGAAGCATTTGTGCAGTTTTGGTAAGCAGTATATTGTAAGAAGATCCAATTTAGAAATGGAGATGTTGATTGAAGAAATATCACTGTTATGTTTGCTCAAAATCTTGTTGACACTTTCATGGCTTTTGATATACGTATTTGTAGACGAATGTTCCGAAACTTAAGTTGATATATAGTAACAATTTGGCTTTGCCTTCTAGACTTTGAGGCTGAATACTGATAGGTACTTCTTTGATGTTTATTTCAAATGATTATGGCATTTTTGGCTGCTTTATCTGCAGGAGCGAAGACAAAGGACTAGGTGCGCTAACCCCTCATATCGGCCCTATAATTTCGACAAAAAATGCTTTTGATAAATGAATCATTAATCTTAACTTTTTTTGCAATGTTGAATATCTGAGAAAATACGGCGTCATAATTTTAATACCTCGTAACGTCACGCGCGTGATGTATGACGTCATGTTTTGACGTCATTTGCCCTAAATGACGCAGAACAATGGAAAATCATCGTATTTTAGACACAAATCTTCAAAATGCATGTAAGATCCACGCCTTGCCCACGAAATATTCAATGCAAAAAAAAAAAAAAATACCGATCAAAAATCCATCGATTGGTATAAAAATATCACGGACAAGGCTTGGATCATTACTTAATTTCATAAATTTGTGTCGAAATTTCGCTCATTTATTGATGTTTTCAAGGATTTCAACGTTTTTCTGACGTTTTGAACGACATATTACTCAGGATGGGACTGTGGAATCGAAACAGGCTTTCATAATTAGGATTCACCATACATTTTGCATTTTATGAACTTGAATATTATGAATAACTTTGAAAATAGGGCCGAAATTGCAGGTTACCGCACCTACTCCTTTTTCATGTAAATTACGTAATCTAGATTTGAAATGTCTTTCTTAGATTTAGAACTTCTATTTTCAAAAAGATGAGGATATTTGTGGAAGTTATCAATTCGAATGTCAGTAATATCCAAAATGAGGTTTTTCCCGTCATTTAGAGAATGAGATTCGACTCCTTCCCATTTACACAATCGTATGGTATAGTTATCTAATAACTCCTCTAGTACTTCGCGACATTTAATAAAATCCATCTTGGATGGGTTCTATACTTAGGTTATTTTTAGAAGACCACGGAGCTGCTTGTCCGGAATAATTGAAAAGTCACCTGTAACAATATGACCATTTGTTTTATATAGGTATTCAGATGTTGCACATTCTCAAGAAGCAGGACTTGATTAAAGTATTTTAGGATCTGATGTAACTTTAATGTAGTTAAATACCAAAATTTTTTATAGGAAGAATCGTTCTCATGTTACAGATAATGATAAGACATCGTACATTATTCTGAATCAGAAATACAAAATCAGATTCTAGATCTCGAGAAAGACGACGTTGCCAAGACTTCATATAAAATTAGCATTTGTAAGAAGAGTAAGCACAGGAAATATAGTAACCAAAACAACCACATTTGAAACTGTTACAGTCCCTTTTCACAAATATCTGTCAGTTTGAGTAAAACGATAAGGAAAGTAATTATGACCTTCTAACTATGAAGATCGGAAGTTTAAAAGTATAATCATAATATTGAAAAAAAAAGAGAAAGAGAATTTTTTCATAAAAACATAATCTATAATTTTATATACGTCAGCACAATATTCCTGTTTTAACAATTAAGCGTTTTTTGCAATTTTTCGACTCTCTGCCTTGTATGGATTGTAGTCGCTTCATAAACATCACTTTAACATTTATGTATATCAGATTTGGTAACAATGTTATGGTGTAACAGTTTGAATTGTTGATATTTGATGAACAGGTACGTTATAAAAACTGTGACCGAAGTCTTCAATAGTTCTGCGTCTATGGGTCTGAAAAGTAAACAAATTGTTAGCACTTTACAATGACTCTACCTTTAGACAAAATTCATACGATTCTAAATAAGATGAAAATCCACAAAAAAATCATAAACATATACGAAAATTTTTATAATCAACACGCTCGAGGATATTGCTACTAATCTTAGTGTTTTACATAAAAAATATTCTGTTCTGACATAAAATCTAAGGCAATGGTAAGTATAATTTTCCATTTTGGTAAACTTGGCACGTGCAGCCAAGTTCGGTCAACTTCGGTTAATCGTCTGTCTCTTCAATGCATTCGAAAATTTCTGCTATCAAAAAATCTTAAAATTTCTAAAACGTGGATCATATATCATCATATCCCACCCATCCTCCTAAGTCTTTCGGTACATTTTTGGACATAATAATTGTCATACTCTTTGGCTGTTTTACATTGTTTAGATTGAGGATAACTGACGAGGGTTAAGTACCCGAAACGTGCATGTCTGGTTCATGCTGCAAACTTATCTGTTCTCAAATGATACTATTGAATTTAAAGACGTTTTACATTTCAGACAAATGTAAAAGACACGAAATGATGTACACACAATATACTTGTGGAAACACACAAACAAACACTTTGACTTTCTTAATATTATGTATCAAGGAAAGGGATAGAATTATTTTGTTTAAAAATCCCACCATCCAATATTGTTGTGCTTAAAGCCTTCATATACGTTTAATAACAGCATCCTCCACAACAAAGCCAAAGTGGCAACCAGCATGGACATATCATAAATATCTTTCCAGGGTTCATGCAACAATCAATCGGTGAGGTTTTATTTGTTATACACAATGTCATGTGACCCGAGTCCTTGTTTTCTCGGAAGTTGCATCCAGTTGGTTCTTTATCGACAGCCTTACTGAACCAATCATTGACACTAGGTCCAAAGTCAAGCTACAAGAAAAAAAGAAACATTACGAAATAATATTAAACTAGTAATGATAGAAATTTCATGTTACATAATTTCATTACCGAATTCCCTATTCATGAAGTCTCAAAATGGGAAAGAAAATACAGAAGAAAAGGTTGACCATTGGAGCAAAACTGTAACTTTGATCCCCATCCAATGTAACAATAGGTGTAGAGACAATCATAAATATTTAGTAAAGTCAGTTATGGAGGAAATGGTACAGAATTCAAGAAAGACCAATGTGCACTGAACACATTAGAACTCAGTAATTTGTAACACAGAATGGATATCAGATAAAGTTAAATAAAAACCAAACTAGCAAACAAATTAAACATCGAACATCGATTCACAAAACCGCACATTATCTGCATGTAATCCGACCGTTCGCTACACCATTTGTTTCTAATGTGGCATAAGGTCATCTTTTGTTGGCACCGATTTGCCCAATGGTTTCCTTGCATGTCTAGCCTTTTATAATTTGTATGCTGATGTCTAACATTTGTACTTGCTGTTTTATATTCCGTTCCTTCTTAGCTCACATCAGCTCAATATGCTATATCCCGCGCGCCCGTGTCCCGCGTCCGCGCCCGGCTACAATGTAAAAAGTTTGGGGTAGCTCAGTATTTGACAAAGTACTGATGCTACATTAACCACACTTGCCCTGGGGATGGTGAGAAAAGACTACGCATCAGATGCTGCATCTGACCTACATTTTCTGCTTGAATGACTTGGTCTCGTTGGTTTATTTGTAGTCCTTTGTGTTTGATGTTTCTGTGTTGTACGTTGACGTTCCTTGTCCCTTATGCGTCTCTTTCTGTGCATGTCTGCTTTGTGTTTTTGCATTGAGTGTTTTTGGGTTTTGCTGTGGGTGATGCAACCTGGTGTTGTTGGAGATCCCCTCCTTTGTTGGTTAATAAGTTTGAGGTATCTCAGTGTAAGTTGGTTAAGAAGTTTGGGGTAGCATAGTATCTGACAAAGTACCTATGCCACAGTAACCACAATTGCACAAGTGACTCATCTATGGATGCTGAGGGCACCCGTGCATCGGATATTGTTTGACCTATATTTTCGGCGTGACAAGGTTACTAAGTTTAGGGCAGCTCAGTATCTTACAATATGATGCTTAAATAAATCCTGAAATTTCTAAAACGTCGGTCCTGTAGCATGATATCCAACCCATCCTCCTTTGTCCCTCGGTACATGTTTTGAAATAATAATTTTCACCTTCCTTGGCCATATTACATTGTTCAGGTTGAGTATCACTGACGAGGGTTAAGTACCTGAAACGTGCATGTCTGTTTCATGCTGCCAATTTACCTGTCCTTAAATGATGCTATTGAATTTGAAAGCGTTTAACATTTGTACCACTTGATGAGTGTTGGACCAGGAGTCCACGAGGGCATATATATCCAAGTGCGATAAACTGTGGTTTATCTTCTATTCAATGCATTCGAAAATATATATGAAGCGGAGTTAATCATCAGGATATCATTTTCTTTCTAGAAAGATTTGATCATGTGCTCGCTTTTTCCAGCTGATGAAAGACTGTTCACGCTTGCACAAGAGGAATATATATTTATATCACATATCGATTAGCTTGGTTTAGTATGGCTAGGCAAGAAATGAAAATGAGTATTGGTATGTAGACTCCGTGGCGCAACGGTAGCGCGTCTGACTCCAGATCAGAAGGTTGCGTGTTCGAATCACGTCGGGGTCATTAATTTTTTTCTCATTATTTTCTCTTTGTAAACCAATCTCGTTCAGGAGTCTGTATGTTTCTATAGGAACATGCTATTAATTGTGTTAACTATTATCTGCTATGTTTTATCTGAAATTCGTTTTGATGTTCATGTATAGATTTATCGAAGTAACAGTTCAGTTAGTGATCAATCGGTAAGTTCCTTGATTGATATAGTCAGTGTTGAAGGTTTTCTGTAAACCAGGTAAATGGGACTTTTCATCTTGTTTATTCTATCAACGTACAGTACGGACGCCTTTTGCTTATACTACTTTGTGTAATGACAGGCTGTGCGTGTTCCATCGTGACCATTGTAGCGTTATAATCTCTCTTTTCTTTCATCTTCATTTCTTGCTCACCTCAACGAAGTAAGGGGAGGGTGGGGAGGGGGGGGGGGGGCTTATGCTTATGAGAATGCTTAACGCAATGCACGATACAGATACTGCATCTGACCCACATTTCACGATTGAGAAATTACATTTTTAGGTTAAGTAAAATGAGACAAATTCATCTCCGTTTATTTTAAGTCCTAGATCAATAAAAAGAACTTGTGTGGGTGATGCATCTGAGGATGCTTACTGCAATATACTGTACAGGCGATGCATCTGACCTATATTTCACGCTAAATTGACCTCGTAAGGTAAAAACTGAATCTTCATTTCCAGCTTCTTTAAATTTTTTATCAACAAAACTTGTGTGGGTGATGCATCTCGGAATACTTTGTGCAAATAGGTAAGATGCTGGTCATGTGACAATGATGCCGCCGAGTTGAGCTCTGCCATCTCTGATGACACTATGTTTTTATTGGTAGTCATTGCGATTATCGTCAGGATCTTCTTTAACTCATTTGTGTCACACTTATGCCCTTTGCCGTGTCGAGCTCGTAAAAAAAGTTCCCCGCGAGGGGTTTGAGAGTAAGTGTTTTGATTATATATTCCAAGGATATTACGTCTCTGAGGAATACTATAAGGATTTGAAAATAAGATTACATTCACAATGTCATGGAATTTTTGTTGTTGAAATCTAATTGTGTAAAGTCTTACCTTCAAGCAAAAATTCCTTCCTTGCTGCATGAATGTCATAGCTTTGGATAGTTCATTCTCAAGCTTTTCCTTGATGAATATATGGCGTGTATTTATCAGAACAGCAAACTCGCCTGTATTCAGAAAAAAGAAAACATGGTATAAAAAGGAATGAACAATAAACAAACGATGAAAGTACTGTGCATCAAACACTCATGTTTAAGAGACGAAACATTACAATTCAAGGAATGTATTATTATTAAAGACTGTATTCTATGTCTTCCGAAATAGAAGTAACCGGATGTGACAGTTCAACCGAATTGAAGCGGCGGGTGTTGCATGCAAGCAGGAGATGCTTACTCTTCCTGGGCACCTGGACTCACTCCCATATCTGGAGTTCGCTTCTTTTCATGTGGTGGAAGTTTTTGTTTGTTTGCTTTGTTTCCTGTTTTGTCCTGATTTTGTATGCCTTCGGTTTCTGATTTTCTGAATTATCGATTTTGTGCTGTATACAGGGATATGGTCATTATCCATATTTGTCATTGCACTAAAATTATAAGGTGTAATAAGAAAGGAAGGGATCTCCAACAACACTTGGTTGCAGCATCCACAGCAAAATCCCAAAACACCAATGCAAAAACACAGAGCAGACACACAAAAAGAGACGCAAAAGGGACAAGGAGCACCAACTCACACCATAGAAACATGACATAAAAAGACTACACATAAACCAACGAGACCAATGGGCAACCGGTGCCGACTTAGGACGGCCATCTGCCAGGTTAATAGCAGACGGATGTATTAATTGTACCAAAATGCTGAAGAAAACCCGTTTTATTCAAAACTTCCACATAACAGGAAAACATTATTTTGACAGTTTAATTCGATGAATAAAGTCAAACACAAAATCAGAACCCAAGTTAAAGTCACAATCAAAAGGTGACAGATATAAGACAAAAATTTCTCTGGAGAAAAGATAAATAAAATGGACAAACAGACGAGGACAATACTGCAAACAACATTTGACACAATAACAGTTTACCATTTTTTTTTACAGAATTGTAATTTATTCAACTAAGAAGACAAGACTCAATTATACTACTATGAAAATGTAACAATATACAGATGTTGACTGGGGTTGAGGTCAACAGCTAATTTGTTGGACCCGAGGATGAACTGTTGACCGAGGCCGTAGGCCGAGGTCAACAGTTCATCCAAGGGTCCAACAAATTAGCTGTTGACCGAGGCCCCTGTCAACAACTGCTTTGTTATACCTTTTTCGATCTGAAAAATAATATTGAGACTCCGTTCTACAACTTCTGTCATATTTCTCGGCTATGTATAATCAGCGATCAGCGACAGATTGAGATTAATGGAGCATTAATATTCTACTAGAATATTCTGTGAAGTTCATATTGCATACTTAATGTTTTTACCATCTCTGTCCTGCAATATCTTTGTTATATCTTCCTCCGTCACTCTCACAGGAGCGACTAGCTGCCATTTTGAAACGATGCGCGATGTAAACAGCTGATTAGGGAAGATAACTCTTATATTTGATCCTTTCAAGGGGCCCCGCATGGGGAACGTCCTTTTTTTCAAATAAAACTAATTACCGAAAATGATCAAATTTACATAATTCGGCGTCTTTAACTGAGGAAATAAATAAAATAACCGAAATAAACAAGAAGCTTGTTGTCACAACAACACTAAAATATCTTGCCGGTCAACAGTTCGTCACGTGACCGGTCCAACAGTCGATTTTAACAGTTCATTTGGACCGGCTGTCTCTAACAGTCATTATGTTGGACTTTTTTCTTGTATAGACTATTAAGGGGGGAATATCTAAGAGTATAACAATATACAGTTGATAACTGGGGTCGAGGTCAACAGCTAATTTGTTGGACCCGAGGATGAACTGTTTACCGAGGCCCCTGTCAACAACTGTTTTGTTATACCTTTTTTCGATCTAAAAAAGAATAACAAGACTCCGTTCAACTACTGTTTTATACTTAGACAATTTCTCGGCTGTATAATCAGCGATCAGCGACAGATTGAGATTAATGGAGCATTAATATTCTACGAGAAAATTCAGTGAAGTTCCTATTGCATTCTTAGTTTTTTTACCGTCTCTGTTTGAAACGATGTAAACAGCTGATTAGGGAAGATAACTCAAGGGGCCAAGCATGGGGAATGTTTTTTTTTTATTAAATACAATTAATTACCGAAAATGATCAAATTTACATTATTCAGCGTCTTTAACTGAGGAAATAAATAAAATAACCGAAATAAACAAGAAGGTTGTTGTCATAACAACACTAAAATATGTTGTCGGTCAACAGTTCGTCACGTGACCGGTCCAAAAGTCGATTTTGACAGTTCGTTTGGACCCGCTGTTTCTAACAGTAATTCTGTTGGACTTTTTTCTTGTATAGATTATTAAGGGGAACATATCTAAGGGTATAACAACAACAGATCTGGTCCTGATTCTGATCCTTCCTGCTAGTTGATAAGACTTTTGGAATTCCTGAAAAAGTGTTCATTTCAGCCAGCGGATCGGATGGGTAGTACATGATTTTAATTTTTAACTTAGCCATTGGAGAGGGACGGTAGTAAATGTTTTTAATGTTCCTTTCGGCCAGCGGAGAGGGACGGTAGTAATTGATTTTAATTTTCATTTCAGCCAGCGGAAAGGGACGGTAGTAAATTATTTAAATGTTCACTTCAGTCATAGTAGCGGGACGGTAGTAACTGATTTTAATGTATTGGGCATCTTACTCTTGACAACTAGATGCGAAGTAGTGAGGCCAGGTGCCTTTGAAAAGTTAGCATTACCTGCTTGCATGAAAACTAGATAGATGGGGAGCGGTACATAAGAATTGACTGTTCAATTTCATTAGTTTATTGGAGTATGAACTTTGGTTTTTCGCATCACAAATTGTGTAAAAGCGCGTAGCGTAGCGAATCGGTTTTACGCAATATTTGTGATGCGACAAACTTCATACTCCAGATTCTCTGTACTTATACATCTAATACTTGCAGAAAATGGCATGATTACGATCTATTGGTATCAGAATATCTTCCTAGGATTTAATTATTTCATAAGTGACAAGTTAATCGTGAAAATTCATTACAATACTGTATCTTGATAAAGGTCGAGGGAGGTCGTCGTCTTTGGATCTCTCATTTTCTGTTCGCTGCGAATATTTTGTTCTAAATTCTTCATTTCGGTGAAAACACATCACTAAAGACGTTTCTGGTTTCAATAACCCATAAGTTCAGAACGATTATGTCTGATTAAAATTGTTAAAACAGACTGATCTTCTGTCCTTTTCATGAAAACTGTTGCACGTTGACAATAGTGAGTCATTGGGGAATTTCAAACGCAAGATAATCGACTCAAAAACTGTTACAATGGGGTTGTAATTTTGAAAAAAAAAGCTGGGATATTTTGTTTCTCTCGTGATTTTACGGCTTTTTCTGTCTTTCATGAACATTTTTAAAAGGACTCCGACAGGGAATGGTCCAAGCAGCTTCAAAAACAGGCACATAGCAACCGAAAAACGCTTTAAAAACCACGTACACCGGTACATCATCGAAATAGTCATACAATTTTCATTAATTCTGATATCGAATATACATCTAAGGGCTACTGTTGACAAAAATATTTTTTTCCATGTTTATCATTCAAAAGCCGATCTTAGCAACATTAAATGATTTTGATGAAAGTAGTTCTGGCTCTTCCGGTATTTTATCGTGTTCATTGGGGGTATTAACGTGTATATTTCGGACCAATCAAAATGCGTAGATACGTGTAAACAAACATACTGAGAAATTATATATCAAAGATGAAGATTTAGTTTCCGAAACATGCATATTTTGAGTAAAGTATTGTATTTTGAAATTCATGTTAATATGCTTCGTGTGTAGCCTGTGGAGATTTATTTATTTTTTCTTTTGTAATGTCGCCCTACTTATCTTAACATTTTCTTAATTAAACTGTGTGCTTTTGGATACCACTAATTATCCACATAAATAGACAAGTTATGCAGACGTAATCCGGATAAATGGCTATGGTTAAGGCAAAGGATTTCCGAACTTGGTTTTGGCTTGCAGATTCATCTCCTTTCTCTGTTAAGAGAATGTGTTTTGGTTGATTGTTTTAGTGTTTATTTGTCGATGTCGTTGTTTTGTCATATGCAATTATTTATTTCAGTGTTGAGAGTGTTTTTTCCTGTGGCCAAATTAGATGAAGAAGATCCTGACGAAATCTCAATATCACTCACAAGAGAGCTTAAAATTGATCATCGACGGACCCTTAGCAAAGTTAATATGAGACCAGGTGCCCGGGAGGAGGACGCATCCCCTGTTTGGCTAGCTGTACCCGCCGTCGAGATAACCATACAGTTGCTTGTTTTTTATCTTTCCTATTTCCTTCTCTGTAGCGTCAATCATGTTTCAAATCATCAGTTATCCAAGACAGACAGCTCCGTGGTCTTCTTAAAAAAGGACCTAAGTATAGAATCCCATCCAAGATAGATTTTGTCAAATGCCGTGAAGTGCTTACGGAAGCCTTAGATAATTATACGAAAAGATGGTGTAAATCAGAAGGAGTCGAACCGCATGTTCTGAATGACTGGAAAAACCTCATTTTAGATATAACGGATATTCGAATAGATAACTTCCATAAAAACCCTCATCTTTTTCAAAATCCACGTTCCAAATCAGAAAGATATTTCAAATCCAAGCTAAGTAAATTACATGAAAAATATGTCTTTGCACCAGCTGATAAAGCAGCCAACAACACAATTATCATTTGAAAACGTTACTACATATCAACTTTGATTTCGGAACTTTCGTCTACTAATACATATATCAAAAGCAATGAAAGTGCATCTAACATTTTAGGCAAACATAAGAGTGAACTGTCTTCATTCAATATCTCTATTTCTAAATTGGATCTCCCAACACTATATTGCATACCGAAACTGCACAAGTCTCCTTACAAATTTCTATTTATTGCTAATTCTAGTAACTGCTCCACTACAATTTTGTCTAGAAATCTGACGTCAGCACTTACTGCTATTAAAGAACACATAACTAGATATTGTGAAACGGTTCTAAACAGGAACGATGTAAATTTATTTTGGTCTATTAAGAATTCAGGGGATGTGATTGAAAAAATGAAATCTGGAAATTTAAAAGCCAATACGATTTCTTCATACGACTTCTCTAATATGTACACCACACTTCCCCATGACAAAATTAATGATCGATTATCTAATCTTATTAAATGGTGTTTTGATCGAGAGCGAAAAACTTACATTTGTACATCTGAATCGAAGGGTTTCTTTTCCTCGACAGACTACAAATCATACAAATCATGGACATGTAGTGACCTGTGTAATGCCTTGTCCTTCCTCTTGGACAATATTTATGTTAGATTTGGTGAGGATCTATACAAGCAGGTTGTAGGAATTCCTATGGGTACTAACTGTGCGCCTCTTGTTGCAGATTTATTTTTATACACTTATGAAAAAGAATTTATCCAAAATCTTCAAAAGCAAAGAAAATTTGATGAGCTGAAATGTTTCAATAATACTTCTAGGTATCTGGATGATATTCTAACCATTGACAATCCTGCTTTTGAATTATATAAGAATGAAATTTATCCACAAGAATTAACCCTTAACAAGGCAAACCTTTCAAATACAGAAACACCCTTTTTGGACCTAAATATCAAAATTGTAAACGGAAAGATTCATACAAGTGTATATGACAAAAGGGATGATTTTAGATTCAACATAGTTAATTTCCCTTGTCTTGACGGTGATGTTCCAAGATTACCGTCATACGGCATTTACATATCACAGCTCATCCGGTACGTTAGAGCATGTACTGATATTTTGGATTTTCACAGTAGAAATTTACAAATTACCAAAAAACTTTTAGGTCAAGATTTCCGCTTTCATAAACTAGTTAAGACTTTCTGGAAATTTTACAAAAATCACAGTCAAGTTCTTTTAAAATTCGGATCTATACATGCAACAGAGTACATTACTATGGGTATTACACAACCTGTCTTTTATAGTGATATGATAAACAAAATAAAAAGGATCAAAGGTAGGCAGCATAACCATCGAAAATGCGTCAGAATCATCAAACACCTTTTATACCGTGGGTATGATCCTAATGTTACCAGATGGACACTAGGCTTGGTACTTGACCAATCTACAGTCTTGTACAAGCGCATCCTTGAGACTTGCACTCTGACTGACTGTGACGACGGGACTCCATGACGGGCCCTGTCCAAACCTCTTTAGAGAAGACAGGGCCCCAACCACCTGTCCTCTCTGAATGTCAGTCGGACTCCTCGGGTGATTACATACATGAGCTCGCTACAGCCGGCAGAGCACGGACTGTACTACGCATGCCCTCTTTTTATATCCATTTACATATTCATCTGTGTCTATGGGGCCTCTGCGTTTCGCGGTCTTGTTTGTGTGATGTCATCTTACAGTGAGGAGGTTGTTTTACACCACAATTGTACGTTCTTCGAGACCTCTGGATAATTGGAGAAGTGAGAGGGTTGTGCGCACGTAATCCAGGATAACCACACCATTTGCTACTTGCGTGACAGATGGCCGTCCAAAGTTTGGCACCGGTTACCCATTGGTTTCGTCGGTTTATGTGTAGTCTTTTGTGTTTGATGTTTACATGTCGTGTGTCTCTTTTCCGTATAGTGCTGTACTCGTCTTTTGTGTTTTTGCATCAGGTGTTTTGGTGTTTTACTATTGATGCTGCAACGGGGTTTTGTTGGAGATCTCCTCCCTTCTTTTTACTTGGTTTTAGTTGGTTTTCTTTTCCGTTTCGAGTGCTTTCTCTTGTTTGCAGTTTATTATTGTTATGGTTAACTATTGAGAGTATCTTAATTTAAATATTGTGAGCATATGTAAGGATGTTGTATAATTGCAAAAATACGAACATACGTACTATCCCAAGTTTGCTTGAGCGTTGCAAGTTCAATGCCATACTCCTTAGTATGCTCGACGTATGCGTGGAATAGAATTGGTTTACCCAATAGCTCCTCTATCAGTCTTTGTAAATCTTCTACTGATGTTACCTTGATCGGCCTAAAGATTAGATTTAAACAGATTTTATACCCTACTGTACTTACATGATGTTTTAGTATGGTATCATGCATATGAGATATGGCTGCCCGGGACGAGTAGGCATTTCCTCGTTGTTTTTAAAAATTTACGGTAATTGGTGGTAAAAAGCAAAGTTTCTCTTCGACACAATTGTTAGGAAATAGCAGCTTGACAACACTCACTCACGGGAACTTTGTTTTCAGTTCAACACTCAAAAAGAGAAAAATGAAATTAACAAAGATAACATCAAAGTTATAGATTTCCTTCCTTGAAATTTCTAAAACGTGGGTCCTGTAGCATAATATCCCGACCATCCTGCTACATCTTTCGGTACATTTTTTGACATAATAATTTTCACCCTCTTTGGCCATATTTCATTGTTTAGATTAAGGATCACTGATGAGGGTTGAGTACCCGAAACGTGCATGTCTGGTCCATTCTGCAAATTCATCCGTTTATAAATGATGCTTTTGAATTTGAAGACGTTTAACATTCCATTCAAGTAAATCATATTGAAAATACACGTACATATTCTATCATGGTAATAATTTACAGTGCAGTTTTTGTTTATTTCACAAAAAAGAAAATAACACTCGTGTCAGTGATGATGTTCTGGGCATAAATAGAAAATACTAATAGTGAATGGAACACAATTTCTAACATGACAAAAACTGTTCATTCGTAAAAATTCCTCTCACGATTTACAAATTATATTGACATATGTTACAAGGTTGTAAGCACATATAATGCAAATTATTTCTTCCATCGAGCTCCTGTGTACTTGAAATTTAATTCGACTGCGTCTGAAAATCACATTGGCTCGAAATACCACTGATGAGGAATACCTATCCGAAACATTAATTTGGCGGATAAGTTTGGTTTGAAATTTTTTTCATGAAGGCGAAGAAATGCTACACTAGTACCTAATTTCCGTATCATCTACACTATGTTTTTTATTGCAGTGTGGAACATGTATATGTAAACTCGCTGCCCGCGATTGAATGTTGCAAGCGTAATAATTACTTTCTTCTAAGATATGTCGCCAGAGAGAAACTTTGTTTTGGTCCTCTATCAATTTGACATCATATATCATTTAAGAACTCGTCATATCACCGAAATTGAAGAAAGTTAACGTCCTAGAACCGTCTTCCTCTTACAGTCCAGGAGAATACTAAAAATAGTAATAATTCTCATAACTCTAATATTACTGTGAACAATAACCTCTGACATTATTGAAAACAGTAATGTTGCCACATTATATGAGATATTTCAGCAATATAGAAAAAGCAAAGTTTTAAAGTCAATAGCACAGTTATTTTCGTATAATTCTTTCACTTAACATCAAATTCATTACATGTTGCTATGAAAAGACAATCTGCTGAAAAGTGAAAATAATGTCCATTTGGAACCTATTTTTCACTTTTTCTTCTTTCTGAAATCATTATTTATTGATATATGTTATGGAAAATAAAAACTTTCCTGATGTTCTGAATAATTTGTCAGTGTACATTTGCATGAGATACAACTCCTTATCACCCTCAGTTCTCCCTGAATCCACTGCTAGTAAGGGCAAACTGAAAAACTATGTATATTACTGCTCACAGTATAAGAAACAGATAAATTTCCAAGAAAGATAACTCCTATTTAATTTTACATTATTGTTTTTAGTAATATGACTGTTTCTAGTATTCTGTAAACGAATTTTTATGAAATATTTTCTGACTGTCAAGGTTCAGCTTACCAACTTCTCAGTTTATATATTTGTTTTGTGGTAACATGACTTTTATTATATATGCCTATCCTCCACTTGATGTATATCTCTGTTATACCGAGAGAAAACAATTAGTAAGTGTATGTTTACTAGCGCTTAAAAGTGTATGAATCGTATATAAGACATAACAATGAAGGTAAAATAACATCGATCTAACCTTAATTTTGTCTTCTTTTCCGGCCCACACATATCAATCGCTACTTCAGAATAGTGTCTTCTCCCTAAAATATATGTTCCATTTCTGGACTGAAATAAGTTGTGCATACTCTCCGGGTACGCCTGAAAATCATTCCAATTCATGACAGTATACGCTGGAATACGTGCCATGCGTTTACACTTCATAGATAACTCCTGTCCTGATTCCATATTTATATGTTATATTCACGTTTTGTTTTTAAGAAATGGAATGAATTAACGTTACGTCAACTTTGTCAACAAAACTCATCATGTAAAGATACTCATGATTCATCTGGTTTGTAGGTGATTAATTAGGCAGCGATGTAACACGTAAAACCTTGTCGGCGGCAAATAAATGTGTTGAATTAGTTAAAGATATTCATCGAAAACTGTGTGATGTAAATAAATGCATGTGCAACCCATAAGATAAAAAGGGCGAATGAACATGATTATTGAATGAAAGCTTAACACGAAACAAAAAACAAACAACCACAAAATTATACTAGTAATCAATAAACATTAGGATAAGTATCTATCACTTATTTAGTCTCAAAGTCGAGAAGACAAGGCAAAATCATAAAAATAACCATTGGAACGGTTGTGAACCTATGGATGAAGAACATTCCAAAGTGAGACCAGGTGCCCGGCGATAGTCAACGTCTCATAATTGCATTGCTCCATGGAAACGTGTCAAATTCGTTGATTGTCTCGATGTACATATTGATGTAATTATTAGATAAGTATTTCTTGTTTTTTGATGGTGACAGCCATTCAATCACAATCCAGAATGTCACTGAATCTTTGACAAGGTCAGTCCTTTAGCTAATGGTGTCTTTATCCGGATAACATTTGCACGACCCTCCCACTTATCCGGATACAGAGGTTTCTATAGACACGCAGTTGTAGTATAAACAAAAAACTTAACACTGTAAGGTGACATCACAGACAAGATAGTTAAACGCAACGCTCTCTTATAACAAATATTCTATGTAAATGGATCTTAAATATTCTATGACTTGCGTATAACGGTTACGCTCTGCTCAAACGTTACAAAGATGACATAATTCTAGAATGGTATAGTATACCAACCTGTTGCGTCTACGGACACATACGCAACAGGTAACTTAGGTGTCCCTAGAATTAGTCTAAATGACATTAGAGACGAGACATTTGTAGTGAGTAGTAACCATGAGTTTTGGTACAAACATGCAGATGGGTATATTAAAATCAAGCCCTGTAAGATTGAAGTGGTCGATATTCTAAAAGAGCACCAATTTTCACCAAGCGATTGCTCAGTTTCTAAGTGCGGCACGAAGAACTGCAAAACTTGTAACATCCTAATAACAGACACTTCATTCTCAAGTAATCTCACAAAACAAACATTTAACACGCATAGTTTTGAAAACCTTAACTGCATGACATCTAATGTTGTGTACGGAATAGAGTGCTCACTTTGTGGATTGATTTATGTGGATGAAACCAAAGGTAAGCTCCGAACCAGAATGTCAGGACACCGGTCAAAAATAAATAATAAAGGAAGTCAACTCCTTTACCGACATTTTGACCAGGCCGATCATTCGGTTTTATCTATGAGAGTCAGAATCCTGGAGAAAATATATCACCCCACAAACAATCCCAATTTGAGCACACCTTTCCGTCGCAACAGAGAAGAGTTCTGGATAAAAAATCTTAACACTGCAGCGCCCTATGGGTGCAACGATAACATCAGCACTATAGGAAACTTAACAAGTCCCGGTTGTCAATCGGTAAATGTGACTAGCTTATTCAACAGACAACAAAGAAGACCTCGAAGTCATGGCATTCGAAAATACAATAGGCCTGAGATACATAGTTTCTCCTTCGATGACTTGGTTCCATTTTTGAATGAGCCTCTAGGCCTGCATTATATTCGTACCAAATTATACTCTGTTCCTTTACGGAAGTTGCACGAAATCTACGATTATACGAAGGACCTCACATATACCGATACACGTTCCCCAGAATACAGACTACAAGGAGTCATATTGGACATTTCTACTTTTCGTTTATTTCAAGCAGTTAGATCAGATAAATCAGAGGAGAAAACAAACCGCCCTTTCATTAAAGTAAGATTTGCAAACAAAGGTATTGATAACTTGAATCTTGGTCAAATTTTGAATCACAAAACTGTCACAGAAAAAATCCCACCATATTTCAAAAGAAAAGAAACTCCTTGTATTTCCTATAGCTACACACCAACAGTTGCATATAAAATTTACAATTACAAACGATTCCTGCAGTGTATTGATTTAAGTAATCCCTCACTACATCCACTTCCCTGCGAATGTTCTTCATCGGATTTCAACTACTCTCCTTGTGGACACGTTATTACTGGTGACCTTAGTATAGTCAAGAACGACAAGTTGAGAGAATTGTTAAAAAAGGGTCCCAAATACAGAGAAAGTATGTCCTTTACATGGAACCAAAATGTCAAAATTATCATGGACTCTTGTGAGGAATATGCAAGACGTTGGGCAAAGAAAGAGGATGTACAGCTCGACACCCTTTCCGAATGGATAAAATCAATCAGAGGGTTACTTTTATCTAGAATTAACCGATTAAAATCAACTGTGAACACCAGATTCGTGTCTATATTTAAGGACCCTGATGTTATCACAGAGCTCACCTACCTCCAAGAACATTATGTCATCACACCAGCGGACAAAGCCTCAAATAATTACACATTTACTTGCAAAAAGTACTATTTCGACAGTCTAGTTAAAGAGTTGGGTTTAAATTCGACACCTGGAAATCCCACTTACACCCCAACAAACCTTTCTGCCTCTGAAATAATAGATAACCACAAATCAGCTCTTACTTCCTTTGGCTTCGACACTACCAAATTAGATTTAGATTTACCATACTTGTACTGCATACCTAAAATGCATAAGAATCCGTACAAACAACGTTTCATCGCTGGTTCCTCAAAATGTTCTACCAAATCTGTATCGATCTTACTCACCAAAGTTTTATCTGAAATCAAATCTGGGCTTCAACAATATTGTTCGACAGTGTATTCTCGCAGTGGTATCAACCAGATGTGGATTTTAAAGAATTCGAAGGAACTTTTAGAACATCTGAAATCCACTCATTTTAGTAGAGTCCATTCGATCAAAGCCTTTGATTTTTCGACACTTTACACTACAATTCCACATTCTAAATTGAAAGAAAGACTCGCAAAAATTATAAGTAATGCGTTTACAAGTAAGAACGGTAATCGCAAATACAAATTTATTGTTGTTAACTATGACAAAACCTACTTTGTAAAAGAAAAGTCCGATTCTGAAAATAAGTACACTGAAACAGACATTATTCAGATGTTAAACTTTCTGATCGACAACATTTTTGTGGTGTTTGGAGGAAAGGTCTTCCAGCAAATTGTCGGAATTCCAATGGGGACCAATTGTGCCCCACTCCTTGCCGACATTTTCCTTTACTCGTACGAAGCTGAATTCATTCAATCTTTGGTCTCTGAAGGGAAAAGATACTTAGCTTCTGACTTTAACTTCACTTACAGATACATAGACGATGTGTTGTCCATCAATAATCCAAAATTCGCGGATTACCTGAGCAGTATCTATCCTTCGGAGCTTGAAGTCAAAGAAACCACAGAGACAAATAATTCAGCATCCTATTTGGACATAATGTTGTCCTACGACACTGATGGTCACATGAACACCTCACTCTATGACAAACGTGACGACTTCAATTTCAGCATTACAAACTTTCCTTTTCTGAGTAGCAACATCCCTTCATCGCCTGCTTATGGCGTGTTCATATCTCAGTTGATACGCTATGCCAGAGCAAGTACCAAATATACGGATTTTGTTCTGAGAGCTAGGCGTCTTTCAGATAAGCTTCTCAGTCAGGGATATGTTTGTGACCGACTAACATCGTCACTGAGGAAGTTCTACGGTCGATATGGGGAACTCGTCATACACTATGATGTCCCACTCTCAAGAATGGTGGATGATATTCTGTCATAGACCATTTGAACCATCCAACCAAAGATTGTACTCTATATCTTCCAAAATGGAAGTGACCGGATGTGACAGTTCTACCGAATTGAAGCGACGGGTGTTGCATGCAAGCAGGAGATGCTTACTCTTCCTGGGCACCTGGTCTCACTCCCATATCGGGAGTTCGCTTCTTTTCATATGGTGGAGGTTTTTGTTTGTTTGCTTTGGTTCCTGTTTTGTCCTGATTTTGTATGCCTTCGGTTTCTGATTTTTGAATTATCGATTTTGTGCTGTATACAGGGATATGGTCATTATCCATATTTGTCATAGTATAGTAGATTTCATCAAAAGTAATACAATAATGTTAATCTAAAACCGCATTTACACTATTGAAGTTTTCTTGGTCAAGTCCGTCAAAGAAACTTCGTCAACAATTTCTTGGATAAAGTTTATTGTTACAATACCATAGTTATTTGAGCGACTTGTCAAAAAAGAAAAACCGCAGAATTATGCACAAAAACAAACTTTTTAAGAAAGCTCCTGTAAATATTGCGAATATTTCTCAACTTTAAACTTTATGTTTTTGGTATTTCATTTTAGTCAGCACTTACAGTAATATATATCAAGTAAGTACCGTTTCAAGGAAACTTTCCCGGGATTTCTGAAAAAAAGAATAGCAGTTATAATTCACTCAATTCCGGATTGAGATTTTAAGAAAAAAAATTGCCGACCCAAAGGGCCGGCGAAAAAAAAATTCCGGATAAGGGAATTAAATTACCCCCCCCCCGTCTTCCGGCCTTTCCACATGCCTGGTTTTTGTTTGAAGTATAAGAAACATAAAATAAAAAAGACTTTTGTTTGTGCCATAAAATATAGGTTAAACGTCTTCAAATTCGGTAGGATCATGTAAAAACTGGTAAACTTTCAGCATCGACAAGACATGCACGTTACGAGTACTTCAATAAAAAAACAAAAGAAGTACCTTAAAATCTCAAAGTCGAACATATGCAATTCCAAAAGTTATTATAAAAGAAGTGATATGCTTGAAAGAGGTCTCTTTATATCCTCTTATTTGGCACCTGATCTTATTCCGTGTTGGATATTTAGTATATATTCACCAAAGCAGTACCGATCAACCATTCAGTCTCAAAGTTGAGAAGGCAAGGCAAAATCATTAGACACATGTTACATGTAGAATTCCCATTGGAGCGGTTGCGAACCTCGGAATGAATATCATTCCGAAGTGAGACCAGGTGCCTATGGTGAGTCAGTGTCTCCTGATTGCATACAACACCCGACGAAACAGTTCCATGGAAACTTGTCAAATTCGGATGACATCCATTCAATCACAATCCAGAATGTCACTGATCTTTCTGTAAAGGGGGATCTGATATGATTTTACTATATCCCCGTAGCGACCGAATAACTTCCTCAATGGTGCTTCCAGCTGTTGTGCAATATAACCCTGAGAAAGTTAACCTTGAAAATGCTGATAGTGTAAACGGGGCTTCACAAGTGTATCGAAAAAAATGTTTCTGAAGATGACTGTGGTGAAAGTAAAAATGTTTCATAAGCTGCTAGATTTATCTTTCTTTAACCATCAAAGGGTTTCTGTATAAGTTAATATAATCTATTATCATTCTCCGTTATGTTTATGCTATGAGTTTTTCTTGTTTTCAATGCGATATAAAATTTCTCGTTAAATTCGATAGGAAATTGCAGGGCCAATCTAGGGGCTTTGAAGCCCAACACCTCCCCCCCCCTTTAAATTTGTTTTAAATATGCATGAACATTGGATTTTATGTTTGAAACTCAAATTACATTGACATAGGATCGCCCGCCAAACATCTTAAATGTGGGTCCTGTAGCATCATATCCGACCCATCCTGCTACGTCTTTCGGTACGCTTTTTCGACATAGTAACTTTCATACTTTTTTGGCATATTACATTGTTTAGATTTGAGGATCACTGACGAGGGTTAGGTACCAGAAACGTGCATGTTTGGTCCATGCTGCCAATTTATCTGTTCTTAAATGATGCTATTCAATTTGAAGACGTTTAACATTCATACCACTTAGTGAGTGTCACTGCTGGTGGACCAAGAGTCCCCGAGGGCACATGTAGCCAAGTTCGATCAATTTCGGTTGATCGTTTCTTTAACGCATTCTAAAATTTCTGTTATCAAAATTTCTTGAAATTTCTAAAATGTGGGTCCTGTAGCATCAAATCTTACCCATCCTGCTACGTCTTTCGGTACGCTTTTTCGACATAGTAACTTTCATACTTTTTTGGCATATTACAGTGTTTAGATTTAAGGATCACTGACGATAGTTAGGTACGTGCATGTCTGGTCCATGCTGCCAATTTATCTGCTCTTAAATGATGCTATTCAATTTGAAGACATTTATTAATCATTACTCAAAGCATTACTAAAGGAACAAGCATCGGGTAGATGGTCATTTGTTCTGTTGAGGAAAGATCATCCCTTAAAAATTTTAAAATTAAAAATCATTACAGGTACCAACCTGGTCCTTCGCCCTTGTAGATATATAGTGTACTATATTGAAAAAATAACAAACGCCCTATATATATAATATACTATATATAGGATCGTACAATAACAAACGCCCTATATATATAGTGTACTATATATAGGATCGTACAAAAAGAAAGGGAGAGGGCAAAAATAAAAATAAGTTTCAAAGTGGTAGTGATGGGAGGGGGAGTAACCTGCGCTGACTGAACCCTTACCCTATTTTGTAAGAAAACCTAAAAGAAAGAAGAAAATATATCCAAATAAATCATGTGTTACACGTCTTCAAATGCATAGCATCATTTAAGAACAGATTAATTTGCAACATGGACCAGACATGCACGATTCGGTTACATCGTAAAGGCACCATAAACTCTCAGGTGAATTTACAACATTCTTAGTAGGAGCAGCCAAGTACCCAAATGCTCTCATGTCGTTATATATGTAAGAAAAAATGATGACAAAAGGGTAGGATTGTTCATTTCTACTGTAGAGAATACCCTGTAAATATGTAAAATGCATCCGATTCGGCTTCCTGAACTTTCTGAATGTTTTGGGGTTTTGCTGTGGGTGCTACAACCGGGTGTTGTTGGAGGTCCCCTCCTTTGTTTCAAAACTGAGAGTCCTCATCAGGGCTTCGTTTGGGACCGATTTTGGCAGCTCCCAAACCAAATTATTGAAATCTTTAAGGTGCTTCCACCTGAAAAGTACTCTGGATACGGGCCTGACTAGTAATCAAAGGGCCACAATTTTAAGTCCTACAAACTTTTAACGAAAGGATGGGATCTCCAACAACACTCAAACTGTAGCACTCAAAGTAAAACTCCAAAACACCCAATGCAAAAACATAGTGCAGACACCTACCGAAAGTGACGCAAAGAACACCAACTCACACTAGAAAACATGAAACACAAAACACCACAAACCAACGAGACCAACTTACACCGTAGAAATATAAAACACCAAAGACCAAACATAAACCAACGAGACAAATGGACAACCGGTGCCGACTAAGAACGGTCATCTAACACGCAAGACAGTGTGGTTATTCGCATTACGTGTGCACAACCCTCGAACTTTTCCAATAACCCAGAGGTCTCGAAGAACGCATAATTGTGGTATAAAATAACCTCCTCCCTACAGGATGAAAATACAAATACCATGTCACATGATCTCAAGAAACACAATGATGAGTATGTAAATGGGTATACAAACTGAAAGTATACAAAAAACAGTCCGTGCACCTGCCGGCGTTAGCGGGCTCATGCATGTGAATACCCGAGGAGTCCGACTGAAATTCAGAGAGGACAGGTGATCGGGGACCTGTCTTCTCAAAAGAGGTTTGGAGAAGGACCGTCATGGAGTCCTCTCGTCATAGTCAGTCAGAGTATTGTTCTTAAGAATGCGAGGTCAAAGTCAACAAATGTATTTGTCAAATAATTTTGGTTTAGCCCTTGTCAATTCTTGACAGGATTGCAGAGCTATCGGGTTAAAGTCGTGTCTCAATCTCCTGTATCGCAGCGAAAAGTTCATGTCTGGTCCATGCTGTAATTTTATCTGCTCTAAAATGATGCTAATGAATTTGAAGACGTTAAACGATTGTAAACATCAAACACAAAAGACTACACATGAACCGACGAGACAAATGGGCAACCGGTGCCGACTTTGGACGGCCATTTGCCACGGAAGTAGCAAATAGTGTGGTTATCCTGGATTACGTGCGCACAATGCTCTCACTTCTCAAATTACCCAGAGGTCTCCGAAGAACGTACAGTTGTGGTGCATAACAACCTCCTCACTTTAAGGTGACATCACACAATTAAGACTGCAAAACGTAGAGGCCCCAGCAACTCAGATGAATATGTAAATGGATATAAAAAGAGGGCGTACGTAATGCAGTCCGTGCTCTACCGGCTGTAGCGACCTCATGTACATGTATGTAATCACCGAGGAGTCCGACTGACATTCAGAGAGGACAGGTGGTCGGGGCCCTGTCTTTTCTAAAGAGGTTTGGACAGGGCGCGTCATGGAGTCCCCTCGTCACAGTCAGTCAGAGTGCAAGTCTTTAGGATTCGCTGGTACAAGGCTAAGTATTATTCGCATATTCGTTTATCTTTATTTCGTGAATTCATTTTTTCATTTATTCTCAGTGAATGATTTAAACTTAAAGAGATTTCAACTTTGGAAAATTAAAATAATAATAATAATAATCAGGCCCGAAATGCCGGCGAAATCTTTTTTTTCGGCTCTTACAATGGCCAACAATTTTCCCCTGGCAAAAGTCTTCCTGCCTCCCCCCCCTCCCTTAAAATCAAATGTTTGCTCCCTTAAGCATGAAATCAAAACTCGTATGATAGAAACCTCTATCATTATGAGATGCTCATACACTTACAGATACATGTATACGTGCGCGGATAGGTTCCATGTAGATCGGAAGAGAATTCCAGCACTTCATTTTGAGATAAGCCAGATTCAAAAAGGGGAGGGGGTCCCCTCCCGACCTCTTGATAAGCTCATATCACCGACGTTGTAGAATCCTGAAATCGACAATCTCTATAAAGTGAAAGCATTTATATATTTCATAACAATATGGGCATTGTGGACAACAAAGAGATAACATCAAGTATTTATATCATTCACTTTACCATGAACACACAATCATCATTTGATGACAGCCAAGCCTTGGACGATATCCTTTGTAGTGAAAACGAGAAGAATAGACGAAGACTTTAAAACATAAGGAAATCAGAACTTAAAAAACTTTCTGTTTAAAGAAATGATGTAAATGATAATACGAAAAGCGCTACGTTGGAACATGTACCACGTGACGTCACAATGACGTAATTTAACGCCATTTTGCCTGCAGTACGCTGGCAGATTCTGCTGATGATACGAGGTAAAATGTTTATTTTCTATATCAACGGCCACGTCGCCGGTAGTTTTCTCTGTGCAAATAGCTGTCTTTTCAACCACGGAAAGGACCTGCCGGCAAAGCTGCTGCTCTATGTGAAAATTTGTAAGATGTTTTGAAAAATTATGGAAAGGGGTAGGGCCACGAGACCCCTAAATCGGCCCTTGATTTTTCTCTTGAAATAAATTTCATGAGGAATACTTGATATCTCTCATGAAAATACACGAATGTTTACCGCTTTTCATGAAAAGAATAATATCACCAAACAATGTGCCATTTAACTGTAATGACGTCATGAAGTGACATCATTTTGACGTTATTGTCAAAATATGGCGAAAATTGCTGGGAATTTTGTCTTTTGTTGTAGAATTCAATGTGGCCGCATGCGTTAACTGAGATGAAACTTTTATGACAAGAGGATATAATGATAATCTTTCACATATAAATTTTCCATCATAGTTAATGCATGCGGCCATTGCTAATTTAATAGAAATATTGAGTTTTTGCAACAATTTCGCCGAATATGACCTATTTTGGTGTTTTCAAAGGGCTGAAAGGTGTTGAAATAAGCAATGCTTACAAAAAGTAGATTCGTGATTCTGTAGAGAACGTTTCAAAATGTCAAATAACTCTTAAAAAATTCTATAAAGTACAATGTTCAAAATTTATCAAAATTAGGGCCAATATCGGGCTTCGTGGCCCTACCCCTTTCAGGAACCGTCTTGGGTTTTAACATTTACCACTGTTCTCTTGATATCCATTTATCCCTTTTTGGTGCGTTTTTCGAAAGAAGCAATCTTCTTAAATGAAATTAATATCCGTTTGATGCAAGATATCATGTTTAATTTTTATCGCAATTACCAGGCTATCATACCAAGTTCTTGCTTCAACTCTATTCTTCAAGAAGGTATAGAGTTGGAACCCTCCCGCATAATTAGTAATGTGGAAGCTAAACTCATCAAGCTTGTCTTACAGTGAGGTGTTCAAATGGCCGTTTGCGTCGAAGATAGAGGTATATCAAAGTACGAAGTGGATCTGTCGCTCTCGGTTGTTTCCTTGATCTCTAGTTTATGAGGATAGATTTCATGTAAATGATCCTTAAAGTTCAGATCATCTATGTTTCTGAAGGTAAAGTTGAACTGAGATGCGAGGTGCATTCGCCCAGGCGAGAGCAAGATCTGGATGAGGTCGGCTTGCATCCGGATGATATCTTCTTCGCTATACTTTCTGTTTGAATCAGAGTGTTCCTTCTCGAGATTAATATCCTCCCGTCCTATGACAAGGTATCTATATCTCCTGTTACCATTTTTTTGAAATAAAGGTTTTGCGAATAATATAGACCAGTCTGGTTTTAAGCTTTTGGTGTGGAATGATAGTGTAGAACATGGAGAGGTCGAACGATTTTATACTGGTACATGTTATATGATTGAAACTGATGGCTTTTAAATTTTCCAAAACTTCCTTAGAATTCTTTATGATCCACATCTGATTGATTCCATTTCTGGAATATGTTGTATCGCAGTATGTTTTAAGACCTTGCTTGATGCGAGTTAATATTTTCGTAAGCAAAATGGTTACAGATTCTGTGGAGCAACTTGACGAACCGGCAATGAATAGGTGTTTGTAAGGATTTTTGTGCAATTTTGGAATCCAGTAGATAAAGGTAGAAAGGAGGGGATCTCCAACAACACTAGGTAGTTCACAATCAGAGTCATCAGTATAAATTCCGAAGGACTTTTAAAGAACAGATTTGTGGTTGTCAAGTATTTCAGATAATGATGATTTTGTAAGTGTGTATGTTGGATCTGCAGGTGATGAATGTAATCCTAGTTCTTCTCACAGGCTTTTGAAATAGTATGACTTGCAACGACGAAAATTTGTCTTAATTTGCCATTTTTTTTATGCCTAATCGGTAATTGCATATATTGTACTCAGTACTTGTAAGTATGAAAAGGCAAACAAGGTTATACTGACAAAGAATACATCATCACTTTCATTTATAATTCAATTTGCAAACACATAAAAAGACATAAATCATGGACGAAAAGAAAAACAACATACCTGTATCACCTCACAGAAAACAAGAGATAAAAACTCAGCAAAACATAAATTGAACGAAACGATCAATTAAAAAGTAGAGCAGTCGGTATCATGAATCTGAGATGCATCAACCTCCAAATAGAATTCCC
This sequence comes from Pinctada imbricata, assembly GCA_033119305.1. Classification (NCBI taxonomy): domain Eukaryota; kingdom Metazoa; phylum Mollusca; class Bivalvia; order Pterioida; family Pteriidae; genus Pinctada; species Pinctada imbricata. The sequence continues at coordinate 34,515,000 of VSWD01000005.1, read as the reverse complement.
GCTTTTCCTTCTGTCATATAAATTGTCTTCACGGATTTTATCTTAATTCATCACGTGAATTCATCATTGTATCAGATGAATAAATGTTGTCCTTCAAATTTGCTTCTAATCAGACTGAGCTGCCACTTATGTCATTGTAAGAACTCCCAGTTGATTTGATCCATAATCGAAACTGACGAGACAGAAATTACAAATCATAACTGTCTTAACATTGCAGCACTGCAACCCAGCCAAATCAAATGGAAGATACCACTCATTTTATGTATTTGTTTGTGTTACTGTAGCCTGTAAGAACCGAAAATGGTATTGGTGATATATTTTAATCAATGAAAAGAACAATAGATCGACTCTGAATAAGTGATTTGTTTTTGCTTGTAGGACGGACTGGAAAGATAAAGTCTTTTTGGTAATATGTCCCATTGAATCAATTTCTAATATGGTTGTTATGCTATCAATTTTGAAAATCAACATATGAGATGAAATATGCGTTTTATTTTTAAAGCCAAGATGTCCAGAATCAATGAGTGAGTTTTGCAAGTCACCGATGGATATCCGTTGGAGACAAACTCAAGGCAATAAGGCAAAAACACAGAGGCGACACTGATGTTAAACAAATATGAGTGCCACTGCTGGTGGACCAGACGTCCCCGAAGGCACATGTAGCCAAGTTTGATCAACTTCGGTTGATCTTTCTTCAAGGCATTCGAAAAATTGTGTTATGAAATTTTCTTGAAATTTCTAAGCCGTTGATCCTGTAGCGTCATATCCCACCCACCTGCGACGCCTTTTTGTATATTTTTGGTCATAACGTTCACACTTTTTTGTCATGTTAAATTGTTTAGATTGAGGATCAAATACAAGGGTTAAGAACCGAAAAGTGCATGACTTGTCGCTGCCGAAATTTAATCTGTTCTTAGGTGATGCTATTGAATTTAAAGACGTTTAACATCTGAGTGAAAAAAAACACATTTAACTTCAAGTATCTTTAGATCTACATTAAGTTTAAATTGACATTGTCACTTAGACATATAATTGTCAAAATATTTCGCTGTTGGTTGTTCGTTTGTTTGTGAATATTGTTAAAAAGAGTTAACTTCTCTTGAACGGAGTTGTTGGCTTTACGCGTTTGACATTTCTATTGAAATTAGGATTGTCAATTATTTTTTGAATTGAAATAATTTTGATTTAAATCAAATATGTACGCACAATGTAGGAATTTATATTCAATATGTAATTAGTTGTCCCTTTCTCCTGAATTTTGTGTTCGATTTTGAATAAAAGAGAGTTAGAGATACAGATATCCGTCTTGAAAAATAGTGTTATCGTGATGGCATTTCTTTCCCTGTGATATAATAAAAAGAGACTGTGACTCTGTCCAAGAAAGTATGCAATGGGTCTGAAGATGTAGGTTTTTGAGGCAATTTCAAGCTGATTGAAGAGGTTTATGTCTATCCTCTGAAAGTAATTGCTGGGAGAACTATATATGGTATAGAAAATTCCAATATATGCTGAAAAGATTGATAGATTTGGCGCTGGATTTCCTAATCTCGCCCAGGAAACAAAGTCAGATTAAGGTCTGACGTAATACTGTTCGCGAAACATCATCCTAAAGAAATTTATCAAAAAGATTAATTATTCTTAAAAAGGAATGTTCCTTTATATACGATGGCCTAACTGCATAATCTCATGTTTATACGAAGAAGTAAAAAAAAATTAGAGTACAAATATGATCAAAATGTCAGCTTTTCAATGTAACGAATGTAGAGGATAAATCATTCAGAATGATCACTCACGTCATTTTCTCGTCACATCTCGCTATTTTTTTTTTGTGAGGAAGCGATAAGAAAAGGGAATGATGTCCAGCATGACCCACAGCATGAATGAACCAAGAATACAACAAACGGGCACAGCACGACAATGATATGCAAATATGACAGAATATGTCAAACATTGGGGAACTGTGCTACAAATGAACAATGTAAAGTCACAAAGAAAAAATCTGTGACGAATGCAGATGACAATGACATGAATGTGATTTAGTACATGTAGATCTGCGAACATGATATGATTGTGAGAAGAAAAAATTAACATAGTCAGTTAAAAATGACTGATATAAATTATATTTGAGTTTCGAAATTAATCTAATTTATCAAAGTCTATAGATGACAAATGGGGATAATGACCATATCCCTGTAAACAACAAAAAATCGATAATTAAGAAAGTAATGTATATTCGATAAGTGTATGTACATATATAATAATTTATTTTGCAATGGACTAGTTTGAACCAACCAGGGAGCGTGAATCGCGTACGAGCATGATCTCGACTTCTCCACGTTCTACACTACCATTCCACGCGAAAAGCCAAAAAAAAAAAAAAAAACAAGTCTGGCCAAGGACAAATATGGATAATGACCATATCCCTGTATACAGCACAAAATCGATAATTCAGAAAATCATTAACCGAAAGCAAAAAAAATCAGGATAAAACAGGAACCAAAGCAAACAAACAAAATCTCCACCACATGAAAAGAAGCAAAAACCCGATATGGGAGTGACACCAGGTGCCCAGGAAGAGTCAGCATCTTCTGCATGCATGCAACACCTGTCGCTTCAATTCGGTAGAATTGTCACATCCGGTTACTTCCATTTTGGAAGATAAAAAGTATTATATTTGGTTGGACGGTACAAATGGCCTACGACAAAATATCATCGATCAATGTGGAGAGTGGGACATCATAGTGTATGACGAGTTACGTCTTTCGGTACATTTTTGGAAATAATAACTTTCACACTCTTTCGCCATATTTCATTTCACTGACGAGAATTAAGTACCCGAAACGTGCATTTCTGATCTATGATGCAAATTTATCTGTTCTTAAATGATGCTAATAAATTTGAAGACCTTTAACACCAATACCAAGTGTCCGTCTTTCGACAACAGTATTATATTCATGGTATTAAAGACTTTTGATGATTCCGACGCAATTTCGATGGTAATCATGTCAACCTTTGATTCTTCTAATTGTGTTTATTATATACATGTAGGTCTTTGGTCATAATTGAGAATCACTGACGAGGGGTTACAAGTATCCCAAACGTGCACGTTTCGGGTACTAAACCCTCGTCAGTGATCCTCAGTCTTAACAATGTAATATGGCTAAAAAGTATGAAATTATTATGAACTTATCTGTTCTTAAATGATATTAATGTCATGTACGTATCATTTTCTTTTGGGATAGTTTTGCTGGGTGAATACCGGGTTGTCATGCTGGAGTATGTCCCCTTTTGTTTATTAAATTTGAAAACGTTAAACATATGTTACCATGAAAATTAGGATGTGAAATACTCATATTTACATTTTATACTCTGCAGTAGACAGGGCACCGACCACCTGTCCTTTCTTAAAGTCAGTCTGACTCCTCGGGTGAAAACACACATGAGCTCGCTACAGCCGGCAGAGCACGGACTGTATTACGTAGGCCTTCTTTTTATATCCGTTTATATTTATCTTTGTTGCTTGGGCCCCTGTGCTTACTCCTCCCGGGCACCTGGTCCCACCTCTAGCTTGCTAGGGGTACGTCGATGCTCAATTTGGTGCTCTATTGTGAGTGCTGTTGAGATTATCGTCAGGATCTTCTTTAACTCAATTGTGGTCTTGTTTGTGTGTGGTCATGTAAGAGTGAGGATGTTGTTTTTCACTGTAATTGTGCGTTCTTCGAGACCTCTGGGTAATAGGAAAAGTGGAAGGGGTTGTGCGCACGTAATCCAGGATAACCACACCGTCTGCTACTAACGTGGCAACAATTGGCACTGATTGCCCATAGGTCGTGTTGGCTTATGTGTGGTTTCACGTTTCAATGGTGTGATAAAGCTATTAGAAATTCACATAAACGTGCGTCTAATACATGTATTATGTCCTTTTTCTACATCAGTGAAAAAGGAGACAATTCAATTGATTTCTGCGATGTGTCCTGTCATTCAGATTAAATGTTGTATATGATGACGTTAACGGCCCTCTGCAAATAACAACGATGTCTAGACCCCTCCTTATGTTCTTTATAAGGTTATTACGCATAAAACTTCCCGTGCTAATATTCTTAAATCACTTGCCTCATCCACATTCCCTCTGTATTTCTAGATCTGGCTTATATAATATTTTACGATTGACCTTTCACGACCTATTACTGAATGCACGTTACAGATGAAGAGGATTTGAAGAGCAATACATCTATTTTCCTTACCCATTCGACTGTTATAAGAGATAATTGTATTAGTGAAGTTTCGACAATAATGGAAATGTGCGACCGATTTGTTTATGACAACCCATGATGCATTTTGCATTGCAAGCCAACTCGTGTGAAATAGGAGATATTAGTTATTTGAATGATTTGTCTCTATAGTGACTTCAGCCGAACTGGATAAATATATATTCTATTGGGGTTTGTTGTCTTTATGCAAGCACTGATAACACCTGTATGATTACATGCATAAGCTGAATTAGCTAGAGAAGCAGAAATATTTCGTACGCTTTTTTGTTTTCGATACATGTTTACATAATTATTCAATTGATGACCGTCCTAAGTCGGCACCGAATGCCCATGGGTCTCGTTGGTTTATGCGTTGTCTTTTATGTTCGATGTTTGATGTCTCGTTTGCTGTTCCTTGTCTCTTGCTGTGTTCGTATTCTTTGTGTTTTACATGTAACCATACCTTCTGCTATTTCCGTGGCAGATGACCGTCCTAAGTCGGCACCGCTTGCCCGTTGGTCTCGTTGATTAATGTGTAGTCCTTTGTGTTTGATGTTTCTGTGTTGTGCGTTGACGTTCCTTGTCCCTTACGCGTCTCTTTCTGTGCTTGTCTGCTTTGTGTTTTTGCATTTGGTGTTTTTGGGTTTTGCTGTGGGTGCTACAACCTGGTGTTTTTGGAGATCCCCTAGTTTGTTTGGGATGCTTGATGTGTTGATGTGGGTACTGTAACCGAGTCTTGTTGGAGATCTCCTTTCTTGGATACAATGTACCTGCGTATTGCTGTATCGTTTGTGTCGTTATCCTACACTAAAAAGTCTGTTATACACAACAATGGTGGGTTTTTCGAGACCACTGTATATCCGAACAAGTAAGAGGTTGTGTCAATGTGATCCGGGTAACAACTCAATTGGTACTGTCGTTCCGGATAGCCGTCCCAAGTCAGTAACTACTGCCTATTGGTCTCGTTGTTGTATTTGGAACCTTATATGTTAAGCGTTTGATGTCGTCTTTTGGTGTTTGGACTGTCATTTACATTAAGCGTCTCTTAAGTCTCTTGTTGTACTTGTTTGCTCTGTGCTTTTGTATTTTGTTTTCTCTCATACCTGAGTAGGTATTACAGAGAAGGCCCTCGAGATGCTGCTATGTGAGCACCATCTGTATCACATATCACGTGATAGCTGTATCTCATATCACATGATGCTATTGTTTCGATTGTTTACGCTCTTGTGACGGCATGATTTCTGCCCTCAAAACAAACAAGCTAGCGGCGACGTGGCAATAAAACGTCGATTTTAAGATATTTTTTCAATGCATTATTGTGTTATACTTTAAAAAGCCTGATATTAGTAGTTAACTTTATTCCTATAGAATAAACCATTTTCGGGGGCGCTGAATTCGAATATCGCAATTTTTGCGATTAGACAAATGTGATAATTTTTAAATTTCATCTCTTATCTTTCAGATTTAACTTTGGCCCTTCGATATGAGAGGAACAAACTCTTTCATGGTCCCTCGTGGTCTGATGATTTTGCATGATTTTGAAACCCCTCGGGTGGAACCGAAGAGTCTTATAGATCCATTGTTTTGCTGTGGGTTCTATAACCGAGTCCTGTTGGGTATAACGTCTTTCATTCATCTGTTATATATAATATCAGATGAAGAGTAAAATGGTTTATTTGTATTATTTGTGCTTTGATGTCCGTCTTGAGAAACCCCCTTTTCTCTTGATTTCGTACGAATTGCTTAATCAAAGAAAACATGACCTAATGGATGCTTGATTAAATTGACTCGAAAGGATTTTGCATTTTACTTTTTTGTTCATAACATGGAAGAAGATATTACGGAAGAAAATGAATCTATCCATATAACGTGACCAGGCTGATCGGGTCAAAGATTTAGTTTAACACATTCTGCGATATTGAAATTGGCATCTTAATAATGGCATGACTTATTGACAGCTTGTAGAAACTAATAGTTTCGCACACAAATCACGCCATCTGAACTACAATTCTTTCAAGAATTAACAAATTGACGACAATGTAACTAGATTTTTGATTGACAGTCTATTATTCCGTGTTCGATGCTTGAACCTTGTTATTTCATTATACCAAAAGTCATCACCTTTTCTCCTTTTTTTAATTGTCCACTACACGGTGAATTTAACGGGAAATATGATTGATATTAATGGTCATCATGGTCATTGGACTTTCATGAACTTCGCCAGATTATTGGCGGATGGAACTCTATTATATTGTGGAATATACAAACTGCACAGTCATGTATTTTGTAAATGCAAATACATGTATACCCCTAAATAGTATGTAGAGCTGTTGAAGAAATACATTCTAAAGTTCTGTTACGTCTGCCTGCTCTACTAATTTAGACATTCATGTTCAGAAAGTTGGTCCCGGCCGGAGACAATGGGGCATAAATAAACACATCCACCTCTTTCCTTTTGTTTAATTTTGATAAAACTGTTTCGGGTTTTAAATGGTGTACGGTATAATCGGTAATTTGCATTTCAATTCCGTATTACTTTTAAAACGAAACTTGTATCTCTCAAAGGAAAATGTCAACTTATGAACATACTATACGATGCAATTACATATACATACAGTGCAGATTAGGCCATTTCTTTGTTATTTTCTGTTTTGCGTCCTCGTGCTGGTAGGTTTTGAGCCAATAGTCTTAAAACAAAACAAAAATAAATAAATAAATAAATTTTTTTACCAATTAAATGTGTTTTCTACAAGCATTTGAATGTGTATTTATAAAAATTAAATAGAAATTGTTTGATCTTTTATATTTCATGTAAAAATGTAAAAGTAATGCAATGATTCAAGATATTTTGTTATCTATCATTCAACTGCAGACTAAAAGCTGTGAATAATCAAATGAAACAGGTTTCTGCCATATATCACATAGTCATATAATATGAAATTTTAACTTTGTTTTATTTACTTGTTTGTTTTTCCGCCTGGCTGGCTGGTAGCTTTCTCAACTTCAAAAGGACGCAAAACAGAATAAAAACAAGAAACGGCCTTACCTTATCGAACATAGCTAAACTAGTTAAAACAATTTAATTACTATTTCCAAGAAAACTGGCGAGCATCTTAGAATTGTTTCGTCCAATTTGATTCAGAAATGACACATACAGATGCCATTGCTAACATCTCAAAGGAATCGGTTTCTGAAACTGTTATGAAAACTGGCCTTAGAGCATTTACAGAGGTGAAATGCTTATTTATCATCATTGATATATATGATATATTGAAATACTTTCAGTCCTAATTTAAAACAGGGTACAGACTTCACAAACTTCTGCATAATTTCAAAACGTTTTAGTTTACAAAAGTTAGATCAAATTTCAAAGAAAATATACCACCCGCATATGTCGAGTGAAACTCGGAAATACACTTGGAAAATTCTTATCTTATAGAACAATCTGATGCGGTGTTTTTTCTTGCGGTGATAATATGATTGAGCTCGCTACAGCCAGCAGAGCACGGGCTGTATTTAGACCGCCCCCTTTTTATATCAATTAACATATTAATCTGTGTTGCTTGGCCCCTGCGTTTTGCTGTCTTGTGTCAAATACTGATGAGGTTATTGTACACTACAAGTAAGCATTCTCGAGACCAATGGGTAACCGAAAAGTGGGAGGGTTGTGCGCATATAATCCGATTAACAACACCATTTGCTACTTTCGTGGTATATTTCCGTCCTAAGTCGGCACCGATAGCCCATTGGTCTCGTTGGTTTATGCGTCCCTCTTGTGTTTCTTGATTATGAGAGGGAGAAAGGCCGAGAACGATCCAAAATGCACTGGAAAGAGCTAGAGGAGACGCTTCGAGGCCTTTTCCCGACTTAAAGCATGACTCTATTAATACAATAAAACAAACATTGACAAACTACAAACGAATCAGTTATCTTTACTGGTCAACTGAATATTTACTGATGACACGCCACCTGAGTAACTCTCAATTTAAAATATTTCTAATCTGACTGATCACTGACGAGGGTTAAGTACCCGAAACGTGCATGTCTGGTCCATGTTGCCAATTTATCTGTTCTTAAATGATGCTATTCAGTTTGAAGACGTTTATATTAATACACGTGCTATTATTTCTTTGTTCAGGGATTAAGTTGGTCCTTATACAATTGGTAAATTTCATGTGTTTTAGCTATTGTTGTGGGAATAAGATAATCGTGTAAGACGTTGAATACAACTAGAAATTAACCGATAGTATAGATCATGTGTGCTTTATGTTGAATTTATATGAGTGGGCTAGCATAATGGCCGTCGTATTTTTTCACCGAAGAAATATGATAAACCATCAAAGAAGACATGTAGGTCGATCAAATATGAGATAATTTTTAACATCAGGTGTTTTGGGGCTTTGTTGTAGGTACTGCAATCGAGTCTGGTTCAAGATCCTCTCCTTTCCTTAACACCTTAACACAATCCCTACGATGACATTTTACAACGACACTGAATTGACCCTACTGAGAATGTAGAGCCAGACATTTTTTACGAAGTAAAACACAAAGGAGCAGGTTCGGGAACATGGAAAATCGGCCCTAATTTCAGAATGTTTTAGATTTCGATTGTATTTCGTATCAAGGAAGTTAGATATTAATGTGTGGTTGTTTAAATACCAAACAGATATTTTAATTTACGTGCAGTTCAACGAAAGATATGGCTTCAAAATCGGCTTATAGTCGTAAAATGCAGAAAAATCGTAAGAAATTGGCATAATTCCTGTCAAAATTTAAGAAACAAAGTAGGGCGCCAGCAAGATTTATGCAAAAGATATAGCAATTTTCCTGTCATTTTCCGTCATGCAGAGCAAATGCCGTTTGGATTAAACAAAAAACTAGAGGGCGCTTCTAAAATACAACAAAAAATCGGCATAACTTATAATGCGGAAGGGTTCCATCTCTTAACCTTAACTCTTAAATCTTGAAGAAAATTTCAAATGAGTATCACTTATTATGATCTACTATCCGGTGTTATATAGTAGTTTTCCCCCATAGTACAACATGTAGCCCCCCCCCCCCCCGGAAAATGTGCGATATAGTAGCTTTTTCTCCCTTGCGGAACAACTGCTATATAGTAGTTTGTCCCCCATAGTATAATCCCCCAACCGATACTGGTTTGGATTTTATCTTTTTTATTATTTTGCGTTCGATAGATGTTTTGAATTTGTAATATGGACCGAACTGAAAAATCACACTCAGTTTCTCTTTTTTCTGTCTGTCTGTCCGTCTGTCTGACTGCCCGCCTGCCTGCCTGATACAGAGTGCATATGTGTTTTGTGTGTGTTTGACGGTCATTATGTCAGTCGTGTCTGTCTGTCTATCTGCGTGTCTGTCTATGTGTGGATGTCATTCTGTCTGTGCTACTGTATAGAGTTAGCTTTTTTTCTGCCTGTATCCTTTTGTGTGTCTTTTTGTGTGAACGGGTGTACGTACGAGTCAGCCTTTATTGGTGTCTGTCTGTGTGTCCGTCTATCTCTGATTAGTGTGTCATTCTACTGTCAACGGAATTTTTGTGAAATGCTCTGGAAAATCAAATCATAGTTTATTTGTAGTGTTCATGTCTGACTACGACTGAGTGCGTCTCCGTGTGTTTATCTGTCTCTCTCTTTGTTTGTCTGCATGTGTGTCTGTATTGGTCTATCTGTTCTTGTATTTGTCTTTGTGTCTGTTTATTTATCTGTTTGGTTTTTTTTGTCTGTCTTATCTGTTCTTGTGTTTGTCAGTCTGTCTATCGATATGTGACTGTCTTACTCTTACTGCTTGCCGATGTGTCTTTGTGTTTGTCTGTCTTTTGTTTGTTCTTAAATGATACTATTGAATTTGAAGACATTTAGCATTTGTATCACTTGGTGAGTGTCATTTCTGGTGTACCAGGAGTCCCAGAGGGTACACATAATTTGATCAATCAAATCGACGCATTCTTAAATTTCTGCTCTCAAAATTTCTTGAAATTTCTAAAACGTGGGTCCTGTAGCATCATATCCCGCCAAGCATGCAACGTCTATTGGTCATTTTTGGACATAATTACTTTCACTATTTGACCATATAACATTGTTTAGATTGAAATCACTGATAAGGGTTAATTACCCGAAACGTGCATGTCAGGTTCATGCTGAAAATTTATTTTTCCTTAAATAGCATTTGAAGACGTTTAAGATTTGTGTGTCATTGGTTATGTGTCTGTCTCTGTAAGTCTTTGGTTATTTGATTGACTTTGTGTCGTTTATTTAAGTGCCTGTCAGTGTATCTATTGATGATTTTCTGTGCGTCTATAAGTGCCTGTCTGTGTGTCTGTCTATGTCTGTCTGTCTGTCTGTTTGATTAATTGTTTGTCTGTCCGTCTGACTTTATATCTATATAGCTGTCTGTCAGTCTGTGTAAATATAATTGTTGCTCAAAATCGGCTCAAGGACAAATGTCAAGGTACATGTCAGCCTCTAAGTTTCAGCAAATCTTGTGGTTCAAGGTCAATACTTGAAACTTTTAAAGTATTTTTTATAAGTTTTATTATTCTATGTACAATATATGTAGTACTTATTGAAAATAGGTCAACCTGCTCAGATCTATCGCACATTTTTTATCTGAAATCAAATTAGAAAATATTGTTGTACAGTATATTTTTGTAGCGGTATTAAAAAGATGTGGATTTTAAAGCATTCTAAGGGACTTTAAGATTTTCTGAAATCCACTCATTTTAGCCATTAGTCCATTTTGATCAAAGCTTATGATTTTTCGACACTTTACACTACAATCCAACATTCAAAATCGAAAAAAAGACTCGCTAAAAATATGAGTGATGCCTTTACAAGCAAGAATGGCCATCAGAAATACAAATTTATTATTGTTAATTATGACAAAATCTTCTTTGTATAAGAAAAGTCCTATTCTGAAAATAAGTACACTGACAGATGTTGTGTTTGGGACTAAGGTCTTCCAACAACTAGTCGGAATTCCAATGGGGACAAGTTGTGCCGCACTCCTTGTCGACATTTTTCTTTACTCGTAAATTTCATTCAATCTTTGGTCTCTGAAGGGAAAGATACTTTGTCAGTCGGACTCCTTAGGTGATAACATACATGGGCTCGTTACAGCCGACAGCATGCGGACTATGTTACATACGCCCTCTTTTTATATCAATTTACATATTCATCTGTGTTGCTTGGGCCCGCGTTTTGCGATCTTGTTTGTGTGTAGTCAGCTAACGGTGAGGAGGTTGTTTTACATCACAATTGTACGTTCCTCTAGACCTCTGGGTAATCGGAACAGGGTTGTGTGGACGTACTCAAGGATAACGGAAAGGGGATAACCACACCGTCTGCTACTGACGTGACAGATGGCCGTCCTAATTCGGCACCGATTTTCCATTGGTCTAGTTGGTTTATGAGTAGTGTCATTTATGTTTCATGTTTCCTTCATTGTACCATTGCCGTCTCATTCTGTACGTGTCTGCTTTGTGTTTTTGCACTGGGTGTTTTCTTGTTGGTGCTGCAATTGAGTTTTGTGGGAGACTTAGCTTCTGACTTGAATTTCACTTACAGATGTATATACGATGTGCTCTCCATCAATAATCCAAAGTTCGCTGATTACCTAGGCAGCATCTATCTGTCGGAGATTGAAGTGAAAGAAACTACAGACAAAATTCAGTATCATTTTTGATGACAAGGCTGTCCTATGACACTGATAGATACATGAACACATCACTCCATGACAAACTTGACACCGTGCATTGTTTAGATTGAGGATCACTGACGAGGCTTTATTACCCGAAACGTGCATGTCTGGTCCATGCTGTAAATTTATCTGCTCATAAATGATGCTAATGAATTTGAAGACGTTAAACTTGGTTCTGGACCAATCTACAGTTTGTACTAGTGTCTTTTCTAACATTGCACATTGGTCAACCGAGACGACGGTACTCCATGATGCGCCTTCTTGAAATCTCGTCAGAGAAGACTTCGTCTTTGTTTTTTTACCTATCCGAAAGTTGGTCAGATTTCTCGGGCAATTGATCTTGAGCTCGCCTCTGACAGCAGAGCACAGACTGTTACACGCATGCCATATAATTTTTTAGATCCATTTACATAGAATGTGTGTTACAAGTGGCCGCTGCGTTTAACTATGTTGTTTGTGATATCACCTTATAGTGAGATGTTTCTACAACAATTGTGTGTCTATGGAGACCTCTGAGTATCCGGATAAGTGGGAGAATTGTGCGCACGTAATCCGGATAACAACAACATTTGCTAAAAGCAGATGGCCGTCCAAAGTCGGCGCCGGACATTTGTCTCCTTCCTTTTATGTCATCAATGTTTAATGTTTCTGTACGTCTGTTACGATTATTTTTTATGACGTGCCAGTGAATATTATTGTGTCTTTTTGCGATTTGGAGTTTGTATGATGTCATTTATGTGTCACTTTCTTGTGGGTTTATTTTGCTGGGTGACTGCAGGGTGGTCATGCTGGAGATCATTCCCTTTTCTTTATATCTTCCGAAATGGAAGTAACCGGATGTGATATATCTGCCGAACTGAAGCGACGAGTGTTGTGTGCAAGCAGGAAATGCTGACTCTTCCTGTGCACAGGACTCATTCCTTTTTGAGAGTTCGCTTCTTTTAATGTGGTGGAGAGTTTTGCTTGTTTGGTTTGGTTCCTGTTGTATCCTGATTTCGTGTGCCTTCGGTTTGTGATTTCCTAAATTATCGATTTTATACCGTGTGTGTCATTTTCCATATTTTTCATTCACAATGAAGACTGACTTATGTATATGAGGATGACAAATAAAAACACAAACACTCAAATACTCAAATTTTCGGCCACTTGGCCTTTATCAAGTGTAATTAAAAACGACGATCTAAATCAACGGCGATCTATTTTTTATGCTTGATAAAGACCAAGGGACACAACAATTTGTGTATTTGAGTGTTTGTGTTTTTATTTGTTATCATATATTAATATTTCAATCTATTATATGAGTATGATTGTGACAAAATGCGAATACTGAGTTTTTTAATAACAAATAAGCAACAAGAAATTTAGCAGACGACCTTAGTATGGGCAAATACGACAGTATTGGCTGAGATAGATCCTAAGTGCAGTTGTACTTTTAACTATGAATTACAGATGTCTGAATTAAGTATTTTATATTTAATATCATCCAAATTTAGCCATTAAGAGGGTGAAATATGTCCTTTTAGAGAGGAAGCCTTCAACATATGAAGTGGCTCAGTTCATTTCATCATTATTATGGTGAAAGGCTTTTTACTTGGTATTGATTTATACGAGTTTTATTTCCGGAAATCGACATCCCAAAAGAAGTAGATTGATAAAATATTAGAAAAGAAAATTGATATAAAAACAAGAGGCCCAAGGGGGCCACATCGCTCACCCGAGTTGCAGACAAAGGGTTAAAAGTCACAAAAATACTTCTACAGATCAAAGCCCTTGACACCCATATTTGTTGGCCTATCGACAAGAAAAACACAAACTTGGAAGAGGACCTTGAGTACTTGCTTGCTGCGAGGTTTCGTGAAATTCTGTGCAGCGGTTGCAGAGGAGATGTCAAAAATGTGTCAGCCAATCAGAGTCCTCGGCGTCCATATTTGTTGACCGATCAGCACAAAATACACAATCTTATCGAGGACCTTGAGTACTTTCTTCCTATTAAGTTTCATGAAATTCTCTGCAGTGGTTTTTTTTTTTGCAGAGATGTTGAAAATGTTGAATATGTGTTAGCCAATTAGAGTCCTCTTGGGCCATATATGTTGAACGATCGGCACGAAAAACACAAACGTATTGGAGGACCTTAAGTACTTCCTTTCTGTAAAGTTTCATGAAATTCTGTGCGGCTGTTGCAGAGGAGTTGTCGAAAATGCATCAGCAAATCAGAGCACTCGACTGCCATATTTGTAGATCGATCGGCACGAAAAACCCAAACTTGGTAGAGGACCTTGAGTACTTCCTTCCTGAAAAGTTTCATGAAAATCTGTGCAGCGGTTGCAGAGGAGATGTCGAAAATGTGTCAGCCAATCAGAGTCCTTGGCGGCCATATTTGTTGAACGATCGGCACGAAAAACACAAACTTATTGGAGGACCTTGAGTATGGCGGCCATCTTTGATTTCAGATCGGCTCGAAAAAACACAAACTTGGTAGAGGGCATTGAGTACTTGCTTCCTGAGAGGTGAGAAGCAAGTGCGCCACCGCGGCGCTACATGTAATTGATCAAAGGAAATTAGCCAACGTTATGGTGAGTGGTTTCTATACAAATGTTCTAAGTACTCTCATAACCGAGGAAGAGTACATTTTTATAATTCTTGTTTTGGTAACATATTGCGCTGATAACGATGAATAATGTTGTATTCGGCTTCTGTTGCATTGCCGCAGATTTTAGTTGTTGAAATTTTGATGTTTTAGCAATTTTGCATTGTTTCTTGTTTGCTGGTCCATATTCATACATTATTTGAATATCCTAAGAAAAGGGATTGATCTCCACCCTGAATTCACCCAGCGAAACAAACCCACAAGAAAGTGACACATAAATGACATCACAAACTCCAAATCGCAAAAAGATTCAACAATATTCACTAGAACATCATACAAAACAATCGTAACAGACTTACAGAAACATTAAACATTGATCAAAACACATAAAATGAAGGAGACCAATGTGCACCCGGCGCCGACTTTGGACGGCCATCTGCTTTTAGCAAATTGTGTTGTTATCCGGTTTACGTGCGCACAACCCTACCAATTATTCGGATACACACAATTGCTGTATAAACATAAAACTTCTCACTGTAAGGTGACATCGCAAACAAGATAGTTAAACGCAGCGGCCTCTTGTAACACAGATTCTATGTAAATGGATCTAAAACAAATTATATGGCATGCGTATGACAGTCTGTGCTCTGTTAGCTGAAGAGAGCTCAAGATCAATCAGCAGAGAGGTCTGACGATTTTCAGCAAGGCCCACCATGGAGCCCCGTCGTCACGGTTGACCAGTGTGCAACGATGGGAAAGACAATGGTACAAAACTGTTGTTTGGTATAGTACCATGCCGAGTGCTTTTGTGATGACTATAGGATCATATTCTCGGTAAAGCAGGCGACTGAATATTTTCTTACATTTTTTGTTGAAGTTTATTGTCCTCATGACAATTGTCCGTATGTTAGGGTATGTTTTCCAATAAATGATATCGTTATTTTATGTTCTCTCTGCATGTCAGTTGGACGTCTCGGGTGACCACAAGCATGAGCTCGCTTCAACAGGTAGAGCAGGGACTGTATTTTGTATGCCTTTTTTATATCCATTTACATATCCATCTTTGTTTCGGGGGCCCCTGCGTCTGTTTGTATATAATACGGAAGTGTGATCAGGTGTCCAGGAAGAGTAAGCATCTCCTGCTTGCATGCAGCACCCGCCGTTTCAATTCGGTACAATTGTCACATCCGGTTACTTTCATTTCGGTTGACATAGAGTACAATCTTTGATGGTTCAAATGGTATATTACAGAATATCATCCACCATCATGGAGAGTGGGACATCATACTGTATGACGAGTTCCCCATATCGACCTTAGAACTTCCTCAGTGACGATGTTAGTCGGTCATACACATATCCCTGACTGAGAAGCTTATCTGAAAGACGCCTAGCTCCCAGAACAAAATCCGAATATGCTGACATGAGATTCTTACACAAATTGTAGTTGAGCAGTTGCTAGATTTAGCAATTTATCGAAATTTGTGAGGAGACTTTTGCAGTTTTTGTATGCGATATATTGTAGGAAGATCTAATTAAGAAATAGGGAATCCGATGTTGAAAGAAGAAATTTCACTGTTACGAGGAATATGTTGTTCAATATGTTTTGGACACTTTCATTGATTTTGAAATAAGTATTGGTAAACCATAGTTCTGAAAATAAAGTTAATATGTAGTAACGTTTCTAATGATTATGGTGTTGTTGGCCGCTTTATCTGCAGGCGCGAAGACATATTATTCATGTTAATTACGTAACTTAAAATATCTTTCAGATTAGGACTTGCATGTTCAAACAGATTGGGATTTTTGCGTAAATTACCATGCAGTAATATCAGTTATACATGTATCCAAAATGAGGCTCTTCCAGTCATTCAGAGCATGCGATTCGACTCCTTCCGATTTATAACATCGTTTGGTGTAGTTATCTAAAGCATCCTTTAGCACGTCGTGCCATTTAATAAAATCTATCTTGGATAGTATTCTATGACCATAGAGCTGCTTGTCTTGAATGTTACATAATTCAAGTATTTTAGGAACTGGTGTAATACAGTAATTTATCATGCATCCCGGCTGCTATATCTACCATAGGTTATTGAAGGGATCCTGCTCGCCGTCTTAGGAAATTCGACAAGTCATTGTTTAATTCATCAGGCTTATCAATATCAAAACCCATTTCCTGTTTTGTATTTCGATATCTGCATACTGAAATCCGTACCTTCCTAAAAGCCGAGATATTCCTAATAACGCTCTCTTATGAGCGCCGTATTTCAAGGTCGGACTTTGAATATTGTCCTCCGAGATTCTATTTAGGTGTGTTATTGACTGTTTATCCAATTTTTCTTGTATCATGCGGAATTTCGGTTTCAATTTTTGTTCAAGAATTTTAACGCCTTTTGATTTTTGGAAACTGATTTACGGTTAAAATTGCTTTTGACTTTTATCCAATGATATCGGTATGATACAGCGTTTGCTGGAAATTAAAATACACAAGTAAGACAAATTTAAGTCTTCATTTACTGGTGTAAACATTTTCCGTTTACGTTATAAAAAGAAGTGACATATGTCGTTTGAATTTGAGCCATTCCACATCTCTATAAATTCATTTCTTATCTAGTTCGTCGAATATTCTGTCCATCGACAAAATATGAAGTCTAACTGATAAAGTGCAGTGGGACTATGCAAGTTTAATTAATCCCAGATTCGATTTTGAGCATTCTGCAACATATTTGTTTATTTATTTACATGTGTAACCATTTTGGATTTTCAAGGAAAGGAGGGGGGTCTCCAACAACACTCGGTTGTAGCACCAACAGCGTAACCCTCAAAACACCCACTGCATAAACACAAAGCAGACATGTACAGAAATGGTACAATGAGCACCAAATCACATAGAAACATCAAACATAAATTACTATACCTAAACCAACGAGACCAATGGGCAATCTGCCATGTCGGTAGCAGACGGTGGGGTTATCCTGGATTAATTGCGCACAACCCTCCCGCTTTTCCGATTTCCCACAGTCTCGACGAACGTACACTTGTGATGTGAAACAGCCTCCTCGCTGTTAGATGACCACACACAAACAAGACCGCAAAACACAGATGGATATGTAAATGGCTTGCGTAATACAGTCCGCGCTCTGCCGACTATAGCGAGCTCATGTATGTTATCACCCGAGGAGTCCTACTAACATTCAGAAACTACAGGTGGTCGGGACCATGCCTTCTCTCAAGAGGTTTGGACAGGGCCCGTCATGAACTAAATCATTACTAAGAATTTATCTATTTATAAAATGCAACCCACAATTAATCTCGATTGTAGGCTTTGACTATGAGGAATCCATTCATGTCTAAAGCGATGTTACTGTTCTTGTTATATTTCACGTACGTACAACCGTTATCAATGTAACAATCTTCAGGCTATCTTTATTTGAGATGTATTAAGAGGTATGACATTTCACAAGTGACTGATTTTTTTTCAGAGAATCTAATTGCAGATTTACCTTATAATCCTAAAGTCTTGGCACAAAAGAAAGGAGGGAATCTCAAACAATACTCAGTTGCAGTAACCACAACAAAACATCAGAACACCCAATGCAAAAAAAAAAAAAAAACACACAGAGGACACATTCACAGAAAGATATGATATAGGTCAATAATTAATGTATCATATTTTGCGTATATATTTTATATCGCGATTTAACTGTTTTTGGTATTTTGAACTTGTATTTATTTTTACATAATTATTCTCTCGTATTAGGGATGACATATAAATGATGTAAACTATTACAGCTCGCGGGTCAACGCGCGAAATAGGATGAAGAATTAAATAGAGTAGATGACCACTCTATCGTCAATATTCATTTAAAGTTTATTGATCTCAATCAATTCACATCCATTAAAGAAATAAATCTGGAGTAATAAAGTAGATAATTAAAGGGATATACAATAAGATCGCGTGTCACGAAGTACTGGTCAACGTGATCGGATGGCCGGGAGGTCGAAATGCAAATCGAACATTTGGAAATTGTAATTATGTATATGAAATCCATAGTAACCAAGATCGACTGCAGTCAAACGTCAAAGAGACAGGGTCGGGTGTAAAAGGCAAAGTGCGCGAACGTTTTCCCCCTCGTCTTTCTGTCGTAATAAATTGAATAAACGTCGATCTGGTTTTATTTCATTTAGGTATGTAAAATATTGGTATTAATAATATAACATAAATATGTAACTAATCAACTATTTTAAATTAATAATTAAGTTGTTTAATTGCTGTTCTTTGTCTTCATTTTAGAAATCATTATACATTACAATTATTCTTATTCATGTTTGTTTATTCATTAGAATTATATATATGTTACAGGGAATAAGTGTAATCAGGGATTTCATGTAATTCCTGAAAGGTTCAGTGATAACATGTAATTCCTGGTCATTTTAGTGATTACATGAAATCCCCAAAATTTTAGGGATTACATGTAATTCCTAAAATATTTTAGCATTTTTACACTTATTTCCTGACGGCCAAAAATCATATAAAAATGATGAAATTGCGATATGATAGACGTTTTACATGTTCATAATATAAAATCCTATTACTGAGAGAGAAAAAATGGTTATATATATAATCAGATATGCTTTTAAGGCTGATTATGTTAATTCAACATTGATAGGAAAACGATATGTTAGAATAAAGCCTACGCTCACGCAGCAAGATACGCCCGTTGGGATTTTTTTCACAACACCAAAATATCTAAGTCCCATAACTCCATAAGGACAAATCGGATGAACCTGAAAATGGAAAAGCGGCTTCCTCTTCAAAGTCTGATCACAATGTACAAATATCATGAAAATCTGTTGACGCATATTCAAGTTATTGCGTTCCATGCACCTATATTTTGCCCTAAGCTTAACATGTATGTGCCTATAACCCCCCCCCCCCCTTACACATAATTTCTGGATAATGTGACAAAAAATTTGAGAATCCGTTATATATGTGAAAGAACATCCTTTCTACTTGAAGTATACAAAATTTCAAAACATTTTGACCAGAAATAGATTTTTAAAGAATTTTTAACTATTTTAGTATATTTTCACATTGTATCTACATGTAAAATATCTAAGTCCCATAACTCCGTAACGACAAATCGGATGAACCTGAAAATCGAAAGGCGGCTTCTTCTTTAAAGTCTGATCCCAGTGTAGAAATATCATGTAAATCCGTTGACGCATATTCAAGTTATTGCGTTCCATGCGCCTATATTTTGCCCTTAGCTTAACATGTTTGTGCATATAACACCCCCCCTCCCATTACAAATATCTCAGTTATGCGACCAAAAAATTAAAAACCCGTTACATATGTCAAAGAGCATCCTTTCTACCTAAAGTATACAAAATTTCAAAACATTTCGATCAAAAATAGATTTTTAAATAATTTTTAACTATTTTAATATATTTTCACTGTATTTTAAAATATCTAAGTCACATAACTCTGTAACGACAAATCAAATGAACCTGAAAATCGAAAGGCGGCTTCCTCTCCACAATCCAAACATAATGTATGAATATCATGAAAATCTGTCGGCGCATATTCAAGTTATTGTGTTCCATGCGCCTATATTTGCCCTTAGCTTAACATGTATGTGCATATCACCCACCCCCCTTCCCATTACAAATATTTTCGGTGGTGCAACAAAAAAATTAAAAACCCGTTACATATGTCAAAGAACATCCTTTCTACTTGAAGTATACAAAATTTCAAAACATTTCGATCAAAAATAGATTTTTAAATAATTTTTAAATATTTAGTATATTTTCACTGTATTTTAAAATATCTAAGTCCCATAACTCTGTAACGACAAATCGAATGAACCTGAAAATCGAAAGGCGGCTTCCTCTCTACAGTCCAAACATGATATATGAATATCATGAAAATCTGTTGACGCATATTCAAGTTATTGCGTTCCATGCGCCTATATTTTGCCCTTAGCTTAACATGTATGTGCATTTAACCCCCCCCCCCCTTCCCATTACACACAATATCTCGATTATGTGACAAAAAAATTAAAAACCCGTTACATATGTCAAAGAACATCCTTTCTACTTGAAGTATACAAAATTTCAAAACATTTCGACAAGAAATAGATTTTTAAATTATAGTTTTTAACTATTTTAGTATATTTTCACTGTATTTTAAAAATCTAAGTCCCATAACTCTGTAGCGACAAATCGGATGAACCTGAAAATCGAAAGGCGGCTTCCTCTCCACAGTCCAATCATAATGTATGAATTTCGTGAAAATCCGTTGACGCATAATCAAGTTATTGCGTTCCATAGGCGGACGGACGGACGGACAGACGGACAGACAGACGGACGGACGGACAGACGGACGGACGGACGGACTTCGCCATACCATAATACGACCCGTCAAATGACGGGCGTATAAAAACTCTTGAGCAGACAGTTTGGTTGCACAGATAGATTATGGCCCACTGATACGACTGTAATACATGTACTAGGTAAAATTGTATGCATGGAATCTTGAACGGACGATGTAACTCATACACCATTGTACCAAAGTGCCATTGTGATCGCTCCATCCCAAAATCTTTTCTTTGTATCTATTCTATTTCAATGAAACTTGTTGCAATCAAGATATCTTTGTATTTAGATGTACACAAAGGAAGGGGATATCCAATTTTTTACCGAGAAATAGGAATAATTCACATAGTTTTGCTTTATGGACCTTCATACTCAGTCTGGTCTCCTATGCTATTTTTAACATATATTTTATTTGGATATGCTATTGAATCGACCTTACAGCAAATTTGGAGCCGCGCACTCTTTGTAATGTAAATGTACAAATCTAAATTCAAAGCATTAAAGAGGGCGCTACTGAAATGAATTTTGGTGGCTCCGCTGGAAGCATCACCGAGGAGAATTTAATATTCGAAACACGTGGATGGTGCAGGAAAATTTGGTTTGGAATTTTCTTCATGTAGGTATAGAGTTTGAACACTTCCGTATTATTATGCATTGCTGTCGGAAGGGGACATCCGTTGCCTCGCCAAAAAAGTAATTTTGAATATATCTTAAACTTATTTAGACATCACATAATAAATAGTTGAAAATTAGACCATTTTCATCATTTCTTTTTCTTTTTTTTTTTTGGCCCATTATCAAGATACGTTAATGAGGGTTAAATACTGATTTTTCCGATTGAAACTTTTGTATATGTTTTAGAGAACTTTGACCATCAATTTTGTTCGATAAATACTTTTTCTTTGCGCTCATGGGTTTGTTTATGTCTATTTAGCATAGATAATGACAAACATGATAAATGAACTTCAAATTTGCGGAATGTTTTTATAAAAAATACCTATTCTAGTTTGAATATTTTTACTTATTTAGCATAACTAGTTCTTGGTATTTGACAGAGATCTAGAGGATATTCAGCATCAACTGAGCCAAAAATAATAGATTTTAAAACTGAAAATAAGGAGAAATTAAGGTTAGGAAATAAGTGTAAAAATGCATGAAAAATTCAGGAATTACATGAAATACCTGACCAATTTCAGGGATTACATGTAATAACTAATCGAAACAGGGATTACACGAAATCCCTAAATTTCAGGAATTACATGAAATCCCTGATTACACTTATTCCCTGTAACATATATATAACCTCTCTTCGTCTCTCTGTCGTAATAAATTGAAGAAACGACGATCTGGTTTTAATTCATTTAGATATCCGAAAAGTCATTGGCCATCCAGAGAAGACTCTGAAAGGCGTTGTCGGAAAGGCGGCCCCGAGCCCGCCACCCCATCCGTATAGGACTTATTCTAGAGAAGAATCCATCCACCCTCGGAGCTAAAATATGTGTAAGGACACAAATTGATTATTCATAAAGTGTCTAAAAAATGGTAGAGAATCTAATCTACTCCGGCTCGAAGAACTTCGGTACTAGTAAGACGAAAAGCCATTGGCAATAGAGTCTGAAAATAAGCCAGACAGAGGTTCCTCATCCCCCTTACAGCCAAGTGATTCCCCGTCATATGTTGCATATCCGACGGAAAACCATCGGCAACAGAGTCGGATTAGCCACCTTCACTATCCAGGCGAGTGTGATACCATTAGAGGATTCCCCTCAATTTACTAGTGCACTGTTCACTAACTGTATTATATACCACGTATACAAGAACATACAAAAAAAAACTATACAATATAATCATTAAAGAACAGAAAAATATGCAGAAGGGACCAGACATGCACGTTTCGGGTATTCAACCCTTGTCAGTGACCCTCAATTTAAACAATGTAACATGGCAAAATCGTGTGAAAGTTATTATGTCCAAACGGAAACATGTAGCAGGCATTTGCAACATAAAGAGCAAATGGTGCAATGCGCAAAATCCTTTCAATCATCATCCTGTCCCGTTACGCAGTGGTCTTGAGAGCACACGAATATCGTATATGCTAGCCTTCTCATTGTAAGATGACTTCACAAAGGAGACAGCAAGACAGAGAGGCCAGATTTAAAAAGAAGACAGATGAAGATATAAATGGCTATTAGTGCATACGGCGTATGAAAAACAACCCGGCCTCTGCTAGCTGAAGTGAAATAATGAATGCAATCACCCTAGGATTCCGACCAACATTTAGAGAAGACAAGTGGTATAGTCCATACCTTTTGGTGAGAAAGTAAGACAATCATTGTTTGAAGTGGCAATTTTGATATCAATTTATTTTTCCATTGAATAACGCAGCATCAATAGAATAAAGATGAAAGCATTTTATTCGAAGCTTTAGAATTACAACGAAGTACCAATAAACAAAAGGTATCTATCAACGATTGAACACATTCTAATTTCAGAACAAAGATCTGATGTGTCATGAGGGATGAGAAGGAACGACCATAAAAAATGTCTTCAACTGCTCGTCCTGATTTCTTACGTAATTTCATTTTCTCTTACAATCTGTCTCTGAAGATTAAATGCTTCAGATTTAATTTGTGTCAAGTTTGGTTGATGGACAAGGGGTTTCCCTCGAGATTTTAGCCGGAAATTATATCGGACAGAAGAGAATAATGAACAATTCGGAACCCTTTATTTCCAGGACAAGCGCATTCTTTAGTAGTATGCTCTTCTTAAATATGTCTGCAAATTTGAGCATGCATTCCGAATTTGAAGGAGCTGATAAGATAAGGGCCGTATTTAGCCCTGAATCTCGTGCCGTATTTCTTCCGCATGACGATTCGTATGCAGAAAACTTTTATCATAATTGAAATATGATTTATTTGAAGAATCTTTATATGTTTTACATCTCTGTGAAGTACTCCTAAAATTCTAAAATTAAGGTTGAAAGAAGTAGGGGTTACTCGTTTACTCGTTTAGAAAAACTGATAAAAACAACACAAAACATGGGAAGTAAATAATATTTAACCTTAAATGGATAAATATTAACGAAATGACATCAAATATATCTACGTTTTATATCAGCAATAAAGTTTGGACGTTCTATCTCCTTTAAGCGGCAGATAATGTAATCCGGAACTTAAAATACGGTCTCATTTTTTATTCAATGGCTTTAATGTAAACCTCTTATCGCAAAATACGCATTGGCGGAGAAATTAACATCACTCTTCCATATTTCATTCCTACTTCTTGAATATTTTATTCGATCTTATTTAGAATACATTTTTATATTGATTAAAGACGAAAATAGTCACATTTTCCATATTTTATGGTTTAAAAGATCGATCTTTAAAAAAACAGCCCCTTCCTTTTTTTTTTTGTTTCGGCTGTCGGGTATTGTTCCCCCAGAGATACAGAACCCCACTTTTCCGGAAATTTGTTATCATGGATATACATTTTCAGTATAACATGTATAAGTGGCGTTCTGTATATCCAGGCGACTAATGTTCAAAAAAAATCTTTTCCGTCTCCTATTGATTTCTGTAGGAAGTTTTGACCCAAATATAAGCTGCATTATACAAACTTATAGAAAAAAACTTCAGATTCTTATGGGATGCTGAATAAGTTTAAATTTTCCGAAAAAAAAAATATTGAAATTTCAATTTCCAAATCCAGTCATTCAGGGCAGATGTAACGTCTTATCAGCTCCTTTTGTGTGACTAAGATAAGATTATCTTCATTCTCCAATGATTGTGTTCTATCATAAGGCGTTAGTTAGTTATAATTTGGCCAATAAAAGTGTTTGTAATACTTGAATTACATTTCTTTTCTCGCAGTCATAAAATAACCACCCTTGCACTTCCCCTCTATTTTTGTTCAAATCTGATCCGATCACAAAAACCTATCTAAAAAGTTAAAATAAAATGAAAGAAGATGACAAGAAAAACTTTCGTTTTCGGAATAAGTTTGTCTTCATGATAATTATTATTCCTTATTCAAAACCTGCATGTTTGGAGTACTGAATTTGTAGTATTTATGCTCCGAAGGATGAAAAGAAGAATAATTCAGTTTGTTTTATTTTGCACGAATTCACATCATATGATTACTTTTGGGAATTTTGTGCTTATCATCTGCTTTGAAACTATAATAATAGCTTTTCAAATAGGACCTAGATTGTAGGGATATCTTCATCGTCTATAAATTCGAATAAGCGTTATGGAAAATTAAAACAAATAACATTTTTTACATTGTAGAAACATCTTAAACCCAAAAAATATATTTGAAACCTGTATTAACCCAATGAGCAATATAAAATACGACAAAAATATATATATATGGGGTATCCATGCATAATTTATCCCGATTTTGGACCACAGGCAAAATCTACTTAAAATGTTGAAAACATAAGACACAGATTTATTTTGTTTAGATGGCTTATTTAAAAGACCTTTATCGGTCTTTATCCCTTAAAATCCCATAAAATTGATTAGTGTACAAATATGATAGACTCCACCTTAAATTTAGCAATTTGTTAGACTATTTGCTGTCTATAGACTCTTGATTAATAGTTGCACGAAATCTACGATTATACGAAGGACCTCACATATACCGATACACGTTCCCCAGAATACAGACTACAAGGAGTCATATTGGACATTTCTACTTTTCGTTTATTTCAAGCAGTTAGATCAGATAAATCAGAGGAGAAAACAAACCGCCCTTTCATTAAAGTAAGATTTGCAAACAAAGGTATTGATAACTTGAATCTTGGTCAAATTTTGAATCACAAAACTGTCACAGAAAAAATACCACCATATTTCAAAAGAAAAGAAACTCCTTGTATTTCCTATAGCTACACACCAACAGTTGCATCTAAAATTTACAATTACAAACGATTCCTGCAGTGTATTGATTTAAGTAATCCCTCACTACATCCACTTCCCTGCGAATGTTCTTCATCAGATTTCAACTACTCTCCTTGTGGACACGTTATTACTGGTGACCTCAGTATAGTCAAGAACGACAAGTTGAGAGAATTGTTAAAAAAGGGTCCCAAATACAGAGAAAATATGTCCTTTACATGGAACCAAAATGTCAAAATTATCATGGACTCTTGTGAGGAATATGCAAGACGTTGGACAAAGAAAGAGGATGTACAGCTCGACACCCTTTCCGAATGGATAAAATCAATCAGAGGGTTACTTTTATCTAGAATTAACCGATTAAAATCAACTGTGAACACCAGATTCGTGTCTATATTTAAAGACCCTGATGTTATCACAGAGCTCACCTACCTCCAAGAACATTATGTCATCACACCAGCGGACAAAGCCTCAAATAATTTCACATTTACTTGCAAAAAGTACTATTTCGACAGTCTAGTTAAAGAGTTGGGTTTAAATTCGACACCTGGAAATCCCACTTACACCCCAACAAACCTTTCTGCCTCTGAAATAATAGATAACCACAAATCAGCTCTTACTTCCTTTGGCTTCGACACTACCAATTTAGATTTAGATTTACCATACTTGTACTGCATACCTAAAATGCATAAGAATCCGTACAAACAACGTTTCATCGCTGGTTCCTCAAAATGTTCTACCAAATCTGTATCGATCTTACTCACCAAAGTTTTATCTGAAATCAAATCTGGGCTTCAAAAATATTGTTCGACAGTGTATTCTCGCAGTGGTATCAACCAGATGTGGATTTTAAAGAATTCGAAGGAACTTTTAGAACATCTGAAATCCACTCATTTTAGAAGAGTCCATTCGATCAAAGCATTTGATTTTTCGACACTTTACACTACAATTCCACATTCTAAATTGAAAGAAAGACTCGCAAAAATTATAAGTAATGCGTTTACAAGTAAGAACGGTAATCGCAAATACAAATTTATTGTTGTTAACTATGACAAAACCTACTTTGTAAAAGAAAAGTCCGATTCTGAAAATAAGTACACTGAAACAGACATTATTCAGATGTTAAACTTTCTGATCGACAACATTTTTGTGGTGTTTGGAGGAAAGGTCTTCCAGCAAATTGTCGGAATTCCAATGGGGACCAATTGTGCCCCACTCCTTGCCGACATTTTCCTTTACTCGTACGAAGCTGAATTCATTCAATCCTTGGTCTCTGAAGGGAAAAGATACTTAGCTTCTGACTTTAACTTCACTTACAGATACATAGACGATGTGTTGTCCATCAATAATCCAAAATTCGCGGATTACCTGAGCAGTATCTATCCTTCGGAGCTTGAAGTCAAAGAAACCACAGAGACAAATAATTCAGCATCCTATTTGGACATAATGTTGTCCTACGACACTGATGGTCACATGAACACCTCACTCTATGACAAACGTGACGACTTCAATTTCAGCATTACAAACTTTCATTTTCTGAGTAGCAACATCCCTTCATCGCCTGCTTATGGCGTGTTCATATCTCAGTTGATACGCTATGCCAGAGCAAGTACCAAATATACGGATTTTGTTCTGAGAGCTAGGCGTCTTTCAGATAAGCTTCTCAGTCAGGGATATGTTTGTGACCGACGAACATCGTCACTGAGGAAGTTCTACGGTCGATATGGGGAACTCGTCATACACTATGATGTTCCACTCTCAAGAATGGTGGATGATATTCTGTCATAGACCATTTGAACCATCCAACCAAAGATTGTACTCTATATCTTCCAAAATGGAAGTAACCGGATGTGACAGTTCTACCGAATTGAAGCGACGGGTGTTGCATGCAAGCAGGAGATGCTTACTCTTCCTGGGCACCTGGTCTCACTCCCATATCGGGAGTTCGCTTCTTTTCATATGGTGGAGGTTTTTGTTTGTTTGCTTTGGTTCCTGTTTTGTCCTGATTTTGTATGCCTTCGGTTTCTGATTTTTGAATTATCGATTCTGTGCTGTATACAGGGATATGGTCATTATCCATATTTGTCATTTTTACCACTGTCCATGTGTCACTGCTGGTGGACAGATTGTCCCCGAGGGCACTTGTCGGGCAGTCTTTTGCTTCAATGGATAGTACACAAGAGACCTACAAAGTGGCTGGGGCGTCGCCCACTATAAAAAGGCCCCAACCTGTTGCGTCTACGGACACATACGCAACGAGTAACTTAGGTGTCCCTAGAGTTAGTCTAAATGACATTAGAGACGAGACTTTTGTAGTGAGTAGTAACCATGAGTTTTGGTACAAACATGCAGATGGGTATATTAAAATCAAGCCCTGTAAGATTGAAGTGGTCGATATTCTAAAAGAGCACCAATTTTCACCAAGCGATTGCTCAGTTTCTAAGTGCGGCACGAAGAACTGCAAAACTTGTAACATCCTAATAACAGACACTTCATTCTCAAGTAATCTCACAAAACAAACATTTAACACGCATAGTTTTGAAAACCTTAACTGCATGACATCTAATGTTGTGTACGGAATAGAGTGCTCACTTTGTGGATTGATTTATGTGGGTGAAACCAAAGGTATGCTCCGAACCAGAATGTCAGGACACCGGTCAAAAATAAATAATAAAGGAAGTCAACTCCTTTACCGACATTTTGACCAGGCCGATCATTCGGTTTTATCTATGAGAGTCAGAATCCTGGAGAAAATATATCACCCCACAAACAATCCCAATTTGAGCACACCTTTCCGTCGCAACAGAGAAGAGTTCTGGATAAAAAATCTTAACACTGCAGCGCCCTATGGGTGCAACGATAACATCAGCACTATAGGAAACTTAACAAGTCCCGGTTGTCAATCGGTAAATGTGACTAGCTTATTCAACAGACAACAAAGAAGACCTCGAAGTCATGGCATTCGAAAATACAATAGGCCTGAGATACATAGTTTCTCCTTCGATGACTTGGTTCCATTTTTGAATGAGCCTCTAGGCCTGCATTATATCCGTACCAAATTATACTCTGTTCCTTTACGGAAGTTGCACGAAATCTACGATTATACGAAGGACCTCACATATACCGATACACGTTCCCCAGAATACAGACTACAAGGAGTCATATTTGACATTTCTACTTTTCGTTTATTTCAAGCAGTTAGATCAGATAAATCAGAGGAGAAAACAAACCGCCCTTTCATTAAAGTAAGATTTGCAAACACAGGTATTGATAACTTGAATCTTGGTCAAATTTTGAATCACAAAACTGTCACAGAAAAAATACCACCATATTTCAAAAGAAAAGAAACTCCTTGTATTTCCTATAGCTACACACCAACAGTTGCATCTAAAATTTACAATTACAAACGATTCCTGCGGTGTATTGATTTAAGTAATCCCTCACTACATCCACTTCCCTGCGAATGTTCTTCATCAGATTTCAACTACTCTCCTTGTGGACACGTTATTACTGGTGACCTTAGTATAGTCAAGAACGACAAGTTGAGAGAATTGTTAAAAAAGGGTCCCAAATACAGAGAAAGTATGTCCTTTACATGGAACCAAAATGTCAAAATTATCATGGACTCTTGTGAGGAATATGCAAGACGTTGGACAAAGAAAGAGGATGTACAGCTCGACACCCTTTCCGAATGGATAAAATCAATCAGAGGGTTACTTTTATCTAGAATTAACCGATTAAAATCAACTGTGAACACCAGATTCGTGTCTATATTTAAAGACC
Source organism: Pinctada imbricata (assembly GCA_033119305.1). Classification (NCBI taxonomy): domain Eukaryota; kingdom Metazoa; phylum Mollusca; class Bivalvia; order Pterioida; family Pteriidae; genus Pinctada; species Pinctada imbricata. Next base: position 34,485,397 of record VSWD01000005.1, on the reverse strand, counting down.
CTGATGTTATCACAGAGCTCACCTACCTCCAAGAACATTATGTCATCACACCAGCGGACAAAGCCTCAAATAATTACACATTTACTTGCAAAAAGTACTATTTCGACAGTCTAGTTAAAGAGTTGGGTTTAAATTCGACACCTGGAAATCCCACTTACACCCCAACAAACCTTTCTGCCTCTGAAATAATAGATAACCACAAATCAGCTCTTACTTCCTTTGGCTTCGACACTACCAATTTAGATTTAGATTTACCATACTTGTACTGCATACCTAAAATGCATAAGAATCCGTACAAACAACGTTTCATCGCTGGTTCCTCAAAATGTTCTACCAAATCTGTATCGATCTTACTCACCAAAGTTTTATCTGAAATCAAATCTGGGCTTCAAAAATATTGTTCGACAGTGTATTCTCGCAGTGGTATCAACCAGATGTGGATTTTAAAGAATTCGAAGGAACTTTTAGAACATCTGAAATCCACTCATTTTAGTAAGAGTCCATTCGATCAAAGCCTTTGATTTTTCGACACTTTACACTACAATTCCACATTCTAAATTGAAAGAAAGACTCGCAAAAATTATAAGTAATGCGTTTACAAGTAAGAACGGTAATCGCAAATACAAATTTATTGTTGTTAACTATGACAAAACCTACTTTGTAAAAGAAAAGTCCGATTCTGAAAATAAGTACACTGAAACAGACATTATTCAGATGTTAAACTTTCTGATCGACAACATTTTTGTGGTGTTTGGAGGAAAGGTCTTCCAGCAAATTGTCGGAATTCCAATGGGGACCAATTGTGCCCCACTCCTTGCCGACATTTTCCTTTACTCGTACGAAGCTGAATTCATTCAATCCTTGGTCTCTGAAGGGAAAAGATACTTAGCTTCTGACTTTAACTTCACTTACAGATACATAGACGATGTGTTGTCCATCAATAATCCAAAATTCGCGGATTACCTGAGCAGTATCTATCCTTCGGAGCTTGAAGTCAAAGAAACCACAGAGACAAATAATTCAGCATCCTATTTGGACATAATGTTGTCCTACGACACTGATGGTCACATGAACACCTCACTCTATGACAAACGTGACGACTTCAATTTCAGCATTACAAACTTTCCTTTTCTGAGTAGCAACATCCCTTCATCGCCTGCTTATGGCGTGTTCATATCTCAGTTGATACGCTATGCCAGAGCAAGTACCAAATATACGGATTTTGTTCTGAGAGCTAGGCGTCTTTCAGATAAGCTTCTCAGTCAGGGATATGTTTGTGACCGACTAACATCGTCACTGAGGAAGTTCTACGGTCGATATGGGGAACTCGTCATACACTATGATGTTCCACTCTCAAGAATGGTGGATGATATTCTGTCATAGAGCATTTGAACCATCCAACCAAAGATTGTACTCTATATCTTCCAAAATGGAAGTAACCGGATGTGACAGTTCTACCGAATTGAAGCGACGGGTGTTGCATGCAAGCAGGAGATGCTTACTCTTCCTGGGCACCTGGTCTCACTCCCATATCGGGAGTTCGCTTCTTTTCATATGGTGGAGGTTTTTGTTTGTTTGCTTTGGTTCCTGTTTTGTCCTGATTTTGTATGCCTTCGGTTTCTGATTTTTGAATTATCGATTTTGTGCTGTATACAGGGATATGGTCATTATCCATATTTGTCATTTTTACCACTGTCCATGTGTCACTGCTGGTGGACAGATTGTCCCCGAGGGCACTTGTCGGGCAGTCTTTTGCTTCAATGGATAGTACACAAGAGACCTACAAAGTGGCTGGGGCGTCGCCCACTATAAAAAGGCCCCAACCTGTTGCGTCTACGGACACATACGCAACAGGTAACTTAGGTGTCCCTAGAGTTAGTCTAAATGACATTAGAGACGAGACTTTGTAGTGAGTAGTAACCATGAGTTTTGGTACAAACATGCAGATGGGTATACTAAAATCAAGCCCTGTAAGATTGAAGTGGTCGATATTCTAAAAGAGCACCAATTTTCACCAAGCGATTGCTCAGTTTCTAAGTGCGGCACGAAGAACTGCAAAACTTGTAACATCCTAATAACAGACACTTCATTCTCAAGTAATCTCACAAAACAAACATTTAACACGCATAGTTTTGAAAACCTTAACTGCATGACATCTAATGTTGTGTACGGAATAGAGTGCTCACTTTGTGGATTGATTTATGTGGGTGAAACCAAAGGTAAGCTCCGAACCAGAATGTCAGGACACCGGTCAAAAATAAATAATAAAGGAAGTCAACTCCTTTACCGACATTTTGACCAGGCCGATCATTCGGTTTTATCTATGAGAGTCAGAATCCTGGAGAAAATATATCACCCCACAAACAATCCCAATTTGAGCACACCTTTCCGTCGCAACAGAGAAGAGTTCTGGATAAAAAATCTTAACACTGCAGCGCCCTATGGGTGCAACGATAACATCAGCACTATAGGAAACTTAACAAGTCCCGGTTGTCAATCGGTAAATGTGACTAGCTTATTCAACAGACAACAAAGAAGACCTCGAAGTCATGGCATTCGAAAATACAATAGGCCTGAGATACATAGTTTCTCCTTCGATGACTTGGTTCCATTTTTGAATGAGCCTCTAGGCCTGCATTATATCGTACCAAATTATACTCTGTTCCTTTACGGAAGTTGCACGAAATCTACGATTATACGAAGGACCTCACATATACCGATACACGTTCCCCAGAATACAGACTACAAGGAGTCATATTGGACATTTCTACTTTTCGTTTATTTCAAGCAGTTAGATCAGATAAATCAGAGGAGAAAACAAACCGCCCTTTCATTAAAGTAAGATTTGCAAACAAAGGTATTGATAACTTGAATCTTGGTCAAATTTTGAATCACAAAACTGTCACAGAAAAAATCCCACCATATTTCAAAAGAAAAGAAACTCCTTGTATTTCCTATAGCTACACACCAACAGTTGCATCTAAAATTTACAATTACAAACGATTCCTGCAGTGTATTGATTTAAGTAATCCCTCACTACATCCACTTCCCTGCGAATGTTCTTCATCGGATTTCAACTACTCTCCTTGTGGACACGTTATTACTGGTGACCTTAGTATAGTCAAGAACGACAAGTTGAGAGAATTGTTAAAAAAGGGTCCCAAATACAGAGAAAGTATGTCCTTTACATGGAACCAAAATGTCAAAATTATCATGGACTCTTGTGAGGAATATGCAAGACGTTGGGCAAAGAAAGAGGATGTACAGCTCGACACCCTTTCCGAATGGATAAAATCAATCAGAGGGTTACTTTTATCTAGAATTAACCGATTAAAATCAACTGTGAACACCAGATTCGTGTCTATATTTAAAGACCCTGATGTTATCACAGAGCTCACCTACCTCCAAGAACATTATGTCATCACACCAGCGGACAAAGCCTCAAATAATTACACATTTACTTGCAAAAAGTACTATTTCGACAGTCTAGTTAAAGAGTTGGGTTTAAATTCGACACCTGGAAATCCCACTTACACCCCAACAAACCTTTCTGCCTCTGAAATAATAGATAACCACAAATCAGCTCTTACTTCCTTTGGCTTCGACACTACCAATTTAGATTTAGATTTACCATACTTGTACTGCATACCTAAAATGCATAAGAATCCGTACAAACAACGTTTCATCGCTGGTTCCTCAAAATGTTCTACCAAATCTGTATCGATCTTACTCACCAAAGTTTTATCTGAAATCAAATCTGGGCTTCAAAAATATTGTTCGACAGTGTATTCTCGCAGTGGTATCAACCAGATGTGGATTTTAAAGAATTCGAAGGAACTTTTAGAACATCTGAAATCCACTCATTTTAGTAGAGTCCATTCGATCAAAGCCTTTGATTTTTCGACACTTTACACTACAATTCCACATTCTAAATTGAAAGAAAGACTCGCAAAAATTATAAGTAATGCGTTTACAAGTAAGAACGGTAATCGCAAATACAAATTTATTGTTGTTAACTATGACAAAACCTACTTTGTAAAAGAAAAGTCCGATTCTGAAAATAAGTACACTGAAACAGACATTATTCAGATGTTAAACTTTCTGATCGACAACATTTTTGTGGTGTTTGGAGGAAAGGTCTTCCAGCAAATTGTCGGAATTCCAATGGGGACCAATTGTGCCCCACTCCTTGCCGACATTTTCCTTTACTCGTACGAAGCTGAATTCATTCAATCTTTGGTCTCTGAAGGGAAAAGATACTTAGCTTCTGACTTTAACTTCACTTACAGATACATAGACGATGTGTTGTCCATCAATAATCCAAAATTCGCGGATTACCTGAGCAGTATCTATCCTTCGGAGCTTGAAGTCAAAGAAACCACAGAGACAAATAATTCAGCATCCTATTTGGACATAATGTTGTCCTACGACACTGATGGTCACATGAACACCTCACTCTATGACAAACGTGACGACTTCAATTTCAGCATTACAAACTTTCCTTTTCTGAGTAGCAACATCCCTTCATCGCCTGCTTATGGCGTGTTCATATCTCAGTTGATACGCTATGCCAGAGCAAGTACCAAATATACGGATTTTGTTCTGAGAGCTAGGCGTCTTTCAGATAAGCTTCTCAGTCAGGGATATGTTTGTGACCGACTAACATCGTCACTGAGGAAGTTCTACGGTCGATATGGGGAACTCGTCATACACTATGATGTTCCACTCTCAAGAATGGTGGATGATATTCTGTCATAGACCATTTGAACCATCCAACCAAAGATTGTACTCTATATCTTCCAAAATGGAAGTAACCGGATGTGACAGTTCTACCGAATTGAAGCGACGGGTGTTGCATGCAAGCAGGAGATGCTTACTCTTCCTGGGCACCTGGTCTCACTCCCATATCGGGAGTTCGCTTCTTTTCATATGGTGGAGGTTTTTGTTTGTTTGCTTTGGTTCCTGTTTTGTCCTGATTTTGTATGCCTTCGGTTTCTGATTTTTGAATTATCGATTTTGTGCTGTATACAGGGATATGGTCATTATCCATATTTGTCATTTTTACCACTGTCCATGTGTCACTGCTGGTGGACAAATTGTCCCCGAGGGCACTTGTCGGGCAGTCTTTTGCTTCAATGGATAGTACACAAGAGACCTACAAAGTGGCTGGGGCGTCGCCCACTATAAAAAGGCCCCAACCTGTTGCGTCTACGGACACATACGCAACAGGTAACTTAGGTGTCCCTAGAATTAGTCTAAATGACATTAGAGACGAGACATTTGTAGTGAGTAGTAACCATGAGTTTTGGTACAAACATGCAGATGGGTATATTAAAATCAAGCCCTGTAAGATTGAAGTGGTCGATATTCTAAAAGAGCACCAATTTTCACCAAGCGATTGCTCAGTTTCTAAGTGCGGCACGAAGAACTGCAAAACTTGTAACATCCTAATAACAGACACTTCATTCTCAAGTAATCTCACAAAACAAACATTTAACACGCATAGTTTTGAAAACCTTAACTGCATGACATCTAATGTTGTGTACGGAATAGAGTGCTCACTTTGTGGATTGATTTATGTGGGTGAAACCAAAGGTAAGCTCCGAACCAGAATGTCAGGACACCGGTCAAAAATAAATAATAAAGGAAGTCAACTCCTTTACCGACATTTTGACCAGGCCGATCATTCGGTTTTATCTATGAGAGTCAGAATCCTGGAGAAAATATATCACCCCACAAACAATCCCAATTTGAGCACACCTTTCCGTCGCAACAGAGAAGAGTTCTGGATAAAAAATCTTAACACTGCAGCGCCCTATGGGTGCAACGATAACATCAGCACTATAGGAAACTTAACAAGTCCCGGTTGTCAATCGGTAAATGTGACTAGCTTATTCAACAGACAACAAAGAAGACCTCGAAGTCATGGCATTCGAAAATACAATAGGCCTGAGATACATAGTTTCTCCTTCGATGACTTGGTTCCATTTTTGAATGAGCCTCTAGGCCTGCATTATATTCGTACCAAATTATACTCTGTTCCTTTACGGAAGTTGCACGAAATCTACGATTATACGAAGGACCTCACATATACCGATACACGTTCCCCAGAATACAGACTACAAGGAGTCATATTGGACATTTCTACTTTTCGTTTATTTCAAGCAGTTAGATCAGATAAATCAGAGGAGAAAACAAACCGCCCTTTCATTAAAGTAAGATTTGCAAACAAAGGTATTGATAACTTGAATCTTGGTCAAATTTTGAATCACAAAACTGTCACAGAAAAAATCCCACCATATTTCAAAAGAAAAGAAACTCCTTGTATTTCCTATAGCTACACACCAACAGTTGCATCTAAAATTTACAATTACAAACGATTCCTGCAGTGTATTGATTTAAGTAATCCCTCACTACATCCACTTCCCTGCGAATGTTCTTCATCGGATTTCAACTACTCTCCTTGTGGACACGTTATTACTGGTGACCTTAGTATAGTCAAGAACGACAAGTTGAGAGAATTGTTAAAAAAGGGTCCCAAATACAGAGAAAGTATGTCCTTTACATGGAACCAAAATGTCAAAATTATCATGGACTCTTGTGAGGAATATGCAAGACGTTGGGCAAAGAAAGAGGATGTACAGCTCGACACCCTTTCCGAATGGATAAAATCAATCAGAGGGTTACTTTTATCTAGAATTAACCGATTAAAATCAACTGTGAACACCAGATTCGTGTCTATATTTAAAGACCCTGATGTTATCACAGAGCTCACCTACCTCCAAGAACATTATGTCATCACACCAGCGGACAAAGCCTCAAATAATTACACATTTACTTGCAAAAAGTACTATTTCGACAGTCTAGTTAAAGAGTTGGGTTTAAATTCGACACCTGGAAATCCCACTTACACCCCAACAAACCTTTCTGCCTCTGAAATAATAGATAACCACAAATCAGCTCTTACTTCCTTTGGCTTCGACACTACCAATTTAGATTTAGATTTACCATACTTGTACTGCATACCTAAAATGCATAAGAATCCGTACAAACAACGTTTCATCGCTGGTTCCTCAAAATGTTCTACCAAATCTGTATCGATCTTACTCACCAAAGTTTTATCTGAAATCAAATCTGGGCTTCAAAAATATTGTTCGACAGTGTATTCTCGCAGTGGTATCAACCAGATGTGGATTTTAAAGAATTCGAAGGAACTTTTAGAACATCTGAAATCCACTCATTTTAGTAGAGTCCATTCGATCAAAGCCTTTGATTTTTCGACACTTTACACTACAATTCCACATTCTAAATTGAAAGAAAGACTCGCAAAAATTATAAGTAATGCGTTTACAAGTAAGAACGGTAATCGCAAATACAAATTTATTGTTGTTAACTATGACAAAACCTACTTTGTAAAAGAAAAGTCCGATTCTGAAAATAAGTACACTGAAACAGACATTATTCAGATGTTAAACTTTCTGATCGACAACATTTTTGTGGTGTTTGGAGGAAAGGTCTTCCAGCAAATTGTCGGAATTCCAATGGGGACCAATTGTGCCCCACTCCTTGCCGACATTTTCCTTTACTCGTACGAAGCTGAATTCATTCAATCTTGGTCTCTGAAGGGAAAAGATACTTAGCTTCTGACTTAAACTTCACTTACAGATACATAGACGATGTGTTGTCCATCAATAATCCAAAATTCGCGGATTACCTTAGCAGTATCTATCCTTCGGAGCTTGAAGTCAAAGAAACCTACAGAGACAAATAATTCAGCATCCTATTTGGACATAATGTTGTCCTACGACACTGATGGTCACATGAACACCTCACTCTATGACAAACGTGACGACTTCAATTTCAGCATTACAAACTTTCCTTTTCTGAGTAGCAACATCCCTTCATCGCCTGCTTATGGCGTGTTCATATCTCAGTTGATACGCTATGCCAGAGCAAGTGCCAAATATACGGATTTTGTTCTGAGAGCTAGGCGTCTTTCAGATAAGCTTCTCAGTCAGGGATATGTTTGTGACCGACTAACATCGTCACTGAGGAAGTTCTACGGTCGATATGGGGAACTCGTCATACACTATGATGTTCCACTCTCAAGAATGGTGGATGATATTCTGTCATAGACCATTTGAACCATCCAACCAAAGATTGTACTCTATATCTTCCAAAATGGAAGTAACTGGATGTGACAGTTCTACCGAATTGAAGCGACGGGTGTTGCATGCAAGCAGGAGATGCTTACTCTTCCTGGGCACCTGGTCTCACTCCCATATCGGGAGTTCGCTTCTTTTCATATGGTGGAGGTTTTTGTTTGTTTGCTTTGGTTCCTGTTTTGTCCTGATTTTGTATGCCTTCGGTTTCTGATTTTTGAATTATCGATTTTGTGCTGTATACAGGGATATGGTCATTATCCATATTTGTCATTGTAGACTTTCTGGAAAAGTATAACAAACAAGACGGTTAGCTTCTTTTAAAATTTTTACAATCATCAGAGTATATAACTCAGAGTATTTCACAACCCGCCTTTTATGGTGACATAATAACAAAATAAGAAGGATCCAAGGTAGGTAGCATAATACATGCATCAAAAAGAATAACAAAACGTCATTGAAGCCGTCGATATAATCCTACTGTCACTAGACGGATATTTGGAATGGTAGTTTATCAATTAACGAACTTGAATCAGAGAATTCTTACGAATTGCACTGTGACGCCGTGATCATGACGGACCCACTTCAAATCCCCCTAGAGAAGACAGGGCTGCCCCGACACCTTCATTCTATCATTTGCTTTATTTTCTAGTCTTTGTACAAATGGAATGATACTTTTTTGAGATTAAGAGAGAGAGATGCCTTCGCTACGTTGAGTGAAAAGAGTGAGCTCGTTACAAACGGCAAAATACAGACTGTATTACGTACGCCCTCTTTTTATATCCATTTACATACTCATATGCGTTACTTTGGCCCTGCGTTCTGTGGTCGTGTTTGTGTGTGGTCATCTTACAATGTTGACGTTGTTGTACACAACACTTGTACGTTCTTTGAGACCTCTGGGTAATCGAAGTGGGAGGGTTGTGCGCACGTAATCCAGGATAATCACACCGCCTGCTGCTGACGTGGTAGATCGCCGTCCTAAGTCGGCCCCGATTGCCCATTGGTCTCGTTGGTTAATGTGTAGTCATTTATCTTTGATGTGTCTATGTGATTTGGCGTTCATTGTACCATTTCCGTCTCATTCTGTGCGTGTTTGCTTTGTATTTTTGCAGTGAGTGTTTTGGGACTTTGCTGTTGGTGCTGCAACCGAGTGCTGGGGAGCCCCTACTTTCTTTAGGGGTGCCTGTAAAGTGCTAAACGAAAAAAAAAAAACAGAAAGAAAGAAAGAAACGAAACGACAAAAGAAAGAAAAAGAAGGGAGGAGATCTCCAACAAGACCCCGTTGCAGCATCAACAGTAAAACACCAAAACACCCGATGCAAAAACACAAAAGACGAGTACAGCACGAGACGGAAAAGAGACACACGACATGTAAACATCAAACACAAAAGACTACACATAAACCGACTAGACCAATGGGTAACCGGTGCCGACTTTGGACGGCCATCTGTCACGCAAGTAGCAAATGGTGTGGTTATCCTGGATTACGTGCGCATACATTAAAACGAAACGAAACAAATTAAACGAACCAAAACGAAAAAAACAAAAATAAATGAATGAAACAAATCGAAGCTGACCGTAACGGAACGAGAATAATTAAATCTTTTAAAGCATTTAGAAAACCTTATGATTTGAAATGTTTCATTGGTACTTCTTATTGCCTGATCGACCTGTTTTTGAAAAATATAAATGGTATATATCCACGAGAATTGCCTCTAGGCAAGGCAAAATTTACAAACACAATAACACCATTTTTAGGCCTAATATTAAAGTAGCATAGTCCGCTGTCGGGCGAAAATATGATGAATAAAAAGAAATGGGGCAAACCTGTATTTTTCCTGGATAGTAGAAGTTTTAAACTTTCCGTTAATACCAAAATTTTGAACCCAAAGTACTTGAAGTTATCGCAGTAAATGAATTTAAAAACGAATTTTTCTGGGGCCATAGAAATTGATCATATTTGGAATAGGACCGCCCACTCCGCGCATGCGCAATTCGATCAGTCGTACTGAATATAAACAAACATGGCGACTGGTAGCGTGCCCCCGCGGAGAAGAGGAAGAAACGAACGTTTACTGACTCAGAAAGAAAAAAACAGACAAAAGACATAGATCTTGGAAGAGCGAAGACTAAGGTGTACATAGGCGACAACTTTGAAAGATGGCTGTTGGTTAAGGAGGAACAGAAACTGGCGACACACCATTAAGTAGCTGGCTTTTTGTTGGACAGGTAGGTCGAGCCGGGCCAGGGAAGTTGAAATGTAATCGATTCTAGATATTTCCATTAATATTTTCGTTACTAATAATGATAAGAAAATTTTCATGTTTGTTTCACCTCTCCACCATATTATGGAATATATTCAGGAGGAAAGAGGGGGGGGGGGTGTGGAAATCCACTAACTGTGTGTACACATAACGTCATAAACTCGATCAGCTGATCAGTGTTAGTGTGTGACTTTTTAGGCTAGAGCTTGATATCCATGCAGTTGCATCTATGAATGTAAACGATAGCATCATTTAAGAACAGGTAAATTGGCAACATGGACCAGACATGCACGTTTCGGGTACTTAACCCTCGTCAGTGATCCTAAAATCAAAACATTGTAATAAGCCAAAAAAGTGTGAAAGTTACTATGTCGAAAAAGCGTACCGAAAGACGTAGAAAAGAAAGAAATATTAATTTAGAGCTTGCTCGCTGAATGATACAATATTACAGTAAATAATAGTGGCCGAGATAGAACATTATGCTATGTATAATGTAGTCCAAAACCCCCTGATCTGTACCCACACCCATCCCCCCATCTTAAAAACCGTCAATTAAAGGCTTGGATTAGGTAAGGGTTTTTCTATATGCTAATTGCTATGCAAACAATGTCAAGGTCTGATAATTACAAGTCTATACCTTGAACCAGAAAGTGTCTAGCAAGTATTATCATTGCCATATAGTTTTAATCAAGAAAGAGCTAGATCATAGATGATAGAGTCATGCAATTTTCTGTACCACTACACATGATATTTTGTAGTAGAGTCTAAGTGCAAATATTAATTTAGTGATTTTTTCACATTTTGTCAAAGGTGCCTGACGCTGCCTTTCAATTTGGGGAAAAATCAGTGACATAATCAAGAAAATTGGGAATATTTTGAACAGCATGTTATCAAAACATCTACATAATCTGTCCCTTTTCTTGTTTTCTGGTCTTTGAAGTGGTTAACTTATAGTTGAACTTCGTAAAATTATTTCATGTTGAATTAAATTGTACACTCAAGTTTTGGAAATTAAGGTCACTATTTTGGGAAAAATAATAGGAATTTGGCATATTGAGAAAGGCCCGAAATTTGGCCCCAATATGCTAGTAAAAAATCACTGCAATTGTACATGTATATAATTATATGAAAAAAATTGATTGCATGGTTACATTTTTCAGATATTTCAATGAGACAACACAGCCAGAACCAGTTCAGACAGGTCCGACAAAAGTGCTGTCGTCAACGCCATTAACTAAGGCTGGCACAGAAGGCCATATACATGTGCATACCCCAAGTCTCCAAGCCATCTCAGAAATTTCTTCAGCAGAATCAGAGAGAAGGTAAATTGGCCAAAATATATAACGTACACCAGTTGACCTCAATATTATTTCAGAGCTTGAAATATATTGAACATTTACTAACGAATGAGGGACGGCCAAATATCCAACATCTAATTCCTACATTTGTACCTAATTCTTTTACACTGAATTCTTGCATGGTAATCATTGGCTTGTCAAACAATGCTTTGGAATTCATGATTCTGGGATTATAGTCAAGTAAGATTGACGTATAGATTTTAATTTTAAATTTCCTGATTATAATCGATTAGTAAAATCATAATCGATTATAGTACTTGGAAGGGTCGAACTCAGGCAATGAGGCATTGATGTCTCTGACGTCAGCGATAATAGGGACTACGTATACACAAAGGCAGAGTAACTTTAATGTAATAAAGAATTCTTTTGTATTATACCGTAATTCAATGTTTATATTAAAAAAAGTTCTTTTGTTTTGAAGGTTTTCTAATTCTACATAAGATGATCGTTTTACATCTTTTTTTATTTTTAACCTTACACTTTACAGTGTTCAGATGTCTGGTGTTGAAGACATTGAGAAGCTAACATTGAGGGATCCTCTACCATGTCTACCTGGTACATCAAGGAATGAGTAAGTTTCTACTATTTTTACAGTCAAAACACAGGAAGCAAATGTATGGTGTATAGTTTCATTTAGTATGTTTCTCGTACTGTACGCAAATTTATATCATTTTGTTATATTGAAAGTTAGGCTTATGGTATATAGAAGATGAGCATTATCCTGCTAGATGAACTTCTGTTTCAACTTCAGAATACGATTTCCAAGCAAGTTGCATTCACACTTGCTGTATCATGACACTGCGTAATCATACTGTAACCTTCAGCATGAATTTCTCTCACCGGTAAATTGATAAATACATGTACCGTATGGATTTTATGATATATACTGGTATGTATATCAATTTATTTACACAAATGTCAATACACGATGCAAGTAATTTCTTTTTCAGACCTTTGGACGTACATGTAGGAAGAAAATCAAAAGAGCTGTCTGAATCCTTCATGGATCCATTTAAGTGAGTTCTGTTTTAATGTTGATGCTTGTTTGCTTCTTTACAGATATTAAAACTTACTGGTATACAAAATTCATATTGCTAAAGACATTTGATATGTATGCATGCATCTTTACTTACACTATTACCTCCATAGTACATGTATACAAAATATCTATCAAACTCAAAGATAAAGTTTTTGGCCTGTCTGTCTATTTGTCCGTGGGACAAAAAAAATTACATCGGACATACCTATGAATGGTAAGTGATAGGACTTGGATATTTCACATATACATTCCTTGTCACAAGATATTTCCATTGATACCAACATTTCTTTCCTTGTGACCCTGACCTGGACCTTTTGCCTACTCAACAGAAAGATCACGCCGGGGGCATTCGTGTTTCGCTATAACTTACTCAATATCTTTCAAACTTATATATTGGGATGGTAAAGCATGATGACACTGCATGAGCACCTAATGTAGGTCAAGGTCAAATTCAAGGTCAAGTACTTGGGTCAATTTTACTCAAACATTCAACATGTGACTTTAATGTAAGAAGAAAGAAGTCTTGAACAATGATTGTTTGTTGGTAGCATACAGCCTATTCTGTTAGCACTAAATAGTAACACCATTTTAGGATTATCTTACTATAGTGACATTATATCATGAGGAGATTTGAAATATCCATGCTTGACCGTTATAAACTTCTCTTAACAATCTATACAAGCGAGGCCTATGAAGAAGACGATGAGCTTGAAGATGATGATCCCACATTTAATATAACTCTAGGGTAAATTTTTCTACAGTTCAAGTCACAGGGATTTATTACGCTTCCCGGTTGCCTGATGTAATATGGGTCACACAAGCAATTAAGCGGCCCGTTATAAATCCCTGTGGTTCAATGACGACTTAAACTTGTAAGTGTAATTCATTAGCAATATACCGGTATTATAAATGTTTAACGAGTTTAAAATATTTGTGATCAGACTGCTGCAGTTCTTCTTCTGAATTGAAAAAAGCCATTCCAGTCTATAGACAGACAATGTCTGTCTATATGTCTGTTTTTATGTCTGTCCAACATTTTGGTTGAATCAAAATTTTGAAACCATATACAATGTACATATATAGATATATATGCATTTGAAATTTAATTCTATAGAAGAGAAGGTAGTCTATGTATGCAGTAATATTTTATGTTTTTGACATTTTGCTTCTTACTGACAGAAAGTTTTTTTTTAATATCTTTATACTTAGAGAGGAAGAAATGAAGGGATTGGATGATAAGGCAGCAGCAGATATCATCTTTGGGGGTGAAGATGAGGATGAAAATCATAAAGAAGAATCTGATTCGGAAAGTGAAGTTGGCCCTGGCATAAAAAAGATGGTTGGAAGTGGTGATGTGGATGCTCTCCTAGATGACAGATGTGCCCTTGTATTCATTGAACAATTGAAAACTTTAGCTCAGATGAAAGTTGATGGAAAATGTCTGGTGAAAGGGTGCAAGGAGGCAGTGCAAATTGAAATAAATGCAGTTGGATCAGCAGTTTATGTAACTTGGGTGAGGAGAAAATATTTGTTGAAGATGCTCATATCTCGTAATTATTGGTGTATTCAAAGTTAAGAAATATCTAAAATGGGCTTTAACACAAGCATATCGTTGCCTTAAAACCTCATATTTGACAGGATAGGACTATAGTTTTACCTTGAGCTATTATAACATTGAAAACCTCTTGCCATGGCCAAAAATCTTAGATAGTTTGGTGAGTTTGTTAATTTTACAAACACATCAGAAATGCTATATCCCAAATTGGAACTGTAGACATATCAATCATTTGTGTATGATTTGAACCAAACTAAGCCTCTTTTTTCATTATTTTATACAGGTTTGTGGAAATTTGCATATAAAACAGAAATGTTGTTCCCAGCCAATCATGAACAGATCCTTCCACAGTGGTGATCTCCTTTGTTCAGCAGCCATTTTGCTATCTGGGAATAACTTTGTGAAAATGCAACTGTTTGCCAAGTTTTTGAAGTTGCATTTCCCAGTGCAAGTAGCTTAGACAGGATACAGAGGACATATCTTCTAAGTGCAATTGAAGAAACGTGGGAGGAACAACAACAACTTTATTGGATTCCTTAAAAGATGCAGAAGTAACAGTATTAGGTACATGTATTACATGTATTGATGATAATATTAACCATTTGGCCAATTGTATTTTATGTACAAGACAAGCAATGTATCACACTGACATTAATTTTTTTTTTACTTTAAGGCATGCATGTAAGAGACCTTTTCATCTGCTTTAAAGTAATATAACAATGTAGAATAATATTTATTATTTTCAAGGTGACGGAAGAATGGACTCCCCTGGCCATTGTATTATATTGCACATATTCCATGATGGACAATGCAACAAAGAAAATTATATCTGTTTCAACTCTGGACAAACGACAGACAGCTAGAAAAAGCACAAATCTTGAGAAAGCTGGTTTTGTCAAGGGATGGAGGAAATTAAGGGGAAAAGTGTGAAGGTATCAGAAGTAGTAACAGATAAACATCTTCAGATTGGTGCTGTAATGAGTAAGTTATGATTGATTTGTAGATCAGATTAAGATTTTAAAGCTGCAGTTATTTTGAAGAATTAAACTGGGAAATTCCATACTCATGATCATTATAAATCTAGGTTTTATGTATATGCATGTATTCTTTTATAGAGCGCCAGTACTATGATATCCACCATTCCGTTGACATGTGGCATGTGGCTAAGTCTCTTGGGAAAAAATTGTAGCAGTAAGTAAAATATATTTTTTTCATTTCATATTGGCTATTTCAATTTCATTTCACTTTTTCTGCAACAATATTGTTTGAGAAATTGGGGTCAATTTCTTTATATGATCTTAGTATATGATTTTAGTATATCATTCTTTTGTATGCTCTATAAAATCAACTATGAAATGTAATTATACACTTGTAATTGGTGCTTCTTCTTTTAATTTTAGGCAGGACAAGACAAACAATGCAAGGAATGATTAATTTGGCAGAGAGATATTGTTAACCATTTCTGGCATAGTTGTAAGATGGCCAATAACTACAAAGAGTTCATGGTAAATACTAAATTTCAAATATCTTTATTCTGGTCTTCTCATTTTATTTACAGTGTATACATGTATCAGACTTATGACGTATATTGTCAAACCAAGAAGGAGATGAAGTAGATGTATATTGCTTTTCAATGTTAGACGTGCAACTTACATGTACTATGTATATACTTATTATATAATATAGTTCAATCTATAATACATATATTGAAGCTATCAATGGATTTTATGCATTTACTTCTGTGAATCAAAGATGCATCCTATTGAAATGGTTTTTTTAGAACTCTTGTTGCAATAAACTAAGTTTCCAGTTGGAATTTTTTACATAGTATCCACGTGTGTGTGTTGCAAATTTTCTGATTTTGTCTCCAATTTTCAGGAAATCTGGGTAGGACTTCTGCATCACATTGTAGATGAACATGAATGGGCAATGAGCTATGGGGAAATTGGATTTGGTCAGTGTTCACATGCACCCCTTAAGAAAGAGAAAAGGAATATTTGAAGAAAGGATCAAAGGCCCATGAAGCCCTGAGGAAAATAATTTTAGACAAGAGAATGTTAAATAACGTGCCACATTTTCTGAACTTCAGGTAAAAATCTCAAATCGAATTATTTTAACAATAATGTGTATTTGTCTTATGATGAAATAAATTAGTTCCATTCTGTTCTTGACCAATGTGATGTAAATATATGTATACATTGTCCAGATTTTTATATGCATTCATTACATTGCAGAAGCACAGCAGAATTAGAGGGGTTTCATAACCATATACTGATGTATGCAGCAAAACGCTTGCATACTCTCCTCCTGTGTACAGGACAATAATCTACTCGCAGCCATAGACAACAACAAACATCAGGACAGACTGCACAACTGACCAAGATGGCAGGAAAGGTAGTGATCCTCTAGCATTGCACAAGGTCTGTTCTATTGAGAAAAAAAACCCTACTATTCATTGATATTCAATCCAGTATAACTGCACGTGTATCTCGATATTGAATTTGCATGTAGAGAAAAGATCATAATATGGTATGACTTCATATCTGGAATTCTGAGTCATGATCTTAAAATATTGATAATATGTGACCTTGACATATGATCTCTGACCTCAATATGTCATATTTCTCAAATTATATATCAGCTAGAAGATCCAAATCAACAGTATTAAAGTATTCAAATCAGAATAAGAATAGAATTCTCCATTCAAAACATTGTCAATATTGTAACATTTTCTTCATATAGGTACCACAGGACATACAACAAAAAGTCCGAGAGATGGACGGCAGTAGAAGTGAAAGTTAAGAAGCTTACAGCTATATCAAGGACATGCTAAGGAGAATCCTAATGAAAGGACTGCATGACAGGATCGGATGAGAAGAGCAGTCGTATTATCTAGTGACGACCCTAGGTTGATATCTCGCCATCTTGCTGCGACAGAACCTCCACCGACTCAGGAACTTGTAGAGGCAAAGAAATCAAGATTTTCTACAGATTAGACTGCTCCAAACTGAATCATCTCATAAGAACGGTTGTCATATTCCAAATACACATTCTCATGAAAAATAGTACATTTTACCTAGTGAGCTTGACTTCTAATCATAGTATTTTGCCAAGATGTTTTTTTTTTCAATTCTTCTTCTTTAACAAGTAATTGGATCTATATTTATATACAGTTGACCAAGTGACCTTGAACAATGACAGCATAGTAGTGAAGAAATTGATCAGTATAAATCCTTGCAGATCAGATGTATCTATGATTGAACAGTTGTCGTTTATTTGACAATATTGAGCACAGGACAAGAGGTTAATATATCAAGACTGCACATCGAACTTCTGTTCAATACCTTGACCTTCCTTCTACTATTTCCACTGAAGTAATTTTGCCTTTATTTATGAGTGATACATATATAAACTAACACTTTGAAAGTATAAACTATAATTGGTTAAACTTTTGTAAGTGGCAATGACCTACATTATTTTCTTGAGATTCATTATGATATCTGCTTTTATAATTGTATAACGATTAAGTCATTGATATTTCAATAATAGTACTAATACATGTCTTAAGCATTTGATATATATGTAGTTGCTTTGACCTTGCTGACCTAATCTGACTTTATTCATTGTGAATATTTTGAATGCTATGTAATGACAATAATTAATGAGAGAAATGTCCGCAATGGGGTGTATAATCTGTCCCTTTAAGGCATAAGTTCTATTTTCGGCATTGGTCGACTCGTAACATAGAACAATCCTAACAAAAGCTTGTTCTCATTATCTTTTTTATCTCCATGTGATTTTACAATTCATCTATGATTCCTAATGTACATTGTCACCAGTAAATATGGTAAATCTTCAGTCTTTTCAAATATTTAAAGATTAAAACACATATAGACAGTATAAGTAACATTTACAAATGTTCCTGATAATACATTACATTCTTTCGTTGGTGCCACTAAAGGAAACATTTTTTCATGATTCATGTATGATGTTATATAAGAAGACTTAAACTTACATTTGGTAACTGTGTTTGTTTAGATAAATTGTGAGAGCCACTGTGTGTTCATGTGTAGTATCTCTAGTTGTGTTGTGACATGTTTGTTTGCCTGTGTGTTTGCGTGTGATTGCATATTTGATGTAAATCGAAATAATCAGGAAGAATGGATAGATGAAAGTTAGACACAGAGTTAGTGTTTCACACGTTCAGGAGTATTGTATACTGTATGTGAGTTTACGAGTGTTGTCTATATTTACATAAACATGAGGAAAAGAATCAAAATAAATTATAACTATATACAATGAACACAGAGTTTGTCTTTCACAGTATTTACAATCCACTGAACAGTCATGAAATTCTTGATGTGATGAACCCGACATATTGTCCAAACGCATCAGGAAATTTATCTCGAATGCGCCAAATGCAACAGCTAGGAATGACTTTCCTTACACCAGCCCCTAAACGTCCATATGTCCAAAGAATATATTGTCTATATCCTGCATGTCGGTATCCCCTGTTGATATCTTGGTCCTCATTCAGGGCAGAACATCCTGTCTATATAACTGAGATAATCTCAGTACAGAGTCATCCAGGCACAAAACTTGGAATCCTGTAAATATCAAGCAGATACTATATATCAAAAATTTGCAAAATTGAGTAATTTAAACTGAATATTTCTGGATCAATATTATTCTAGTTCAAACTTGAAGGCATAAGATAGTATGGTGATACTAGACCTTAAATTAGTCAGGACACATTAATTAACTAAGATTACA